>JAQQTO010000026.1:11382500-12582500 GCA_029884595.1 Ormosia semicastrata
CTTGGAGTTAGGTAAGGGTCATTTCATGGCATGTCTTGGCACATTCTTAAGTTTGGGGTTGCTTGAGGACAAGCAATGTTTTAAGTTTGGGGTAGTTGTGGACTTTTTTTGGTCCAAAGTTAAAAAAAAAAACAAAAAACAAAAAAAAACAAAAAACAAAAAACAAAACAAAACAAATAAACAAAAAAAAATTTTGATCAAAAAAATGAAAAAAAAGAGAAAAAAAATTTTGCATCTTATTTTGTTTTTCATTTCTTTTATTTTGAAGAATTGTTTTGGGGAATTTGGTACTGAATAAATTGAAGGATGACTTAAGAATGTCATGAAATGACTTGTGTCTAATTCCAAGTACAAAAAACCTCTTGTCCAAATAATTTCCTACCTTTACCTAAGCCCCATTACAACCTAAAAAGACCTCTTTTAGTGTGTGTGTGTGTGCATTGCATTGCATCTACTTCTCTAGAAGTTTGTCAAGCTTATGGTAGGGTGCTGCTTGTGATGTGAATTGAGTGTAAATAACTCATCTAGACACTTGAGTTGAGTGAAACATCTATTCTGGAGAGGAATAGTGAGGATTGATATGCTGCTCTTAGTGGATCATTGGTTTTGGTTACCTAAAATTATGATGAATGGGAAGCATGAATGCAAAAGATTAGGTGAATTGATTGTGCAATGATTGTTGCAATTTTTGTGGAATGTTCAATTTTGGGATTTTGTTGAAAGGGTTGTTTGAACAATGAATAAAAATGTAGTTTTCCCCCCTTTGATCCTTGTTTCAAATTGGTTGTTTGCTTGGGGACAAGCAAAACTCTAAGTTTGGGGTTGTGTTGAATCTTTAGCACAAATGAGTTTTTGATGTCAAAGTGGGTTTAGAATTAAAGAAATTTGGAAGTAAATAGATAAGTTTTAATTGTTTTTGAGCATGATTAGTTTGGGAGTTCACTGTTTGATGAGTTTCAATTTTTGAATGAAACAGGTTTGGATTCAACTAAGAAGAAGGAAGAAGCTGTTCTTTGTTTTAAACGTGCTATCGCCTTGCGAGAAACTTCCATCGTAAGGCGAGATTGCGTGCTATTGCGAGGCGAGGATCATCCATCGTGAGGCGAGATGAGGAGTGAAAGGATCTTTGAGACTGCAATGGGCTTCCCTTCGTACGCGGGCCGTCGCGAGGCGAGCCTGGGCCATCGCTAGGCGATGGCCGTTATCCTGCAAATTGTAAATAGCCAGAGAAAACATTTGTTACGCATCTTTCATATTTTTTTCCTTTTTCTGAACTCTAAAGTATTGGGGTTTATACCCATAGCTTTGCTAGCGTTTCTTCTTCTTCCACTTCCATTGATGATTCAAGCTTGGGAACAACACCTTGAAGAATCAATGACTTTTTCTTCTCCCATTTGTTTGAATTCTCCCATCTCTTCTTCTTCCATTATGAGTAGCTAAATTCTTTATGGTTAGGGTCAGATGAACATTGTAAATACTCTTATATGATCTGATTTATTTATCTTTACAAGTTAATTTCATGGATTTGAACATTCTACTCATTGCTTAATGCTAATCAATACTTGATCATTATTGGTTTGAATGTGGGTATTACTTCAAATTGGAAAATTCGTTTTAATGCTGGATCTGAGTAGAGTTGACATAATTATGATTGAATATAGGAATATATCATTGTAATTATGTATTCCATTAAATCACTATTATTAATGCTTAACTTGAATTAACAATTACCTAAGGAATTGGGAGTTGTGATTGAGTTAAAGGGGTTTTGAATCAAGGAATTGATCTTGGCCTAATTTTGTTGATTGGAACTTCAAATGCATGATTATTACTTGTATTGAGAATTAATCAGTAGCATAAAAGGGTAAACAATGGAATTCGACCCCTAGCCGCTTTTCTTGATTAATTTTCTTCTCCTTAAAAATCCAAAAACATTCTTTAATTTGTCAATTACTCTATTTTTAGTACATTTCTTTTACACTTGTTTAAAACCCAATACAATTCAAAGTTACCAAATCATATTCTCAGTTCAATTAGTGATTTCTAAGTTTACATTAATAATTGACACATAATCCTTGTGGGATCGACAACCTTATTCACTCTTTATTACTTGTATGATTTGGTACACTTGCCAATTCTTCAACATGATGTTGCTGATACACTGCTTGCATAGAAAAAGGCAGAGCCATGAATCGTCTTAAAGAGAACGACTTAGTTCGTGACTCAACCTACAATTCTCAAGTTGACTGGTCAATATATTTTTTTCTCTTTTTAGATTTTGAGATAATATCTTCTACAATTTTAAGATGAATTTTTGTTTTGCCATGGAGATTGAAAATAAATCTACTGCTAATACTGATAACAACAACAACAAACCTTTCAAGTTCGAGGGTCTGTTTTTTAAGAGATGGAAAAGTAAGATATATTTTTATATTACTATGAAAAATGTTGTTTATTCTCTCAGTACAACTAAGCTTGGACAAGTTGATCCACCTACTGTTAAAAATACAAAAGAAATTGAAAATTGGGAATATGATGACTTTATGGGCAAGAATTTTATTTTGAATGCTTTAAGTAATGAACTATATGATTATCATTATTCGTTTAAGACTGCTAAGGATGTTTGAGATGCTTTGCAAAAGAAATATATGATACTAAAGAGGTTGGGTCAAAGAAATATGCTGTTATTCAAAGAAATAGTTGAAGTATCAAATAGTTGAAGAAAAATCTATTGTCTCCTAATCCCACAAACTCTAGAAAATTACTCATGAAATTTTGTCTGAAGATATGCAGATTGATTAACAATTTCAGGTTGCTGTGATGACTGACAAACTGCCACCAAGCTAGAATAATTTCAAGAATGATTTGCACCACAAATAGAAGGAGTTTTCGATGAAAAGCTTGATCATCAAACTCAGGGTTGAGGAGGAGGCTCGGAAACAAGATTTGAAAGATGATGTTTTTGTTGTTTCAAACAGCAACAATAAAACTCCAGCTACGTACACCTACGCACCAAAATCCATTAAATCACAAACAACTTTACTTATCACCAGTTTATTTAGGCTGAGGTTTAAAACAAGAATTGCTATAGTGTGCAATGCGTTATTCGGTCGATTACATGTCGATTTCTATATGTATTTGCTATTAACAAATAAGTTCCTTTTATGTGTGTTGCTTAGTGCATGGTCACGATATAAATATTTGTGTCCTATGATAGATGCATATTGAAATATCTATCTCCTGTGATATACGGGGATATATATATGCACCCCCCCCCCCCCAAAAAAATGAAAAGAAATAGGTAGTACTAACTACTAAGTACGCCTTTTACAGATTTCATGGAATTAAATTATCATAAGAATGTTCAATTAGAAAACACGTGATAATGTTAATTAAGCTAGCTTACTATGAAGTTATCTTATATTAATGCCAAGTAGCACAAGTAGGGCCCTATAAATTCATATGCTCGTCCACCCGTAATATGCAAAAAGATACTTGGACAAATTTTCTCCTTATAAACTGTAGAAGATATTATCTCGAAATCTGAAAAGAGAAAAAAAATATTGACCAATAAATTTGAGAATTGTGAGTTGAGTCATGAACTAGGTCATTCTCTTTAAGATGATTCGTGACTCTACCTTTTTCTGTATAAGTAGTGTATCAGTAACATTGCCTTTAAGATAAAACAGTCCAGCAACTCTCTCTGTATCAATGTTATTTGCACACAAGAATACTGTTTGAATTTGCAGCGTATTCTCCGTCTTTCTCTTAAAAATTGATTAACTCTCAAAAGAGAGCTTCCATCATTTATAATAAAAAAATATATGAACGTTTTATTTTTTCTACTTTAGAAAAAAAGAGCGTTACCTTTATAATGTTAACAACAAACAAATCAAGACGTTACCTTAACAATGTCATGACCCAAAATAAGGAAAACGTGAACTGAAAGTTCTGTTATTTGACCAAATCAAACAATAACAAAAATAAAGTCAAGTTAAATAGGTGGGGCTCAAAAAAAACTTCTTTTAAATATATAATAAAATATCAACAATCCCCCACTTATATTTAAAAGAACGAAAACAAAAACTTTGAGAAAGACAATCAAGACTTGTGCATTAGCAAAAGTGTTCTTTGAACTTCAACATTTATCTAGTGGCAGTCCTACCAGTGTATAAGAATAGATAGTGAATTAATCTTGAACTATCATTCTAGGATATATAAAGAAGAAATATCACACACAATCCTATTAGCACGTAATTCTAAAGCCACCACTTTTCGGCCATGTGCTTCTATCCCAGTTCTAGTAAACGTTCAAAAGAATTTGCCAAATTCTTATAGAAGGTGACCTCACATTCACATATACATAGGTGGGACTATCAAGAGTACTTTTGTAGCAAAACACCCCACTTTTGCTATAGTCCTCATTAAGAGTTTTGATAAACTCAGCATTTTCCATCGCTATAGAATATTATGCTATGGGAATGGACTTAGAGTATAAAACTCCATATAAAATTACATGATTCTATGTATATCATTAATGATTTGTTTTTCCCATTGAACCTTTTCGTGGGATCTCCACTCAACAGGTTGGGTTACCATCATTATTAACTCATTTATCCATAGGCTTTAGTCTCATTCTTTTCGAAGTGTTCCACACTTTTTTAGGTGGTAATCCTTTCGTCAAAGGATCGGCAAGATTCTCACAAGATTGAACATAATCCACTCTCATAGCACCTGTAGAAAGATATTCTCTTACAGTGTTGTGTTTTTGATGTATATGTCGACTCTTGTTGTTGTAATAACGATTCTGAACAATTGAGATAGCCGCGGTGCTATCACAATGGATTAAAACAGCCGGTGTATGTCTTTCCTATAAAGGAGTATTTGCTAGCAAATTCCTCAACTAACTTGCTTCCTCACTAGTGGTAGCTAGAGCAATAAGTTCTGACTCCATAGTGGATTGAGTTAGAATAGTTTGTTTCTTTGACTTCCAAGAAACAACTCCACAGCGATACTAAAAATGTATCCACTGGTTGCTTTTGAATCATCCGAAAAGGTATTCCAATAGACATTGCTGAACCCTTCAAGGACCGCGGGAAGCCTCTGATAGTGTAAGTCTAGGTTCATGATTCTTTTCAAGTAACGCATAAGCCTTCCAATAGCAAACCAATGTTCTTCATTAGGACAATTAGTAAATCTACAAAGAACTCTAACAACATATGCAATATCGAGCCAGGTACAATCAATAGCATAACGAAGACTCCCAATAATACTGACATACTCAGATTGCCTTATGCTTTCACCAGTGTTCTTAAATAATTTAACACTAGGATCATAAGGAGAACAAATAGGTTTGCAATCAAAATAGTTATATCTACGTAACATATTTTCAATGTAATGAGATTGATCCAACGAAATGTCATTACTTGTCCTTGTTATTTTAATTCCAAGAATAACATTTGCTTCTCCAAGATCTTTCATATCAAAATTGTTGCTAAGCATATTTTTTACTTCATTAACAACACTAATATTTGTGCCAAAGATTAATAGGTCATCCACATACAAGCATATCATAGTGCACACATTACCAACAAGCTTGTAATAAATACACTTATCACTTTTATTTATTCTGAAACCATGACTAATAACAAGAGAGTCAAATTTATCATGTCATTGCTTAGGTGCTTGCTTAAGATCATATAAGGATTTTTCTAATTTACATACCTTATGTTATTTTGTCCAGGAATAATAAATCCTTTAGGCTGGTCCATGTAAATTTCCTCATCCAAGTCACCATTCAAAAAACTTGTCTTAACATCCATCTGATGTACAATCAAGTTATGCACAATAGCAATAGCAAATAGAACATGAATCGAAGTTATTCTAGTGATAAGAGAATAGGTATCGAAAAAATCTATATTTTCTCTTTGCTTAAAGCCTCTAGCTACAAGTCTAACTTTGTATTTTTCTACGGAACCATCAGCATTTAATTTTCTTTTTAGTACCCATTTACAACCAATAAGCTTACAGCCAGAAGGCAAATCAACAAGTTTTCACGTTTTATTAGATTGCAAAGAATCCATTTCATTATTCACAGCATCTCGTCAAAATACAAAATCAGTAGATTTATATGCCTCTTCTAAAGAAATAGGATCTTTTTCTAAAGTAAAAGCATAAAAATTAGGCCTAAAATCTTTTGATATTTTAGGTTTTATACTCCTTCTTAACTCAATTTCAATATTAGATGATTCTTTACATTTAAACAACATTGGCTCATTAGCAACAATATTTTCTGTAGAACCCCCACTAATTTTAGATTTAAATAGAAACTTGCCCTCAAAGAAATCAACATCAAGTAATTCAATAATTACTTTATTTTTAATATCAAAGAACCTATATGCCTTGCTATTTAATGCATATCCAATAAAAATACATTCATATGCTCTATTTGCTAGTTTAGATATTTTAAGATCTGGTATTCGCACATAAGTCAAACAACCCCATATTCTAAAATATGAAACATTTGATTTTCTATTTAGCCATAATTCATTAGGTGAAACACTAGTTTTTGAATTAGGAACTCTACTCAAAACATAGTAAACAGTTAGGAGAATTTCTCCCCACCAAAGAGAAGATGCACCAGAATTCAGTAAAATAGCTACAACAAGCTCATATAGTGTTTTATTTTTCCGTTCAACTTTTCCATTCATTTCAGACGAATAAGGTGCAATTACTTCATGAATAATTCCAAGTGTTTCATACAACTTATTAAATTCAATAGAGTTATATTTTGTGTCTCAATCACTACAAAATTTCTTAATTCTTTTCCCAAACTGATTTTCTATTTCATTCATAAACACTCTAAATATATTAAGAGTTTCACTTTTATGGCGCATCAAGTAAACATAAGTATAATTTGAATAATCATCTATAAAGTAATAAAATACATTTTCCCGTTTTTGGTTAAAACACCATCATATTCACAAATATCAAAATGAATCAAATCAAGAGGTTTAGATTCTCATTCTACAGATTTGTGTGAAGTCTTAGTTATTTTGACTTGACTGCATGATTCACATTTATCATAGCCCTTCAGTTGTACTTTAGGAATAATACCTAAATTACTCATATTTTTAATTAGTCTTTTATTAACATGATAAAGTCTACTATGCCAAACATTAAAAGTACTAACAATATAAGAAGAAGATGCAGTTTTATTCATCTCAACATGTAGCTTGAACATACCATCACAAACATAACCCTTACCAACAAATGATCCATTTTTGGTGATGCCATACTGATCAGAACCAATGTTTTGAACAAACCCAGCTTTGTGAAGTAGAAAACTAGAAACAAGATTCTTCTTCATTTTTGGAGTATGCAAGACATCATTTAGAATGAGTGTCTTTCCAAAAGTAAACTTCAATTCCCCAGTACTAGTTCCAGCTATCTTAGTGGTGTGGGAATCACCTAACAACACTTTCACATCATTGACTTCAGAATAAGTCTTGAACAAGGAATGATCATGGCACACATGGCGAGCTATGCCTGAATCTACCCACCACCCTTCAGAACTAGAAATCATATTGATTTCAGTAATCATAGCCACAAGTAGCTCCTCCTCAATCACATTAGCCTGAATTATAGAACGATGATTCCTGCAATTTCGAGCCATGTGACCAGGTCTGTTGCAAGCATAACACATAAACTGATTGTTATTGTGTGTGTGTCTGCCTTAAAGGGGTCCATTGTTGTTCCTGTTCTGGTTCTAGTTGTTCTTGTTCTTATTCTGGTTATACCTTTGGTTCTAGTTCTGGTTCTGGTTCGGCTTCATATTCTTTCAGTTTGGCTTCAAGTGTGCTACTGTAGGTCTCAAGTCCTTGCATCTGTTGTGGCAGTGGTGCAAACCCAGTTCCTTTGATGTGTTTCAATTCAACTAAGTTGTTAAAGCCAGAGGTGCTCCACTTTTTCATCCTGAAGAAAATAAAATCGCACTATGTAGGGTTGAAAATAATAATTCATTGAACAATGAAATATTTCCTTACTCAAATAAATCATTCCTTTTTTTTACTTTTTCACAAATTATATTGATAATATAAATAGTAAAAACTAATTCATTTTTAAGCTTGTCTGATCTTATATGTGTTTGTTACCGGACCAGTACGTCTTACTATGCCTAAACCTAACAGTTTACATGAGACCTGTCACCCAAGGTCCAATGGGTCTCACCCATTATACAAGCACATATTTGGGGTATATCAGGTTGATTCAATTTCTATACCTTTACTCAATTCCCCTTTTTGGCTTTTAAGATTGATTTAAATGTCGGAGCGTTTTTTACAAGTAGTCTATCCCGCCTTCAACTGGAGATTGCCATTGTTGATTGATGCGAAGCCCTCCGACGACCTCCAATTGTCGACCACCCACTCAAGTAAAAAATGGAACAGTTACCCAAATGAAATAACAAAGGAGAATTAAAATAATAAAGCGTGTTACATTTAGAAGAAAATGAAGTTGTTATCACATCATCGGTACAATAGGCGAAAAGAAGTACAATTGATCCCAAATACCAGTCTTCAGAAATGTTGAATAAAACCTGTTTAATCTCTTACTCCTTTTTAAAATTGATGCATTTAATTACAAGCATGAGAATGTCAATGGGAATTAAATTTCCTGGAATTTTAATCCCCCCTGAGATGACCTTAATACATTTTTGAGATACATCCCAAGTACCACAACCAATAAGATGGCCACAATCATGTTCATCAATATCTTCGGCCTCTTAAGCCCTGCAGTGATCAAACAATAACCAGATCCTTGGTTAACATCCTGATGAGTCATAGCTTGTTTTTCATGAGCTTTAAAGGTTGTAGCTTCTGCTGTCTCTGACAACCCATTAGTCCTCACCTTCTTCTGATCAGCAACTACTTTGTTAGCTGCTGCTGCTGCTGCTTCAATTTTGTTCTTTTCTTTTTCATCACTAATTGGTTCTTTCTCTTTGTTCTGTGCTGACTTTTGCTGATCAACCTCTTTAGCTGGTGCATCAGGCTCATCAGCCCTAGGCTGCTGCTGCTCTGGCATTGGAGCTTCACCTTCTGGTGGATTTGTTGCTTCCTCCTGTGGCTTAGCAGGGGTGATCAGTTTGGAAATCTTGACGTTTAGTATGCCATGATCAAACTTGGCACTGATCTCATTGGTGTCACAATATGGAGGTATGGGGAATTCTTTAATAAAACGACGCCATATATTCTCGGTGATCTGTCGTTCACCTTTGATCCTTAGGGTAGGAGTTGAGGTTACTTCAACTCTCAATTGATCCCTATTGTATCCTGTTTGTTGAAAGAAAGGGAATTTCTTTTCTTTTTTTATCTAATATATAGATCTGAGAAGTCGTACATATTTCAACTAGTAATTGACATAGATATTCACTTATAAACACACACTACATCCGAAGAGGAAGATTTTAATACCTTAATTTGGAAAAAAAAATCCCTTTTAATATTAATTATTAATTATATTAATAAAATGAAACTTCATGCAATTAACTCAATGTAAAAAATTATGGAATTAATATATCATCGCATATTACGTACCTACAACATGATTTATGAATGAATTAAATTAAGTTGACATAAATTTGAAGCAGAAGTTTACTAAAGAAATGTATTTATATATGAATGAAGTAGATTATGTATTTATTTTATAGGTTTCAAAAATAGGGTAAAAGAATTTTGAAATCAAAAGAATCCAATGGATTGGAGCTGAAAAGAAGTTACCTGGCAGCATTACGATGAGCCTGGCACCTGCTTCTTCTTCAGCCCATTCAAAAAATGGTTTTAAATCTTGGTAAACACGATTAGCTGTTGATTGTGCCATTTGATCCATAGTTGCCTTTGTTGCTGATCTTTTGCTTTTGGGTTCTCTTATTATATATTTCTCTTTTTTTGGAGAATGAAAGCTCTGGCACTTTTGCTTTTATACTCATTAACGGGACGGGAGATTGTTATGCATTTTGCACGCAAATTCTAGTTCCCGTAATTTCTTTTCCTTATAGTTATTACTTTCTTTTCGTGCGAACATTGTTTGTCTGCTATGGGCTTTTAAGGTTCTGATGCAAGAAAAATGATATACTTTGGTCTCAGAGAGGAGGTGACCTTGTGTTTTGGTGATGCTAAAACCTCAAAACAAAATTTGGATGTCTCTCCTCATCGTGAATGCAAATCTTTCTTGGGCAAATATAAGGATTTTGACTTTTTCTATCAATATTTGCAAATTCTATGACCCATATATATGTAAATGTAACTTATTGTTCAATGTTCCTCTAAAATAAGTTTATGCAAATAAAAATATATCAGCTGTTGAATTATTTAATGCGTCAAGTATTTTAGATTAAATTAATGATAGATATACTCTATTTAAAATGTTTATGATCACCCTTCATTCATATTTCTAATTTAATCTCTCATATGTTGGGTAAATGAATAAAATTTATGATGAAAGAAGTTAAAATTCATCTAATATCTTTTTCCAAGTGGCATCCCACGTGATTAGCCATTAAAATCATTCATACATAGGAAATTCTAAAAAAAAATACACAAGAAATATTTGATAATATTAATAATAAAAACATCATTCAATATTTTAAAATTTAAAAATATAAAAGAAATAATTATAAATTGATCTTTTATCATTTTATATGATATATTTTTTTTGTTTAAATATAATCACATGAAACTTTATTTATGTTTGTGTATTGCCCTCATTGGTTAAAATTTCAGTTTCCGTCACTGCATTATTTGGAGTAAGATAAGGAACATTTAGTTATATGATGTTAGCATATAATAAATAGGATTAAATTCAATTTAATTTTATATGAACAAAAAGTATTGGGTTTAATTTGTGTTGGTAGTCCCTTATTGACATATGTTGGATTTATGAAAGTCCAATAATCACCGTAGGATTTGTATATGCGTATGAGTACATCAATAGTACTTGACAGGTAGCTTAGCTTATCGGTGCACCACATGTGCATTGCCAAGCTCCTTATGCTCACTCGCAACACATTATAAACACGAGGTCATGTGCTACCACAGTAAGAAAATAAAGTTACACATTGACTAAAAATTATATTTTTTGGCTTAATAGTAAGTGTTTGATCCTATAACTGATATCAGAGCAATGTTGCACGTTTGAGTGCCCCGAGTGTCTTTTAGGGAGAGAGATTGTTGGATTTATGTGAGTCTTCCGTAAGAATTGTATATGCATATGAATATATATCAAGAGAACTGGATAACTCAATGAAGCCCCTCATGCCCTCCTACTTCACAATATAGATGTGGAGCTATATGCTTTCACAATAAGAAAATAAAATTATGCTCTGACTAAAAATTATATCTTTTAACTTAGTGATAGATGTTTGATCATACAATATGTCATATATATGTATGTAAAAATTGTTGTAAGCCCAGTATGTCATATGTAAGTATTACTTAAACCCTTTAACTGAGGCTTGTGATATATCCTAACATTAAATGGGGTAACCTCTTCTCTCTTAAATATTTATTAAAAAAACATATTTTAATCTTCTGATTTAACCTTTCTTTTTTGTTTTAAATGGGTTTATGATCTTGTATGGAGAGGGAAAGTGGTATACTAAAAAGAGTAAATAAAGTGGCTGGTTGAAATTTTATCTCGAAATCAAAAAGTTCCGAAGAGAGACTAGGTTTCAGTTGAGTTAACGTCCTTAAGGGCGATTTAACTTCAGAGTTTATCTAATGAGTGTTTTAAGAACCCTAGTTAATTAATCAAAAAATATTAAATAAAAAGTAAAGCATCAATAATATTAAAACTTAAAAAATTATATTTTAATTTAAAATTTTATATTTTTATTTTTTATGAGTATTTGTTAACAAAACCTTTAACTTAATTTCAACGTGTAATCTTGTGTGTACATGCAAAAAAAAAGTGTAATTATGTGTAGTTGAATTTTTAATGCACACACTTCAATGGAATATTCTCAAGTGTTTTGAGAATAAAAAAAATTCTTAATTTAAACTATTTAATTGTGTCACCTCGATTAAAGTAGGTGATTATAATTTTATACTTTAATAATATTTTTAATATTATAACTTAGGTATATTGAATAGTATAAAGTAATTAAGAACTTTTTCTTGATACATCAAGAGCTAAGAATTTCTCATTCCAAAGTGCTTACAACTAGAGAGATCGATTCGCTGACAAGAAGATATTTGCCCCCACTTTTACTTGTGGTATTCTGAAGAGATTCGCCCACGTCTATTTTTGGTTTACTAGTCGCTGTATATGCCTTTGTTTATGTCAGACTCACAGCCATCTTAAAGCAGTTATGGAAGTCAATATTGAGAAGAGAACAAAAGTTACAAGTCTAATGTTAAGTAAATAAGAAAGTTTAATATGATATTTAAGTTATGAAATTTTCTTATTTAATAAATTAATCTTTTAAATTACACTCTTCTTATAAATTTAAGTTGTAACAAGGGGTAATATGTGAATTACGAGTACTATAACAACAATACCAACTACCCTTTTATTTCCCCTAAATATGAGGTAGACTCAATGAATCAATGTTAGATTATATATGAGTTACTATTTAACGTAATAATTAGCATTATAATCAGCATTATAATCACCCTTTTTTTTTATGAAAGTCTCTATTTGGCCAGATAACTCTAATTATCTGAAAATCTAAACTAGAATGTGGAACATAATATTAGAAGCCTTCAATAATAAATATTACTAATAATTACTTTTATTAGGAAAAGAAAGATAGGGAGCTAGTGTATTAGAATGTGTGTTTTTTTTTAAATTTATTATTAAAAAAATGGTATAAGAATGCTATAATAAAAATAGTATGTAAAAATCATATTCGAATAAAAATCTCTTAAATCTTTTTATTCTCTTATTGAATTTATGCATTTACACATACAGATAAATTTGGTGCATACCATGTTGACATAACAACAAGAGGAAAGCAATTACAGCTCTTGGTTTTTGGGTCCTCCAAAAGATGATGACTTGATTGCATTCTTAACGTAGAGCCCAAACACCAAGACAAGAAAGATAACCAACAGCAAGTTGGCCAATTTCTTTGGCTTCTTAAGCTCGTCAACGAAACCAGAAAAGGCATTGTTATACTCCTGAGTTTGGTATGAAAGCAGTTCCAGGGTTGGTAACCTTTTGTCCATCATGGCTTCACCCTTACCCAACCCATCGGGCCTAGTAATTTCATGCGTTTCCCGAGCTTTAGAAGTTGTAGCTTCCCCTCTCTCCTTGGCAACTTTGTTGGCATCTGTTTCTGCTTTGCCCTTCTCCTTCTGTACTGGCTTCTTTTGAGAATCTTCATCTGCCTTCGGTTCCTTGAGTGGTGCCATTGGAGTTGGTGCTGGTGCCTCAGTTCTAGTCTTTTCAGCTTTGGCTTCTTCAGCTTTGTCCACCAGTGTTGGCTTCTTCTGAGAATCTTCATTTGCCTTTGGTTCCTGGTGTTAAAAACCATGGTAGAGAGGAGAGAAATAAAAGAGTAGAAGGAGAATGAGAAACTTGAATTTTTTTGAATGTGTGTAAAGTGTAAAGTGTGTACACAGAACTAATTATATAGCCTATATAGAAATAAAAAAGAAGAAACTAACTAATAACCAATTTACTGACTCATCACACTATTCTATAACTTCTAACTAATGCTAACTATACACTATATCCATGGTAATTAATACCTGGAGTGGTGCAATTGGAGTTGGTGGTGCCTCAGTAGTCTTTTCAGTCTTGGCTTCTGCAGCTTTGTCTATTATTCTTGGCTTTTGCTGATCAGCATGAGCAGCTTGAGCATTTGGTGCTTCAGCTGTTGGTTCCTGAGGAGGCTTTGGAGCTTCTTGTTGTGTTGGCGTTGTTGTTGCTGGCTGTGGCTTGATGGGAGTGATCAGTTTGGGAATCCTTACATATAGCATTCCAACTTCAAACTTGGCACTAATCCCGCTGGTGTCAGATTCAGGAGTAATGGTGACTTCTTTGCGAAATCGAAGCCATTTGTTCTCACGGATCTGTCTTTCACCACTCAACTTTACGATACGGTTTGAGGTTATTTGAACCCTCAGTTGCTCCTTTTTAAATTCTGTAAAAATGATTGTAAATATATACATAACTTATCTAATGCTTTTCAAGATAATTCTTACTTAAAACCAACAATTTTTTACAAGACATTTTTCTTTTCTTTTTGGTGCATTAAGTTGTGGTTATCATTACGATCTTAATCTATTAAATAATTTAAAAATAAATATACTTTTACTTATTTATTTTTATACAAACTCATATTAGAAGAGTTTAATTCTTTTTTTATCAAAACTTCTGCTTATCTTAATCATCTTAATTACGTAAAAGTAGCTCACAACACAAATTGACACTTTCTCTTTTACATTTCATGACTCTAAATAATCAAATATCACATATAAAGATGAAACATTGAATTCATAAATTATTTCTAATGAATAAGTGACGAGTATATAATTAAAGAATTTTGGTTATATAATAAACTTTGTTTATTTCTTTTTCAGATGAGAGTTATATAATAAATTTTAGTCTAATTTATAAAATATTGTTGTAAGAAAACGGCATAAACAAAATCAATTGAACCTGGAAGCATAAGAATGAGCGTGGCACTTCCTTGGTCATGACTCCAATCAGAGGGTGGTTCAAAGTCTTCATAGATACGATCTGCTAGCTGCACCTGTGACATTTGCGCCTTTGTTTCTGTTTCGCTTTTGTGTTCTAGGTATCTTTGCCTCTTCTCTTGGAGAGTGGAATATCTCGTAATTATGTTACTTATATACACATCGATGGTTGCGTTTTCTTCGAATTTACTTCTTCCTTTTCGTGCAAAGATTGATTTATTAACGACTTTCTCGGTTGTCCTATGCAAGAGAAAGAGAAAGTAACACTTTGTTAAGAATACTTTACTTGTATGCTAGGCAATGCGGTTCTTTTTCTTGTGTCATGAATCATGAAGCCCCTTCCCGAAAACATATGTAATCAAATTCTTTATTTGACAAAAGATAAGGGTTTCGAACTGTTCCTTGGTGAGGGTTTTGCGGTTATTCTTCTCAGTATTGTCTAAACAAGAAGATATTCTTTCGGCAACAAATTTGAAGCTCAATTGCCACCTTATTTAAGTATGTAAGATTTTAATATGATGATATATCAGAACTAGTTTTTGTAGTCTAAAATCTTTAATTATAAATAGAAACTCAACCAGAAGTTAATAGTAATTATAAACTATTTTTTGATAAAATACTAGTATATCATACATTCATGATGTTTTAAAAATCGGTTAAATTGATGAACTGAAAAAATAGTGATTTAATTTATGGTTCAATTAGTTTAACTGATTAAACCAAAGTGATCAAACCGATATATTACAAATATTTAAAATAAATTATATATAATTATAATATAAAATTTATATATAAAAATCATATTCAAATTTCATAATAGCTTAGTTTCATGTATGCATAATTGTATATAAATTCAAAATAAAATATATATCTAAACATAATTTTAAAAATAAACAAATAATACTTATACTCACCGGTCTATGATTTGAAGTAAGGTTAATATATATGAAACAAAAAAAATTTTAAAAGTAAATAAATTATATCTTGTACAAAATAAAAATTATATCATTTACTCTTTAATATTTATACATGAATAGAAGAGATATCTATCCGGCAGCGTTATTTATCCAACCAAAATACTTCAACTTTCATCTAACTTACTCACAAATTCATTCTGTATTCCGCGGGAAAGTTACAATAACATACAATATGATTTGACATCTCTCTCACATAATCTACAGTATAAATATGGTGTATGTATTTTGATTGTACGAGAAACATTATTCATATCTATCAGAACTCAGAAGTCAAAAGTTCATCAATAGTGTTAGGACCATGGCTAAGTGAGCTAGGTAGATTCAGCAATATTTTTTAACTCAACCCATTTATTGAAGTATTGAGTTGAATTGGGTTGAATTTGTTACACATAACATACTTTATATAAACATAATAAATTATATATTAATTCACATAATCAATCTTAAACAAACATAATAGATCTCAAATAAACTAAATACATACAATTAGGTGTATAACAAATTAACAAGTTTTACTAATTTAAATTTGAAATAAACTAAACTAAGCTAATAGGTCTTAATATTAATAAACAATAAATTACTCTAATCAATTAAAGTCAATATCATCACACATACCATATGGATTCTCATAATAATTGATTTCATTCTCTATTTTTTCAGACGCTGCAGTTCTTGAAATAAGAAATTAAGGATTTGAATTTTTTATTTGAGAGATTGAGAATTTGAGAGTGAATAATTAAAATAGTGATTGGTGAGAACAAGTGTACTACTTATGTGTGAGCGCTTTTGTCCTTTGTTAGGTTTCAAAATGGAACGATGTCACTCCACTAGATAAGTTTTTTTTTTAATGGTCGTTTAAACTGCCGTTAAATAATTTTTTAACCGTGACTAAAGGACTTTTTTTTTAATTTAAAAAAAAACATGGTTAGGTTGAGTATCCGTATATTAGACATTTTCAAATTCACTATCTAATCAACAGACGACCCATAGACTATGAGTTGAGATATTTTTCAATTTAATACAATCCGCATTTTATGAATTTAGTTAGGTCAAAATCTTTAAGTTCACAAATTAATCCGACCAACTCAACACTCCTAAAGATGGTACACATTTTATTTTCCCAAGACATCACAATCTCGTCTTCCCAGTCCCAACTCCCAATTTTAAAAACATTTAAACACCTTTCTAAAAGAAAGTCACATAAACAAAAGCCTTTTGAATAACCACGAACAAACTGTGTTCAAACTTACTAGAACCTCGCCGACAACTAGGATGGAGGACCTCGCCAGATGGAGAAATGAGGGCTAAATACAAAGGAAGAGCTAGAAACGTGCCACAAGAATCTTGTCTTGTCTTTTTTTTTTTTTCATTTTCCACGAACCGGTCGGATTTAGGGATGGCAATATTTCGGTTTTAGACTTCTTGCCGATTGTTGCCTGTTTTATTGGTCCAACCGCTCAAACGGTTCTATGAGTATGCTTTGATCGATGATATACTCTGTCAACGATCCAACCAGTTGAACCAGTCTGGTTGGATTGGTTTTAAAAATACTGGTATATTATATACTTTTCTTATCTGAATTCTATGTAGAGCTAGTAAAATGGACTAATCCGCCCCGCTCCGACCCGACCTGTCTTAACCTGCTAAAATGAGGAGCGAGGTGAGTTGGCCCATTTTAAGAAATGGGTTGAAAGAGTCAACCCACCCCGCTTTAAGGCGGTTGGCGGGTGACCGTATAAAAGATAAAATGAAAAAAAAAAGTAGATGAGTTGGTAGGTCAACCGACTTAACTCGCTTAAAAAATAAAAAAAAATTATATAAAAAATCAATAAATACTATAAAAAATAATAAATAATAATGGTAAAAAATTATAAACCACATATTTAAAAAATATTTTTAAAATAGTCTAATTAAATATTCAAACATAAATTAAATAACATCAATTTTTTTTATTTATAGTATTACTTATTATTTTTTTAAAAGAAAAAGCTAATCCATGGTAACTCCCTTTCGCCCACTTAACTCAAGGGTTAAGCGGGTTGAAAAAAAGAATATGGGTTCAATCTTGAACCCAACCCGCAAAAAAATGACGGGTTGACGGATTAACCCAACGGGTTGAACCCGTTTTACCAGCTCTAATTCTATGAGGTTATTTACAATATGACACTCTACATCATTATTTTTTATATAATTTTGTTAAAGAGTATCATAAGAATACTTGATAAGGAATCAAAAATGAAATTTTTTAAAAGAAAAGTAAATTTTTTTAAGTCTCTAATATATTAAATGCTTTATTTTTATTTAAATTTTTTATTTTTAATTCCTTAACAAGTGACCTAACTTGTTAGTGGACTGTACTTGGGTTACACTATCACTTAACTCGATTTCAATCTCACTTAATTCGTTCTCACTCTCATGTAGCTTGTTCATTCTTTCAACATTTTGAGTTTTGGGGCTATGAAGTATACTTGGACTCCATAAGAGAAGGCTATTAAGACCTCTAAAGGAGAAACTATTGTGTATGTCGCGACCGATATCGCGACGAGACGATCGAAAAAAATTAGGTTTTAAAAATCAATAGAGTCGCCACTAATGTTTATTTAAATTAAAAAAATATCAAAAAAAATCCTTTAATCAGGAAAGCTGGTCTTTTGAAAAAAAGAGTTTGGATTCGGGAGTCGATTACAGGTAGAGAAGATGTTAGTACCTTACACTGTCCGTTCCAAGAACGATATTTTAAGTTAATTGTACAAATTTTAATAACCTCAAATATATTTATTTTACCCAGTTAAAACAAAGTTATAACTATTTACAAAAGAAACAACTAAATTATGAAAATTTAATTTTCGCTTGACAAAAATGAATTTCTGCTCCTACATATCTCCAGATGCAATGGAAAACTCAAAGTCACGTAATTCTTTAAAAAATGATTGTGAATTAGTTGTTTTTTAATTTTGAAAAGATTTTTTTTTATTTTTATCATTCTTTTTATTTCTGTTTTTTATTTATTTTTATTTATTTCAATTTTTTTAATTTTACCTCCTTAAATCAGAAAGTTAGAAGCAATAAACGAAATACAAAAGCCCAAACCCATAAACAATACATTTTTTATTCTCCTTTTTTTTTTCTTATCAAACTAACACGGCAATAAGAACAAAACAACCATCTTGTTTTTAACCATTAAAAGCTAAAAAGCTTAACAGGCAAATACCAAGATACTGATTCTAGAGAAAGTAACAAAATAGAGAAGGGGAAACTCAACTCCCACCTGCAGAACGACGGCGTGGAGGATGGCAGAGGAACAGCAGCTGAGTCCGCGTGGTGGTCCGGTGAATGTCAGAACGGCGCGAGGTGTGCGCGGCTCACAGATCTGATGCAGTTCGGCCCGATCCTGTCGGGCTCCAGGCTGAGGTCGAGAACGACTCACGATGGTGCAGCGGTGGCGTTCGCTGGGTTGAGCGGCGCGCGGGTCGCGGTGGTTCGGCGCACGGCTGCGGGATGGACCGGATCTGGGCGTGGAGGTCGCGGAGACTTTTGGGTGGTCGCCAGTCCGGTGACTGGCTGCGCGTGACCGTCCGGTTCTGTGCTAGTTCACGGTGGTGGAACCGGTTCGCGGTAGTGGCACCAATTCGCGGTGGAGTGGGACGCTGGCTTTTGGTCCGGTTGCTAGGTCGTGCATAATGGAGGTGATGGTGGTTTTTGGTAGTTATGGGTGGTTAGATGGGTGGTGAAAATGAAGGTGTTGTATGTGGTTGATGGTAGTTTGTGGATGAGAGTGAGTGTTTGGTGTATGGAGTGGATTGGAATGGATGAATGGTGGTGGAGCTCACGGTTGGGTGGTGTTTTGATTGGAAAAGGTTGTGTTTGTGGGTTGAAGATGAAGAGGGGTTGCTGTCAGGATGATTTGGTGGAGGTGAAAGTAATGGTGTTAGTGGAAGATGTTGGCTTGATATTTTTTGTGGTTAATGGAGGAAGATGGGTTTTTTGCTGTGTGGTTGAGGCACGTTGGAGGGCTTGTTCCCGGTGAAAAATGGCTCTCCCCCTCTTTGTTTTTTTTATTTGAAATATTTGGAGGCCTCCCCCCTGTCTGAGATGGAGAGGCTGCCATGGTTGATCCAGCTTGGGTCACTCTGGCATTTCCTCATTTATGCTTACTACTCTCTGTTCTAAATTCTTCCTTCTCCAAAACTTGCTGTCCTTTCCAATCCATGATAGGTAGCTCCCCAAGGTGTATAGGAGTGCTGAGGAGCCAGCTGATGAACAGTTATGAAAAAACTATGTTTTTCCCTTTTTTTATTTTTAATTTTCTCTTTTCTCTTTTTTATTTTCCTTTTGTATTAAATTAAGAAAAAGAAAAGAAAAATTTAAATAAGATGCAAGTAAACAAAATATGAAAAAAGAAAATAAAATGTTCAAAACATTGCAATTAGGCATCAATTAATACAAATATTAGTTTTGAATTAAGCAAAAAAAATAAAATTTTATAGACAAAATTAAATATCAACAGTGTACTCTAAGAGTAATACTCTGTTCCAGTTAAAAAAGTGACACGTAGGACTGCATAACTATACATGCCATTGTATTGAAATTTAAATATTTTTAAATTAAATCTAAACAATTATAAACATACCTCGAGTAATATTCTATCAGTATTTTAGAATTTCCCCTTCAAAGGAGCTCCTATACAAGCTCTCACATGTATGAAAGATACTAAGGGTGTAAATTGATTCAGATGACCTAACAAATCTGAAAAAATCAAATCGAACCAATTAATTTGGTTCGGTTCGGGTAGTCAAGTCTGACCCGATCAGAACTAATCAAGATTGGTTCGTTCTCGGTTTTCATGATTTGAAACTTGAACCAACCCGAATAGAGTTTTTTCTTTCTTTCTTTTTTATTTTTTTTCTTATGAACCTGAACCAACTCAACCCTGTTTTCATGATTTTTTTATTTTTATTTTATTTTTCTCTGTGTTTTTGTGAAAATGCCCTAATTTGTGGACTTGACTTGAACCAACTTGTTTCTCATAGGTTTGGTTCGATTCGGGTTTCTTAATCAAAAAATATATAACCTGAATTGATCACTTTTAATCGGTTTAAATTTTTTTATATCCCAAATTTAAACAAATTCAACCCGATTACACCCCTAAAAGATACCATAAGATAAGTTAATTACAAGAGAGAGAGGGATGCCACATGATACACATACATTAGAGCACTCCATAACAAATTCATGATTACCAATTATGGAGTGAGGTAACGTTTCTCTCACCCCCCACTCCCCCTTATAAAAGGCTAGCATTAACCATAGAAAGGGGACTTTTGGAATCAACACATCACCTTGAAAGGACTGTACATGACTTTTACCCAAGAGCTTGAACGGAAAAAATAATGGTATAAAAAACTTTAAACTAAAACTGTATCAAAATTCAACTGTAATTTTTATCTTACAAGCAGTTCACTTCTTTTTTAGTAATCATACAAAACCAATGCAATAAAGGATTCATTATACATTACTCACACGATGCAATAGCCTAATAATATATACATTGTTCATCTCACAGTTCCAGAAAAGCAAACGAAGTTCTTCATAGTCACATATTTTCTCTGCCCAATATATCACACATATAAACATGGTCATAATACAATAGGACACTGCAAGCGCACACACACAAATGACAACTCTGTACATTAATATATAAATTAACCTTATACATGACGTAGTCGTTTTCAGCCATTCTTATTTGTTCTTATTGACATATATTCTACATTTTCCATTTAAAAATTAAGGAACTGATAAAGGGAAATAATTGAAAGTCGTAATTCTCAATTCAATTCAACCTCGAAACCCCAAACCTTGTTCCAAAATGCATTTGATCACCCGCAGAAAAGGCTTTGTTGTTATAATTTTTTTCTTTTGGCCTTCTATTAATTGCCTATTTTGTATTGTTAAAATGAGTTAAATAGATAGTCTAATATTGTTCACTGAAGGCACATGTAATTATATGATTTATTATGGGTTTTGAATTCACCATTTTTATTATTATTAGACTTAAGCTCAAAGGTGAGTGTGCTGGATTGCGATATAAGCCTGATAATTTGTCTATGATGAATGAACATTACTGATATATTATTGTGAGGGCAAGATTCTCATTCCAATTTTAGTACGTCTTGATCGTATTCCGCTCCATTAAAATTACAGTTGGACTGACAGATGGTTAGAGCAATAAACTGTTCTTGACGTATACACTTGCCTACACTTCCGCTAAAGAATTTGCTTATTAGCTTTTTGGTAAAATTTCTTCATCAAGAGATAGACGATGTTATTAATTTATCATATACTACATGATATTTTAATTCTTAGTATAGATCCTATCAAATCTTATATTTATTTGATGAATGTAAAAACTCATGCATATTACATATATATGCATGATCAAGATAAGAAACATACCTTCAACTAAATTAATTCTAAAGTCTCATACATATGCTGCCATAATTCATGTCTTCTATTTCCGGTTGATACATGCCTGAAAGCACGACTCATAATGTCCGAGGTATTCAAGTGTTCCTGCTGTAAGTCATTTCTCTGCACAGTTCTTTCCACATTTCTTTTTTTTTGTATTTTGTTTTTTTGATAAAACATCGGGGCAACCAGCCCAAGAAAAACTTCCACATTTCTTTTTGCACATTGTTTCTTTGTTCAATGCATGGTTGAAAGACATTATGCGTTGGCCGCCATATCGATGACAGCGATGCATAGAGATAGTGTCAGGACTACAACAGCCAGATGATGGGATCAAGGTCATGGCTTGAGTAGGGGAATGTGCATAAACAAAGAGATGATTGGGTGCTTGAGTTATTGCCAAGTACGTGACTATCACGCAAGTTAAGCTAAAGCAAACCTTCTGCTTTTCACAAGTTTCTTTTGCATGGTATTTTGTTCTTTCTTTTGTCTACTTATATATATATGGTGACTGTTGTTAATTATAATAGGTAGCTTCCCTTATTTGGGGTACATATGGGGAGCTCATTATTTATACTGGTTTATGGTCGTTAATGAAGCATTGAATCCATTGAATATCATTGGACCCCATAATTAAAGAATTCATTATCACTTTAACAATTTAAAAAGAAAAAATTGCGACCCATGGTTCTATTCAAGAGCTATTATATCCGAGTGACGTTGTTCCCAATGATGACTATATTTAGATTAGTGAGATTGAGTGAAATAGAGGAAAATAAAATGAAATAGAGATATGTTTTATTGTTTAGTTATGTTAAAAAATGATGGAATGTGATGGAAGTGAGTGAAATGGATTCCATCTCATTCTACAAAAAATCATCAATTCCTCTCTCCTAATTTGGGGGTATAAGATGAAATCATCTTTATTATTATTATTATAATTAGAATTTTATCTAATTCTACAAAAAATCATTTACTTCCCAAACAATAGAATGTTAACATTATTCCATTTCATCCTAAAATATCCAAACAATGAAATAATATTTTTATCCAATTTCATTCCTTCTCATCTCATCCAATCTCATTATTTATCATTCCATTTCATTCCATTAATTACTAAATATCCAAACATAGTTGATAGGTTGTCAGTTGTTCAAACAAAAATCCATGTTTTTATTTCATTTCATTCAAGTGATGATTAATATTTTTAAAATCAGATTGGTCATTGAACTTATAAAGACATTAGTTTATGTTTTATTAATTCAACTATAGAGAAATTGTGGTCGAATTGATGATAAATATATATATATATATATATATAATATTATATAATATATTACGTAATAAATTAACATACTAATATATCATATTATGTTACTTAATACTTTAAAATCTCATATTGTACAATAAGAGAAACATCTAAGATTGCAACATATATAAAAGTTAAGAAGACGCCACACTTACGAGTCCCACATAAAATATTAAGTGGAACCTCCAAGCATACAATTTATATAAAAGTCAAGAGGGAGTCAAATCTTCTTATGCCTTTCTTGAGCCTTATAAGTGAGTTTTTATAACTTGGCATTGAGCTTCTATTTAGCTCAAAATTGTTTTTGAATGAGTTAAAAATGTGTTGACAAAAAAAGAAATAAGTTGAATATTTTTTTATAAAATCAGTTTGAATTGGTTTTTGATCGGTTCTCTCACAAGTTGGTTCTATGGGTCAATTGGAATGGACTTGTGACTGGCTCACCAGTTTTATGGTCAAATCGACTGGTTCAGTTTGGTTTTCTCAACACTAGTTATTAACCATTGTTTACATGTATTAGGCACTAAAGCGGTTGTCAGTATTTTAAATAATATTGACGACAACGTGTTTGAAACTTCTTTTTCTTATTTTGTAGCTTCTTTAAACTTCAACATTTTTTTTGTAAGGCCTACAACCACCCCTGTAAGCATGGTGGAGGGACCTCCTAGAGTCCTAATGAAGCCCCTTATTGGGATCCGAGAGAGAGGGGAGGGATAGAATAAGGGAAATTGAGATGAAGACCATTTATGAGGATTAAACTCTATTACTTTTCTTACATGTCACTAGCTTTTACAAATTGAACTACCAACACGGAACACCCTTCAACAATTTATATGTATAAGATATTACAAATGATATTTTTCTTTGCATGTATAAAACTGTTGGGACTTCAATGCTGAGTGAAATGTGGGATCGTTGTGGAAATTTGAATATTCAAATTCTAAATAAACATATTAAAAGAATTCAATGGCAATTGTTGGCAAATCTCTATCAAACAATATTGGATAGGTCCACTACCAATCTATATTTCATACATGCTAGGTGGATTGATCCATGGAATCGAAGAAACTTAAGAGGAAAATTTTGCTCTGACTTGCATAATATGATTGAAATTAAATGTTTTGTTTGTAGTAGTTGATCGAGTTCACAATCTTGATGCATAAATATATCTAAAAAACTAATTCAGCTCAATTAAAGAATTTCAAATAAGATATAGTAGTAACACTCAAAATGCAATTGGAAATAAATGCTGCATAAAACAAATTGGTTTATGTGATCGTCAATCTGAATAAACACAGTTAACTTTATTGGCAACAGGTGCACCTAATGGAAAACACAAGAAAGTTAATTTTGATATTATATCTCTTGTACTTCTATTGGTATTGAATTAATTTATTTTAACAAAAAGTTTGGCAGAAGGGGTTATTTATTATGTGAAAATGCTAGAAGACGACTTTATAGGTTTTGAAACTAGAGAAGCACAATACGTAGTTTTTGTTGGTTATTAAGAGATAACAGATTTAGTCTCTCTATTTCTCTTGTTTCCTGTTTTTTAGTTCAAATAAGTCTGTTAAATAAAGTCCTATTTCTTAGGGATTTGCAAATAGAGTTTAGTTATTTTCTTTAATCTAGTTACCATGTTATAGGCCATGTAAAACGTGGTTGTTGTTGCTGTTTTTGATTTTCCTCGTTTCTATAAAGCTATAAAGCCAACAATTTGCTTTGAATTCAATAAGAGTTTTTCAGTTAAGTTCAGCATGATTCTTGTGTTCAACAATTGGTATCAAAGCCCCGTCACAGGGGCCTGACTCTGAGTGAGCGTAAAGGAAACAACGTGTGCGTGTATGAGAGAAACAATAGTGAGTGTGTGTGGAAAGAAACTGCAGATTTCTTTCAAAGAGAGAGTGTCAAGAGAAATGGCAGAAAGCAGCAATGGCAAGCATGTGCAACTTGCCATCCCCAAATTTGATGGTCACTATGACCATTGGGCGAAGCTGATGGAAAACTTTCTTCACTCCAAGGAGTACTGGAGTCTTGTAGAGAATGGGATCTCGACAGTAGCAGATGGAGCAGTGCCTACAGAGGCACAACTCAAACAGATCGAGGAGCAGAAGTTGAAGGACTTAAAAATAAAAAATTATCTTTATCAAGCTATTGATCGTGATATCCTAGACACAATTCTCAATGATGACACTGCCAAACACATTTGGGATTCAATGAGGCAGAAATTCCAAGGTTCTACGAGGGTGAAGAGAGCACAGCTGCATGCCTTGCGTAGGGATTTTGAAGTTCTCAGAATGAAGGAAGGAGAGGTTGTCAATGCCTATTTTGCTCGTACTTTGACCATAGCCAAAAGTATGAAGGCCTGTGGTGAGAGTATGCGTGAAAATGTCATCACTGAGAAGATTTTGAGGTCCATGATTTCTAAATTTGACTATGTAGTGTGCTCGATTGCGGAATCTAATAATTTGGAGATGATTACAATCGATGAGTTGCAGAGCAGTCTTCTTGTTCATGAGCAAAGAATAAGGAGACATGGAGAAGAATAGCAGGTGCTGAAGATCACTCGTGAGGACAGAACAGGAAGAGGAAGGGGGAGAGCTGCTTTTAGAGGAGGCCGAGGCAGAGGAAGAGGGAGACATGTTGTTAACAAAGCTGCAATTGAGTGTTTTAAGTGTCACAAATTGGGACATTATCAATACGAATGTCCTGACTGGGAGAACAAGGTAAACTATGCTGAATTGGAGGAAGAAGATGAGCTCTTGCTAATGTCCTATGTTGATCTCAAACAATTCAAGAGGGAAGAAGTATGGTTTCTTGACTCAGGATGTAGTAACCATATGAGTGGAAATAAGGAGTGGTTTTCGAAGATGGATAAGAGCTTTAGGTAGACTGTAAAGCTTGGCAATGATAGTAGAATGGCTATAATGGGAAAAGGCAGTGTTCGTCTACCTGTTAATGGAGTTGTTTAGGTAATTTCAGATGTTTATTACATTCCTGAGCTTAAGAACAATTTGTTGAGCATAGGACAGCTTTAAGAAAAAGGCTTAGCTATTTTGATTCAGAATGGAAAGTGTAGAGTCTATCATCCTAGGAGAGGACTGATTATGGAGACAGATATGAGTGGAAATAGGATGTTCTTTTTGGTGGCTGCTATGAAAAGTTCTTCATGTTTTCAGATGATGTCAGATAATGAATCTCATCTTTGGCATTGTCGATTTGTGTTGTGGATTTTCACAAGCTCACGGATCGTACAAGTAGTAAAATAAAGATCGTTCCCATGAGGATCAGTTAATTACTAACTCTTACAGCTACTTTGATTATTTAAGCGAATAAAAATTAAAAATGAAAGTTCAATTAAATTAAGACAAAAAGCAAAGCAATAAAATAAACAATTGAAACTAGAAAAGATGATATTTAACAAGGATTTAAAGCTCTAAGATTCGGAATCCACTACACTACTCCTTACAATAAATTGTAATCCTATCTTTGTTAATGTTCAATTATGTTCTTGAAGATGATTTGTCCTAAATTATTTAAAACCCAATTTCTTGGCACTAAAAACGTGCTAAAACTTCACTAACCTCATTCTCATGGCAATTAATCTAAGTTCCAACTCATTAAGATTCATGACAATCGTTTACCCCTCAAAGGATTTAAGCCTATATCTAGGTCTCAATTCCTAAGTTCAATTCTTGGATTATCAAACAATTAGATTTCATCTTTCGATCCTTCACCTAAAGCCTAAGATCATGTAAATATGGTGCGCAACATATCACAAGCATTAAACATACCAAGAATGAATCAAGAATAATAATTTCATTAACAAAGAATTAAATTAACAATTCATAATAGAGAATTAGAGAGTTTCATCCTAATCCTAGAAAAAAAGGGTTTAGTCGCTCATGGCTATCGTAACACAAACAAGAACAAGGATGAAAGAAACAACTATGATTGATGAACAAAAAGAAAAGATGGGAAGATTGAGATGGAGAAAAAAACTTCAATGGTTGATCTTCAAAGAGTCTTGATCTTGCCTTCAAAGCCTTCGCCTTTGAATCCTTGCACTTCTCCTCTCAAAACCTGCCGTCACACAAGCCTCTAGCCAAAAGTCTCCTTTGGTTTGGTGTTTTTGCCCAATTTATAATGATTTGAGGGCAAAATTTTCTTTTTTTTCGTGTTAGAGGGACTCACACGGCCGTGTCTCCCTTCGACATGGCCGTGTGAGCTTTAAAAATAGACGTTCAGGGGAGACGCAACCGTGTCTCCCACACAGAAGTTTCATTGAAGTTAGACAGGGCCCTGTCTATTTGATAGAAGCGTTTTCCAAGTTAGATATGGTCGTGTCTAACTCTTTAATAACTCAAAACATCATTTTTTAAAGAAGTGATCTTCATGAAAGTTGTAGATCTTTTTCTTATCTTTCTAATGCCACTGAAATAACCTCGTTTTGACTTCTGTAGCTAAAGTTATACTCATTTTATTGATCAAAAGTAAAAAACACCACGAATCTTTGCCATATAAATTTCAAACTCAACTCCATTGCAATGAATCATTCTAAAGCTTCACAGAGCTAAGTCAAAACACCTCTTTTGGACCTAAAAACATAGAAAAAGACCAATCATGAGATACCAAGGATAATTAGATTAAATGTGACATAAATTACAACATAAATCATCAAAGCACATCTAAATCCACCTCAAATCAAGTACAAGAGGTGTGTATTTCATCCACACATCAATTTGGTCATCTAAGCTACAAGGGCTTGAGGACACTTTCCTCTAAGAAGATGGTGAATGAACTACCCTTTCTCATAACTCCGAAGAAACTATGCACAGATTGCTTAATTGGTAAGCAACACAGAAACTCTATGCCAAAAAGGAGTTTACGAGGAGCATCAAACAAGCTTCAACTTGTGCACGCAGACATATGTAGGCCTATCAAACCACCTTCAAATAGTAACAAGAGGTATATCTTAAGTTTTATCGATGATTTTTCTAGTAAAACTTGGATTTATTTCTTACATGAAAAGTTAGAGGCATTCACTATGTTTAAAAGCTTTAAAGTCTGTGTTGAAAAATAAGTTGGTGTAGATATTATTTGTTTGAGGACAGACAGAGGTGGTGAGTTCACCTCAAATGAGTTTGGAGAGTTTTGTAAGGCTCAAGGTATAAGTAGACAGTTGACTACAACTTTCACTCCTCAGCAAAAAGGAGTTGTTGAGAGGAAGAACAGGATGATAATGGATATAGTACGGTCTATATAGGTTGAGAAGTAGGTTCCTAAGGTTTTTTGGCCTGAAGCTGTAAGCTGGAGTGTGCATATTCTTAACAGGTGTCCTACTGTAGTAGTGCAAAATAAAACTCCAGAAGAAGCATGGAGCGGTGTGAAACCAACAGTGGAGTATTTTCGAGTCTTCGGGTGCGTAGCTCATGTTCATATACCAGATCAGAAGAGAAGCAAGTTAGATGACAAGAGCAAGAAGTGTATTTTGCTAGGAGTGAGTAATGAATCGAATGCCTATAGATTGTTTGATCCGGTCTCCAAGAAAATTATTGTTAGCAAAGACGTGGTGTTTGAAGAAAACAAAAACTGGAATTAGGGTAGAAGTGAAAAAGAATGCAGGCTAGATACTTTAGAATGAGGAGAAGATGATGAAGAAGATAGTGATACCGAGGAGCAGGCACAACAGAATGAAGAAGAAAACAATGGTACAGACGCAAGTGGTTCAAGTGACAACTTAGGGGGAGCTGGTTCATCTCTTAACGAGCCAATTGATAATGTCCAAGAGGTTCTAGTTGAAGGGAGGGTTAGAAGAGATAGAAGAGAATGAGTTTGGATAGCTGATTACGAAATTAGAGAAGGTTTGTCAGATGAAGATGGTTTGAATGCAATGATGATGGTGACTGAGAATGATCCACTTCTATTTAAGGAAGCTGCCAAGCGCAAGAAATGGAGGGATGCAATGTTGGCAGAAATTGAATCAATAGAGAAAAACAAGACATGGGAGCTGACTTTACTAAGTGGAGTGAAACCAATTAAGGTTAAGTAGGTTTTCAAGACCAAACTTAACGAGAATGGAGAGATAGACAAGTTCAAGGCGAGATTAGTGGTAAAAGGGTATGCACAAAAATATAGAGTTGATTACACCGAAGTGTTTGCTCCGGTGGCCAGACTTGACACCATTGTTTGATACTTGCTATGGCAGCTCAACATAGTTAGGTTGTTTTCCAGTTGGACGTAAAGAGTGCATTTCTTCATAGTGAACTAAATGAAGAGGTTTTTGTGCAGCAGCCCATCAGTTTTGTGAAGAAAAGTGAAGAGGGCAAAGTTTACAAGTTAAGAAAGGCATTGTACGGTCTCAAGCAAGTGCCGAGAGCGTGGTATAGCATGATAGAGACTTATTTCATCCGTGAAGGCTTCGAGAAGTGCTTTTGTGAAAAAACACTGTTTACAAAGTCAAAGGAGGGAGGTAAAATTTTAATTGTGAGTCTATATGTTGATGACTTGATATATATTGGAAATGATAAAAGCATGTGTGATGAATTTAATAGTTCAATGATGTTGGAGTTTGATATGTCAAATCTGGGAAGAATGAGATATTTTCTCGGAGTTGAGGTTGTGTAGAGTTCAAATGGAATTTTTATATGTCAGAAAAAATATGCCCATTAAGTTCTAGCAAGGTTTGGCATGGAGAACAGTAATGTGGTGAAAAATCCCATTGTTCTAGGCATGAAATTGTCAAAAGATGAGGCAGGAACCAGAATTGATTCAACCATGTTCAAGCAAGTAGTTGGCAACCTTATGGATTTGACTGCAACTCAACCTGATCTGATGTATAAAGTAAGCTTAATTAGTAGATTCATGTCTTGTCTAGTTGAGTCTCATTGGCTTGCAGCAAAGTGGTTATTAAGATATTTGAAAGGAACAACTGAGCTAGGCATTTTCTACAAGAAAAGATGGAAGTATAAGTCTTGTGGCGTATACTGATAGCGACTTTGCCGGTGATTTGGTTGACCAAAGAAGCACTTTTGGCTTCATGTTCTTGTTCAGTTCTGGAGTAGTTTCATGGTCCTCTAAGAAGCAACCTGTAGTGACATTGTCTACAACTGAGGCTGAGTACATAGCAGCTGCGTCTTGTGCTTGTCAATGTATTTGGCTTAGAAGAGTGTTGGAGAAGCTCAGTTTTAAAGAGAAGAGTACTGTGATTCAATGTGACAATATCTCTACCATACAATTGTCCAAAAATCCAGTCTTTCATAGAAGAAGTAAACATATTGACATCAAGTTTCATTTTTTGAGAGACTTGGTGAAGGATGGAGTTGTCAAGTTACGCCACTGTAATTCTCAGATTCAAGTTGCAGACATAATGACAAAGCCTCTCAAGTTGGAGCAGTTCCTGGGGCTTCGTAGCATGCTGGGAATGGTAGAAACTTCAGAGATAAACTAGATGCAGTTGCATATAGTTTAAGGGAGGGAATGTTGGTTGTTAAGAGATAACAAATTTAGTCTCTCTGTTTCTCTTGTTTCCTATTTTTAGTTCAAATAACTCTGTTAAATAAAATCCTATTTCTTAGGGATTTCCAGATAAAGTTTAGTTATTTTCTTTAGTCTAGTTACCACGTTATAGGCCATGTAAAACGTGGTTGTTGTTGCTGTTTTTGATTTTCCTCATTTTTGTAAGGCTATAAAGCCAACAATTTGCTTTGAATTCAATAAAAGTTTTTCAGTTAAGTGTAGTATGATTCTTGTGTACAACAATTTTAAAATTACAGAGAAGTGGTGTAAATAATTTATAAAGAATGTGATATCATACAAAGTATGTTAATTCTCATTGGTTTGTTGGTATATTTTTTCTTTAGGCTTAAGTAAAATTTTATTAAAAAGTTGCCAGGAAAAAACATAACAGAGATCTATTGTACCTTTCACTAAAATGGACAATATTAGTCACTTCGAAGTACGTAGTTTAAGTGATTGAAATAAGTAAAGATTTGAACAAAAGATTATAGATTTATGTTGTGACAACGACTTCTTAACATAAATACATTACGATATATATAAAAAAAAAACAACTTCATTAGAAATCAAACTATAATGAACTAGAAAATAGAATCAAAGTAGACTTCATCGTTATTAGCTTAGAAGTTTTTCTTTTCTAGAAACTCGATCGGGATCTTTCTCAGCTATATGTTGGATTTGACCTAAATTCTATTAAAAATTTGTATTGATAGTTTTGTATTATATTAAAGATATGTAAAGATATGATATATTGGTTAGAGATTTAATAGATATGCGAGATTTGTTTATAATAGGAAATTAGGAAAATTATAAAATGATTGCTTGGAGAAAAAGTATGATTGCTTGGAGAGTAAAGGTGGTGGGCTATAAATACTTATATTGGGAATTGGTAAGATTATTAGGGGCATGAGAATGAGGGAGATGAAATAGTGAGTGATGTTGAGGTAGAGGGTTTGCAACTTTGTCCTCAAAAGTTGTATCTGTGAGGGTTTACAATTTTGTTCTCAAAAATTACATCGACGATGGTTTATAACTTTGTCCACAAAAGTTGTAGTAGTTGGAAGAAGGTTTACAACTTTATCCGTATAAAAGTTGTAGTGTAGGAGGGTTTACAGCGTTATCCGATGACAAAAATTGTATTTGTAATGTTGTTCATAGTGAATTTGATCTCTTCTCATCTGTAGATGTTGACATGTTAGGCTAAGTCATGTTAAACTTTGTGCGTAATTTGTATGATGCTTTTTCCCTAATTATTTGTATTTATGCAAACACGTGATGAAAAGGGTGAAATATTCCCCAACAAGTGATATTAGAGTTAATGGGTCGATGATCTAGGCGATGATATGTTTCCTTTGGGCCCTTGTGTAGAAAGTTTGTCTGACAATAGAGGTTAGACGGTAGTTATGATGACAACAGCTTTGTCAAAAGTCTTCTTGACATTGAGATCAAGCGGCGAGTTTCATTGATAACAGTAGATTTAAATATTTGTTAGATTTGAAGATTTTCTTAGAAGATTTGAAGATTTACTCATTGATGTTGGAATTTGATTCAAGATAGAGATTGTTAGGTTTGACCCAAATACTATTAAGGATTTGTATTGATAGTTTCCTATTATATTGAAGATATATAAAGATATTATATATTTGTGAGAGATTTGATAGATGTGTGAGATTTGTTTATAATAGAAAATTAAGAAAGTTATAAGAAATGCTTGAAGATAAAGTAAGATTGCTTGGAGAGTAACGGTGGTGGGCTATAAATACTTGTATTGAGAATTGAGAAGATTATTAGAGGCATGAGAATGAGGGACATGAAATTGTGAGTGATGTTGCGTAGAGGGTTTGCAACTTTGTCTTCAAAAGTTGCATAGGTGAAGATTTGCAATTTCGTCCTCAAAAATTGCATCATCGATGATTTGCAACTTTGGTCACAAAAGTTGTAATAGTTATGAGATGATTTACAACTTTATTCGGCAACAAAAGTTGTATTTATAATATTATTCATAGTAGATTTGATCTATTCTCATATATAAATGTAAACATGTTAGGCAAAATTATGTTAAACTTTGTGCGCAATTTGTATGATATTTTTTTTTATTTACTAATATTTATGCAAATACGTGGCGAAGAAAATGAAGTATTTTGTAACACTATGTAACGCCTTTGTCCTTTTGCAACGAAGGCTGAAGGGCCATCCATGAATTATCTCTTGCTTGTTTCTTCAAATTTCTTCCTTTTATAGATTCTGTGGTCCCGTGAGATTTTACTTTCATTAATCTCATTCATTTCCGTTCAAAGTGCTGGTCGTCTTCCAAGCTGCAGTGGGGTTAAACTTTTTGGGGAAGCTTCGCTTGGGAAAAGAATATACTGATCCTGTGGACTGAATCGGGCTCAGCAGTGCTGTTGATTTTATACCAAGTGTGCCTCTATTATTCAGTCACTTTTGGATATAGAAGACAAAGACTTTGAAGGATTGAAAGGGACTCAGCGATTGTCTGATAGACCTCTTTCGAAGTAAAAGATTATAAGCGAAGAAAAAAACATTTAAAGTTATGAGAATAGTTAAAATCAAATCAAATTTAAAGCTTAACCTGAAATAGTTAGCTAAAAGATAATAGATGATTATATTTATACCTTTTGGATCAAATTAATTTCACCATACTTTCGATATTAAAATTTATAGATAGTCCGGAGGATTCTGATATGCTCATAAACAAGGTTTGACCATGCATCCTTCATTAAAATCACCGGCAGTGACAAGTTAGTCAATATTTAATGGTTTTTATGTTTCTTTTTTTAGGTAAAAGAAGTTATTTGTAATTTTACCCTAACTTCTATGTTTTTGCATTGTAGCATTTCAGTTTATAATTTTTTGGTCCTAATTCAAAGTCTAAAGTTACTTTGCCCTAATTCAAAGTGAAATTGAAGATGAACGACTAGTAGGAGTAGAAATAGGTCTACCCATCGTGAGGCATTTATTTTGAATTGTTTAAATGCTTAAGGTTTTACGATCTAACCTGTTTACTAAATAATTTAAGCCAATACTTTTTGAAAAACTTGTTTAATTAAAAAGGTCAGATCTCTGGTAATCTAATAATTTTTAAACTTTCTAATGGTAGTTCTTGACTTATTTAATTATATATAATACAATATATATTATTATAATTATTATAAATTATAATTATAATTATTATAATAATTATAAATTATAATTATAATTATTAATTTATTATAATATATTAATATATTTTTTAATTAAATTTTAATAAAAGTAAGTACCTAAAACTTAAGTTAATAAATTAGAACAGAAATAATATATTTATTAATATATTTAATGTAATATATTTATTAAAATGAAAATAATAAGTTAACACTTACCTCCTATTTTTATAGATGCTCACTACTTTCTTATTCTGATCTTTGGTCGATGTGAGACTTGAAAGACTAGAGTAAGAAAGTGAGCAATTTGGTATATTTCCAAGTCTCACATCGACCAAAAATTAGAGTAAGAATATGTCAAAAAAAATTAGAGTAAGAAAGTGGTGAACATCTATAAAATTAGAAGGTGAGTGTTAAATTATAACAAAAACTTATTGGCTTTGAGTAGGCCCGTTGACTTATTTCAAAGTTTAGACTTGTTAACTTATGTAAAGACATATTGACTTATTTAAAGGTAAGTCTGTTAGTCTATATAAGACATGTTGACCTATTTAAAGGTCGATCTGTTAGCCTATATAAAGGTCTATTGATCTATTTAAAAGTAAGTCTGTTAATCTATTTAAAGGTCTCATTATAAAATAAGCTGTTAAATAGACTTTTATGTCAAGTTAGACTTTTAAAAAAATCAGGTCAAACCTTAAAAATTAGCCTATTACAAGTTCATAGGTTAGACTCAGGCTTTATAATTGAGATACAGACCAAATCTATTTAAACCAAAACCTGACTTTATTTGACCTGTTTTCACTCCTAACGACTAGTGATCCAGCCCCAGAGGGAAGCGAAGAGGGAGACAGAGGTCAGCAAGTGGAAAGTTCGGCAGAGTGGAAACGTAATGAGACTTGATAGTTGAATGCCAGAGACATTGATATTATAAGTTGAAATCTAAGTTGAGTTATAAATATCCTTTTTAATATTTACTACCTTAACCGACCCTGACCAATATCCTTTATTATTATAAATTTATTTATAATCTGAAATCTAAGTTCAGGTCCCATCGACAACAATTTAAGTTAGTAAATATTATAATCTAAATTCCAAATTCAGGCCCCATCAACAACAATTGAAGTTATTTTTTGAATCGAAAGCTTGGATTAACACAACCAAACAGCCAAGGCAAAATTTCAACACCATGAGCAATATCCTGCAAAATACGATATCAAAGGATGAGTACCAAGACAAAAAAACTCGTCACTGCTTCCCAGTCCCAACTACAAAGCACGAAAATGGTATAAAAACAAGTCAAAAGAGAAGTCTGCTAATAATCAGTAGTATCATCCTTAAACCAAATCCAACCACAAAACCCTTCATATACCTATCACTGTTGCTTCCACCACGGCAGGGAAACGGGTTCGCCGTAGCACAAACACACATGTTGCCTTCTACCTATTAGTATGATTTTTTAACCTATACTAATCTCATATTAAATAAAAAAAAAGAGATAGATAAAATTTATTATCATATACTAGTCTCACATTGAAAAAATAAAAAGAAAAGAAGTGAAGCTTCTTATGATAAAATGAAGAAAAACTCTTATTACACTACAAGTTCTTATTTGTCTCACATAATAAGAAAAGTTCAAATATTTTTTTGATGGATTGAATTTTTTTTAAAAATAAATTGTACTTGTTCAATCATGTGAATGGTGACTGATTTAAAAGGGTCAATTTTCTAGATTTTTTACCAAATTTTGAAAATATAGTTTAAGGGTTGACTAGATTGACCGAAGTACCAATTTGCAATTTTTCCAATCCGACTATCAAGTTTGATCCGACAAATAACCTCTTATGTTAATTGTATTTAAAAATTAATTCAATTGTTACCATGAGTACAAATATCAAAGACATAATGTCAAAGTAATTGTTGATGTTAATGCAGGTTAGCTCAACTAATTCAAAGGTATTATATTTTCTAAATGCATGAGTTTGAGTTTTTATTAATTATTTTGGGATCAGACATTACAATTTTTCTAAAATAAGCAAAAGTTAGTTGCAATATTTTAAAAATCAGATTTGGATTAGTCAGTTGATCTAGTTGGATTGCGAATCAATTATGTTTTCAATTTGAATGTTATTCACTTTTATAACAGTTCAATCATAATTTAATCACAAATTTAATCGATTAAACCGATTGAATCATAACTCAAAATTCTTGTCAATTCAATCTCCGATTCAATTTTTAAATCATGAGTTAATTGTGTTTATCGTAAAACTAACTAAAAGTATTTTAATCTTCGCATTATAAAGAAATCAAGTGTAAACATTTTAGCTAGAGAAATAGAGGCCTTATTTTAATATAATGTTTAACAACAATATTATTTACAAACTATTGTCATAATATCATTCTTACATCACCTTCTTTTTACATAATAAAATAAGAGAAATATACATTTCAATAAGTTCTCTTTATTAAAAAAAGTGTAAAGAATGGCGTGAATAAAATAATATACATGAAATATTTTACAATTTTTAATATAAAAGTTTTAAAATTAAAATACTCAAAGAACATACCAATACGACAATGATGGAATTGACAAAATTTAATGTTTATAAAAAGTTATTAAATGATGTACATATTCCAAAGACTTACTTGGTGAAATAATCGGATAAAAAAATATTATAATGATTATTTAAGTATTAAATGATATTATAGGCTTTTATTTTTTCAAACCCCTCACAAATTTTAAATGTGGACTTATCATAATTCTTTTGATAAAGTTACATTAAAACTAATGTATTATTTAATAATTTATACGAGAATTTGTGAAGAGTTTGTAAGGGTTTTTTGAAGTATTTGTTTATCTAGAGTTTGGATTTTTTTTATCATATGATTATTCTGTTAGAGAAAGATAAATAATAAGTTTTATTGTGTATGAACCTACTAAGATGGGTTATAAAATCCAGTAGTTATATTCATAATTACTATTTGTGCCTTTATTTATCTCAATCAAAAAATTTATATTACTCTGTACCGCCTACATGACACCACCTTATCGCACTCCCTTACGTGACCTGGACAAGCTAATACATCTGGACAAGCCAATAAAACACCTGATCACACTCCCTTACTTACACTTGGACAAGCCAAAACAGATCTCTATCTTATGTCTTGTTATATGATACATTAACTTTGTGAGTTATTATTGTCTTTTATTTTAATTATATCATATATTTAATGATATAAAGTAAGGTAAATCTTATTCTGGGAGCACTAGATAATATGCTTACACATTTTGAGACACACAATCCGGGTCATGGATGGTCGGGTATTGATGGTTAGAAAGGAAGAGGGAGACTTAGAAAGAGAATGAGAAATTCATGGTGATAACATGTATAAGAAAATATTTTTGTATCATTAAATTTAATTTTATATAAATATGTATATGAATGTGAGTATAAGTGAATATTAAAATATACCTCCTAAAGTGAAATAAATATAATGTATGTATCAACATGAGAGATATGTACATTGAATGTGAAATTCTAAACGTACAAATAATGAGATTGACAGTAACATCATTTATGTAAGAAAATTGATTGGGAGAGTACTCTTATGGCAGCGTTGACATAAGAATGAAGAAACTATCAAGGCAGCAGAACCACCGTCCCAAATGTTCCCACGTCACAGTTTTGAATCAGTTGAATATGTTGTAAGTTGAAAACATAAATGAATACCGACATGATCAGAGTTTGAAATCTGAAGTTCTCTTCTCTGTCTGAAAAGTGAAAAGTGAACTCACCAAAATGGAGGAGAGTGGTGAGACACTAACAAGTTTGGTTTTTGCTGTTAATGGTGAGAGGTTTGAGCTCTCCAAAATAGACCCATCAACCACTTTGCTCGAGTTCTTGCGCACTCACACTCCCTTCAAGAGTGTCAAGCTTGGCTGTGGTGAAGGTTGTTAAGAATATTGAGTTATTTTGTTTTATTATTTATTAAGGGTAGAATAGTATTTTCTTTTCCCTGTTTAGCCTATATATAGTTTCTTTGTATTTAGGTTAAATTGACTTTTGCATTTCAACAATCAATGAAGTCCTTGTTTCTTCTTCACAAATGTTCTTGTATTTTTCTTTGAATTCTTTATCATGGTATCAGAGAAAGCCATGAGACGAGGCTTAATCTCAAATACAGCTTTCGCGGATCCAACTCCGCGGTGAGTTGGCGGGGTTGCGAGGGATTAGCGCGCATTACTAGCCGGGATTGGGGCGAGCCCCGAGAAAAATTTTTCGAGACAACATTCGTTCAGTTTGTGAGGCGACCGTACAATTTCGAGAGAGTATTCGCTCAGTTCTTGTAATCTGGTATTTCGTTTTCTTTTGACTTTCTTGGTTTTTTGATTATGGCTACTGAAAAGACGATTCGCTTCAGTCTGTGAGTGTGAGGTTGGATGGAAAGAATTATTCGTATTGGAGTTATGTGATGAGAAACTTTCTTAAGGGTAAAAAGCTGTGGGGATATGTTAGTGGAACTTTTGAAAAACCTAAGAATATGGTTGAGGGGTATGCTGCTTTGATAGATACCTGGGAAGCAAACAATGCAAAAATTATTACTTGGATTAACAATTTGCAACTTTGAGCATTCTATAGGTACAATTTTGTTGGCAAAAAGTATGAGACTTTGCAAAGGAGGTTTGGGATCATTTGCAAATGTTATTCACTCAATCAAATTTTGCAAAGCAAGATCAATTGGAGAATGATATACGAGCTCTTTCGAGAAGAATATGAGTATTCGGGAGTTTTATTCTGCTATAACGGATCTTTGGGATCAATTGGCTCTTACAGAATCGGCGATGAATTAAAGGCATGTGGTGCTTATATTGCTCGTAGAGAACAAAAGGTTAGCCGACGGGTATAGATTTTTAATGGCACTTCGCAGTGATTTTGAAGGACTTAGAGGTTCAATTTTGCATCGTTCTCCTCTTCCTTAGAAGTTGACTCGGTTGTCGAGAGTGAGTTATTGACTGAAGAAATACGTCTTAAGTCTTATTCTGAAAAGGGAATTCTTTCTACTTCTAATCCCTCTGTGCTAGCGGTATCCTCTAAGCCACCCTCCAATAATCAGAATAAGTCTTATACGAGGGTTGCCATTGACGAGTGAAGATTTTCATGAGAAGCAGGGTGAAAGGTCATTGGAAGGCTCGGTGTCCTAAGTTGAGACAACATAACCAATCGCAACAATTGCAATCTCAAGCTTTGAAGCCAAAAGGTAATAGTCACAGATCTAATGCTTATAGACCACAAAAGTTGGTTATAATATTACCACCACACCTAAACACATGTTAGGTTGCTTCATTGTATGTCCTTTCACCGATCCTAGTACTCTGGCCGAGCAATTTCTATGTAAGTTTCTCCTTACGAATGAAGGCCCACATGCTATGTCTGCTTGCTTCTTCTTCCATGGGTCGGTTGCCTCATAGTTCTTCGGGTATGTCTCATTTCGTTACGTATGGGTCTTGGAGTGGGGTTTCGGTGCTTCACATCATATGTCTCCTGATTCTTCACATTTTGCTTCGTGTCTCCTTCAGTCCTCTATTCTGTATATGACTTTGAAGGATTGATGGCACTCCATGCCTTTAGCAGTGTTGGTTCGAAGTTGTTAGACATAACTTGTCTTTCCCTAATGTATATCATATTCTGAAACTCAAATTAAATCTTGCTTCTGTTGGTAAGTTATGTGATTCTGGTAATTTAGTCACCTTTTCCTCTTCTTCTTGTTATGTGGAGGATTTGCAGTCTCAAGGTTTGACCATGCTTGATTGGGACGGGGCGTAGGGAGGGGGACTATATATTTTGGATGAGTTAAAAGTGCTAGTTATTTGTAATTTTCGCTAATAGTGTTGATTTATCTTCTTTTCATTTGAGTCATTCTTCTTCTAGTTTTTACTTATGGCATTCTCGTCTAGGTCATGTTTCATCTTCTCGTTTGAGATTTTTGGCATCCACAGGGGCTTTAGGAAATTTACAAACTTGTGATATTTCTGATTGTAGTGGATGTAAACTGGCAAAATTTTCAGCTTTACCTTTTAATCGAAGTATTTATAATTTCTTCTTCTCCTTTTGATTTGATTCATTCGATGTATGGGGACCTTCTCTGTTGCCACAAAAGGAGGGTCTCGATATTATGTTTCTTTTATTGATGATCATACTCGTTATTGTTGGGTTTATTTAATGAAACACCGTTCGAATTCTTTGAGATATATATGATATATTTTTCTGCTCTTGTCAAAACTCAACATTCTCAATCAGTTATTAAATGTTTTAGGTGTGATTTGGGTGGGGAATACACCTCTAATAAATTTTGTGAGTCCGCTTGCCTTAGATGGAACTATTCACCAAACTTCATGTACAGATACTCCTGAGCAAAATGGTGTTGCTGAAAGAAAACATAGGCACATTGTTGAAACAAAAACGCCGTTTTCTCTTGTCTTCTTATTTCAAAGCTTTACATTTCCTAGTGTGTTTTGGGGTGAAAGTATATCGTTTCTTCTTGTCATTGTAAGTTTGATTAACACAATTCCATCTTCTCATATTTCAGGTTTGTCTCCTTTTGAAAAGTTGTATGGGTATGCTCTCCCGATTATTCTTTCTTTAGAGTTTTTGGTTGTACTTGTTTCGTTCTTCGTCCTCATGTGGAACGACAAGTTGTCCTCTCAATCTGCTTTATTTGTGTCTTTCTTGGTTATGGTAAAGGTAAAAAGGAGACAGAGGTATCGTTGTTTTGATCCAATAACTGAAACTTTATGTGTCTCGTCATGTTTTTTTCTTGAGCATATACCTTTCTTTTCTATTCCATCCACTACTCATAGTTTGACTAGATCCGACCTTATTCGTATAGATCCTTTTTCGAGGATTCGATAGTTTGTCATCTCGGGTTCCTAGTACTTCAAATAGGCCCCCAACAACAAGTGAAGTTACCGACACTTTACTCTCCGGCACATCCGAAGCTTCCTCTTCTCCTATGGTCCTCAAGCTCCGTCCGAGATTGTGGATCCACCGTCACGTCAATCCATACGCATTCGTAAGTCCACAAAGTTACAGATTTTGCTTATTCTTGTTATTCTTCATCTTTTCTTCCTTTTTAGCTTCTATTCATTGTCTCTCTCGAGCTGTCTCTTCCTATAAAGAGGCTATTCTTGATCCTCTTTGCTTCTGAAGCTATGGATGAGGAACTTACTCGCATTTAAAAAACAGAGTACTGGGACTTGGTTCCTCTACCTCCCGGTAAGACTGTTGTTGGTTGTCGTTGGGTATATAAAATCAAGACTAATTTCGATGGATCTATTGCGCGATACAAAGCAAATATTTTTTTGATGGTTGGTTGCAAAAGGGTATTCTCAACAGTATGGTATGGATTATGAGGAGACATTTGCTCCTGTTGCAAAAATGACTACTATTCGTACTCTTATTGCAAGTAGCTTCGGTTCGTCAGTGGCATATTTTTCAACTTGATGTTAAAAATGCCTTCTTGAATGGAGATCTTCAAGAAGAAATTTATATGGCACCCCCTCCTGGTGTTTTACATGATTCTGGGTATGTCTGCAAGCTCAAGAAAGCATTATATGGTCTCAAACAAGCACCCCGTGCTTGGTTTAAGAAATTTTCTGTTGTGATCTCTTCCCTTGGATTTGCTTCAAGTAGTCATGATTCTGCTCTTTTTGTTAAGTGCACTGATGCAGGTCGTATCATTTTGTCTTTATATGTTGATGACATGATTATCACTGGTGACGATATTCATGGTATTTCGCATTTTGAAGACAGAGTTAGCTAGACATTTTGAAATGAAGGATTTGGGTTCTCTACGATATTTCTTGGGTATTGAGGTAGCCTACTCACCCAGAGGTTATCTTCTTTCTCAATCGAAATATGTTGCAGATATTCTTGAGCGAGCTAGACTTACCGATAATAAAAGTTATTAAATGTAGACACTCCCATTGAAGTTAATGCAAAGTTTTTTAAGTATTTCGATGGTTTACCTTTGTCGATCCTACTTTATATCGTACTATTGTTGGGAGCTTGGTATACCTTACTATTACTCGAGAGATATTGCATATGTTTGTAAGGGTTTTTTGTTCATGTTGTTAGTCGGTTTGTTGCTTCTCCTACTACAGTTTCATTGGGCAGGTGTACTTCGATTTTGCGATACCTTCGAGGTATATTCATCTTTCATAGTCTTTTATTTCCATCAACCTCTTCCTTAGAGCTGCGTGCATACTACGATGCCGATCATGGCAAGTGATCCCACACACTTGGACGCAAGTCTCATATCTATGGTTTCTGTATATTTTTAGGTGATTCTCTTATTTCTTGGAAGAGCAAGAAATAATCTATTGTTTCTCAATCTTCAACCGAAGCAGAATATCGTGCTATGGCATCTACTACTAAAGAGATTGTTTGGTTACGTTGGTTACTTAAGATATGGGAGTTTCTCTTTTTCGATCCCACTCCTATGTATTGTGACAACCTGAGTTCTATTCAGATTGCTCACAACTCGTTTTTCATGAACGAATAAGCACATTGAGATCGATTGTCACCTTACTCGTCATCATCTCAAGCATGGAACCATTACCTTGCCCTTTGTTTCTTCTTCTTTGAAAATTGATTGCGAGATTTCTTTACCAAGTCGCATTCCATCTCTCAAGGTTGCAGCAAACTCGATGCTTGTCACAGAATGTTGCATTTGTGAGTTTGAGGGGAGATGTTAAGAATATCGAGTTATTTTGTTTTATTATTTATTAAGGGTAGAATAGTATTTTCTTTTCCCTGTTTAGCCTATATATAGTTTCTTTGTATTTAGGTTAAATTGACTTTTGCATTTCAACAATCAATGAAATCCTTGTTTCTTCTTCACAAATGTTCTTGTATTTTTCTTTGAATTCTTTATCAAAGGTGACCCTCTCTCTGTGTGTGTATTGAAGCATTTCTAATATATCTTTTTTTTGGTCAAGTACTTGATTCACTTGATTGTTGAATTAGTTAGTTTTCAGTGTTGTTTAATGTTTCCCTTCATGGGTATGGATAGACTCTTCTCCCTGCTTTGGATTTTGACTTTATTTATTTATTTTTTTCCCAATAAGCTTGATACTGACTATAGGGAATTCTTTGTATGTTTTGGTTTTGGAATAAATCTGGAATATTGTTGATTGGCTAGTACAATTTTCTTTTAGTCCTAAGAAGCAGAGATAATATAGAAGAGTTACATTGACACTTGGATTATTCTGATCATAGTTTGTGGCCTAAGGATATACGACCCTGTACTGGTTCCAATTATTCTTGACTGAGTTATATCAATAATTTTCTTGTTCATACCAAAAAGAAAAAAGGTCTTTATAGCAGGATTTGAGAAGAAGAAAAACAAATTCGCTCTTTTTTTTTTTTTCCTTTTTTTTAATGGCAGTTTCGTCATGAACATGAAGGTCGAGGCATTGGCTTTTAATAATCCTCAAATTTTTTTCAACTTGGTACTTCATATTTTGAAATGGATGGTTTCAGGTGGTTGTGGTGCTTGTGTAGTTTTAATCTCCAAATATGATCCTGTGCTTGACAGAGTTGAAGATTTTACAGCAAGTTCTTGTCTCACGCTACTTTGCAGCATACATGGATGTTCGATAACAACAAGTGAAGGCATTGGAAATAGTAAAGATGGATTCCACCCAATTCATGAAAGAGTTGCAGGATTCCATGCCACTCAATGTGGCTTTTGTACTCCTGGAATGTGTGTTTCACTCTTTGGGACTCTAGTCAATGCTGAAAAGACCAATCGTCCAGAGCCACCTTCTGGGTTCTCAAAAGTGACTATTACTGAGGCTGAAAAGGCTATTGCAGGTAACCTTTGTCGCTGTACTGGTTATCGACCCATTGCTGATGCCTGCAAAAGCTTTGCAGCTGATGTTGATATGGAGGATTTGGGGTTCAACTCATTTTGGAGAAAGGGAGAGAGCAAGGACTTGAAGCTTAGTAGGTTGCCACATTATGACCGTAATCACAAGAATAGTAGATTTCCTATGTTTTTGAAGGAAATCAAGCGTGATGTGTCTATGACTTCTGAGAAACACAGTTGGCACAGTCCTACTAGTTTAAAGGAGCTTCAGAGCCTATTGGAATTAAACCATGCCAATGGAACTCGGATAAAACTTCTTGTTAGTAATACAGGTATGGGATATTACAAAGATACAGAAGGCTATGATAAGTATATTGATTTAAGGGGAATTTCTGAGCTCTCAAAGATCAGAAAGGATCGAACAGGTATTGAAATTGGAGCTGCAGTGACAATATCTAAAGCTATTGAAGCACTAAAGGAAGAGAGCAGAAGTGACTTTCTCTCAGATTTTGTAATGATAATTGAGAAGATTACTGACCATATGAACAAAGTTGCCACAGGGTTTATTTGGAACACAGCCAGTGTAGGTGGCAATTTAGTGATGGCACAAAAAAATCAATTTCCCTCAGATATTGCTACAATACTTCTTGCTGTGGATTCAAAGGTTCACATAATGACTGGTACACAATTTGAGTGGCTTACATTGGAGGAATTTCTAGAAAGACCACCATTAAGCTTGGAAAGTGTACTTTTAAGCATTAAAATTCCAAGTTTGGAACTTAATAAAAGTGAATCTTTAGAACAAAGAAGTAGATTCCTCTTTGAAACTTACCGAGCATCTCCTCGACCCCTTGGAAATTCCCTTCCATACTTAAATGCTGCTTTCCTGGTTGAGGTGTCTCCATGCAAGGATTCTGGTGGAACAATGATAGACACTTGTAGGCTGTCTTTTGGTGCTTATGGGACTAAACATGCGATAAGAGTAAAAAATGTTGAGGAAGTTTTAGCAGGGAAGCTGTTAAGTGTTAGCATTCTATACAAAGCTGTCAACTTGCTTACTGCCACTATTGTACCTAAAGGTGGAACCTCAAAAATTGCCTACCGGTCAAGCTTGGCAACTGGTTTTCTTTTCCAGTTCTTTTTCCCACTGATTGATATTCCTTCCAAATTAACCAATGGTTATTTAAATGGAAATACTGGTTTCCCTTTCATGAAGGCTTTTGAATTTGAAGAGAATCAGAAGCAGGTTCATCATGATAAAATTTCGACTTTACTGTCATCTGGAAAGCAAGTCCTTGAAGCAGGCAGTGAGTATCATCCCGTTGGTGAGCCAATCATGAAATCTGGAGCTGCACTTCAAGCTTCAGGTTTGTTTTGTACTACCAAGTTTTGAATTAATTTAATGACAACTTCCTTTTCTTTGCATTTGTACGGACATTTCAAAGTATTGAGCTTAAATTTTTATGTGAAAGAAGTTGTTGTTTTTTTTTTTTGGGTAAATAGAAGTTGGTACTTTTATTCATATTAAATATAGAGGGTGAGCCTTGGCGGAATGGTAACGCTGTTTCCTTGTGACCTGTAGGCTCTTGGTCAAATATTCTAGTTGCAGAAACTACCTCTCCACTTACGGTGGTAAGGCTGCATACGTCTGTCCCTCTCCAGACCCTACAGTGGTAGGTTACTCGTGCATTAGGCCACCCGTTATTAACTTCCTTTCGATCTTTTGCATCTGCTTCTTTGTCAAGTTCCAAATATTGTGTCTCTCTTTCTCCTTAGAAGCTTGTAGCAAGCAAACATGATAACTACTATTCCTTCTCTAAAAACCTTCCCCCTTTTGCCCTTCCTGTTCTCTTGCTTTGAAGCAGTCTTATATTCATTTTGTGGCATCCTATAACTGATTACTACTTAGCTGAAGTCAAAACCAGTGTTTAAAAGAAAATCCTGTTCCCCATTCTCTTGGTTCAAATAAATTTTGTATCCATATTTTGCATCCTACTGTTACTGGTTACCATCTAACTGTTGTCAAGACAACTATGATAAAAAATCCACTTACCTATTGCTTGGTTCAAAGCTTTTGATGTCACTGGTTTGCATCTAGGTGAAGTTGAGATAACTGTGATTTGAAAGTGGACATATCTCTTGCTTTCCCAGCTTTAGACTAGTCTTTGTCTGTCAAACAGCGCTTTTTTATCCTGTTTTGATGTCTGTCAGTTATGACTTTTCTTATTTAATTGTTTTAATATCTGTTCGGTTACAAGTACATATTTATGAATTAATCATATATAGTATAGGTGAGGCTGTGTTTGTGGATGACATTCCGTCACCAACAAATTGCCTACATGGAGCATATATTTATAGTGAAAAACCTTTAGCAAAGGTAAGGAATATAAAACTCAGGCCTGACTTGCAACTGGATGGAGTGAGGGACATCATTTCAAGTAAAGACATTCCCATTGGTGGGGAGAACATTGGATCTCAGACTGGCTTTGGTACGGAACCTTTGTTTGCAGAAGAGGTAGCTAGATGTGTTGGTGATCGTCTTGCCTTTGTGGTGAGTTCTTAAATCCCTCATTTTGATCCAACAATGTATTAGCTTCTGTTTAATTTCTTTGGAGATTGATACATGAAATACTTCATTTTAGTCACTGAATAGCTTCTTTAGGTTGCAGATACTCAGAAACTTGCAGATATTGCTGCAAACTCCGCTGTTGTTGATTACGATATTGAAAATCTTGAACCACCTATTCTATCTGTGGAAGATGCTGTTGAAAGATCTAGCTTTTTTGAAGTTCCTCCATTTCTCTGCCCAAAACATGTTGGTGATATATCAAAAGGAATGGCTGAAGCAGATCACAAGATTCTTTCTGCCGAGGTATGTGGAATATATTTGTTATTCTTCTTTGTTTCCCCTCTTCCTCTCCTTTCACACCTTTAGGTTTCTGATGTAATGTTTAAGTTTGCTGCTGAATAATGAATGTTGAAATGGTTATATTGATAAAAAAATATTCATTGTCATCATCTATCAAATTCAATGTGAAATCCAGATTAAACTTGGGTCTCAATACTATTTCTATATGGAGACACAAACTGCACTTGCTGTACCAGATGAAGACAATTGCATTGCAGTTTACAGTTCAACCCAATGGCCTGAGTGTGCGCATTCTACTATAGCAAGATGCCTAGGTATTCCGCAGAATAATGTTCGTGTAATTACAAGAAGGGTTGGGGGAGGTTTTGGTGGAAAGGCCATAAGAGCCATAGCTGTAAGTATTTAAGTTTATTATTTTCTTGACAATCTTTCTACTTTATTATTAGATCTCTATCACTTTTTTAGTATGACTAACTAATAAATATTGTAGAGTGTAGACATGAACCTTTGAATTTTATGTAGTTTGGAGAAGTCACTAATATGTGTATACATATACATATATAATATAACATAGTTCAAGTACTGACATTCAGATCTTGCAGGCTGCTGCATCATGTGCAGTCGCAGCACACAAATTGCGCCGCCCTGTCAGGATTTATCTAAATCGAAAGACAGATATGATAATGGCCGGAGGAAGGCATCCCATGAAGATAACTTACAGTGTTGGGTTTAAGAATGATGGGAAGATCACAGCATTAGAACTTGAGATATTGATCAATGCAGGGATATATGTGGATGTAAGTGCAATAATACCGGATAAAATTGTTAGCGCACTTAAAAAGTATGACTGGGGTGCTCTATCTTTTGATATAAAGGTATGCAGAACAAATCATCCTAGTAGAGCTGCAATGAGGGGCCCTGGGGAGGTGCAGGGATCATTTATTGCAGAAGCTGTAATAGAAAATGTTGCTGCTACACTTTCAATGGATGTAGATTCTGTCAGAAGCATTAATCTTCACACACACAAAAGTCTTCAGTCATTCTATGAGCACTCTTTTGGTGAACCTCTTGAGTATACCTTGCCTTCAATATGGAATAAGTTAGCTGTTTCTGCAAACTATGACCAGAGAACTCAAATGGTGAAAGAGTTTAACAGGATTAACACTTGGAAAAAAAGGGGTATTTCTCGAGTGCCAGTTGTGTATGAAGCGGCTCTAAGACCGACTCCAGAAAAGTAAATATTCTATCAGATGGATCTGTTGTTGTTGAAGTTGGAGGAATTGAATTGGGTCAGGGTCTCTGGACAAAAGTGAAACAGATGGCTGCATTTGCTTTCAATGCAATTCAATGTGATGGAACTGGAGGTCTCTTGGACAAAGTAAGGGTTGTACAATCTGATACCGTGAGTTTGATTCAAGGGGGGTTAACTGCTGGGAGCACTACATCAGAGTCAAGCTGTGAAGCAGTTAGGCTTAGCTGCAACATCTTGGTTGAGAGGTTAAAGCCTCTCAAGGAAAAGCTGCAGGAGGAAATGGGCTCTATCAAGTGGGAGACACTTATTCGTCAGGTAGCTAATCGAAAATAAAAGAGCTCTTCTTTAAACATTGACTAATTTTCCTCTTGAGGAGGAAGTAATTGCTCTTTTAATTGCTATAGCCTACTGTTAAGAGTGCATGGTTTTTTCTTTTGCATCATGTGCTAACTGTTAATACTTTTAGGCAGCATTGCAGTTTATGTTCTGTTCCATGTACATTACTGTGGATATCATATCTGAAACTGTTGGTAAAGAAAGAAATTAATTCTGTAACCTCAATGGCACACTTTTTGTTCATCAATTTTCTTTACAGAGGTTGCATCTTTATAAAGAATATATTCAAAACACTATTCCTAGAAGATAAAACCTGTTTTCTTCATGATCATGCAAGTAACATGAAAAGGAACTGGTAGTTTAACTGTTTTCTCTTTTTATGATCCACATGGACAAACTATTTGTGTTTAAATTTCACTGCTTCTTGCTGAAAGGTTTATAAACTTACGTTTCTGAATTTTTATTGATGCATGTATCTTGGTATTTATAATTGTGCATGAGATATATTGCCTCGAATTTGTATTGATGTATGTATCTTAGTATTTATAGTTGTGCATTAGATATATATCCTTAAGCTTTTTCCTGTTAGGGTCTTTTAGTATGTAGAAGATGGCACTTAGCATACTCACAATTTATGAGAACATAATTGATCCCTTTTAATTAAGAAAATATTCTGGCAGTAAACTGTGGAAATGGAGTTGAGGGCAGAGAATTTCTTCTTATTTTCCTAGCCCACATGCAAAAATATTTAATTACCATGTTATTGACAATTTATCAATGTACAGGCATACATGCAAGCTGTGAACTTATCAGCATCTTCATTTTATGTACCCAGTAATAATTCCAAGAGTTACCTTAATTATGGTGCTGCAGTGAGTGAGGTTAGTTTGTTTCTTACGCATGTCTCAAATCAAAATGGTATTTTCTCATGTTCATTGGAAGTTACTCCCCTTGAATGTCAAGTACTTATGTGATATTGTCACACAATCCATATTGCTGAAGTAACTGAACCAAATTATCAAATAATGCTACCCTAAATAATGGAGATTATTTCTCAGGTGGAAATAGATCTTCTGACTGGAGAAACCAGATTTTTGAAAACAGATATTACCTATGATTGTGGACAGAGTCTCAACCCTGCTGTGGATTTGGGACAGGTAAGCTGACTATAATACATATATATTTGCTATGCAAACTCAGCTAATGTCAAGGACCAACTCAACCCATGAGTTTAAGCTTTTAGTTGGAAGCCCAAGAATGGTTTTTATTAGAGAAATGTTATTTGCACATCTAAATAATTATATCATTACTTACATCTTACTTGTTTTGGAAATAAAAGGTAGAGAGTGTGTGTTGGAATGTGTGAATTACTTGTTTTATTACCCAAAAAAGAAGTGGTGTAAGAATGATGTAAAGAAAATGATGTGAAACATCATTACTCTTTTTATTAACACTGCCTCTCACATAAAAGCCCTATTGGGCTTGCAGGGTGGACAAAGCTCAGGCACACCATGCCTTATGCTGAAATTTTAATTTAATTATTAAGAAAGGAGGTGACAAGAATTGACTCTTGATCATTTGTCAAAGAGGCTTTGATATCATGTTAAGAAACAACTCACCCCAAAAGCTTAAGCTTTAGTTGGAGGCCCAAGAATGTTTTTGGTTTCTTACAACTTTTGTTCAATTATTCATTATCACTTCTATTAGCCTGATCCTTTATATTCTCTTATTTGGTAGCAAAAAATTCCAAATTTTTTTTGTGTGGAATGCATAAGGAATGGACTGCTTTTATTTTCCTGAAGTTGTCAGCTTATTTAGTTATCAAATCTGAAAAACTCCATCTTGCAGATTGAAGGAGCTTTTGTCCAGGGGCTGGGGTTTTTCATGCTTGAAGAATATGAAACAAATCTTGATGGTTTGGTATTGGCAGACAGCACATGGAACTACAAAATCCCTACCATAGACACTATACCTAAACAGTTTAATGTTCAAATCCTCAACAGTGGGCATCACCACCAACGTGTTCTCTCTTCAAAGGGTATGAACATGGAATTCTCAAAATTCTGTCTTAAGTATTAAATTATGTCTGCATATTTGTTTTTTTTTTTGGTCATAAATGAATATCATTTATGCTTGAAACAGGGAGTGCTATGCATTCACTTTTGTTGATTCATTAGAGGTTTATGAGTGGCTTGACTTGATGTCATTAAATACAATCTAAACATAACATGAAATCATATGGAGATCCATAAAAGCAAAAAGGACAGATATTCTTATTAGAAAATGATAGGATGAATGGGAATATTATGATAAAATATTTATGAAAATAAAATTAACACAATTGATGTGATGTTGACGTTGGAGGTTAAATTCTCCACCAGGCTACCTTTCCTATTTTCCTGCTTCAGGTGCTTGCACCTCCCAATGTAACCAAAAAATAAAAATAAAAATAAAATTAGCACAACATTTATTTACCTATTACTGAGTGAGCCAAGTATATTTTTTCTTATTGTTTGCTGCTAATAATTGGTAAGTCAGTTGCACACAATTGAAGAATGATTATATGAATTGAATCATTATTATCGTGATAATTTTAATATTTTCTGTATATGCTGTTACTGTCTCAAATTTTAATAAAAAGCCCTTTTCAGCTTTTCTTATTTTTGTAATTGTCAATATTTATGTGATTATCAAAATACTGAATCGATTAGGAGGTCTTTGGTAGTGAAGTTACAGTAGTATATAAATCATCTTAGGTAGATCTGCCTTAACGTGGTCAAGCTAGATATAAGATTCCAATTTTTTTCCCTGCAGTAATCAAATTTTAATATTAATTTAATTCTCTTCCCCTCCCCTCTTCTTTTTTGTTTGTGTCTATGGTGAAATGTTACCATGTAAAAAGCTTGTGTGATACCATTTCATCTTAATATAGTGATGGATCACGGCTATAGGCATGTTGCAGCACGTTGTTTTAGACTGTCAATAAGATTGAGAAAGCTTCACTTATTCTGGTTTAAAATTCTTGCTTGAATACAACTGGAATTTGTTGCTGCAGCTTCTGGTGAGCCACCCTTACTTCTAGCAGCTTCTGTTCACTGTGCCACAAGAGCAGCTGTTAAAGAAGCCAGGAAACAGCTTCTTGCATGGAGCAACTTAGATGGACCTGATTCAACATTTCAGTTGGAGGTCCCTGCAACCATGCCTGTGGTAAAGGAACTCAGTGGACTGGACATTGTTGAAAGATACTTGAAATGGAAAATGGGCAGCAAGTAATGGAGTTCATTATCCTGGAAAATAGAACAGTGAATTTTTTTTTTTGGGTGAAAAATAAGTGGTGTGTTTTGATTTCACATAATGATCATGCTAGTGGCAGATTGTGAAATTATTTCAAGTATGTTTACAAAAAGAAACACAAAAGCCAGTCCAGCTGGGTAGTATTTGGATCAAGCGTAAGGACTAGCCGGACAGTTCTGTACTTGGTTATGCATAAGTTAAAAGAAAACTACAAGGAGTGTAGTTACTAATTAGTATGCATTGGCTGGAATAACTAATCTGTGTTTATTTTAAACTAACAAACACGATATTTCTTATGTTTAACAAAAATGTGAACTTTATATTTTACGTCCACTATGTTTACTTTATTTAACAAGTAAAAATTAGTTGTGTTTATCACACAATTAACAGAAACTATTGAAGATATTTTAATCTTTGCACAATAAAGAAACCAAATATATAAATTTTAGTCTGGGAAAGAGACTTTAATCTACCCTAACTTTTAAACCAAAAGATATAAAAGATGATTAAGACACACCACAAATGCACTTATAAAATATACATCTTTCCCTATTTTTTTTATTTGTGTATTTAATTATTATAATACATCCAAATGCACCGTTTATGCTGTCGAGAAATAATTGGGTTACAAAACTAGGGTTGATTTAGTTCTAGCTGTGGGGAGAGACGTACGGTGACGAATTTTAATTTTTGTTATGTTAATTAGTTAGGATAAGGAATATATTGTGAATATCTGAGTCCTAACATGAGTATTTTTTTTCTTTGCATAGATCAAAAAGATAAATTAGTTTGAACAGTTTGAAAAAAAATATTTTTTATGTAAAATTTTTTATTTTAAATTTCTTAACATGTATCTTAATAAAACAGTTATTTAAAAAGAAAAAGTGTACTTCACTCTTTCATTATTTTGCATTCTATATTCTCCCTTATTAATCAAGTGTAAATTATTTTGGTTAAATATTTTTTTTCCTGATCCTACTAACGAAACTAGGAAAGATAGATGGATAAACCTTGTTATATGTGCGCACATTTCGTAAATCTGAATTACGCATATGGGCACATCTCTCATATCTGAATTAGGTGAGGTGACCATAAGTATACAGAAAACGACATAAAATTCTTAAAAATTCTGAGTGTTAAGTGATATTAGTATAAGTAAGTGTCTGTAAACATCATTATCGAAGATAGAATGCAGGTGCTGAAGAAATATTTCCTTATTCTAAATACAGTGTATGTATATGATGGGCTTGCAATTGAATTGATAGATGACAATGGAAGAAATTATTGAAATGACTCATTGAGGCTGCGGAACCGAAAGCCACAGAACCAATTGTTGCCACGTCACACGTACAGTTGCGAATCAGTTGACTATGTACTTTATTGTAAAGGGTCTAAGGTTTTATGTCTCTATTTTTTTTTTTATTTAAATTTTATTAAGTAAAAAATAAATTTAAATAAAAAAAAGAGTGTATAATTAAATTTAGAATATTTGATTATTATTTTTTTATTTAAATTTTATTGAATAAAAAATAAATTTAAATTAAAAGAAAAGAAAAAGACGTATAATTAAATTTAGAATATTTGATAGAATTTAAGTAAAAGAAAAAATAACTTAATGCAGACAGACATTATCAGAGTTTGAACTACTTCATTCTCTTTGTCTGAAAACTGAAAACTATTGCTGAACTTCACTTGGGTGGCACTTTCAGAAATGGAGGAGAACGGTGAGACACCAACAAGTTTGGCTTTTACTGTTAATGATGAGAGGTTTGAGCTCTCCAAAATAGACCCATCAACCACTTTGCTCGAGTTCTTGCGCACTTACACTCCCTTCAAGAGTGTCAAGCTTGGCTGTGGTGAAGGTGACCCTCTCTCTGTGTATGTATTGAAGCATTTCTAATATATCTTTTTTTTTTTTGGTCAAGTACTTGATTCACTTGATTGTTGAATTCGTTAGTTTTCAGTTTTGTTTAATGTTTCCCTTCATGGGTATGGATAGAATCTTCTCCCTGCTTTGGATTTTGACTTTATTATTATTATTATTATTTTCCAATAAGCTTGATACTGACTATAGGGAATTCTTTGTATGTTTTGGTTTAGGAATAAATTTGGAATATTGTTGATTGGCTAGTACAATTTTCTTTTAGTCCTAGAAGCAGAGATAATATAGAAGAGTACAGTGAAACTTGGATTATTCTGATCATAGTTTGGTGCCTAAGGATATACGAGCCTGTAGTGGTTCCCATTATTCTTGACTGAGTTACATCAATAATTTTCTTGTTCATACAAAAAAAAAAAGATCTTTATAGCAGGATTTGAGAAGAAGAAAAAAATATTCCCTCTTTTTTTTTTTCCTTCTTTTTTTCTGATGGTTTCGTCATGAACATGAAGGCGGAGGCATTGGCTTTTAATAATCCTCAAAAAAATTTCAACTTGGTACTTCATATTTTGACATGGTTGGTTTCAGGTGGTTGTGGTGCTTGTGTAGTTTTAATCTCCAAATATGATCCTGTGCTTGACAGAGTTGAGGATTTTACAGCAAGTTCTTGTCTCACACTACTTTGCAGCATACATGGATGTTCAATAACAACAAGTGAAGGCGTTGGAAATAGTAAAGATGGATTCCACCCAATTCATGAAAGAGTTGCAGGATTCCATGCCACTCAATGTGGCTTTTGTACTCCTGGAATGTGTGTTTCACTCTTTGGGACTCTTGTCAATGCTGAAAAGACCAATCGTCCAGAGCCACCTTCTGGGTTCTCGAAAGTGACAATTACTGAGGCTGAAAAGGCTATTGCAGGTAACCTTTGTCGCTGTACTGGATATCGACCCATTGCTGATGCCTGCAAAAGCTTTGCAGCTGATGTTGATATGGAGGATTTGGGGTTCAACTCATTTTGGAGAAAGGGAGAGAGCAAGGACTTAAAGCTTAGTATGCTGCCTCATTATGACCGTAATCACAAGAATAATAGATTTCCTATGTTTTTGAAGGAAATCAAGCGTGATGTGTTTATGACTTCTGAGAAACACAGTTGGCACAGTCCTACTAGTTTAAAGGAGCTTCGGAGCTTATTGGAATTAAACCAAGCCAATGGAACCCGGATAAAACTTGTTGTTAGTAATACAGGTATGGGATATTACAAAGATACAGAAGGCTATGATAAGTATATTGATTTAAGGGGAATTTCTGAGCTCTCAAAGATCAGAAAGGATCGAACAGGTATTGAAATTGGAGCTGCAGTGACAATATCTAAAGCTATTGAAGCACTAAAGGAAGAGAGCAGAAGTGACTTTCTCTCAGATTTTGTACTGATAATTGAGAAGATTGCTGACCATATGAACAAAGTTGCCTCAGGGTTTATTCGGAACACAGCCAGTGTAGGTGGCAATTTAGTGATGGCACAAAAGAATCATTTTCCCTCAGATATTGCTACAATACTTCTTGCTGTGGATTCAAAGGTTCACATAATGACTGGTACACAATTTGAGTGGCTTACATTGGAGGAATTTCTAGAAAGACCACCATTAAGCTTGGAAAGTGTACTTTTAAGCATTAAAATTCCAAGTTTGGAACTTAATAAAAGTGAATCTGCAGAACAAAGAAGTAGATTCCTCTTTGAAACTTACCGAGCATCTCCTCGACCCCTTGGAAATGCCCTTCCATACTTAAATGCTGCTTTCCTAGTTGAGGTGTCTCCATGCAAGGATTCTGGTGGAACAATGATAGACACTTGTAGGCTGTCTTTTGGTGCTTATGGGACTAAACATGCAATCAGAGTAAAAAATGTTGAGGAAGTTTTAGCAGGGAAGCTGTTAAGTGTTAGCATTCTATACAAAGCTGTCAACTTGCTTACTGCCACTATTGTACCTAAAGGTGGAACCTCAAAAATTGCCTACCGGTCAAGCTTGGCAGCTGGTTTTCTTTTTCAGTTCTTTTACCCACTGATTGACATTCCTGCCAAATTAACCAATGGTTATTTAAATGGAAATACTAGTTTGCCTTTCATGAGGGCTTTTGAATTTAAAGATAATCAGAAGCTGGTTCATCATGATAAAATTCCAACTTTACTGTCATCTGGAAAGCAAGTCCTTGAAGCAGGCAGTGAGTATCATCCCGTTGGTGAGCCAATCATGAAATCTGGAGCTGCACTTCAAGCTTCAGGTTTGTTTTGTACTATCAAGTTTTGAATTAATTTAATGACAACTTCCTTTTCTTTGCATTTGTATGGACGTTTCAAAGTATTGAAGTTAAATTTTTATGTGAAAGAAGTTGTTTTTTTTTTTTTTGGGTAAATAGAAGTTGGTACTTTTATTCATATTAAATATAGAGGGTGAGCCTTGGCGCAATGGTAACGCTGTTTGTAACACCCTAATACGAATTATTGTAAAATAAACGGAATATTTCAAAATAAATTGTATTAAGCATGTCACTTCTAAAAAAATGCATAAAACATAAATCTGTAATAACCCGTGTAGTCATTGTAGAGAGCCACGAATGATAAAAAGGTCATATATACATACATCACCGGCTAACAAGCCGTACTGTATACATAAACTTTTACAAACAACCAACAAAGTAAACAAATACAAGCTGATGCAAAAAGAAATAAAGCTGCTATACTAAGCCTTCTGCTTCTTCTTTTTGTTGCCCTTTCCCTTTTTAGGGACTTCACCTGGATTTACATGAAACACAAAGGGGTGAGAAATCACAATTTCTCAGTATAAGTATACCACGACCAGTAGTTAATCATTTATAACAAATAAATCAATTGAACTCAAAGATACATTCGATGTAAAAGAATATATGATAAACAACAATATCAAAGAATCGCTCATACAATCCTAAGATACTATTGAACAAGTAACTAAACAATCAATCGATTAAGCAATGACAGCTGCTCATACAATTGTCAGACATGCAATGCTTTATGTTATGAAGAATGATTATGCTCAAACAAAGTCAAGTATTATGGATATGCAATGCCAATGCAGATTTTAAAGTTGAAAACACAAGCTATTTACTTATTTCCCAAGAACTCCGTCCCCTTGTATATACTGAGTAGGATAGGCATCCAAGCCCTGACACTACCTTGTGATGTGTGGTCTCGTTCCCCTCGCAAAGGTAAGAGTACTACTACTAACCTCATACACCGGTAATCCGGACCATACTAGCAAACATGCATGGTGAATTCAAATCCAACACCTCATTCTCAGGTCATATGGTTGTACATACCATCTGAGGTCACAATACATTAGAAATTAGCAAATACCAAGTTTGAAAATCAAACATCTAAGCCACATGTCAAACATTAGAACATAAGAATCTTAGCATCACTTATCCAACAAAGGTATCCAGATTCATATCCCTAACTAAACAATATTTAGAACATCCCAAAATCACTCACAAGTGATTTAGAAATCAACCTCATGTAACATAGACATTCTATCACCCTTTGAATATCTAATAATTCCCAAACTCTTCATAAATGCAATTTGATATTTCTCTCCAATAATTATCCCAAAAAGTACCTCAATACACCCTAAAAGACTTGCACAAATGATCCCATCAAGTAGAGAATTTATTTAGCAACACATGCTAAATTGTACTGTTTGCCCTGCACCAATGCTCAGGCGCTTCCAGACTGGCGCTTAGGCGCGCAAACAAGTTCATCACACAAATTTCTTCTGAGCTTAGGGTGCTCAGACTCCCAAACCATGAGCGCCTAGGCGCTCATCGCCCAGCACAGAATTTGCATAATTCTGCAGACGTGAAACACTGTTCCATTAGTGCAAAACATGCAATTTGATTACTTTCAAATGGTTTCTTGATGATTTTAAGTCCCAAGCAAGTTCACAAACATGAGGAAAACCTAAGACACCAATTGATTCTATCAAAAATAGATCAAAACACTAAATCACTCATCCAAACCCCTAAAATCAACACTTAGAGCATTTTAGGTCAAAATGGAGAATTTTCAGTTTCTAATCCAAACTCTTAGCATGAACAAGTCATAAACACCATTTAAAATTCATCCAAGCAAGAAAATCACTCAAAACACCACATGAACTCAATTTGGCATATTAAACCTCAAATAAGCCTAACATGAAAAAAGAAAAAAAAAGTAGTTTCAAGCTCCAAAAACCCCTACCTCAAGCTGCCTTTGATGCTACCTTGATGCTGCAGATTGATCCTCAATCTCTAACCTTGGATTTCCCCTTCTTCCTTTGCTTCTTGGTTCCCTTTCCTCCAATTGAGCTTCCTTCCCTTGCGGCTGTTTTGTTCCAGCCGTGAAGAGAAAAGAGAAAAGTGAGGAAATTTGAAACAAAGTCACAAATAATAAGGTCAAATTGGATGGCTGTAACTGTGGACAGTTTTAAGCCAAGTAATATCACATTGATTTTCCTGATTTGCTAAAAATACTCGGATTTAGCTAAACCAAGTTTTTCAAGTTCCAACAACCTTAAAATAAATTATAAGATTCATTAAAAAAGTTGTTTCATCAGTATCATAATTTTTTATATCTGTAACTAGTCATTCCGGCTTTAAATAGACAACCAATATGCCTAAAAATACCAAATTGACTCTGATTATTTTCAAACTTTAACCACATCACAGAATACACATTTGTGACTTAGAAATAAATTATCCACATTTATTTCCATTATCTAAGCCAATTATGCTAATATCTGAGTCATTTTAAGCTACTTTTCACCTTTCAGGATGCAACAAAGTGCCTAAACTAACTCAGATTGTCATAAAATTAAACAGGCATGTTAAACAAGTATTAAACTACATCTGTAACTATTTACAAGTCTAATATGTTTTAGAGGATGTTACACTGTTTCCTTGTGACCTGATGGTCAAATATTCTAGCTGCAGAAACAGCCTCTCCACTTACGGGGGTAAGGCTGCATACGTTTGACCCTCTCTAGACCCTACAGTGGTAGGTGACTTGGGCATTGGGCCACCCGTTATTATCTTCCTTTCGATCTTTTGCATCTGCCTCTTTGTCAAGTTCAAAATATTGTGTCTCTCTTTCTCCTTAGAAGCTTGTAGCAAGTAAACATGATAACTATTATTCCTTCTCTAAAAACCTTCCCCCTTTTGCCGTTCCTGATCTCTTGCTTTGGAGCAGTCTTATATTCATTTTGTGGCATCCTATAACTAATTACTACTTAGCTGAAGTCAAAACCAGTGTTTAAAAGAAAATCCTGTTCCCCATTCTCTTGGTTCAAATAAATTTTGTAACTATATTTTGCATCCTACTGTTACTGGTTACCATCTAACTGTTGGCAAGACAACTATGATAAAAAATCCACTTATTGTCAAACTCTGAAAAGGTTAGGCCAAAACTGTGTGTTCTCCGTTTGGAGATTTCTCATATAAATACACTTTAATTACAAATGATTTTCAGCCCAATAAAATAGCTAAGCCATATATACATTTGACTAATTATCCTAAAAGAGTAATTGTTACAAATAAATGTGCAATCCCATACAAGTTGTCGTTGACATCCCCCTCAAATTGATGCCCTGAAATCCTAGCATCAATTTGCCAAGTAGAAAAGCTGACGTGTCAATGTTTTAGTGAAAATGCTACTATTTGAACGGATGTTGAGACATGCGGTAGATCGATGACTCTTCGATCATAGGCTTCTCGAATAGAGTGACTCAACCTCGATGTGTTTAGTTTCGTGGTAAATCGGATTGGCGCAACCGTATGGCACTTGGTGTTGTCGCATGCATGCTCCGGAGTTGGTTGTGCTTGAGAAAATCCAAGTTTAGCCATATTATTTCGAACAAGCGGCGACATTGCGCGATATTCGGCCGGTGGAGGACTTTTCGAATCTTGTTTCTTACATTTCCATGAAATAGGAGCATTCCCTAGGAACATACACCAGCCGGTAGTAGATTTTCTTGTGTCTGGACATCCAGCCCAATCTGCATCACTATATGCTTGGAGTTGGATGGATGAATCAGCAGGAAAAAATAGACCACGGTTTGGGGTGCCGAGGAGGTATCTAATGATTCGTTGTACTGCTGAAAGATGCAAATGCCTTGGAGATTGCATGAACTTACTCACGGTGTGTACAGCAAAAGAAATATCTGGGCGAGTGATAGTTAGATAGATGAGACTTCCCACGAGCTTGCGATAGTGAGTGGGATCATCAAGAAGGTCACCTTCATCTCTTCTATATTTAACATTAACTTCCATGGGAGTGTCAACAGAGGTTGCAGTTGTGAGTCCAGCTAGCTGGACCAAGTCTGTAATATACTTTTGTTGACATAGAGAAATGCCTTCGTGATGATAATGCACCTCTAAACCCAAGAAATTCTAAGTCTTTCATCCGAAAAGTTGAATGCGATAGATTTTTTATTCTAGAAACAAACATCTTGATCTCGAACCGGTGACCACAATGTCATCCACATAAACAAGAAGCAACGATGCCTTGAGGAGTCCTTTGTAGGAAAAAGAGGGATCATACTGACTTTGAGTGAATTGAAAACCAAGTAGTGTGGATCGAAACTTTTCAAACCATACTCGTGGTGCTTGTTTCAATCCATATAAAGAGCGTTTTAGTTTGCAAACAGTATTAGGTGAAGGTGTAGGCATACCATTAGGAAGCTTGATGTAAACTTCCTCCTGAAGGTCACCGTGGAGGAATGCGTTTTTGACATCCATTTGATGTAGTGGCCAAGATTGTGAGGCAACAATAGCAAGAATAGTGCACACGGTTGTCATCTTGGCGACCGGTGCAAAAGTCTCATCATAGTCTAGTCCATATTGTTGCTTATTTCCAAGCACAACCAAACGAGCTTTGTAACGATCTATGGATCCATCCGAATGCAGCTTTATAGAGAACACAAACTTGCTGCTTAAGGGCTTAACAGATGAGGGACACTGGACTATATCCCATGTTTGATTTTCTTCCAAGGCTAGAAGTTCAGTTTCAATAGCTTTCTGCCAACATGCATTCTCCATGGCCTGTTTATAAGAGGAAGGAATAGGAATAGAGGATAATGATGCTGTCATGGAATGTATATACCTTTCTGGGGGCTTAATAACGCGTGAGCTGCGTCTTAGAGGAGCTGGTTCTGGTTCTTCTACCGGATCAGCAGCCAAGGAATTATCTTGAGGGGGCCCTTGAGGTTCTGTTGGCTGATTTTGAGTGGCAGTGCTACGTCTTTTGTAGGTCAAGAGAGGTTTAGAAGATGGTTCTCCTGTATGAGAGTTAGAAAACAATGGCAAAACAAAAATCGGAGGAGAGGTAAGGTCATGATGTGATGCAAAAAAGTATATATTTTCTTGGAAGATGACATTTCTAGATACTCGAATCCTACGGATGTTAGGATCATAACATAGAAAGCCTTTTTGATGAGAAGAATATCCAAGAAAGGCACATTGAACAGATTGTGCAGTGAGCTTGGTGCGTTCTCTTGGAGGAAGATGGACATAACACACACAACCAAAGATATGAAGAGTGGAGTAATTGGGTGGGTGACCATATAACCGAGTGAAAGGGGATTCATTACCTATTGATGGAGATGGCAATCGGTTGATAAGATGAATTGCAGTGGAAAGGGCTTCACACCAAAATCGTGATGGCACATGAGACTCCAGCAAAAGGGTGCGGACAACATCAAGCAAATGGCGATTTTTTCTTTCCGCTACCCTATTTTGTTGTGGAGTTGAGGGGCATGACCTTTGAGATATAATGCCATTGGATTGCAAGAATTCCTGAAATGAGTGTGACATGTATTCCCCCCCATTATCAGAGCGAAATATTTTATTTTTGATGAAAATTGGGTCTGAACAAAAGCATGAAAAAATTTGAAAGTGGGAAAGACTTCATCTTTTGATCGCAGAAAATAGACCCAAGTGAAACGACTATAATCATCAATAAAAGTCACAAAATATTTGTAATTAGCATGAGATATGACCGGTGCCACGCCCCAGACATCACTGTGGATGATTTCAAAAGGTTGTGTTACATTAGACTGATGTGTTGGAAAAGGCGTATTTTACTTTTACCAAGTTTACAAGGAATACAATCAAAGTGAACAGACATTAAGAGATGGATTGTGTTTATTTCCAAGAATAGTAGATTTTAGCAAGTCATGAAGTACATTTGCGTTTGGATGGCCAAGACGCTTATGCCACACTTGGTAATCAACAATAGCAGAATTAGAAGAAACTAAAGGCAAGGAAAGACTTGGAGGCAATGAGAAATGGATTGGGAAAAGACGTCCAACTTTAGGCCCTTCGCGATTATCTTCCCGAGTGTTGATCGGTGTGAGAATTGTACTTGACAATCGTTTTCAACTAATTGACCAACCGAAATGAGATTACTAGTGAGACCGGGAGAGACAAAAACATTGGTGAGAGATGGAGAAATATCACCAAGTGTTTGTGATCAAATATGTATCTTGAGGTCTCCAAGATAATTTTTGATATTAGTAAGAAATTGAGCATTGTTGGTCATGTGGTTGGAAGCCCCCGAATCAAAGTACCAAGGGGAAGAGGATTTAACGAGAATCCTAAAGCGAGAGAATCTTTGAAATGATCATTTGTTGAACCATTTCGGGGGTCGGTTGGAGTAGGATGAGGAGCATATGGTTGAACAGGTGTTGGATTATTAGGAACAGATGAATCAACCGAAAGGCTGTAAAAGCTGTGACATTTCGCTGTGGTGGCCGTATGGGGCATTCCTTAATGATATGGCCATCCTTTTTGCAGGTAGTTGCAGAATTTTTTTGGACAGTTAGAAGCATAATGTCCAAATTGCTTGCAATTAAACAGAACAGTGATCGTCAGTCATGGCTTCTTGACTTTCCTTGGGCCACATATCTCGTAGTTGATTTTTGATCTTCAATGATGGATCATGTAAGGCTTATTTGTTCAGATCATTGAAACATGCATCCGAGTGATGGTCGGGGTTTTGCATGAGATTGGCGAATACCTCAAAATAGATCTCAATTTCATAAGAAATTGATCTCGTTTAGTAGTTTCATACTGTTTGGAATGACCGAGGCCTTCAAAAGTCAAGTCCGCATAAATTATATCGGTGTATTCACTCAAAGATTCATGAATTGAGAATAAAAATCGAGAGATGGAGAGTATCTGTTTAAAGATAGCGATGTCGTGCTTGGCCGGAACCTTCGAGCTTCGTTGTTATCTATGTAGACCTTCTTCAAGTAATTCCACATTTTAATTCCACATTTTTCTTGTCTTGTAAGGCCGAAGATTCAGGACAATGTTGGGGTCAACAGAGCCTAGGATCCAGGCCATGACTTGAGCATCTTTGACTGTCCATTTGGCGTGTTCAACCTTATCTTTTTCTTTGTCAGGGACGGGAGTGCTGCCATCTTCCTGTGTCGCCTATTCCGCTAGGCTCGCCTGTTCCGTCAGGCATCTGTGGAGGGGGGTGTTAAGAGTCCCACACTGCCTGATCTTAGGTGCGGTTTATATATCCACTTACTCCTCTTAATGTCAATTGGTTTTAAGTTGGAATCTAACACTTATCTATTGCTTGGTTCAAAGCTTTTGATGTCACTGGTTTGCATCTAGGTGAAGTTGAGATAACTGTGATTTGTAAGTGGACATATCTCTTGCTTTCCCTGCTTTAGACTAGTCTTTGTCTGTCAAACAGCGCTTTTTTATCTGTTTTGATGCCTGTCAATTATGACTTTTCATATTTAATTGCTTTAATATCTGTTCGGTAACAAGTACATATTTATGAATTAATCATATATAGGTGAGGCTGTGTTTGTGGATGACATTCCGTCACCAGCAAATTGCCTACATGGAGCATATATTTATAGTGCAAAACCTTTAGCAAAGGTAAGGAATATAAAACTCAGGCCTGACTTGCAACTAGGTGGAGTGAGGGACATCATTTCAAGTAAAGACATTCCCAATGGTGGGGAGAACATTGGATCTAAGAGTATATTTGGTATCGAACCGTTATTTGCAGAAGAGATAGCTAGATGTGTTGGTGATCGTCTTGCTTTTGTGGTGAGTTCTTAAGTCCCTCATTTTGATCCAACAATGGATTAGCTTCTATTTAATTTCTTTGGAGATTGATACATGAAATACTTCCATTTTAGTCACTGAATAGCTTCTTTAGGTTGCAGATACTCAGAAACTTGCAGATATTGGTGCAAACTCCGCTGTTGTTGATTACGATATTGAAAATCTTGAACCACCTGTTCTATCTGTGGAAGATGCTGTTGAAAGATCTAGCTTTTTTGATGTTCCTCCTTTTCTCTACCCAAAACATGTTGGTGATATATCAAAAGGAATGGCTGAAGCAGATCACAAGATTCTTTCTGCTGAGGTACATGAACTATATTTATTGTTCCACTTTGTTTCCCCTCTTCCTCTCATTTCACGCTTTTGTGCCTATCTACGTTGGTTTCTGATGTGATGTTTAAGTTTGCTGCTGAATAATGAATGTTGAAATGGTTATATTGATCAAACATATTCATTGTCATGTATCAAATTCAATGTGAAATCCAGATGAAACTTGGGTCTCAATACTATTTCTATATGGAGACACAAACTGCACTTGCTGTACCAGATGAAGACAATTGCATTGCAGTTTACTGTTCAAGTCAATGCCCTGAGTTTACGCATTCTACTATTGCAAGATGCCTAGGTATTCCTGAAAATAATGTTCGTGTAATTACAAGAAGAGTTGGGGGAGGTTTTGGTGGAAAGGCCATAAAAGCCATAGCTGTAAGTATTTAGTTGTGTATTAATTTTTTTGAAAATCTTTCTACTTTATTATGAGATCTCTATCAACTGTTTTAGTATGGCTAACTAATAAAAATTGTTGAGTATAGGCCTCTGAAGTTTCTGTAGTTTGGAGAAGTCACTAATAATCCAAAAAAAACAGCCTTTATTGTCATGTTATTGCTTTCATTCTTTATAATATTCAGCAACCTGAACAATTTTGTTGTAGTTGACTTAAATGGATCCTTCTAGTGTCTGTGGCATATTTGTTCTGACTCGCATACGTAGCTGTTCACTGATTATCCAAGCAATCATTTTTCCTGTTTGCTCTTTTTTTTTTTTAATTAAAGTCGGATATCATCTATTTCTCATAATCATAAGGCTTTTGTGAAATGATGAAAGAATGGTCATCACCAGATAGGCCTGAAAGAATCTCTATAAGCATTTCTAGGACCTGAGTATAGAAAAATCCTGGTTTTGTAATTTGCTGTGTAAGAACTAATATCAAGTCATCTGACACAAGATATCTGATGCTAGTACTACAAGATATTATCACCATATAACCCTACACAGATATAATGTGTTCTTAGTTTGTGGGCTAATTTCTTATACTATTCCAAAAATTTATGCCAGTGGATGATTACTGAAAACTCAGAATAGAAGCTTGTGTCAGATGTAGCGTCATCCTTTTAAAGTGTCCATATCAATAGCTTCTTTCCAGTACTTTGTCATGCTAAGCATTGAATTAGTATAAAATGTTTTTATCCTTTTGTCATTTTCATTTCCTTCTTGTTACAAATATTATGTGTTTTAGCCTCTCCCTTTTTCTACCCCATCCTGTAAGATGGCAGAAAAGATTCAATAGAAAAATTATATATGGAAACTATATGATGATAACATAGTCCAGGTGCTGACAATCAAATCTTGCAGGGTGCTGTATCGTGTGCACTTGCAGCACACAAATTACGCCGGCCTGTCAGGATTTATCTAAATCGAAAGACAGATATGATAATGGCTGGAGGAAGGCATCCCATGAAGATAACTTACAGTGTTGGGTTTAAGAATGATGGGAAGATTACTGCATTAGAACTTCAGATATTGGTCAATGCAGGGATATATGTGGATGTAAGTGCAGTAATGCCGCATAACATAGTTGGTGCACTAAAGAAGTATGACTGGGGTGCTCTATCTTTTGATATAAAGGTATGCAGAACAAATCATCCTAGTAGATCTGCAATGAGAGGCCCTGGGGAGGTTCAGGGATCATTTATTGCCGAAGCTGTAATAGAAAATGTTGCAGCTGCACTTTCAATGGATGTAGATTCAGTTAGAAGCATTAATCTTCACACACACAAAAGTCTTCAGTCATTCTATGAGGATTCTTTTGGTGAACCTCTTGAGTATACCTTGCCTTCTTTGTGGAATAAGTTAGCTGTTTCTGCAAACTATGACCAGAGAGCAGAAATGGTGAAAGAGTTTAACAGGATTAACACTTGGAAAAAAAGGGGAATTTCTCGAGTACCCGTTGTGTATCAACTGACTCTAAGACCAACTCCTGGAAAAGTAAGTATTTTATCAGATGGGTCTGTTGTTGTTGAAGTTGGAGGAATTGAATTGGGTCAGGGTCTTTGGACAAAGGTGAAACAGATGGCTGCATTTGCTCTCAGTGCAATTCAATGTGATGGAACTGGAGGTATCTTGGGAAAAATACGGGTTGTACAATCTGATACCTTGAGCTTGATTCAAGGGGGGTTCACAGCTGGAAGCACTACATCAGAGTCAAGCTGCGAAGCAGTTAGGCTTAGCTGCAATATCTTGGTGGAGAGGTTAAAGCCTCTCAAGGAAAAGCTGCAGGAGGAAATGGGCTCTATCAAATGGGAGATGCTTATTCTTCAGGTAGCTACTACAAAATAAAAGAGCTCTATTTTAAACATTGACAGATTTTCATTAGTAATTGTTCTTTAAATTGCAATAGCCTACAGTTAAGAGTGCATGGCTTTTTCTTTTGTGTCATGTAGAAACTGTTAATATTTTTTTGGCAGTGTTGCAGTTAATATTTTGTTTCATGTGAAAGAATTGCAGAGAAAGGTTTGGTCAAATGTACCAAACCTATTGTACAGCATATATTATATAGAGACTGTTGAAAAAATACAATGAGTGACTTACGGCTAGACAGATTTATATGCCAAATATAGAACCTATGCTATACAAAGAAAAGTATATACATGGAAAGTTGACAAAAGAAATCATATCAGACAGCTAGAGGCAGAACGTTGGTGATCTCCACAATTAGAGGGAGCTAATGATATATTCCTATCTTGGCTTATGTCAATCATTGCACAGTTAGTGTGATCTGCAGAATTAGAGGGAGCTGGTGATAAGTCTATCTTAACACCCCCCCTTAAACGAATGGGGAGGTCACAAACCATGAGTTTGTCTTTCAGAAATTGGAACCGAGAGGATGTCAGACCCTTTGTGAAAATATCAGCAACTTGTTCTGCTGTAGAGATATAGTTACTGACGTCCTTGTTCAAAACCTTTTCTCGAATAAAATGAAAGTTTACCTCGATGTGTTTAGTGCGAGCATGATAAACCAGATTGGCAGCAAGAGCAATTGCACTTTGATTGTCACACCAAATCACAGGGGGGAAAAGAAGAGGCACATGAAGATCCTTAAGGAGCATACGCAGCCAATAGAGTTCAGCAACCACCATTGCCAAAGCCCGGTATTCAGCTTCGGTACTGGAGCAGGAAACCACACCCTGCTTCTTTGCACACCACGATATCAAACACGGACCCAAAAATACTCCATAGCCAGTAGTTGATCGTCGATCCCGAGGATCTCCCGCCCAGTCAGAATCGCAATAGGCATGAAGACTTGGAGAGCCTTTGCTAAATATAGGCCATGGTCTACTGTACCCTTGAGATAGCGCAAGACTCTTTTGGCTGACTTCCAATGAAGAGCCGTGGGAGAATGGAGATGTTGACATAGCTGGTTCACGGAGTATGCAATTTCAGGTCTAGTTAAGGTACAGTATTGTAGCACACCAACCAATTGCCTGTAACCAGTAATATCCTCCACGGGCTCATTGTCTGCTGCAGACATTTTTTCGTCGGAGACACAAGGGGCTGGGTATGGCTTTGCACCAACCATCCTGAAGCGATGAAGAATATAAAAAATATACTTACTTTGGCGCAAATGAAGTCCATGAGCATCCCTGGAGGCTTCAATGCCCAAGAAGTAATTGAGTTCACCGAGAGCTTTCAAAGCAAATTCCTATTTAAGCTAAGCAACAAGGCGTTGTATAGAAGTAGAACATGAGCCAGTGATGAGGAGATCATCAACATATATTAGTACAAAAATATGGACGTTGCCATGATGAAAAGTAAATAGGGAGGTATCAACAGGTGAACCAGTGAAACCAAAATCAAGTAGGCTGGTTGATAGACGAAGGAACCATGCTTGAGGTGCCTGTTTAAGGCCATAAAGAGCCTTTTTAAGTCGACAAACATGCTCAGGAAACTGGGAATGGACAAAACCACGTGGTTGCTCGATGAAAACTTCCTCCTCAAGCTTTCCATGTAAGAAAGCATTGGAAACATCGTACTGCAAAACAGGCCAGTAAAAAAAAACAGATAGTGCTAAAATAACCCTCACTGTGGCATATTTGATCACCGGACTAAAGGTCTCACTAAAATCAACACCATCAATCTATTGGAACCCCTTAGCCACAAGTCTCGCCTTATAGCGATCCACACTTCCATCAGCCTTTTGTTTGATCTTGTAGACCCATTTGGTACAAATAATGGTGTGATCATGAGGACAAGGAACAAGATCCCAGGTGTCATTGGCAAGGAGTGCGTCATATTCTTGTTGCATTGCTTGCTGCCATTCCTGCGGCAAAATAGCTTGAGAAAAAAGTGTTAGGTTCAACAGGTTTAACCATACTGGTATACGCACGGATGGGATGCTTAGAGGCATAGAAAAGGTGAAAATCTGGAAATTGCTTGGGACAGAGAGAACCAGTCTTGGACTGTGTGACCATTTGATGGTGAGGAGGGTCAGAGATTGATGAGGAGGGTGGCAGGTCGATAGGTGGTGGGGAGGATTGAATTTCATCAGGAATGCTTGGTGAGTTTGACTTGGGAGTCAAAGGCTGACTTTCTGCAGGTGAAGGATCATATTGTAGTTGAGTCAAAGGTTGACTTTTCAGGGATTCTGCAGGTGAAGGATCAGATTGCAGTTGGGAAATAAAAGGAGAGAGATCAAAGGACATACTTGATTGGGAAACACCCGATGCTGTAGGAACAGGAGAGGAAGGCCAAACCCTTGCTGGAAACAAATGCTCATCAAAGGCGACGCTGCAGGAGATGTACACCTTATGAGTAACTGGATCAAGACAATGGTATCCATGATGATGTGAGGAATAGCCAAGAAACACACATTGTTTGCTACGAAAGGCAAGTTTATGAGGTGTGTAAGGTCTTAACAAGGGATAGCACGCACAACCAAACGTTCTTAAGAAAGAATAGTCAGGTGTTTGAGCAAACAATTTAGTGTAAGGAGAGATGTTATCTAAAACAGGTGTAGGCATTCGATTTATTAGATAAATAGCAGTCATAAAGGAATCAACCCAAAACTTTGTAGGTAAATTTGATTGAGCTAATAAAGAGAGCCCAACTTCCATAATATGTCTATGTTTCCTCTCAGCTAATCCATTTTGCTGAGAGGTATATGGACATGAAAGGCGTTGATGAATGCCACATTTATGTAGAAAGTTCTGAAATTGATTAGACAAGTATTCACCACCATTATCACATTGAAGTTGTTTGATTGTAGTCGAGAAACGATTTTCAACCAAGGCTTTAAAATGGACAAATGATGAGAAAACTTCAAATTTATTGCGAAGTGGGTAAACCCATGTAAAGCGAGAGAAGTCATCTATAAACAGAACATAATATCTATGACCTTCATTAGACATAATAGGTGAAACCCAAACATCAGTATGAACAAGATCTAAAGGACACAAAGTGACTCGGCAAGACTCACCAAACGGTAATTGTTTGAATTTTCCCAATAAACAAGATTGACAAATAGAACTAAGATCAAAAGATCCAGAAATAGGCAAATTAAATGACTTGACTAAGCTTTTTGTTATTTGCGAAGATGGATGACCAAAACGTGAGTGCCATACATCAAGAGTAGTGCGAACACCGACAAGAGCAACATTTGATCGCGTGTTATTAATTGATTTTCTTTCAACTGGAATAGGGTATAGCCCTCCTTCACTCTGTCCTGTTAGCAACGTTTGTCCTGTGAGGTTGTCCTTGACAAAAAAATGAGAGTCAGTTAGAATATAGAAGCAATTGTTGTCAATACATAACTTATTTATTGACAAAAGGTTGACTGCAGCTTGTGGACAATGGAGGACATGTTTTAAGTGCAGTGGTGATTTAGGTGTATGCAAGGTGAGTTTGCCAGTATGTTTAATTTGTAAACCATTACCATTCCCCACTGCTACTTTGTCATCTCCTTGATATTGTTCAGTGAGGTGAAGGTTACCAATATCAGCAGTAACATGCTGATTTGCGCCACTGTCAACATACCAGGTGTTGTCGCCATGAAAGGAGTTGGACTATGCAACCACTTCTGCGAGTTGTTGGGGTGGATGTCTCCCTTGATAGTTGTAATCATAGCGATGGAAACAATCCAATGCCATGTGATTCTTCTTGCCACAAATCTGACATGCATATGGATCAAAACTTGGATCATTGGCCCATGCAGGTACCCTGATAGTGTTGTTTGGGACAGCAACATTGCTTCCAATGTGACCCGATTTTTGTGCAGGAATAGGAACAGGATTGGTGCGTTGTTGTGGCTGCCAATTGCGGTTATTCTTTCTCCCATTCTTTCCTCCACCAGGTTTGTTTGCAATCATAGCGAAATTGTTATGATCAACTTGCACACTTCGCTGTTGAGTTTCAAGAAGAGCCTCAAATGCAAAAAGTTCAGATTGAAAATCAGTAAGAGATAAGGACTTCTCACGCTGTGCAAAATAGCAGTTAGAGATAAAAGGTGTGTAGGCTGTGCTAAGACCTCCAAGGATGTGAGAAATTAAGTCTTCCTCCACAACTGGCTTGCCTACAGCCGCCAATTGATCTGCAAGATGTTTTGCACTTTCAATGAATTCTGAGCATCTTTTTCCTCCTTGTTATAAGCCTTGCAGCTGGCGTTTCAATTGATTGACATTGGAAGTTGAGGGAGATGTGAACCGGTTTGCCAAGGCAAGCCATGCTAGGCGAGCAACCCTCATGCCATAGACCATAGAAAGAACCTTCTCCGAGATGGTAGACTTCATCCAAACCAAGACAAACTGATTTTTTTTTATGCCATAGGATGAAGTCAGGACTAGTTTCACGAGTGTCTTTACCTGAAGTAGGAGGTAAGAACTCTTTTGGGCACGGTTCAGTACCATCCACGAAGCCCAGAAGATCATGAATACTAAGAGCACCTTCAATTTAAGAGGACCAATTCAAGCAAGAGGCAGGTCCCTCTAGTTTCACAGAAACATACTGTATTAGGTTGTTTGGTGGAACGAAGGTTGCAGCGGAAGACATTGTTTTGACAGGATCGGGCTTAAGCCAATCATGCTTGTGATACCATGAAAGAATTGCAGAGAAAGGTTTGGTCAAATGTACCAAACCTATTGTACAGCATATATTATATAGAGACTGTTGAAAAAATACAATGAGTGACTTACGGCTAGACAGATTTATTTGCCAAATATAGAACCTATGCTATACAAAGAAAAGTATATACATGGAAAGTTGACAAAAGGAATCATATCAAACAGCTAGAGGCAGAACGTTGGTGATCTCCACAATTAGAGGGAGCTAATGATATATTCCTATCTTGGCTTATGTCAGTCATTGCACAATTAGTGTGATCTGCAGAATTAGAGGGAGCTGGTGATAACTCAGTCTTAACACCATGTACACTACTGCAGATATCTAAAACTGCTGGTCAAAAAAGAAATTATTCTCTAACCTCAATGGCACAGTTTCTGTTCATCACTTTGCTTTACAGAGGTTACATATTTACAAAGAATATATTCAAAACACTGTTCCTAAAAGATAAAACAGTTCTCTTCATAATCATGCAAGTAAGATGAATGAAGTCGTATTTTAACTGTTTTCTCTTTATTATCCATATGGGCAAACTATTTATGTTTAAATTTCATTGCTTGTCGCTGAAAGGTTTAGAATATTGTGTTTTTGAATTCATATTGATGCATGTATCTTCGTATTTATAATTGTGCATGAGATATATTGCCTCAAGCTTTTCCTGTTGGGGTCTTGTATAGTATGTGGAAGATGGCACATAGCATGCTCTCAATTTATGAGAGCATAATTAACCCCTTTTGGTTAGGAAAATATTCAGGGAGTAAACTGTGGAAATGGAGTTGAGGGCAGAGAATTTCTTCTTATTTTCCTACCCGACAACTAAAAATATTTAGTTACCATGTTGTTGACAATTTATCAACATACAGGCATTCATGCAAGCCGTGAACTTATCAGCATCTTCATTTTATGTGCCCAGTAATGATTCCGCAAGGTACCTTAATTATGGTGCAGCAGTCAGTGAGGTAAGGTGTTTTTTTCCCCCCTCGTTATGCATATCTCAAATCAAAATGGTATTTTCTCAAGTTCACTGAAAGTTACTTCTCTTAAATGTCAAGTGCTTATGTCATATTGTCACACAAGCCATATTACTGAGCTAACTGAACCCAATTATCATTTAATGCTACTCTAAATAATGGAAATTATTTCTCAGGTGGAAATAGATCTTCTGACTGGAGAAACCAGATTTTTGCAAACAGATATTATCTATGATTGTGGACAGAGTCTCAACCCGGCTGTGGATTTAGGACAGGTAAGCTGACTACATACATACACATATACATACATATATATATAAGCTCAAGACTAATGTCAAGGACCAACTCAACCCAAGAGTTGAAGGCCCAAGAATGGCTTTTATTAACATGGCATCTCACGTTAAAGCCTGTAGGCTTGAAGGGTGGACAAAACACTGGCACACTATGCCTTACGCTGAAAATTTAATTTAATTATAAAGAATGGAGACAGCAAGAATTGACTCCTGATCACTTTGCCAAGGACGCTCTGATATCTTCTTAAGAACCAACTCAACCTAAAAGCTTAAGACTTTAGTTGGAGGTCCAAGAATGTTATTGGTCTCTTACAACTATTGTTCAATTATTCCACTATCACTTCTATTAGCCTGATCCTTTATATCCTCTTATTTAGTTGCAAAAAATTTTAAGTTTCTTATGTGAAGTGCAAAGGGATGGACTGGTTTGGTTTGTTTTCTTGAAGTTGTCAGATTATTTAGTTATCAATTCTGATAAACTCCTTTTATAACATTATAATTGCATCTTGCAGATTGAAGGAGCTTTTGTCCAGGGTTTGGGGTTTTTCATGCTTGAAGAATACGAAACAAATCTTGATGGTTTGGTGTTGGCAGACGGCACATGGAACTACAAAATCCCTACAATAGACACTATACCTCAACAGTTTAATGTTCAAATCCTCAACAGTGGGCATCACCAGCAACGTGTTCTCTCTTCAAAAGGTATGACCAAGGAGTTCTTAAAATTCTGTCTACGTATTAAATTATGTTTGCATATTTGTTGTGGTTGGAACAAGTAAAAATCAATTCCACTTTGTCTGAATAACAGAACAAAGAAATGGATCATGGTTGTTGGCATGTTCCAGAATATATGTTATTTTAGACTGTTAAAAAGATTGTGAGAGCTTCACTTTTTCTGGTTTAAAAATCTTGAATGACAAAATTGAAATTTGTTGCTGCAGCTTCTGGTGAGCCGCCCTTACTTTTAGCAGCTTCTGTTCATTGTGCCACAAGAGCAGCTGTGAAAGAAGCCAGGAAACAGCTTCTTTCATGGAGCAACTTAGATGGACCTGATTCAACATTTCAGTTGGAGGTCCCTGCAACCATGCCTGTGGTAAAGGAACTTAGTGGACTGGACATTGTAGAAAGATACCTGAAATGGAAAATGCGCAGGAAGTAGAGGAGGTCATTATCCTGGAAAATAGAACAGTGCTGTTTTGTCACTTCTCAGAAAATGAATGAATACTACAAATCTTTGGAATTAAAAGAACCAGCTTCATTTCCAAAATACACTTTTCAAGATAAAATTTGTTTGACTTGCTGAATCGCTCCTCAGTAACAACTGCTTGTCCATCTTCTTTTAATTATATGACGTGCTTTGATACAAATCATTCAGTAGTTAAGGAAGAACAGTATCAAGTAGAGAATAAAAGAAGAAGAAAACTTCCATCATGGACTCGAGATTATTAGTGTAACTAAAGAAGCAGACCAGAATAACAGAATGTGCTGAGATGGCAAGAAGTTATGATGACTGCTACAACTACCAAAATAATTAGGAACTATAGTGTTCTGACAAGCAAATATTTATGAGTTCAGTCTATAAATAGATAGCTATGCTCATTGTTAATGGTTGTTGAATTTGGTAAGAGTAAGATCCGTTTCTGATCTCTGGACTCTAGAGTTTCTCTTGACTTGAATAAGAAGATTCATTCATTCTGTGCGAATTTTTCAAGTCTTAACATGTATGTAGCACGGATATGCAAATTTTTCTAGTCTTAAAAATAAAAGAACTCTAGGCATTTCCTAACTAGTGCCGTTAGACCATTAGTTAAGACATTAAAAAAAATTAAATGAAAATAAGATATTAAGAAATTTAAAATGTGTTTAATATTTTTTATAAATATTTAGAATATTTAATAGAAAATATTAAATGTTCCTTAATCAGTATTTTTAAGACATTTGTTAACAACATCTATAATTTTAGATTTTTCTAATTAATCCTCATAATAATTCTCTTAATTATTAAATGAATGCTTTATATGTTCCTAATATATTAAATATATTAGCTTTTTATTTAATAACTTCTATTTTAAATATTATAAAAATAATAAAAGGATGTTTTAAGAAAATATAACAATACTAAATTTATAAACAAGTGAAAGAATTTAAAAAGACATTAGGAAAAAATTTTACGTAGAATAGAGTAAAAGAAAATTTTCTTTTATTCCAGTTAAAAAAAATCTTTTTTTTTATTGTATTACTAAATGTTTGTGTTAAGTTAGTTATGTGGGTAAATTTTTTTATCTGAGTTATGCGTTGTTGGTTTTTTTTCTTTTTTCCTTTAATAATAAAATTAATTTATTAATACTAACTATTGTTGGTACATGAATACTGAAACTGTGTCAAAAAGTTACGTTATAAACGGAAGTATAATTTAAGAAGGAAAATGATGGTTTCACTACATCTATGCTTCACATCTCTCCATAAGTGACAAGATCAGGACGTATGTATATAAAAATTTACATATATAAAAAATAAAGTAAGACTTATATAATAAAAATTGTGTAAATATAAAATATGTGTATGTAATTGAATGTTTATAGTTATTCTCCTTCTATAAGAATCCTAGTTGAGAAGCACAGGATGCCAGTTGCCTCTACGGTAGTGTAGTGGGGCAAGTCACTGACAATTAAGACAGCTGCTCTGACTCTCATCTCCACATATTACACATAGCACCTCTCACTCTCAGACCTCACTGTAAGTGGCCACTGGCCAGTAGCTAAAACCCGGTTTATTATCTCCCTCCTTCTCCGTCCCTGTGAGCCAGTCAAGTCAAGTTTTTCAGCTCAGCTTAGTGTCTGAGTAACCTTCTTTAATGCTTATATTATACCAACAATGATAGGCACACATATCATCTCATATTAGTATAGTTTTTATTATATGATTATAACTGAACCCACATCTTTTTTATCCAACTGTCACTTAGGTGAGGGATGTGTAATTAGCTTTTTTTCTACCGTACTCCATTGTCATGTGTTTTTAAAGTGACATTTTTTTTTCTCTTGCCTTCTCTGTGTTGATTCTTGATATGTTAGCATATGTGATTCACATGTAATTATGCAAATATTTCAGTACATCTGATGCTGTCTTTAGACAGATAGAATCTATTAATGCCATTCAGCTGTCTGATCCAGATGTTGAAATGAAGTTTTGGTTATTTCCAATTATCTGACTCTGTTTGTAACCTGCAGATTACATATAGGTTCAGGTGTTAAAATGGGGAGAACTTCAATACCCATTGTGGGTATTCTGCTATTATGCTTCCTGGTTTCTCTTTCAGAAGCAGAATACTTGAATTATAAAGACCCAAAACAGCCACTGAATGTTAGAATCAGAGACTTGCTGAAGCGAATGACCCTAGAGGAGAAGATAGGCCAAATGATGCAGATTGAACGGAGTATTGCCACCCCTGATGTGATGAAGAAGTACTTTATAGGTAGGCAGTCATCCAATCTCTACTCAAATACTAATGCTTTGCATGCTTCTACTATGCTTAATAACATTTTCTTTTCTGTATCAAAGTGTATGATGGATTTGTTTAATATAAAGGGCATATCTTTTGCTATAATGAAGGTGGCATTATAGATATACATACATGTGATCATTGATGGGCAGGGAGTGTGCTGAGTGGGGGAGGGAGTGTTCCAGCCACAAAGGCATCTGCTGAGACTTGGGTCCAAATGGTGAATCACATCCAAAATGGAGCTTTGTCTACCCGCCTTGGGATTCCAATGATTTATGGCATAGATGCAGTTCATGGCCACAATAACGTCTACAATGCCACCATCTTTCCTCACAATGTTGGGCTAGGAGTTACCAGGCAAGTATACATGTGCTGGAATGAGTAGTCATGTCCTTTGAAGTCATTTTTGATTTAGTAATTTGAAGGCCTGGTTTTTCCAAATTCAAATGAAGTCATACTGCGCTGAAACTTGAAAGCTATATTTCAACTTGTTAAACCCTTTAATAAATTGTCCTTCATGCAGACATAAATCAAATTGGACCGAAGAAGTTGGAATTGGTATGATTGTGAATCGAAATAACTTGAACCCAACAGTTTGATTTGATGCATTAAGATAATTCCTTAGTGGTTCTGGGATCTTTATAATGAATTCTTTATTTTTATCTGCTAGCACTTTCTAGTTGCTTGACTGAATAAATAGTCATAATTATAATGAATTGTACTGGTTATTAGGGACCCGGTGCTGATAAAGAAGATTGGAGATGCAACTGCCCTTGAAGTTAGAGCTACTGGAATTCAATATGTTTTTGCTCCATGTATTGCGGTAATTAAGCAGCATTAGTTATTCGGTTTTTTAGATCATATGAAAGTAAAACATTGATCAAGTGTCCTAATATGTTGATAGCCTATTTATCCACAGGTCTGCAGAGATCCAAGATGGGGACGTTGCTATGAAAGCTACAGTGAGGACCATAAGATTGTTCGAGCTATGACTGAAATTATTCCTGGTTTGCAGGGAGACACCAGTGGCAATTCCAGAAAGGGAGTTCCCTTTGTTGCTGGAAAGTAAGATTCTTGCTAGTAGCTTGATATTCCAGGAAAAAAAATTGATTTCAATATGAATCCGTAGATTAATTGGTCATCCTTTATTTTATTAAATAAAACCTTCCAATCTTCCATGCACACATGTTGGATGGTAATAATCACTCCTGGAAGGTTGCTGGCCACCTATTAAGGGCTTGTTTATAATTGATAATTATTAGAAGATTCAATATATTTATATATTATTTTAGACTTCCATTGTGCTGTTTTTCAGGCAAAGCATTGTATTGTAATTATACAATTTTTTTTACCTACTTTCTGTTTTTTTTTTTAATCGGCATTTCTGTGTAAAAGCATTGTTACATTTACTCCTGTAAGAAGTATTACATTATTAAAACTTGAATTATCTTTCTATGTAAAGGCACTATATCCTTGCCCGAACATTCAGTTAATGAGGTGAAGAACAACCTGCATTCTGGATATGGCAGTTTGCTGAAAGTGAACGTACTCTGGATATATTATTTTCAGTTTCACTTGACACATGATCAGCTTCTTTTCTGGACAATATTATGTTTTGATTTATTGGCAGACCTTACTGTGGTATAACATAAAGACAACCAGAGAATTTTGAAACTCTCCAAAAGTTGTTAGAGAGCAAGTGGTATATTCACATGTAAATGTATTACTGGAGTTTACAAGGTCAGGCCAAAATTACAGAAAATTAAGGACAGTAAAATCTAAAAGCCTAATTTGAATGCTAACAGTTAGTCCTTTCCTTTCTTTATCTTATTAGCGGCTGGTGAATGGTGATTGACTTTTGCTGCTTTGAAAACTTTTTTCCTGAACTGGAAGGAAGAAATGACAATTTATCTTCATCAACATCGTTTTTCGGGTACAATACCTTCATTATTTTAATTACTTTGACCCAGGAACAAGGTTGCAGCATGTGCAAAGCATTATGTGGGAGATGGCGGCACAACAAAGGGCATCAATGAGAACAATACTGTGATCAGTTACAAAGGACTGCTAAGCATTCACATGCCTGCATATCATGACTCCATCATCAAGGGTGTTTCGACAGTAATGGTCTCCTACACCAGCTGGAATGGCAAGAAGATGCATTCTAATCATGATCTTATCACTGATTACCTCAAGAACAAACTGCGGTTCAGGGTAATAAAATTTGTCTGATTAGTTCTCTAATAAAGCAAAGGACTTAGATTTAAATGGCCTTTCTGATAACATGGTTTATGACAGAACACAATAGCGTCATTTGATCCATGTAATAGACCTCACGTAGTGGGAAAAGCCTTTGTTGTTGTTGTTGTTGTTGTTGTTGTAGTTCTCTAATAAAGCAATTGAAGCGAGCAAGTCAGATAAAGAAATAAATTGAAGATGATTAAAGATGCATTGTGTGATGTACCATTGGCATCTTTCAGGGGTTTGTCATATCAGATTGGCTGGGTATTGACAAGATTACTTCTCCTCCTCATGCTAATTATTCATACTCTGTTCAAGCTGGTGTTAGTGCTGGAATTGGTATGGTAAATAGTTTTGTCATTTTGTATGAAACAAAAGAAAGGAAGAAATATAATTATTTTTGAGTCTGGAATTTTTAATATTATGGTTTTTCATTTTATTTAAAATTTACATTATTTTATAGATCATGGTTCCCAATAACTTCACCGAGTTCATTGATGACCTGACCTATCAAGTGAAGAACAATATTATCCCAATAAGTAGGATTGATGATGCTGTGGCGAGAGTCTTAAGAGTAAAATTTGTCATGGGCCTATTTGAGAATCCACTTGCTGATCTAAGCCTGGTGAACCAACTGGGTAGCAAGGTACATTTTAAGGATGTCATTTCAATGTATGCTGGATACTCTATTCATATCTTTCAAATGGGAAGAGTTTGTTTCTTGATCAATTATGGTGCCTTAAACAGGAACTTAGACAGTTAGCAAGGGAAGCTGTACAAAAATCACTTGTGTTGCTAAAGAATGGTAAATCTGCTGAGAAGCCACTGCTTCCCCTTCCCAAGAAAACTGCAAAAATACTGATGGCGGGAAGTCATGCTGACAATTTGGGTTATCAGTGTGGAGGATGGACAATTACCTGGCAGGGGCTTGGTGGCAATAATCTCACAGTGGGTAAGTCAACATGGCACATGCTTAATTTTGGTGTCTCTGTATAAAATTGCTCTGAAAGGGTGGCTGTAAGAGTGTGTATATATTGTTACTTCAAGTCTTTGATCCAATTCATAATTTATTGAAGTGACTATTTACATGTTAAAAACATTAATTTTGAACAGTCTAAAACCTGCATGGGCTGACATGAAAAACATTCATATACAGCCACTTGAGATATTTGATCATGGTTTTTATAGGATAATTACATAATATCTGATAGAATTCCATTATCCTAACAGGTACAACAATCCTTGATGCTGTGAAACAAACAGTTGATCCTGCTACTGAAATTGTCTACAATGAAAATCCTGGCTCAAATTTTGTCAAGTCCAACAAGTTTTCATATGCCATACTCGTTGTAGGTGAACACCCTTATGCAGAAACTTTTGGTGACAGTTTGAACCTGACTATAGCTGAGCCAGGTCCAAGCACTATCACCAATGTATGTGGGTCTGTCCAATGTGTAGTAATTCTCATCACTGGCCGGCCAGTTGTGATTCAGCCATATCTATCTGAAATAGATGCACTTGTGGCTGCATGGCTTCCTGGGACTGAAGGCCAAGGTGTTACTGATCTTCTCTTTGGTGACTATGGATTCACTGGCAAGCTGGCAAGAACATGGTTCAAGACAGTTGACCAGCTCCCAATGAATGTAGGTAATAAATATTATGATCCTTTATTTCCATTTGGATTTGGGTTGACTACAAACCTCACTAAGTACTAAAACCTTATATGAGATAACTTCTCTAAAAAGTAAAAACACTCTCATCATATTCCCTTTTCCACATGGAGCGTAAACACTGTCAATTACTCAGCGAATGATTGGCTTGTTTACCTTTATGATTGAATACCTCAGAGAAACTTCAATCATGAGATTAAATGTAACACCCTAATACCGGTAACTTAGTATATCAAACATACTCTAGGATAAACAGTATTAGTTATGCTACTTCTAACTTAACATCATACTATTCCATATCATTTAAGCAAATAATAATAGAGAGCTTTGCGGAAACTAAAAGTCATATACATATATATTGCCACAAAAGGGCTCATTGTGTACATAAACTTTATACAAACTAAAAGCAAAGTAAATAAATACAAGGCTTTAAATTACTAAGCATAAAAAATATTCTAGTCTTCATACTTTTTCTTCTTGCCCTTGGATGAACTTCCACTTGGATTTGTACGGGGTGAGAAATCACATTTCTAATATTTCAAAATCATTGCCAGTTTAAACATTCGAAATGAATAAACCCAACTTAAACTAATAAACATACTAAAAACTCATTGCATAAGAACCGTTACAAAACTTCCTCTCTATGTAACGTTCCTAAACAATTCTATACTTCTGATCTGATAACCGAAACCACGATAATAACAAACAACTGCCCATACAATCATTTAGAATCATTTGCTACACAACCTCCCATACAGCTTTCACTGAAGGCACAAAGCAATAACAACACATACACAAAAATCCAATCTAAACAAATAATAAATAATGTAGTGATGAAATGATGTATGCTCATAGAAAAGTATATGCAGTGTAGGTGTAGTGTCGTAATACTTAACTATTCTCCCTAGGTGTAGAGGAATTCTTCTATGATAACGTGTGACCTCTTATAGCCTACCGAGTAGGAGCAAAGTCTGTTACCATAACACATGACCTCCTACCCCCGTAGCCTACCAAGTAGTCTACCTTAACTGGGTGGATATCGCCACGAAACTGAGTAGATGCCTCTACTATCTGATCTCTAGGGATAATAAGTATATGTGAAGTGAAGTGTGTGAAAATGTGGAGTTATGTCCTAACTCTAACATAACTACCACATAATTCTATACTAAGTCCATCTTGCGTTACTAAGACTATTTCTTCTCTGTAAGAGTAGTTCATGCACTACGGCACTTATCCAATGCCAAGTAGGATTAGTACACTTTCTAACTTTGCATCACTAGCTCTACTTCTCTTTAAGAGAACTTTCATGCACTATGGCATTCACCCTTGCCAACTAGGGTTAAGGCACTCAACTCATGCCATATAGTTCATTAACTCTTTAATCAGCTCTCTTGTGATATTTATGCAACACTAGGTTGCTTAAGAAACTAACTCGTAGTTTATGGCAATCTATGTCCAATGGATGTACACACTTTCCTCTACTTTCCCTTGTATGCCACTAGGTCTTTCTCTCTACGAAATACCCTTTCTAGTGCCTCAACACTCTTAAAAAGGCATAAACAAAGGATTCTAGCAACTAGGAAACTCAAACCATCAAAATCAGCATCTTGGTGAATTTCAGACCCTCACACCGCGACACTCCTTTTTCACGCCACGGCGCCCCGCTCTCGGGTGCCAAGGTTATGCATATCACGCCGCGGCACGCCTCTTCACGTCACGGCATTCGAAGCCAAACTAGTCTCATGCCTCAACGTGAGCTCTCCACGTCGTGGCGCTTGCTGGTTTTCCGCAGAATTCTGCAGCAAACACACGGTTCTCTGCAGAAAACACATGGTTTTGCACTATTCCATTAATCCATTTCAGCTTCCAATCCTCTAATCTTGATTTCTAATTGGTTTCTAACACCATCAACAACTTCTAAACATGTTGTAACACCAATACAACTTATTGATTCACAAAATTTGGATCAAACACCAAAAATCACCCACTTAGTTCCTTAAAAACCTAGGTTCCAACTCAAGAACCAACTAGCTCAATCTATGGGTAAATCCCTCTATCTTATTTCCATCAAGTTGAAACAATCAATTCCAATCATTGAAATCAAGAATCAAGATAAAGAAACTAGTTTTCCCTCTTTAAAACTCAACTTCTCCATCTAAAGACCTAAGTCCAAAACATAGAAAAGATGAATATCAAAGATAGAAAACACCCCTACCTCTTGCTTGGATGAAAATCTTGAAGCCTTGCTCTTGCTCTTGGAGTTTCCCTTCTGATTCCCTTCTCTTTCCTCTCCTCTTTCCCGTCTTTCTTCCCTTGGTTTGCTTCTTTTCTCACTTTCTCTCCTCTGTTTTGCTCTCAGTCGTGGGAATGAGGAAAAGAAGCCTCTGTTTGCTTCTTAAAGGATTACCATGTGATACTGAAAATCTCAATCTGCTATGAACACTTAGATTCTTCCGAATCAAGGTTCCAAACCTCCAACAGACTCAAAATAAATCTTAAGATTCATTGAAAATCCTGTTACATTTTTTTTTCTATTTTTTCATATCTGCTAGGGGTCAATCCGACATTAAAACAAATAACTAGTATACCTAAAAATATCAAATTAACTCCGATTGTCTTGAAACTTTAACCGCACCTTACTTAACTTATTTGTGACCTAGAAACAAGCTATCCACACATGTTTCTCTTCAAATAGTAGTTTATGCTATTTATTGAGTTATTTTAAACTATTTATCACATTCTGTGTTGCAACAAAGTGCCTAAACTAATTCAGTTTGTCACGAAACTTAACTGACATGTTAAACAAATATCAAACTACTTATGTAACATTATACAAACCTAACATGATTTTTCGAGATGTTACATTAAATACTAAAATAGAAAAACTTACTCTGGTGCCTTGGCAATTTCATTTGTATAAAATTTTAATTTTCTAATGGTTTTGGATCATTTAATTTGGTGATGGTTGCTAATGACCCTATAGTCTAGTGAGTAGGGAAATATAATTTTTATTGTGTCACACACACACACAATATATATATATATATATATATATATATATATATATATCGCGCGCGTGTATGTCACTCACACTATTCACATTTTTCCTAATTTTTCTTAATAGGTCTTTGGACCTTTCTTGTACTGACATGATAAAGATAAAAGAAAGCAATGGTGGTTTTGGTTGGTTATTCCATTAGATCAAGAGGTTTACAGCCCAAATGATGGATGGTGACTTACTTAAGGGGACTCCTTAAAAGACGAGAAAATAACTATTAGTTTTGTAAACACCCACCCCCCCAAACAAAAAAAACCCAATGATGGAACTGAAAGATCGGTCAGCCAAATACATAATAAAAAAATAATATTATTCACATATATTTACATATACATTACCTTATATTTTGGAGTGTCAAGCAAGTCGAGTCAATTCACAAACTCGCAAGTTTCGATTCAATTTAACCTATAAAATACGAGTTGAGTTGGTTCACGGGTTGGGTCGTGTGAAAAATGCCTCAACCCGTAGTCTCAGATAGGGTAATGAGTTTGGAAACATCTAATTCACATGTACCTAACCCACCTATATATTTTTTTTAAATTAAAAAAAAAGTAATTTAGCCATGGTTAAAAAGTCGTTTGACTGCAATTTAAAAACTATGGCCAAACGACCACTAGAAAAAAAAGGCTTATCTAGTGGTAAGGGTGTTCATGGTCTGATTTGGGTTGGTTTTGAGTCAAAAAGTCAACCGATTCAAACAATATTATTTATATCGATTTGGATTATATTGAACTTGTTACATTTTGAAAACTGAACCAATTCAATCTGATTTAAATCGGTTTGGATTGGATCGGTTCAATCGACTTTTAACCTAAAAATTTTTAAAGCAAAAAATTTTGTGAGTTAAAAGCAATTTAGCCTATTAAAAATAAATAAAAGAAATAAAAAAAAAATAAAAAGTAGAAATAATTTATTTTATATGTTTAAAATAATATTTGATCACATAAAATAAGATAAATGTGTGAGAAACTAAAGCTATTATAAGTGAAAATATAAATTCTATAATAAACAAATATATTATATAATATTAATCGATTTGGAATAGATTGGATCAATTTTGGAAATCAAATCTGAAATTCGATCTAATCCAATCGGTTTTCAAACACTAAATTTAAAAAGAACCAAATTTATTTATTTTTAATTGAATTTTTATTTTTCTATTTAGTTTTTGGTTTGATTTTCAATTTGGATTAGATTTGAACACCCTTATCTAGTGGAATGGCATCATTTCACTTTGAAGCCTAACAAAAGGCAAAAGTGCTCACACACAGACAATATACTCGTTCTCACAAATCACTATTTCGGTCACTCACTCTCAAATTCCTAGTCTCTTAAATAAAAGAAAATCCAAATACTTAACTTCCTATTTCAATAACGACGTCTTAGAAAAATAGAGAGTGAAATCAATGATTATATCAATTCATATGATATGTGTGATGGCATTGATTTCACTTGGTTAGAGTAATTTATTGTTTATGAATATTGAATGATTGATAGGTTTTGGGGTGCCAACCTAGTTGGGATCTCTCTCTTTATTGTGATGCCTTTGCATGCCAATTTATAAAAAAAAAAAAAATTGTTTATGAATATTGAAACATATTAGCTTAGTTTAGTTTATTCCAAACTTAAATTCATAAGACTTGTTAATTTGTCATACACTTATATGTATTTAGTTTATTTGATACTTATTGTGTTTGTATAAGATCGATTATGTGAATTAATATATGACTTGTTTTGTTTATATAAGACATATTATGTGTAACAATTTTTTAATTTCGTATTTTGAATTTTTTTTTAAAATATTTTAAAAAAACATATGTTGAACCCACGAGTTCAACCCAACCCAATCCATTCTTGAGCGGTTCGAGTTGATGAAAAAAAATTTCTTGACCCAACTCAACTCACTGCTCTAATAAATGACTTTGCAGAACTCATTCAGCCAACACCCCTACTTACATGTACATAATTTTTAAGGAAAAAGATGACCAATACAACTATTATCTTTTTAAATAATGGATCAAATTAAAAAAATAATAAAAAAATAAATATAATCAATTATATTAAAAAAAATGAGAAAAAAATATATATTATTAATGGTAAGAATATCATGTCTAATCAAATTCGTGTCACTTCTACACTAATAATTAATTGAACCGAATTTTTAATGTCTAATCAAATTCGTGTCACATCTACACTAATAATTAATTCCACCTCATTTTTTCCATATATATACTCTGATTCTATTACCCACTCCCATTCGTGAGATATATGCACATGGAATATGTGCAACAAGCTTTTTTTCTAATTTGAATTATACTGACATCAAGTGACATATTTCCTCTGAGCTGTTGTCAATTGATCTGTGGTAATAGCTCGTTCTATTCATTTAAGTCGTGAAAAATATAAGAAAAGCGGGGCAAGTAAGGATCGTAATGAAACATAGGTATACTAAAATAACTGTTAGTGATTTTGTAGCAACCCCTTATCAGATTTAAGGAACAAACCAAACACCTTTGAGACATGTAAATATACTGTACTTCCCAATTGTAACAAGTAATTTTGGGTTTAGAACAAAGTTGAAATTTTGTAAATGTAAAACAGTCAAATCATGTGAAATTTTAGTTTTCGATAGAGCCTAATGGCAGCAATTGATAAGATCATGAAGGTGAGTACTCAAGAGAGTAGGCATACAAGTTTGACAGTAATTTTAAGTGTACTAAACCCAAAGTCCTCAAATATCCTTATCGATGCTGATAGAAACTACAGTTTGCTAAAGTGCCAAATGCTCTAGATAGCGACCTTTCTTGGAGGAATCACCACATTCTTGTTTCCTGGAAATGCCTTTTGCGATATATCTACCAGCGCCTTGAAGCTGTATGGTTCGTGCATGGATAATTCTGACAGAACCTTTCTGTTAAGTTGGATATTCTCCTTCATCAGCCCATGCATGAAGTTCCCATAATTGACCTGGCAAATAAAAGCAAAGAATCGATTGACAAAGCAAAGGCAGAAGATTAGACACCTCATAGTGCATGCAGAAGAATATGTCCATACTCCACAACAAACTCAAAAATAAGAGGAGAGCAATAGAGCTGCTAATGGATGATAGAAAACTTATGCTATGCCAGGAATGTTTACGGATTCCAGACGCAGGTTTACCTAATATTCAGTCCCTTTGAGGTTAAAAATGTATCACTCACACACCGTGTATTCAGTCCATTACTAGTCACATCCCCTTTAACATAAGATTCTTGTGCAAGTAACAGAAAAGAACACTATCATAAATCACAACTCTTAAAGTGTTAATAGACATTGTTTAACGTAGAGACATGAATTAAACGTCTTGTTATGTCTTTCCTACTGGGGGAAAATGGCTTTCTTTCATGTGTGAGTACTACAATATCTCATATGGTACGCATGCACCCTATTTAAATGATCAATCATTTAATCAATCATTTAAATTTATAGAGCATAGATGTTGCTTCCAGATCTTTGAAGTGGATATATCACTAAAATGATTATTTTCTATTGCATTTCATATACAATTTGAAATAATAATATTAAGAAAGAGATTTTGAAAGACATTTTTGCTTTAAAATTTCAAGGTTCTAATTTTTATTGACATGGATTTAAACACCAATATTTTGAGGTTTTCCAAGGTATCATCAGATAAAATATGAATATAAACAGACATGCAGATATAAGAGATACAACAAGGTTCATAATCATAACAATTCCATCACCAAGATTTGAATCTAATTAAAGATGGAAACTTTAGAAGCAGTATTGTATTTCTTGCGCAAGTATTGAATTGTAAAAGATAAATCATCTGCATATTATTAATTAGTAAGAGAACAAAAGGAATGGAACACATACACCATGAAGGCGGGTGCCAGCGTTAATTCGTTGTATCCAAAGGGATCGCATGTCCCTCTTTTTGTTACGGCGGTCTCTGTAGGAATATTGCAAGGCCTTCTCCACTCTCTCCCTTGCTATCCTAATGCAATTCTTGGCCCTCCCCCTGAAGCCCTTTGCTAGCTTGAAGATTTTATCCTTATTCATATTCTTCTATTGTTCTTCCTACTCTGCAATCACAATTTCATCATCCACAAAAATAAAAACCAAAGATCCAATCTGACTCTTAATTAAGGTTTTCGCTACAAGTTTAAGAAGCCCATTATCAATTCATGATACCGAAAAACACAGAACTAGCTAACACAAACACGATTCCCACAAAAACCCATGTCAGGCATTTTATCAAACGCATAACATAACCCATTAGCTCAACTCGTAGAACTCAGTAGCCACTATCATGGGCACACGCAACCTAAACCACATGTGATGATTGAAAGGAGTGTGGAAAAGGGAACAGGGTCAGAAATCAGAATCTGCTGTGAAAATAAGAGGCACGCCTGTAAAATTCAACAGAACAAATAGGATATGCGAGGAGCTCTTCGAAACGTGTAGATTTTGAGAATCCCAACCTGAATGTGTGCGATATTCACCGGAAATCACCACAGACACGCTGGCTCCGGCAAGACGGCGCTCCACGAGCTCTCCTGCTTTCGCTTTCCCTTGGGCTAGCTATATGGGTGAACCCGGTGGTGTAGGATGCTCTTGCTTTGGGCTTAGCTATTAATAATTTTTTTTAGTAACTTAAAATTCTTCCGATATTTTTCTTTTTCATATTTATAGCTATTAATAAAAAAATCTTAATTACTGCAGAGTTAGACTTAAATGCATTATCTTGCTTTAGCTGGAAAAAAAAAGTTTCTATTGTGATGAAACTTATGTCATACAATTAATCAAAATAAAACACGAAATAAAGATAGGAAAATTAAAACTAAATAAAAATAAATTATCAAATTTGAGCTTAGGTTGAGTCTTAAAGATAATAAATAAGGTTAAATTTATGCGCGTTACAACATGCCAAACCAATATATAAATGAGTTCTTGAAAAAGGTTTTTAAGGCCAATCTTAATTTTCACTTCTATTCTTTAATTTTGTCAAAAATGCAAATCACCTATTCAATATGTAGTACTGTAGCAAATAATGAAGGATATTATTAGTTAGAATAAAATCCTATTTCGATATTGACATTTGACTATATTCTCTTTTTAGTTTTTGATATTTCAATTTTTTAATTTTTTTAAATATCTCTTTTTCGATAAATAAAAGATTAATATCTTAAAATATGATTAAGTATTTAAACAAAAACTTCTTATAATGATATTATTTTTATACACATAAATTTTAAAATTAAATTCAAAATTACATACTTAAAAAACTTAAATCTTTTTTACTCTAATCAACACACGTTACTTTTTTCAATTTAATTATTGACATTTATGAACTCACTTTAATTTATTCCTACGTCTATACATCCTCTATATTTCTATACATCTAGTTAAAGAGCACGATCTTTTTCGTTGTCAAAACTATGGCATGTGCAGAACACACTCGGAAACTTACTAGAAAGTGAGACTTTGCTCATCTGTTATGGTGGATAAGAATTAAGAAGGGCAAAAACGGGTGGTTTGGTTTTATGTATGCTTTGGAGTTTGGACAAATCAATTGACATTAATAACAATCGAGGCAACTATTCATTCATGATTTGTCTATATGCCCCTTGAAACTACTAAGCTTTACCTATTGCAGCAACTGTCCTAGAGGGGACCGCGAAGAGCATGGCAACTAAATTTAGAAGTTTAGAAATATAAAATTTAGAGGAATCACTATCAACTTTATTTAGTTAAAGAGGATGGTGATTCTTAATTCTTATCCACCATAACAGAAGAGCGAAGCCTCACTTTCTAATAAGTTTCCGAGTGCGTTCTGTACATGCCAGAGTTTTGACAAAGAAAAAGATCATCAAATATATGCTAACTGATGGGCTGTTTCGCTCTTTTTCATTTTCCCCCCTCTTTTGGTGGCCAAATAGATAGAAATATATACGTTAAAAATAAGTTACAAAGTTCAATGGACCATACTGTCATTAGCTGTGAATAAATAAAACAAAAGCAAACATCCTAATGCACAGTCCTGATCCCATTGCAAAAACTCAACATTATTGAATTCAAGATTGTTGTCAAGAAATGTTGATGCATAACACCATCACTTGGGTTGGATGAGATAACATCAGTATCTATTTCCACTGCCGTTTTCTGATTAGAGTGACAACCAAAGGTCCATGCACTGGCCATCTATTTCTCCCAGTTCCAACTATTGAAGAATATTGCCTTTTACAGGGCCTCTCGAATTCTTCCATGGTTACTAACTAAGTTGAAGAGTGGCCTTGATTGGTGTTATAAAGCAGGATTTGGGCTGTGCATACAAGGATTTTTGCAGGTGCATATATTGAGCCCAACGTGAGAGGAAAAACCAATTGAAGGGTTTAGTAAGTATTGGACCGGTTTCAGATGGAAGGAAGATCAAATAAGGCCAACTATAGGTTATTTTAGGAATAATTACGGCCGCTACCAATACTTGTTTGGCCTGTATCTTAACGTTGCCCATTAGTTTAATTACAAGCGCCTCAATACCAGTAGTAGGTCTAGACATGAGTTTCCAATCATCACAAGCATAGACTCCCAGCTCATACTGATTAGCATCCTGCCACCAGGTGAAATCATTAGAATCTTCAGGTTCAGTCTCCACATTAAATGTAAATTTTCCCTGAGTATTAGAAACTGAATTAATACTGACAACTGGAATATCAGGGAAAAGACTGAGAGAGTTACAAGGTTGTGGTGCTGCATCAGCAGCAACTTCAGTACCATGAACCACATTATCCCACCTCTCGTTGAACATGAGATTTTGATAGAAGTTAACAACATCGTTCATTGTTGGTCTCTTGCATTGATCCCCATCTGCGCATCTTAATGCCAACATAAGCACTGCAGTGACTTGCTTTGTTACTATAAATGAATCGGAAAATGCACTTGCAAGGTCTGAATCAACAATCTTCTCAATTTTGCCCCTTGTTTCCAACCAGACAGATGTAACCCAACTCACGAAAGTGGTCACCTGTTCCTCCTCATCGTTGAATGAGGGAACTAATACTTTCTTTCTGGTTAATAGCTCAAGCAGAACAACCCCGTAGCTATATACATCAGCATATGCGTTGTCTGTCACAGGAGATAATGTTAACATGTTAGAGAAATTCTATTTGCACAACTCTTCTTTCAAGCTGTAATGAAAAATAAATTTGTCAAGGAATAGGTTACTATTAGCTATGAAAGTGGAGTGCAAAAGAATGGTAAGTGTAGAAGAAAACTGAATTACCCTGTACAATCGCCTGATTACCGGCAACAAACATCGAAAGCACTTGCCTATGTTGACAATCACTATCTTTACAGCAATTTATAAACCTGTGCTGGGCAGTACGAAAATCAGCAATAAGAGGCTCCATATCAACATCGAGAAGTATATTCTTTGATTTGATGTCTCCATGTACAATGGGTAGGACATGGTCATTATGGAGATGTGCTAGTCCATGTGCAATTCCAACAGCTATTTTTAACCGGACATTCCACGTTAAGAATGGTGGTGGACATTTTTCATGCAAAATATCATAAAGCCTTCCATTTTCCATGTACTCATATAAGATTAAACCGTAGAACTGTCCAACCCAGCAGTCTGCATATGTGACCAAATTTGGATGCTTCATCATCCTAGTGGTTAGAATTTCTTTGAGCATGATACTTATGTTCATCTCCTTGTCACTTCCAAATGCAACCATCTTTACAGCCAAAACCAGTTGCGGACCTACTTGGGCTTTATAAAAAATTCCATGGGCTGCTCTGCCAATAATATAACAATCATTTAGGTCCTCAGTAGCCTCCAAAACCAAGTCCTGAAGGGAAGAATAGATATTTTTTTTCTTAAATCTGAAGCCAACTAAGGAGGAATTAACTGCCTGCCTTAGGTTTGCAGCCCTACTACTTTCTCCATGGAGATGGTGATCACATGGTTGCGGTGCTACATCGGCAACAACCTCAGTACCATAATCCACATTATCACACCTCACCTTAAACACGGCTCTTTGATAGAAGTTTATAACATCCGTCATTTTTGGTCTGTTACTTGGATCCCTCTCTGTGCATCTTAAAGCCAACATAAGCACTTCAGTGACTTGCTGCGCTACTACTACTGAATAGGAAAATGCAATTGCAAGGTCTGGATCAACAATCTTCTCAATTTCCCCCGTTTCCAACCAGATAGATCTAGCCCATCTCACTAAAGTGGTCTCCTGTCCCTTATCCTTCAGTGATGGATCTAATACTTTCTTTCTAGTTAATAGCTCAAGCAGAACTACCCCGTAGCTATATACATCAGACTTTCTGCTCGGCACTATTGCATATGCATTCTCTGTCACACGAGACAATGCAAACATGTTAGAGACATACTATTTTGCACAACTCCACTTTCAAGCTGTGAAGAAAAAATGAAGTTATCAACCCATCGTAGCAAGCATAAGTTTTACTATTAGCTATGAAAATAGTGTGCAAATGAAATGGTAAGTGTAGAAGAAGAATGAATTACCTGGCGCAATATAGCCAACAGTACCAGCAACATATGCCGAAAGCGTTTGCCTAGGTTGACCACTTATGGAGTGCTCATACCGGTCTCTACGCAGGGCAATACCAAAATCAGCAATGAGAGGCTCCATATCAGCGTCAAGAAGTATATTCTTTGGTTTGATGTCTCGATGCAATATGGGTGGGATACAGTCATAATGCAGATATTCTAGTCCTTGTGCAATTCCAACAGCTATCTTAAACCGGACATTCCAACTTAAGGGTGGAGGGGGAACTTTTTCATGCAAAATATCATGAAGGCTTCCATTTTCCATGTATTCAAGTAAGATTAAACCGTAGTCCTCTCCAAACCAGTAGTCTCCGTATGTGACCAAATTTCGATGCTTAATCATCCCAAGGGTTTGAATTTCTCTCTGCATGATACGCTTCTCCTTGCGCCTTCGAAATACAACCTTCTTTACAGCAAAAGCTTGTGGACCTAGTTGGGCTTTATAAACAATTCCATGGGCTCCTCTGCCTATAATATACTGATCATTTAGGTTCTCTGTAGCCCTCATCACTAAGTCATGAAGGGAAGACAACTCCGTTTCACCTGAGATCTGGGCTTGTTGCTTATATTTGAATCCAATCTGTCCTCCTCCTTTTTCAATAAAAGACGTTGACCATCGAGCTTCATCAGAGTTAGAGGCATTGGATTCTTGCTTAGATCTTCTGCGGAGATACATAACAATTATCATTATCAGCATGGCAGAAATACATATTGAAGATCCAAGTTCTATCATCACAATTACAAATTTACTGATGCCTATGTGATCAGTTGATTTGTAGACACATGGCTTCAAATAACTAGTTTCAATGCAACTCAAGCCATGTGAAGGTGAACAAATAACACAAAGGTGAGGATTACCCACAAATGATGATGGAGAGGAATTCAGTAACTTCATCAGATGTTTTGGTACAGAACCATTGAAGAAATTGTATGAAATATTGGCCTCAATTAATGAAACAAGATCACCAAGAACATCTATGGTTCCTGTCAAATTGTTCAACGATACATCCAGACTTTGCAGCTCTACTAGATTCCCAATTTCTAAAGGAATGTCACCTGTCAGTCCATTAGCACTCAGATTCAACCCATAGAACAGATTCTGCAATGTTCCTATTGATCGAGGAATTTTGCCTCCAAACAAATTTCCACCAAGTTGTAACTCACGCAGCATGTTAAATTCTGACAAAAAGTCCGGGATACCCCCAGTAAAATGATTCTCTCGTAAAATTAATGTGGTTATCCTTGTCCAGCTCCTCAAACTTGATGGGAATGAACCATTTAGGAAATTAAATCCCACATCAAAATGATCCATCGCAGTACAATTTGACAGCTGAGGCGGCAAAGGACCTTCCAAGTTGTTGTGTGCCAGATACAGAATCTGAAGATTCACAAGCTTTCCAAGCTCTGATGGTATGAGCCCAGTAAATCTGTTCATTGACAAATTAATTGCAGTTATATTTGTGCAATTTTCCAAACTAGATGGAATTGGTCCATTGATGTTGTTCTTGCTTATGTCCATGTATCTGAGGTTTGGATTACTTTCAAAATCAGGAAGAGACCCAGAGAAATTATTTTCATTGAGAATCAACCTCCTTAGAGTTGCACATCTTCCTACATCAGAAGGTATGCCACCTTGAAGTTGATTAAGTCCCCCATTCAGCACACGTAATTGCTTTCCAAAGCAAAGATTGGGTGGGATGTCACCAGTGAACCTATTATTCATGAAGTCTAACTTCACTAAACGGCTGTTGATGCCCAAGCTTTGAGGTATGACTCCAGAGAACTGGTTGTCAAACAATGAGATATTTTTTAGATGCCTAAGCTCTGTCATCTCCAAAGGTAGTTCCCCAGAAAGGCTATTGTTATGAACCAAGATGTGCTTAAGACTTTGAATCCTCCAAATGCTGACTGGAATTTCACCAGTCAGCAGATTAAAAGACAAGCTCATATACCATAAGTTTTGCAAGTTTTTAAAACTATATGGTATTTGTCCACTAAACCTGTTCTTAGAAAGATCTAAATACTGAAGCAAACTACAATTGCTTAACTCAGAAGGTACTTTTCCTGAGAAACCATTACTGGACAGCACAAGGGTCTGCAAGTGATACAATTGCCCAATTTGTGGTCCAAGTTGACCAAAAATCCCGTGATCGGTGAGGTTGAGGGAGACCACATTGTGGGCATGGTCGCATTGGACTCCAACCCATGAGCATGGAATGGAATCAGAAGCATTCCAGCTCGAGTTTATGGGAGGAGGCACAAAAGTCCAGTGTGTCAAGAGTGACAACAGAGTCACCCCATCAGAGGCCAGAGCAGAAGCATCATGAAACAAGGCAGAGAAGCAAAAAACTAACAACTGGAGTGTCATACGCATGGAGAGATAAGGAAACAGAAAAGACAACAAGGTGACACAAAGGTTGCAAAGGAACAAGAAGCAAGCACTTATGACTTACCTGCTTACGGCTTACAAGAAAACCAAGCAATTGGAGTCAATGAGGTTGTTTAGGCCTTTGAGTTGTGTAGTATAGTATGAGATGGAAATTGGAAGCAGAGTCGCAGGAGTGTGGGTGAGGGATATGGAAAAGGTAGCTTTACCGCGTCTTGTTAGTGCGTCTTTTACTGTTCTTGCTTTCATTTAAAAGGAAAAGCATTGGAAGAAACTCAAACCCTTTTTACAAATTTCTTTAATTACTCTCCATTTGTTATTCTTAATTTTATTTAATTGAATTAATGGGTCCATAAAATGTGATTAAAAAGATTAAAGAAAAAGAATTAGAGCTAAATTGTTTAAAACATTGTGTTATGCTTAATTTTTAATCATTTTTAAAGACTTTTTTTTTTGTGCTTCATTTTTAAATACATATTATTATTTCTCTTCGGAGTGTATTGGTGTAAATGTAGTTTCTTTGAAATTACCCAAAACAGAAGGAAGACGTCGGGTCAACTTATTCTTAATTTTCAAACAATTTTAACTATATTATTTCTCTTTGGGAAGCATTGATGTGTGTGTGTATATAACCGAATGGATGGGATCTCAACGTCTTAGTCTGTTTTGTTGAACTTTAGCCCCGTTTATTAATAGAAAACGGTTTATAGGCCGCCTAACTTATCCAGAAGTGAGGTTTACACTTCAGACCCCATTAACGTGGACTATATCCTAAAGACAAACTCTGCAAACTATAGCAAGGTACTGCACTTAAGAAACTCAAAGCATACCAGGATTTATTTCTGCACGTAGAGTTTAGTGGTATTAAGTAGTTCCTCATTGCTTATGCCAAAAAGTGGTAGGAAATTAGTAACACACAGAATAATGTTATATATACACACTCTCACATTTACACTATTTTGACCATTTCATTATAACTGATTTATCTCAATTTTTACACACCTATATTTCGATTTTGTCACATATTCTAAATGTGAGCAGATGTGCATACATGTAATGTGCATCAAACTTTATACTAAAAGATATATATGGTAATTTTGTTGCCAGAAAAAAAACATTTATCTGGCTATTTCAGTTTTGCATAATGATAATATAAAGGTCGAAGTTGGAAGTTCAGAAGTCTAAATCAAGGTTGACAGTTATACAATTCCATGTAAGAGACTACAGCAGTTCGGTGATCAAATCCGATGTTGAGAGACTTGCTGCAATAGTGTCTGAAGCTACAATTTCAAATCAAACTATTGAAATCCAAGAGTTCATATGGCTGCAGAAGTATATTCAGTTACTAGAGTATATGCGTCCAAAATTATTGTCACTTGCAGTTGCAATTGAGCATGGCCTTATTATTGAGATGAAACAATAAACAAAAAAATTATATATATTTTGCTGGCAGGACCTGTTTTTCAAATCAGCTCTGTACCCAGTATTTAAGATTGTCCATGGTGTACATAAATACATAACATTGTAATTTACCTTTCCGTAGGTGTTGATAATGTGGACTCAGCTCTGGACTTGTAAATTTTAAAATATTTTTTTACCTCCTTGGGGATTTTGATGTTTACTTGTCTTTGAGAACTAGTGTTGATCTACTTGTTAAGGTTGGACAAGTAAACGTTCAACTAATGGTTAACAATAGGATTGAGAAATGCTCATGCAAGGCATGGACTACTGGCTAGTATAAACAAATCATGAATGGCTAGTTACCTCTATTATTGTTACTTTCTATTGATTTGTCCAAAGCAAACATAAAACCAAACCACCTTTTCTGCCCTTCTTATCCACCGTAACCTGATGAGCAAAGCCCCACTTTCTAATAAGTTTCTGAATGCCTTCCTACAAACCAGAGTTTTGAGAGAGAAAAAGATCATCAAATATATGCTAATTGATGAGCTGTTTCGCTATTTTTTCCCCTCTCTTTTGATGGCCAAATAGATAGAAATATATACATTTAAGAGTTACATAGTTCAATGGACCATTCAGTCATAAGCTTTGAATAAAGAAAGCAAAAGCTAAAACATTCTGATGCACAGTCCGAAAACCAAAGGTCCATCCATGTACTTGCCATCTATTTCTCCATGTTCCAACGATTGAAGAATATCGGCTTTATAGGGCCTTTTGAATTCTTCCACGAGTTACTAAGTTGAAGAGTGACCTTGATTGGTGTTATAAAGTAGGATTTGGGCTGTTGTTGCGGAATTTGGCAAGTGCGTTAAATTGACAAAAGTAATAAAGAGTGAGTAGAGTATTGTTTCACGAGAATTAAGTTATTAATTATTAAATTCATTAAATTAATACTGTTCAAGTTAATGAAAAGAGAGTTGTTGAAAATTAAAATAAAAAGAAAAATAAAAATCAATAAACAATAAATCAAATGGATGAAAAATAATGATGTTAAAGCGCTAGGGTTTAGATTTCACTTGAACTCTTTAGATGCACATTCAAATATTAATTTAACTATGTTCTATTCTAATGATTTAGGATCAATTCTTAAAATTTATTAATATCCAATTTCTTGGTATATTAATCCTCTTACGTTGATTAGAATTAACTAATTCCTTAGTCTAACCTCAATTAGAAAGACATTATCAAGAACGAGGGAATTAAAAGAAAATCACATAACCCACAACTTCTATTCCTAACGATTGCAGAAATTATGCTGTTTATCACATGTTCTAGGTTCATGCAATTTTTTTCAAATCATTCATCAACCCAAAAGATCATTCCCAAATTGATCAGGTTTAGAAAAACATTAAGAATAGAGATAAACACGTAAATTATGAAAAAGAAACATAAATTAAACTCATAAAAAAAGTTACATCATCAAAGTTCAAGATCCATCATCCCCCTAACAAATGAAAAATTAGTTACACATGAAAAAAGAAGAACATAAAGATAAGAATATGACAAACTCCATTGTAGAAAGGTGGAAAGGTTGAAGAAAATTCCTAATTTTCAAGCCTAATTGTGCCCACACCACATTAGGGTTTTTGCCTCTTGACGGCTGTTGCGTTCTGTCCAAGTGTATCTAAGAGTATGGCGTAACTTATGAATTTATAAGAAAAAACGTGGGTATTCTGCACAGTCAGCGCTTAGGCGCTACGTTACCAGCGCCTAGCGGCCGGCCCATTAAAACTACGGTGTTTTACTTATCGGCGCCTAGGCGCTGAACCACCAGAATGCAAAATCAACTCTCTGTCCCATAAATCGTCAAATCTTCTTCCATGCATAATTACCTATCAAAAACACATAAAAACACACAATTAAAACATAAATTAGAAAAACTAAAAACAAAAGAAACTTAAGCACAAACTCAATCAAAAAGAATAAAAGAGAATGAAAATCCAAGACTTTGAACCGTAAAAATATGAATTTTTGCAGGTTCATCACTCCCCCAAACTTAAGCTTTTGTTTGTCCTCAAGTAAAAAGAAAAACAAAAACAAAAAGACTAAACAAATAACAACTCAAAACACACAACCAAAACATGGCAACACCAGGTAGTGAATATCATACATATCCTCAGAAATTGCTTCACAATCTAATTTCAAAGTGTCACACATGAACAATCCAATTGCCACATTGTCTCTCACATGTAACTCTCATGCATCAATGACTTCTCAAAAACATGAATGAAAGACACAATTTTCTCATAAAGTATAAGCTCAGATAGATTTATAAAACTACAAATTCACATCAAACCCATATTCATAGGGTTGTTCTTCATCTCTCTCTCCACTAATGTAAACAACACACAATCAATGATCAAAAGGGACTTTATAAGCTTGTAATGTAAAGCCAAGGGTACGGGTTAAGAAAGAAGTGGTAAGAAAATGAAAACAAAAATTGAGATACAAAATTAAGTAAATTTCATAATTCAAACCTCAAAATACTGAACAAGTGCAAAAATGAATAAAAGAATCAATACAACATTCACTTTCTTTCTTTCTTTCTTTTCCTTTTTCAACAACCTATACCCCCAAATTTATTTATTTGCAATACTTTGGGTAGACTTTTTTTCTTTTCTTTTTTTTTTTGAATTTTTTTTTTCAATTCCTTTTTCCTTGAATTTTTCAGCTCTACTAAACTCCATGCACAAAAATAACAAAGACTTGAATAATAAAATAATACAAGATATGCACTCAATAAAAGTTATGTAATAGAGGAATTTTTTTTTTTCATATGGGTGTGGGAAAGAAAAATGTGGGTAAAGAAAAGAAATAGAAGTCAAACAATAATAAAGTCGCAAAGGGGACCTAAGGATAAACTGTTTATACAGGTTGGTTTGAAAGGCTTAAACGGTCCAAAGAAGACCCTTATCATTTCCTTAACCATGCACTGCCTAGGATTTCGCCTCAAGAGAGAATCAAACAACTTCTAGATGCAAATCATCCACACACATGCAATCCCATAAACTTTCTCTAAGCTTGACATGCAATTAAATTCCAAAGTCTATCAATTATAAAGATGGGAAATACATCTATACACAATTGAAACATTAGAGATAAATGCAACTCATGGATTCACATGTGCTAACCCAAGAAATCATATCAATCCACAATTCAAATAATCATTGGATATTCAATTCAACACACTAGCATGCACAATATTAAAACAGAGACTCAAAACACAAAATGGATGATGATGACAAAATCAAAGTAAATAAAAACAAATAACTAAATAAAATAAATGCAAGAAAGGAAAAGAAAAAACTCTTTTTGGCGGCCGACAACTATATACATCCCCCTACAAAGGCTCCGAATTCAGGGAGGCACTAAAGCCGACTCAATACTAGCTAACTATAAAACAAAAATAGAAAAATGTTAATCAACAACATAAAAACAAAAATAAAAGAGAAAAAGAGAGAAATTTTGGATTGCCTCCCAAAAAGTGCTTGTTTAACGTCATTAGCCCGACGTTGTCTGTTCTCAATTAATCATGGTGGTTATAAGCAAGAGAAGTAAGATGGCATTTTTCTCTTATTAGCTCTTTGCCTCCATACTCTGTCACTGCCTTTTGAATTAATCTGTAATAAATCAATGGAAACTGGATGATCTTTTTCAATTGTAGCAATTTTTGAAAGATGAGGACCTTTCTCCTTTTTGTCCACAATATTAGAAGTGAGAAAATCAACATTGATTGATGATGAAGGACTCTTACTAGCCAAATCCTGTAGAGGCTTATCTTGAATGCATTTGATAGAGGCATAAAAATCTGATGTCGGTGCAAATTTATCAAAAACATTGATGGTCACCTGATCTCATCCACCCTTAAAATAAGTTCACCTCTAGGAACATCAATCAACGCTCCTGAAGTAGCCAAGAACGGTCTTCCAAGAATTAGAGGAATATCAGCATCCTCATCCATATCCAAAATCACAAAATCAGCTGGGAAAATAATTTATCAACATTCACTAGCAAATCTTTCACTATACCATATGGATGTTTAATTGATAGATCAGCTAGTTGAAGAGACATTGTAGTTGGCTTCACTTTATCAATCCCAAGCTTGCGGAGAATTGACAATGGCATTAAATTGATGCTAGCTCCTAAATCACATAGAGCTTTTTCAATAGTCAACTCACCAATAGTGTATGGAATGGTAAAACTACCTGGATCTTTCAATTTTGGTAGTAGTTTCCTCTAAATTATAGCACTGCACTCTTCAGTAAGTGTCATAGTCTCATCTTCATTGAGCTTCCTTTCTTTAAGAGCAATCTTTCATGAATCTAGCATATGAGGGCATCTGCTCAAGTGTTTCAGCAAAGAGAATATTTATCTGCAGTTTCTTAAAGACATCTAAGAACTTTGAGAATTACCTCTCTTGGCTCTCCTTCTTTAACCTTTGAGGAAACGAGAGTCTAGCATACACTGAATGATCAACTATTTTTTACTCACGTTCCTTCTTCTTCCTTTGTCACTTTGGTTGCTCCTCTTTAGCTTCTTCATTACAGCACTTTTGAGATTGGACATCTGCAACAGGAACATCAGTTTCTTTAACTAGTCCATCCAAAATCTTGCCACTTCTCAATGTAATTGCATGACATTGCTCCTTTGGATTGATGACAATATCACTTGGGAAAGCGCCTGGAGGTCTCTCTTGAAGCTGTTTCGCTATCTGCCCCACTTGATTCTCTAAATTTTTAATAGCAGCTCCTTGATTCTGAAAATTTGCTTTTGTTTCCTCCATAAAAGCAGAAGTCTGTTGCACAAAAACAGATGTCTGTACAGAGAGTTTCTAAGTACAATCTCAAGAGGAAACTTCTTCTCTGGTTGAGGATTCAATGGCACTGTTTGATTGCTCCAAGAAAAATTAGAATGATTCCTCCATCCTGGATTATATGTATTTGAAAATGGAACACCCTGAGGTCTGGAAGGATTACCCATATAATTTACCTGCTCTTGAGAACTGAAACCGGACTTGTTTGCCTCACATCCACCATTAGCATGATTATCTCCACAGAAATCACAAATTAACACTTGGTGGTTCACAGAATTTACCTGTATACTCTCAACTCGCTTGGTGAGGTTGACTAACTGCTGAGAAATACTTTTGTTTTGAGCAAGTAAGGCATCGAGAGTACCAAGCTCCATCACTCCTTGTCTGACGACTGCTCTCCCACTAGGCAACTGATATTCATTGGTCGCCATGGTCTCAAACAATTCTTGAGCTTCTTAAGAAGTCTTAGTATTCAGAGATCCGCCTGCAGATGCATCTACCATAGCCCTAGTAGGATGATTCAAACCATTATAGAAAATTTGTACCTGCTGCCAAACCTCAAATGCATGATGAGGACATCTCCTTAAAAGCTCCTTGAATCTCTCCCATGCTTCATAAAGAGATTGTACTTGATTTTGAGTGAAATAAGCAATTTCACCTCTCATCTTCACAAACACTAATGGAGGAAAATATCGAGTCAAAAATTTACTAACCAGATCCTCCCAAGTAGAAATGCTCCCTTGTGGCTGGGCTTGTAGCCAACTCTTTGCTTTGTCTTTGAGAGAAAATGGAAATAGTCGTAATCTAATGGCATCATCAGTAACGCCATTATACTTAACAGTATCGCAGAGTTGCAAGAAATTGGCAATGTGCAAATTTGGATCTTCCGCATGACCTCCCCCGAACTGATTATGCTGCACCAGCTATAGAAGTGGTGGTTTAATCTCAAAATTGTTGGCTTGAATAGCAGGACGCACAATACTGGTAGAAATATTCTCAGCAGATGGGGTAGCATAGTCAGCCAATGTGCGTCTTCGCTCTACAGTTACAATAATTTCTGTCATCTTTGCTTCTGTTTCTTCAAGCTTTTTCCTTTCTCTAGCTACTTTCCTGTTTGCTCTAGCTGTTAACTCTATCTCTGGATCAAAAAGTAATTCTTCTAACTCTAGAGAACCTTGCATAAACACAAACAAGCAAATCAGAGTGAAGTAAAAAAAAGAAATTAAAAATAAAAATAAAAATAAATGGCTAATAAAAATAAACAAAGAAACAAATTAAAAAGAAAATTTAAAGAAAATTAAAAATTAAAATAAACAATTAAAAGAAAAATTAAACAAAGAAAAAAATGCTTAAATTAGTATCTTTTCAACTACTATTTAATATTAATAACAATAATCCCCGACAACGACGCCAAAAACTTGTTGCGAATTTCGTAAGTGCACCAATCGACAAAAGTAATAAAGAGTGAGTAGAGTATTGTCCCACGAGGATTAAGTTATTAATTACTAAATTTGTTAAATCAATACTATTCAAGCTAATGAAAAGAGAGTTATTGAAAATTAAATTAAAAATAAAAATAAAAATCAGTAAACAATAAATCAAAAGGATGAAAAACAATGATGTTAAAGCGTTAGGGTTCAGATTTCACTTGAACTCTTTAGATGCACATTCAAATATTGGTTTAACTATGTTCTATTTTAATGATTTATGATTAATTCTCAAAATTTATTAATATTCAATTCCTTAGTATATTAATCTTCTTACGCTGATTGGAATTAACTAATTCCTTAGTCTAACCCTAATTAGAAAGGCAATATCAAGAACGAGAGAATTAAAAAAAAACCATATAACCCATAACGTCTATTCCTAACGATTGCAGAAATTATGGTATTTATCACATGTTCTAAATTCATACAAATTTTTTCAAATCATACATCAACCCAAAAGATCATTCTCAAATTGATCAGGTTTAGAAAAACATTAAGAATAGAGATAAATATGTAAATCATGAAAAAGAAACATAGATTAAACCCATAAAAGAAGTTACATCATCAAAGTTCAAGATCCATCATCCCCTTAACAAAAGGAAAATTAGTTACACATGGAAAAAGAAGAACACAAAGAGAAAAATATGACAAACTCCATTGTAAAAAGGTGAAAAGGTTGAAGAAAATCTCTAATCTTCAAGTCTAATTGCCCTCACATCACATTAGGGTTTTTGCCTCTTGACGGCTGCTGCGTTCTGTCCAAGTGTGGCGTAACTTATGAATTTATAAGAAAAAACGTGGGCTTTCTGCACAGTCGGCGCTCAGGCGCTACGTTACCAGCGCCTAGGCGTTGGCCCATTAAAACCACGGTGTTTTACGTATCGAGCGCCTAGGCGCTGAACCACCAGAATGCAAAATCAGCTCTCTGTCCCATAAATCGTCAGGTCTTTCTTTCATGCATAATTACTTATCAAAAATACATAAAAACACACAATTAAAACATAAATTAAAAAAACTAAAAACAAAAGAAACTTAAACACAAACTCAATCAAAAAGAATAAAAGAGAATAAAAATCTAAGACTTTGAACTGTATACAAGGATTTCTGCAGGTGCATATATTGACCCCAAGAAAAACCAATTGAAGGAATTATTAAGTACTGTACCAATTACAGATGGAAGGAAGATCAAATAAGGCTAAGTATAGGTTACTTTAAGAAAAATTAGGGCCGCTACCCCTACTTGTTTAACCTGCATCTTACTGTTGCTCATTAGTTTAACTACAAGTCCATGTCCATCAATACCAGTTGTACGTGTAGACATGAGTTTCCAATCATCCGAAGCATAGACTCCCAGCTGAAATTGATTAGCATCCTCCCAGAAGCTGAAATCACTGGAATCTTCGGGTTCAGTCTTCACATTAAATGTAACTGCTCTTGTCTCAGGTTTGCAAGCCTAGTACTTTCTCCATGGAGATGGTAGTCTCCCAGAGTAATAGAAACTGCATTAATATTGACAACTGGAACATCAGGGAAAAGGCCAACAGAGTTACATGGTTGTGGTGCTACATCAGCAGCAACTTCAGCACCAAAAACCATATTATCCCGCCTCCCCTTGAAAATGGCTTTTTGATAGAAGTCAACAACGTCTTTCATTGTTGGTCTGTTCCGTAGACCCCAATTTGTGCATCTTAATGCCAACATAAGCACTGCAGTTTCTTGCTTTGCTACTATTAATGAATTGGGAAATGCACTTGCAAGGTCTGAATCAACAATGTTCTCAATTTTGCGTGTTTCCTCCCAGACAGATCTAACCCAATACACTGATACTTTCTTTCTGGTTATTAGCTCAAGCAGAACTATTGCACTATTGCAATATGCATTCTCTGTCACAGGAGACAATGCAAAAATGTTAGAGACATACTATTTTGCACAACTCCACTTTCAAGCTGTGATGAAAAAATAAAGTTATCAACCCATCCTAACAAGCATAAGTTTTACTATTAGCAATGAAAATAGTGTGCAAATCAAATGGTAAGTGTAGAAGAAGAATGAATTACCTGGCGCAATGTAGCCAACAGTATCAGGTAACATATGCCGAAAGCACTTGCCTAGGTTGACATAATGCATTAATATGGATTTTTTTTTCAACTTAAGGCTGGTGGGGGATTTTTTTCATGCAAAATATCATGAAGGCTTTCATTTTCCATTTAAGCATATACGATTAAACCGTAGTCCTCTCCAATCCAGTAGTCTGCATATGTGACCAAATTTCGATGCCTAATCATCCCAAGGATTTGAATTTCTCTGCGCATGATACTAAAGAGCTTCTCCTTGTTCCTTCCAAATACAACCTTCTTTACAGCATAAGCTTGACATGGGCCTAGTTGCGCTTTATAAACAATACCATGGGCTCCTCTGCCAATAATATACCGATCATTTTGGTTCACTCTGTAGCCTTCATTACTAAGTCATGAAGAGAAGACAACTGATTTTCAGCTACTTCATCCTTATATAAGAATGCTCCTCTTACAATAATAGAAGACATTGACCATTGCTCATCAGAGGCATTGAATTCCCGCTTAGATCTTCTACGGAGATACATGTGAACTAGTACTATCAGCATAGCAGAAACAAATATTGAGGATCCAAGTTCTATCATCACAATTAAAAATTTGCTGACTCCTAAGTGATCAGTTGATTTGTAGGCACATGGCTTCAAATAACTAGTTTTGGTGCAACTCAAGCCATAAGAAGTTGCACAACTGATTACTGACACATAGATGACGATTACCCAAGAATGATGATGGTGAGGAATTCAATTACTTCATCAGATTTTTTGGTACAGGACCATACAAGAAATTGTATGAAATATTGACCTCAATCAGTGAAAGGAGTTCATCAAGAACATCTATGCTTCCTGTCAAATTGTTCAAGGATACATCCAGATTTTGCAGCTTTTCTAGATTCCCAATTTCTTAAGGTATTTCACCTGGCAATTCATTAGCACTCAGATTTAACGCATAGAACAGATTCTGCAATGGTCCCATTGATTGTGGAATTTTGCCTCCAAACAAATTTCCACCAAGTTGTAACTCACGAAGATTGTTAAATTCTGACAAAAAGCCCGGGATACCCCCTGTAAAATGATTTAAAATCAATATGGTTATCCCCGTCCAACTCCTCAAACTTGATGAGAATGAACCATTTAGGAAATTGAATCCCACATCAAAATGATCCATTTTAGTACAATTTGACAGCTGAGGTGGCAAAGGACCTTCCAAGTTGTTGTGTGCAAGATCCAAAATCACAAGATTCACAAGCTTTCCAACCTCTGATGGTATGAGCCCAGTAAATTTGTTCATTGACAAATTAATTTCAGTGATATTTGTGCAATTTTCCAAAGTTGATGCAATTGGTCCACTGATATTGTTGTTGCTTATGTCCATGTATTTGAGGTTCGGATTACTTTCAAAATCAGGAAGAGAACCAGTGAAATTATTTTCATTGAGAATCAACCTCCTTAGAGTCGTACATCTCCCTACATCAGAAGGTATGCCACCTTGAAGTTGATTAAGTCCCATATTCAGCACACGTAATTGCTTTCTAAAGCAAAGATTGGGTGGGATGTTACTAGTAAACTTATTATCTATGAAGCACAGATACTTCATAATGTCTGTTGTACCTATATCCATATCAGATACTCGGATACTTGATAAATGTTAGTTTAATTTTTTAACAAAAGTCGTATTCCTTTATCATATCCGTGTCGTATCTGATACTCATACCCGTACTCGTATCCGTACATCATACCTTATTATTCATAAAGTCCAACTTCACTAAACTGCCGTTGATTCCCAAGCTTTGAGGTATGACTCCAGAGAACTAGTTGTCAAACAATAAGATATTTTTTAGATGCTTGAGCTCTGTCATCTCCAAAGGTAGTTCCCCAAAAAGGCTATAGTTATGAACCAAGATGTGCTTAAGACTTTGAATCCTCCAAATGCTAACTGGAATTTCACCTGTCAAACGGTTGAAAGACAATTCAAGGTCCTCTAATTCACTTAGTATTCCCAATTTATTAAGAATTTCTCCCTCCAGTTGATTGGAATATACATGTAACTTTTTCAAAGATCTGCAGTTACCAATTTCTGGAGGCATTTTCCCAGATAAATGGTTCTCGGGAAGGTGAAGAATAGAAAGCTTAGGTAGCAAGCCTAAGGATGATGGGATACTGCCTACTAAGTTGATGTTCACAGCAGCAAATTCTGCTAAACCACTACAATTCCCCAAGCCAGAGGAAATACCTCCACTAAATACATTGAGTGAAAGATCCAAAATAAACAATCTTTTACAGCAGCCAGAACCCAGTGTGATGGTACCTCCAAGACAATTATTTCTAACAAGGAAATAAACAAGATTTTTCAAATTGTTAAGACTCTCAGAGTCTCAGGCAGAATCCCATTCAATCTGTTTTCATTCAAAAACAATGTCTCTAGTTTACTGCAATTACCAATGGATGAAGGAATAGTCCCTAACAACTGATTAGAATAAAGGGACAACCTAAACAGTTGAGTCATGTTCCCAATATTGGTTGGGATAGGACCACTAAGAATGTCACTGTGCAGGCTAAGTTCTTCCAGATAAGGAATTTGAAACAAGGAATCTGGAATTTCACCAGTCAACAGATTAGAAGACAAGCTCATATACCTTAGGTTTTGCAACTTTTCCAAGCTATACGGTATCTGTCTATTAAAAGCTGTTCTCAGAAAGGTCTAAAAACTGAAGCAAACTAAAGTTGCTTAACTCAGAAGGTACTTTTTCAGAGAAACCATTACTGGCCAGCACAATGGTCTGCAAGTGATTCAATTGTCCAATTTCTGGTCCAAGTTGACCAAAAATCCCATGATCAGTGAGGTTAAGGGAGATCATATTGTGGGCATAATCGCATTGGACTCCTACCCTGGAATGGAATCAGAGGCATTCCAGCTCGAGTTTATGATGTGTCAAGAGTGACAACAGAATCACCCCATCAGTGACCCGAGCAGAAGCATCATACAAGAAGGCAGAGAAGCAAACAATCAACAATAGGAGAGTGATACTCATAGGGACAAGGAAAAACAATGTAGTTAACAGTACGGGCTTAATGGGAAAGGAATGAATGAGGATGTTTTGTGCTTTGAGTTATGTAGTTTGAGACTGAAACAGAGTTAGTTGGAGGAATGACAAAGGAAACCGTGTAAGGTTGGCCATTTTCTGTTTGTTCTTGATTTCTTTTTTGGTTGACATTTTGTTGCTTGCATGACTTTGTTCTTGATTTCATGGCGCTTTAAACGGAGAATTTCTCTGAAACTGTCAAGGGAGAAATGCCGGTCAAATTATTTTTTTCATATTGTGATGTCTCTACAGGCTCTCCAAGCAAAAACTTTTACTTTGGGTGGAATGCTCTACTTCCATAATTTTCTCCAAAGCAATTACATATGAAAAAATTATTTTAAGAAATATAATTAATTAATTTAGTTTCCTAATTACAAATAACATTCAATTAATTTTATTATATTTCATGTAAAGATTATTGGAAATTTAAGTGTGAGTATTGAAGGCAAGTTGAATGCTATATAAGTGAAAAAGACTCATAGACCTAATGCCTTACACTATGTTTGGATGATAGGTAATGAGGGGAACGGAAAGAAAATGGGGGGAACGGAAATAACTTCTCTTATTTGGGAGTTTTAAAATGCATAGGAACGGAACGGAACACATGGGGAATCATTTCCCCCCTCTTCCCCTCAAATGCCCAACTTTTGTTCTCCCCAAAATTGAGGGGGACTGGGGGGAATACATGGATAATTCAGTTCTGTTCCGTTCCGTTCCATTAATGAAACTTCCAAACAAAGAGAATGGAAACTATGCTCCATTTCATTCCTTTTTTTTTCATTCTATTCCTACATATTCCGTTCCGTTCCATTAATGAAAAAACATCCAAACATAGGGTTAATATTTTTGGTTAAGATGTAGTGTCAAGTCAATTTATGTGGTTCTTCACTTAGCTCATTGATGGAGATCTCCTCGGCTTTTGGGTTCCCCCTATGGCCCACCAAGTGGTATTAGAGCCGATGGTTCGACTTGGACAAGTATTGGAGTGGACAACGGTGGTTGGTGGATCTATGTGAAGGATCCCTTATGTCGAAAGTCTTCCTAGCAATGTGGAAGCTAGGCGGTGGGTTCCATTATAGATGATGGACGACGGCGGCACAAGTATGAAGAAGAGCGTGTGTAGCCCGATCTGGAGGAGATGAGGCTCTTGGATGCGACCTGGGCTCTCTTGGTGACACAGTCAAATGTTAGGAATTCCAGAATAAAAAACGCAATGGAAAAAGGGAATTCCCACTAAGGATCCATGCGAAAAGGGTACCATGAAACGTGATTTTCAAGTATACCTCTTGAAGCCAGAAGAAAGATGATTAACGCAAACCACGAACACCGTAACAGGGACGAAGTCTCTACGTAGTCTACACGAACAGACCCACGAACGTCCAACGTCCGCTAGGAGTCCTGCCTCCCGAACGCAGTGCTAGCTACGAAGAGAAGGAAATTTGTCACCATTTTTCACTATGTGTGTGCATCAAGGGTCACAATCCATGCCCTTATGCCCTTTTTATAGAATAAGCCTCCAATAGCTGCTTTAAGAAGCCTTCTATTTGCTTCTTCAAGAAGCCTCTCATTACCTTCTCTAAGAAGCCTCTCATTACCTTCTTCAAGAAGCCTCGAATTAGCTTCTCCAAGAAGCCTTACATTAACTTCTTCAAGAAGCCTTGCATTAGCTTCTCCAAGAAGCTTTACATTAGCTTCTCCAATAAGTTTTGCATTAACTTCTCTAAGAAGGCTTTCCATTAGCTTCTCTAAGAAGCCTCTAACAGCTTCTTTTAGAATCCTTAAGTGAAAGAGCAGTAGTAGAGTTGGTGTGAAGCCTTGGGCTCATCTATTATGAGTTTTGGTCCACGATAGAATACCCAGTCCAACTTGGATTCTATTTACTCCAATTTAGTCTATTCTAAGTGTGTGACCCTATAGGTTCTCATGACGTTAGCAGTAATATTAAAATCCTATTTTAATATTACAAGCAGTGAGTGGTATCTAGCAACACATCACTGCTACCCAAAAAATGAGAATGTTAGTGATTTGACATAACATTTCCGTGATCAATGTTTTTGTGTAGTTTAGTCCCTTGGTCCAGATATCTAGATTAAACACAAGGCATGGAACATGTCACCCTTGTATAGTTCAATCTTTCGTTTCCTGATGCTCGAGTTGACATAGGAAATGAGATCAATATCTCATATTGATTCATTTGAGTATAGTCATGCATTTCGTAGTCTCACTCAATCAGGGGGCCCGAAGATATCACTCCTGCTATGTATGAGGGACAAATCCCATCTAGGTCAGTCACATTCCTCCACATGATTCGCAGTATGTCCAATAACTAACTTTACAATCACCTTGTTATAGATGGCATTTGTTGGCATCAAAACATACAACTCCTCATATAGGAATCGTAGTGATTTGAGGTCAAAGGACCATATACATCATTATCACTATGAGAATCACTTATGACACTCATGTAACAATCCTTGTAGCGTTCTTATGACGGGTCAGTCCAGTACATCATTACTCTTAATAAATATACTCATGTGAAGACTTGATATCTCATATCCATGACCCGTGAGATGTGGCCATCAATCTGCGCACATACTAGTCTCAATGCATTCTTGTTGTCCTAATTAACAATAATACTTGACTAGGAACTTTTAAGAATAGTGTTCTAATTTTATCTGATAGGATCTCATGATCAAGTCATCCACCTGATGTCCTACGGCATCAAACTTTCTATTCTAAGGACTTTATTATGTTTATCATAAATAACACAATAAATGAAATACCTCATATAAAATAATATAATACAATGTATGTAATTATAGACGAAATATATTGGCTTCTAGGACATACACCAACAATCTCCCACTTACACTAGAACTAATCAGGCATATGTCTAATGTCTAAAAATCTAGTATGACCCTTATGCTTCTGCTGTACAAGAGGTTTCGTCAGTGGATCAGCAATGTTATCATTTGTTGGTACTTTACATATCTTCACATCTCCTCTATCAATGATCTCTCGAATGAGATGGAAGCGCCTAAGTATATGTTTGGATCATTGGTGAGATCTAGGCTCCTTAGCTTGTGCAATGGCTCCGTTGTTATCATAATAGAGGTCCACTGGGTTCACAATGCTAGAAATAGTGCCAAGTTCAGCAATGAATTTTCTGATCCAAACGGCCTCCTTTACTGCATTGGAGGCAGCAATATACTCAGCGTCTGTGGTAGAATCGGCAATTGTCTCTTGCTTTGAACTCTTCCAGCTCACATCCCCACCATTTAGGTAAAAAAACATAACCCGATTGTAATCTAGAGTCGTCTTTATCGGTTTGGAATCTAGCATCAGTGTAACCCTTTACAACTAGCTCTTCCTCTGAAGTACTTAAGGATGTTCTTGACAGCAGTCCAGTGACTCTCACCGGGATCAGACTGGTACCTACTCGCCATGCTCAAAGCATACGAGATATCTGGCCGAGTACATAACATGGCATACATGATAGATCCAATTACAGATGCATATGGAATCTTGCTCATGTGATCCTTCTTATCCTGAGTGGAAATGGATTGAGCCTTAGATAGGCTTACACTATGTGACATAGGCAAAAGTCTTTTCTTAGATTCATGCATGTTAAATCATCTTAACACTTTATTTATGTATGTACTTTGACTTAGGCCAAGCTATCTCTGTGATCTATCTCTATAGATTTTGATACTTAACATATAGGTGGTTTCGCCTAAGTCCTTCATAAAAAAGTAGTTCCCTAACCAAGTCTTTACAGGCTGTAGGGTGGGGATGTCATTTTCGATGAGTAGTATGTCATCTACATACAACACCAAAAAGACAATTGTGCTCCCACTAACCTTCTTGTAGACACAAGATTCTTCTTCATTCTTGATGAAACCAAATTGTTTTACTGTATCATCAAAATGAAGATTTCAGCTTCTGGAAGCTTGCTTCAATCCATAAATAGATCGTTGCAACTTACACACCTTTCCAGTATCCTGTGGAATGGCAAAACCCTCAGGTTGTGTCATGTACACATCCTCGAGAAGATTTCCATTAAGGAAAGCAGTTTTGACATTCATTTATCAGATTTCATAATCGTGGTATGCTGCAATAGCAAGCAAGATCCGAACGGATTTAAGCATCGCAACTAGAGAAAAAGTCTCATCATAGTCTACACCATGAATTTGTTTAAAACCCTTAGCCACCAATCGCGCCTTAAAGGTATGCACGTTACCATCCATGTCAGTTTTCTTCTTGAAAACCGACTTGCACCCAATGGGTTTTACCCTTTCCGGTGGGTCAACCAAGGTCCATACCTGGTTGGCATACATGGATTCCATTTCAGATCTCATGGCCTCAAGTCATTTCTCATATTCTGGGCTCATAATGGCTTCTTGGTAAGTCACAGGCTCATATTGATCCATGAGCAATATGTCACCTTACTGAGTCATGAGAAATTCATATCTCTCTGGTTAATGATGTATCATGTTAGACCTATGTGGGCCTTGTGCTACTAGAGCAGTTTGTTCTTCCACAACATTTTGTGGAGGTTGCTCTATTCCACCATTGGTTCGTTGCTACTCTGTGAACTTTGAACTTCTTCAAGTTCTATTTTCCTCCCAGTGGTTCCTTTATAGATAAACTCCTTTTCTAGAAACATAGTAGTCCGTGCGATAAATACTTTGCCCTCGGTAGGATTATAGAAATAGTATCCCTTGGTTTCCTTGAGATAACAAACAAAGAAGCATTTATCTGATTTGAGTCTAAGCTTATCAGAAACTTGACGGTTCACATAAGCTTCGTAACCCCAAATCTTCATGAAAGACATATTGGGTTATTTCTCTGTTCATATCTTATACGGTGTCTTTTGAACCGCTTTAGATGGAACACGGTTAAGTGTGAAAGCTACTGTTAACAGAGCATGTCCCCAGAAAGAGCCTGGAAGGTCTGCATGACTCATCATAGATCAGACCATGTCCAACAATGTCTGATTCCTCCTTTTTGAGACATCATTCCGTGTGGTGTTCTTGGAGAAGTGAGTTGAGATATTATCCCACACTTTTTCAGATGATCATCAAAACTGTTGGCTTAAGTATTCACCACCTCAATCTGATCGAAGGATTTTAATACTCTTGTCAAGTTAGTTTTGTACTTCATTCTTGAATTTCTTAAACTTTTCAAAGGATTCTTATTTGGGTTTCATAAGATATACAAACTCATATCTACTGAAATCATCAGTAAATGTAATGAAGTATTGAAAACCACATCTAGCAAGTGTGTTTAGGGGTCCACATACATCACTATGTATGAGGCCCAAAAGATCACTAGTCATTTCACCTTGTCCAGTGAATGGGGCTTTAATCATCTTCCTTAATAAACAAGGCTCACATATCTTGTATGATTCAAAATCAAATAAGTCCAAGAATCCATCCTTATAGAGTTTGAAGATGCATTTCTCATTTATGTGGCCCAAACGACAATGCCAGAGAAAAGTGAGGATTAGATCGTTTGATTTAAACTTCTTTGTATTTATGTTATAGACAGGCGTTTCGAGATCAATGACATAAAGTTCATTACTCAATTGTGCACTACTATAAAAAAATATCATTTATATAAATAAAACAACATTTGTCCTTTATAATAAAAGTAAAGTCATTCTTGTCCAAACAAGAAATAGAAATGATATTCCTGCTAATAACGGGCACAAAGCAGTTCTTTAACTCTATTACAAGCCCAGTAGGCAAAGATAACAAGTAAGTCCCTACGACTAATGCAGCAACCTTTGCTTCATTTCTCACTCGTAGGTCGATTTCGCCTTTAGTCAATAGTTTACTACTCTTTAGATCCTGCACATTTACACAAATGTGAGATCCACATCCAGTATCTAATACCCATGCAGAAGTAGATAAATTAACTTATATAACCAAAATACCTGAAGTGGAAGTCTCACTTCCCTTCTTCTTCTTAAGCTCTTCCAAGTATTTGGCGCAGTTCCTCTTCCAATGTCTAGTCTAACCACAGTGGAAGCACATATCTTCCTCAGCCACTCCGCCCATTGGTTTCAAGCCAGAAGAGCTAGGCTTGGATTTGTCCTTGCCCTTGCCCTTCCACTTGTCCTTGGGCTTCTTCTGTTGTTTCTTGCCCTTATTCTTTTGGACCATCATAATGGCATTTCCTTTTCCTTTATTTATATTCTGCTCAGCAGTTCTCAACATGCTTAGCAGCTCTGGTAGTGATTTGTCAATTTCATTCATGTTGTAGTTCATGACGAATTGACTAAAACTCTCCGACAATGATTGTAGGACTAAGTTATTGGCCAACTATTGGCCCAAAGGAAAACCAAGTTTCTCTAGGTTTTCAATATACCCAATCATTTTGAGTACATGAGCACCAACAAGGCTTCCTTCTACTAGCTTGCACTGAAACAATGCTTTAGAGACCTCGTATCTCTTATGTCTAGCTTGCTCATGATAGAGCTTTTTGAGGTGTACGATCATATCGTAGGCATCCATGTTCTCGTGTTGCTTTTGGAGCTCAGAGTTTATGGTGGCTAACATTAGACATCCAACGTCCAAGGCGTCATCTTGATGCTTCTTATAAGCATCTCTTTCAGCTTTAGAGGCATTAGTAGCAGGTGGCTCAGGAATAGGCTATTCTAGAACATATAGTTTTTTCTCTTGCTTGAAGACAATCCTCAAGTTCCTGTACCAGTCTAGGAAATTTGTTCCAGACAACTTGTCCTTCTCAAGGACGGATCGCAATGATAAGTTACTTGAAGTGTTTATTGCCATGGTAATCTATCAACAGAGATATGCAAAATATATAAGTATCATGCCATAAACATATTTAACGATGTCTTTAATTAAATATCTCTCCCACTATTTTATTCAAATCAATGACCCTCAGCATTGACTCAGAAAATCCCATCGTAAGATTTCTTAGTGGGTCAAGATCCATATTTCACCTAGCTTTGAGTCAGCTTTGGCTGATCACCCAAAATTTAGTTATTTAGGTAGGAAACACTTTCCAATTACATCACATGCAACTCTTGGATAGTTAGGTGAATAACACTTATTCTAATTCATCTAATGGACTAAAGCCCAACTCTATGCCTCTAAGCCTTCAATCCTATTGAAATGGCTTAATTAAGTCAAACCCAATAGTTGACAATTGGATATTACTTTTATCCCACCTTACTAATATAGATAAAGTCACTCTGCTTTTGCAGACTTACACTTAATCGATACTAGTCTTGGCGAGTGCTACACATTGGAAGGCATCACATAGTGACTTAATATTCGCTTTGAGGGATTTTTATTATTATTATTTGATTTCACCATTTGTTAAACTATTTAACATACCATAAACATCATCCATGCATCTCATACATATAAAGCATATAATAACTGTGACATGATTATGGCCCCTAACGCAATGATTCTCCCAAGCCAATGAAAGTATCATTAACTAAACTTAGGGAGCAAACCAGTTTCACCAAGTGTCTCCCACCAACGTCCTCCTTCGATATCGTCTTCTTGCCTCCACATCAAGATTACTTTACATAGAAACCTCTTTTACATTCGAAGGGAGTTAGGTGAGAAGAGAATGTACAACCAGAATGTAGAGAGTAAGGCACGACACGCAGGTCGTATTTTAAAATAACCAAAGTAGCATAAAAGGAGGACTAAGGCCATAACCATGCACCATGCATCACAAAGTACATAAAAACTCAAAACAATAATACATTATTATTTTGTGAGTCATAAAAAGGTTTGCTTGACATCAACACTTGATGCCGCCATAGACAAGAAACAAGGTTTCTAAAACACTATATATCACATATATACCAGAAAACTTCACAAAAATAAAATAACTAAACATATTATTTCATACAATATGAAGAACAGAAAAACCGAATCATGGTTTCGCAAGTGGCTCTGATACCACTGTTGGAAATTCTGGCATAAAAAATGCAACGAAAAAAGGTAATTCCTACCAAGAATCCATGCGAAAAGGAGACCATGAAACGTGATTTTCGAGTATACCTCTTAAATCCAAAAGAAAGATGATCAACGCGAACCACTAACACCGTAACAACGACGATGTCTCTACGTAGTTGACACGAATAGACCCACGAACGTCCAACGTCCGCTAGGAGTCACACCTCCCTAATGCAGTGCTAGCTGCGAAGAAAATGAAATCTGTCACTCTCTTTCACTATGTGTGTGCATCAAGGGTCACAATCCATGCCTTTACACCTTTTTTATAGAAGAAGCCTTTCATTAGCTTCTCCAAGAAGTCTCTCATTAGCTTCTTCAAGAAGCCTTGAATTAGCTTCTCCAAGAAGCCTTGAATTAGCTTCTCCAAGAAGCCTTGCATTAGCTTCTCCAAGAAGCCTTGAATTAGCTTCTTCAAGAAGCCCTGCATTAGCTTCTCCAAGAAGCCTTACATTAGCTTCTCCAAGAAGCTTTGCATTAGCTTCTCCGATAAGCCTTTCCATTAGCTTCTCTGAGAAGCCTCTAACAGCTTCTTTTAGAATCATTAAGTGAAAGAGCAGTAGTAAGGTTGGTGTGAAGCCTTGGGCTAATCTGTTATGAGTTTTGGCCCACGATAGAGTACCAGTCCAACTTGGATTCTATTTACTCCAATTTAGTCTGTTCTAAGTATGTGATCTTATAGGTTCTTATAACGTTAGTAGTAATATTAAAATCCCATTTTAATATTACAAGCAGTGAGCGATATCTAGCAACACATCGCTGCTACCCAAATAATGAGAATGTTAGTAATTTGACATAACCTTTTCGTGTTCAATGTTTCTGTGTAGTCTAGTCCCTTTGTCCAAATATCTATCTAGATTGAACACAAGGCATGAAATGTGTCACCCTTGTATAGTTCAATCTTTCGTTTCCTGATACTCGAGTAGACGTAGTAAATGAGATCAATATCTCATATTGACTCATTTGAGCATAGTCATGCATTTCGTAGTCTCACTCAATCAGGAGGCCCGAAAATATTACTCCTGTTATGTAGGAGGGACAAATTCCATTTAGATCACTCACATCCCTCCACATGATTCATAGTATGTCCAATAACTAACTTTATAATCACCTTGTTACAAATGATGTTTGATGGCATCAAAACGTACAACTCCTCATGTAGGAATCATAGTGATTTGAGGTCAAAGGGCCACATACAACATTATCACTATAAGAATCACTTATGACACTCATGTAACGATCCACGTAGTGTTCTCATGGCGGGTCAATTCAGTATATCATTACTCTTAATAAATATACTCATGTGAAGACTTGATATCTCATATCCATGACACGTGAGATGTGGTCATCAGTCTACGCACATACTAGTCTCAATGCATTATTATTGTCCTAATTAACAATAATACTTGATTAGGGACATTTAAGAATAGTGTTCTAATTTTATCCAATATGATCTCACGATCAAGTCATCCATTTGATGTCCTATGGTATCAAATTTACTATTCTAAGGATTTTATTATTTTTATCATAAATAACACAATAAATGAAATGTCTCATATAAAATAACATAATACAATGTATGTAATTATAGACGAAATATATCGGCCTCTAGGGCATACACCAACATCAAATACTTGAAAGGTTTCCGCTTAAGAGAGAGTGACCATGTGTGAAGGACTCACACTTGAGGGGGAGAATGTTGAAAATTCAAGTATAAGTATTGAAGTCTCACATTGGTAAAGAATAGGCAAGTTGAAGATTATATAAGTGGAAAAGAGTCATAAACCTAATGCCTTAAGATTTTTGGTTAAGATGTAGTATCAAGTTTATTTATATAGTTCTTCATTTAGTTCATTGATGGAGATCTCTCCAACTTTTGAGCTCCCCCTATGACCCAACAAAGTTATCACTCCCTACAATGAATATATTAAAAATTTTAAATAATTTCAGAATAGTACATATATCTAGATAAAACAATTAGTAAAAATATATAATTAATTAATTTAATTAACTAATAGTATATAAGTTATACATTAATTAATTTTATTAGAGTTCTCGAGTTTTAAGGTGATTCTAGTATGTGTGAGAATAATATCCAAACGTTGACATTTAGCTTGAAACTTTTTTTTATTAAAAATAAACAACACTGATTCTTTTTTATTATTTAGACCAAAAAAGGTAAAATTTGAAAAATATTTAATTTTTAAAGCTACACTACAGTAAAAATAATAATATTTATTTATGTTATTCATAGATTGTTATTTTTGTTATTCCACTACTCTTACTTTAAGTAAAGGAAAAATTTAAGTGATAGGTTATTCACTATCCTTATTTAATCTACTATTTTATTTTATATCCTTATTTCTTTATCATTCAATTTTTATTTTAAACTTTTTATCTCTATTTTTCTACCTTAATAATACGACATGTCACGTGTTCTTAATTATTACATATTAAACAACAAATCCATGTACAAAATTAGGGTACCTTTTATCATCTCGAGATATAGAAATGCCAATTGTTGCAAGTAGGGTATTATTATTACTTAAATAGTTTTCTATTCTATTCTATTTTAACTAAAACATCAATTATAATATAAATTGGCAGTTAAACATTATGGTTAAAGTATGATACTCATCAATAAGCATGCAACATTCTCATGGGGTATAAAATGTTTTTTCCAGGGTAAACTTCAACATTAAATTTCATATGACTCCCATTCAAATTATACTCCTACATATATTCTCCGTTTATATCTCTTAAAAATACAAATAACTCTGGTTTGTATCATGACATTACCAACATAAGCAAAAGCCTGACACTCCATTCATTGTCAATGCAATGAACATGAGATAATTCATGAACCAATCATAGATATTTAGGCACCAACACATACATAGAAACACTGAAAAAAATCATATGCTTAACCTATATGTTCCTTAACTTCTTGTACTTTGCCTCAGCTACATGTTATTCATATTCACCAACATCACTTCATAAAATATTCCAAGTTCTTCAATTGAAAGTTGGTTAAAGCAATTCTTCTCATGCTGGACACCAACTTTACATCCAACTGCAAGAGCAAATGAAAATACATGCAGCATACATGGTTAATTTCAGGTGGATATATAAAATTTGCTTTCTCACTGATGTACTTCAGAGCCAATCTTGATTCATATATAAAGGGCATGTTAGTTAAGTTACTATTTTCCACTACATGGAGTCCGTTCCTAGTATTCGACAGGAATGAAAATAGAAAAACTTTCTCCCCACAATAAACGAATTTTATCATGAACATTACGGAGACATTTATAATGGTCTTTAAAAAAATTTGAGTATCAATAATCCATTGATTTTATCTATTATAATAAGTAAAAACTTTTGACTCCCCCCTCTGTCTCTCTCGCTTTTACAAATGTTTTCATTATAGGTGTAATTTATTGAACAAATTGTAAGTAATACATCTCAGTTATAGATGTAAAATTCTTTCAAATTAATAGTAAAAAAACATGAAGTATCCATGCTCAAAAATACTTTAGGAGCATTTTAAACTTTTCCGAACATTACAGCTATAATGTTAATTTCATTCTTGTTTCTCCCTATTTCTGAGTTTATGTAATAATGCATTGAAGTAATGACATATAGGATCAACCATTGTCCAAGCCATAACTTGATACACTTTAAGTGTAAGAGTTGTCTAAAATCCAAAAATAAAACATGCATAGAATCTAGTAGATTAGAACCCTAGAAAATTTATTCAAAAAACACATCAATATTTTAAGGTTAAATTTAATTGAAAAAAAAAACCATACAAAAATATCAAACCTACCAAATTCTACAAGTATAACCGCATCAATATAGCTCTTCAATTTAGTTCAATTTTCATTGCGACAAATCATAACCATTAAATGAAACAAAACCTATTAGTGACAACCAAAATCTACATTAAAATCAATCCCAAAATCAATGAAACTTATCTCATTGATAACTCATATGTCAACCCAGGAACATAAAACAAAATAGAAAGATATCTTACTTATTTTTCTTATGTACATAAATAATCACATATGTGCTACAAATTTAGAGATTTCTAACGCTTATTCTTCTTCATTTTTTCCCCGCCATCAATTCAAGATACTAACAATCCTAAAATGAATCCTAAAATCACCAATTCTCAGGAATCCAAATTATGCATCAACCATCCAATCATAATTAAAAACCATTTCCAAGAAAGTACTAATCCATGCAAATAATGTTTTATCACTAAAAACATCAACGATCATTGGCATACCCTTTGCATCTGCTCCATTTGAAAAAGTATATAGTTTTTCGAGTATGCTCTAGGAGCAAGACCATTCGAAAAAAGTATGTTTTTCCTCATTAGATTGATGGGCCATTTTTGCCCCATAAAATATTTTTAATTCTTAAAATATTAAACATTAACCATGGTTAACTAAATCCCAAAGCTACATCCCATGTTCTCAAGAACTTCTGTTATCCCCATCACGCAAGACCACCGACAACCCAGGAATCTCATCGCCACAAAGGAGGAATTAGGGACAAAAGGCAAAGGCACGATACTACCTCTTTCTTGGGTATAGCATTACCTAAACATCATACCAGGTCTGTTTTTTTAAAAAAAATAATCATTTCACCACTTTTTTCTACGTCACTTTTGACATTAGTTAATGAAATGCACATTTATAATTAATTACATATATTAATTAATTAACAAAAATTATGTGTATTAATTAGTTAACAAGATACTCATTAACTAATTTATGTATATGATTAATTACGAATTTATACTTCATTAATTAGTGTAAAAAATGATATAAAAAATAATATAAGAAAATTAAAATTATTTTTTCTTACCTTATAGTTTAATTTAAAACAAAAAACAAAAAAACAAAAACTAATCTAATATAGTACTAGAGCAATAGGCTGGCCGCGCACTTCTGGAAATGATGAGAAGTAGGCATTTTGATAATAACGGGATTGATTTAGGAGGGGAACAAGAAAAGCTAAAGCTGAAGCCATTTCATTGGAAGCATATTTTTTTTTAGTTGCTAATAAGCGATTCGAAATTGCTTGACATTGTTAAAATCCATAGTGAAAGTAATTTTAAAAATTCTCTCTCGCCATGATTATGCAGGTTGTTATGAGATGGATTTATAGGGTACTTGAGAAAGGCATGTGAATAGTGGTTTTTTCCTTGAGCAGTCTCGATCGAGCGTGTCGAGACAAGGGGGTAAGTACCTGCAAAAGAACTCCGACGCTCAAGTTAGACTGTGCACAAATAAGGCAGTATATATTGACTAATTTACTGATACCTGATTAAGGATACTTAGCCTTGTATTTATAGAACGTGTATAGAATCTTAGTATAATCTGTATTAAATACAAATATTCAAGATTAGTATCCTGTTGAGGATTACTTTCTTTCAACTATTAGGATAAATCCCTATAAGTTAGGAACTCTTACTATCAGAGTTACTTATCAATCTGAGACAGTTATGGGTCCTATAATATCGTAAGTAGATAATTAGCAGTTACGGATATTTAGAAATGTATCCTTTGCACATATCTGATAATCTTGATATTATGACCCAACGTTGCTCAGTATGCGTGGGTCTGGTGTCTAGAGTACCTTCAAGACCTTAGCTGCGTCACCGAGGGCGGAGTCCGATTATACGTGAGCTGGGTTGATCCAACTAAACAGGATCCCGGATCACGGTCCAGAACAGTTGCCCCCAGCTTGGCGCTTGGAAAGATAGCTAAGTGTCAAGTTTTAATAGGATTACCCGAGTACACGGTTAACTCAAAAGTCTAGAAATTTTACATCGGACGCCAGATGTTTTACGTACAATGCCGATGTCCACAATATGCCATTACATCCCAAAGATTCTCTGCCCCCAAGCATTAATTCTTAGGATTTCCTTAGATGATTTTCGCGCAAATTCTCTGAAACTACAGGTAGTAACAGTCTGCGATTCTCTGGAGAGTTGTTGCTTTGACTTTATTGGGAATTAAATATCCTTTAAAGAAGACCTCAGTTTCGTACTGTTTCCCAACTGCTTGATACTCTTGAGATAAATTAGAAACTGGAAGCTTTAAACGTAGTTACCATCATGCGATCAAGTCACCATTTATGAGACCAATCAAAATGCTTCATTTTCTCTATAAATAGAGAGTGTTCGCATTGAAGTTGGCATCCTTTTCCTTTCGCTTTGTAACTCTATCTGAGAATGCTCCTTTTTGAGAGAGTAGCTTCTTCTCCTTTTTTGGCCTTTAAATGGAGGGTTTTGTCCCCTGCAAGGGTTATTCTCCTATTCTTTTCAAAATTTCTGAAGGTGATTGATCTTCTACAAGCAATTTTCTTTCTTCAAGAAAGCCTTTCTTTCTTGGCATAAAGTCGAGTCGCTATGCATTTGGGGAGGTGGAAGCCTTTCTCTCTTGGCGTACACGGGGGTGTCTGACCCAACATGTTGTTAGGATGGAGTGATGTTTCTGTCCACCGATGCATGGGGACACTGGAGAGCACTTTGTTCCTCCCTCTACCTCTTTCCTGGGTTATTTGGAGGCACCAAACCGGTCTTCTTCGTAGTGCGGCTGGATATGCAGGAATGTCAGCCTATCGGAAAGGTAACTCCCCTAGGAATAACTTGGGGTGGTCTGCTTTCTTTGACTTGCTTTACGAAGAGGTGACCGATGATGGCCCTTACTATCACTATGAAAGAGGCAAGGAAGAAGAAATGGGGTGGCTTCAGTCTGTTCCGATGAAGAGAGTGGAGGAATTATGGATGTGACTGTAGATTTGACAGCGCGGCAGGATGCTTCTATCGTGACGTTAGCTCCATCCTCAACTCTTCGTCGGACACTATTTTCACTTTCCTTTGATGTATTTTGTTTTTCTTTCTCCTTCCGTGGAGGTTGACGATGTATGGAATGAGATTATTAATAAAATTTTACTGATGTTGTCCTTAATCTTTTGATTTTTTTTTTCGCCTTATGTTACTTTCCTGATTTCTGCCTCACGTTGTCCAGGGTGAGTCCAACACTTACCCCGTAGTCGTGTTGCCCCAAACTCGGCTTTTAGTTATTGGTACGATGAAATTGCGAGTTATTGCTCCAACTTCCGTGGTCATTATAAGATTTATAGAGTTAGCTTACTGAGGTTGTGTGTCCTTTGGTTTGCTGCGTAACCGAGCCTTAGACTACCATGACAGCTACGAAAGCCATATGACACACTTTAGTTGGATGGACGTGCCTGGTGTTTTGCGCGCCATAATGAGTGCCCTTCAAAACTGAAGCAGTTTTGACAGATGTGCCCCTAAACCGCTTTGTCTCTTAAACTGGGGTTTAGAGCTATCTTTCTGCATTGTTCTCTCACACTAGTAATCTTCAGCAAGATCCGTTGTTGACTTGTTTTGTAAACAAGGTGGTGCGATTCCAAGTAGCTTGCAGCAATTCCTTTGCTTCTAATCGACAATCTTTCAGTCACCTATTTTTGTAGACTTTAAAAGTATGCCCTTTATCACTTCTTTGCTTGTATTTACTTTGTGAGCCCCCTGAGAAACATTCACCTCACCGCCCAAAGGGTGACTGAGGAAGTCCGAGATAGGTTTGCACCCCCATAGACTTCGAGGCTACGAATCAAGGGTTTGAAGATGAGTGTGGGCCCCCCTTGGGTCTGCTCGTTTCTTCTTCTTGTCCGAATCGATAGGAACCCTTGACTCTGATATTAGTTCACAGTCTCATTGGGTGTTTTCTAGGTTTTCAATGGCAAGAAATAGGGTGGTGAGGCAATCAAGGGCAAACGAAGAAGAGCCTCTGGTTCTTGCCCTCATGAGGCCCTCTTATCCTTGGCTAACCAACAACTTTTGGAATTATACTTCCATATATTCCACAGAAGCGAGACTGAGAAAGCTTTTAGGCTACCTGGAATTGACAGAGAGGGGTTTAGGAGACCGGGAATTTCAAGTTTTGTGTCTGGAACATCATGATAGGGTGTGTATGCAGCGGGAAGAGGGTCAAGGATTTATGTTCTTGTATAAAGGTCTTTTCCTAGATTACGGCATTCATCTCCCGTTTACCGATTTCCAAATATAGGTTCTTCAGACCCTACAAGCTGCCCCGACTCAGATTCACCCTAACGGCTGGGGTAACATATTAGGTTTTGAGAGGCTTTATAGGGTAGTCGGTCTTCGGTGCTCTGAAGGACCTTTTTTTCTATTTCTTCACATGATGGAGTATTCAGGGGGGAGGCGCCTTGCAGCAATCCTGGATGTCTGTCAAATCAAGGTCTGGAAGGAGAGTGTTTGAAATTTTCCACGACAGCTACAAGGAGTGGAAATATAAGTTCTTCAAATTAACTCCTGCGAAAGGCACCCGACCTTTCTACCTGAAGGATAGCAGAGAACCAAAATTTTGCTTGTACTGGAACTGGTATGCTTGGGATATCCCCATCGAATCCATTGTGAGGGAAAAGAATGATTTAGATGAGGAGGATACCGAATGTGTTAAGTTTTTAATCAAGTGGGGCTTAAAAGTTAGCCCGATTAAATGCAAGGATATTCTGAACATTTCCAATGACGAGTATCTTTGGATCATTCTTGGTAGGGGATTTAATCTGTATATGTGCATTGTTGCCCGTTACATTCTTGTCTCTGTGTGAGTTTCTGATATTTCCTTTTTTCTGCTACAGATAACATGGCCACTAACAAGGGCGTTGGGGCTTCGATAGAGGCGCTCCAAGCTTTCAAGGCTAGGAGGAATCAAGCTAGATCCTCCCGCAGTCAGTCTGCCATTGCCCGACCACTAGTGATACGAGAATCGGGTCCTGAAGTCACAGTTCAGTCCAAACAAGAAAAAAAGACGAAGGTCGTGGAAGGTACCTCGGCAGGGGGCAGGGCAAGATAAAGGCCATAGAAGGGGAGCCTAGTCAGAGGTTGAACCATTTGCCCCTTATCACTGGGGACAGGGTTCCTTCCGAGTTTATTGATGAGATTCTTCTGAGTGAAGACGTTGTGAAGCTCATTACTCGGCGCAAAATTTCTGAGGCCCTATCTCTGTTTCAGACTTCTATTCTTCGTACTACCGCTGAAGCCCGACTTCTCAAGAGATCAGTGGCAGATTTTGAAAAGAGAGCTGAAAGCCAGCTGAGGGTGGCGGAGGCTGAGGAAAAGCGAAGACTGAAGGAAGCCCTTAAGGGCAAAGAGGAGCTAGAGACAAAGCTTGCTAAGGTGGAGAAGGAGCTCGCTGAATCTCAGGCTCTACTTGTCGTAGAAAAGAAATAATTTGAAGTCTCCTGTGCCACACTTCAGGAGAGGGTGCTGGAACTGGAGAAGGAAGGTGATGACCTGTTGGACATCAGCACCAATATAGGCGTTGATCAGTTCTATAATGCAGTTGCCCAAGTCTAATACTTCAATCATGAGGTGGAGCTGGCTCTGGGGGAGATTAGTCCATAAGATTTTTCGAGATGGGAGTCTGGTTGTTGCGGGGTCAGTTGGTGGCCCAGCCGCTCCTACCCCTACTAAAGGGATGCCTGCTCTCGTGACGGATTTAACTGAGGAGGACCAGGGTGTAAGTCAACAAAGGAAAGAAGGGGGTGAAATTGAATTATAACTTGCTATTCCTTTCTTTCTCTTTGACTATTTGTTTACCCTCTGCGTGGGGTTCATATGCCTTGTAAAGACAATTATCTTCAATTTATTTTCTTTCACCCTTATTCTATCTTACTCTCTGTGGGTCCATTGCTCATGTTAATTTCGTGATTCTTAAGAAGTATACGGGTATTAGAGTCCATGATTTGGGGTCTTTCTTGGATTTGTGATATCCCTTTGGGACTTAGATTTTTCAGTAAAGACCTTGCCTTGGGTCCAGCGCCTTTGATAGGCTTGGAGATCCCCTTAGGGCTTTGGAATAAAACCTTGTCTGGGGTCAATTGCCAATTAATTTGGCTTTCAAGATCCCTTTTAACCTTGGTATAAGTAAAGCCTTGTCTGGGGGCCATCACCGCCATTGGGGTGTTCCGGATCCCGCTTGACTTTGGCATAAATGAATCCTTGTCTGGGGTCCATCACTGCCATTAAGTTGCTCCGGATTTCGCTTGACCTTGGCGTAAATGAAGCCTTGTATGGGGTCCATCACTGCCATTGGGGTGTTTCGGATCTCGCTTGACCTTGGCTTAAATGAAGCCTTGTCTGGGGTCCATCACTGCCATTAGGGTGTTCCAGATCCCACTTGACCTTGGCGTAAATGAAACTTTGTCTGGGATCCATCACCGCCATTGGGGTGTTTTCGGATCCCGCTTAACCTTGGCATAAATAGTCCTTGCCAGGGTTTTTAGCGCATATGGTTGAGTGTGACAATTTTCTCATGACTTGGGATTTTTCTACTGTGCAACCTTACGAGCGCAAGACACTCTCGGGGGTACCGTAGCAATATATCCATTTAGGATGTCCTTAGTGTAGAGTAAAATGTCACTTTGCTTTATTAATTCAAGATAGGACTAAGGTCCATACAAAGTGTTCCCGTAGTATTTAGGGGCAGATTGAACATTAAGTAGACTAAGACTAGGCCTTAAAAGGCACTTAGTTATAGTAGTTTCTAAGTTTATCCGCGTTCTAGAAGTTCTTCACTGACTTGCCTGTTAGCGTTTCGATGGTGTAAGCTCCCTTGTCAGTGCTAGTCACAATGTGGTAGGGGTCTTCCCAGTTTGGGGCCAATTTTTTCTGGGAGACATTTTTCCCTCCGATTTCAACCCCGCAGAGTACAAGGTCGCCTGGTTGGAATCTTCTGGGGATAACTTTAAGGTTGTAGCATGCTGCCATCTTTTGTTTAATGGCGGCATCACGTATATGAGCGATGCACCTTCTTTATTTCAGAAGATCTAGGTCTTCCCTAATTAAGCCGAGATTGTTGTTTGCTAAAAAATGTTGAAGGTGCCAGCTGGGTTCTCCTATTTCCACCGGGATTATTGCCTCGCACCCGTAAGTGAGCCTGAAAGGAGTCTAACCAGTGGTAGAGTGGGGCGTAGTTCGGTAGGCCCAAAGGATGTGGTCGAGCTGTTCGGCCCAATTTTCTTTGGCGTCGTCCAATCTTCTTTTGAGCCTACAGACAATAACCCGGTTTGTGGCTTCAGTTTGACCATTGGTTCGGGGATTCTCAACGACGCTATAATGGTGTTTGATTTTCAAACCAGCAAGTAGTTCTTCAAACCCCTTGTCTTTAAACTGCATCCCGTTTTCTATCACAATAGACTCTGAGATTCCAAATCTTGTAATAATGTGGCGTCATGTGAACTTTTGGATTTTGGCCAAGCTAATGGTAACCAGGGGCTCGCCTTCGACCCATTTAGTGAAGTAATCAATTACTATCACCAGAAACTTCAGTTGTTCAGGCGCTTGAGGGAAGGGGCCCAGAATGTCCATACCCCGCTTATAAAATGGCCAGGATATGGACGTCGTGGAGAGTTCTTCGAGTGGAGCATGATAATGGTCTGAATGACATTGGCACTTGTTGCAAACTTGGACGTGTGCTATTATGTCGGCCTCCATCGTGGGTCAATAGTAACCAACCCTGAGGGCTTTTAGCGCTAGGGTTTTGCCTCCCAAGTGGTGTCTGCAACTCCCTTCTTAGACCTCTGCTAACACATACTCTGCTTATTTGGGGGTCAGGCATTTGAGAAGAGGTGAAGAGAATCCCTGCCGGTATAATTGTCCGTCATAGATGGTGTACTGGATGGCGATTTTAATCAGTTTAGTGGCTTCCTTTGGATCCTCTGGACGAATTTCGGACTGTAAATATTTCATGATGGGAGTCATCCACGTGGACTCTGAGTTGGAGTCATCCACGTGGACTCTGAGTCTTCAATCTAGGAGATGGTTGACATCATGATGGAGGGATAAGTCAGGGTCTCTTGGACCACCGAGCAGTTATTCCTCGAGCTTTTAGTGCTGGCCAACTTAGACAGAAAGTCAACTCTTGAGTTTTGTTCCAGGGGGATGCATTCCACATTCACCGTTTGAAACTCTTTAAGGAGTCCTTGTACCTTCGCAATGTATTTCTGCAAAAAGGACTATTTAGCTTAGTAATCGCCCTGGATCTGGGATGTCACAAGCTGGGAATCACTACATAGTGTGATCCTTGTTGCACCCAGTTCCTTAGCCATCATTAATCCACCAATGCATGTTTCATATTTTTCCTGGTTGTTCAAGGTAGAGAACTCGAACTTCAAAGAGCTCTCGATCGTCATGCCTTTTGGATTTTCTAGGATTATCCCAGCATCACTTCCCTTAGGGTTGGACGATCCATCGACGAATATAGTCCATAATGCTTGTTCACAGTCACCAAGATCCGATGTAAGCTCAGCTAAAAAGTTTGAAAGTGCTTGTGCCTTAACTGTTACTCTGGGTTTATATGAAATTCCAAACTCAGAGAGCTCGATGGACCACGCAATCATCCTTCCTGTCAGGTCCGGTTCATATAATATTTGGCGGATCGATTAATCTGTCTTTACTACGACCGGGTGGCATTGGAAGCATTGCCTTAATCTCCTGGCAGTGATGACTAAGGCGAAAGCAATCTTCTCAATCTTCTGATAACGAAGCTCGGGGTCTTGCAGCACCTTGCTCATGAAGTAGACCGGCTTTTGTCCTTCAACAGTTTCTCGGATAAGAACTGTGCTAATGGCTTCTTCATGGACAGAGAGGTATACATATAATGTCTCTTCGGGATCAGGTCTAGTCAATATAGGGGGAGATGATAGCAAATTATTGAGGGACGTGAAGACATCATCACACCCCTGGGTCCACTCAAAACTCGTCCTATTTTTTAATAATTTGAAGAGGGGGAGAGATTTGCCAGCGGCTTTAGCGAGGAAACGTGTGAGTGTCGCGATTCGTCTTATGAGCTGTTGGACTTCTTTTATATTCTAGGGGCTATGCATACCGAGCACCGCTTGGGATTTATCAAGGTTTGCCTCAATCCCGCGATGGGTCAACATACAGCCCAAAAACTTCCCAGCTCGATCCCCGAAAGCACATTTTTCAGGGTTGAGTCTCATATTATGCTTTCTGACTTCTGCGAACACTTCCTCGAGGGCGACAGTGTGGCATCCGAACTCCGGGGTTTTAACGATCATGTCGTCAATGTACACTTCAAGCATTCTTCCAATTTGATGTTCAAAAACTCTATTCATCATACGCTGATAGGTGGCTCCGGCGTTCTTTAAACCGAAGAGCATGACCTTGTAGCAGTAACTTGCCTTTTCGATGATGAAAGCAGTCTTGTCCTCGTCTCCGAGATGTATGGGGATTTGGTTGTACCCCAAATAGGCTTCCATAAAGGATAGTAGTCAGAATCCGGATGACTTGTCAACCAACTTGTCGACGCTGGGGAGGGGCATGGATCTTTAGGGCATGCTTTGTTCAAGTTTGTATAGTCCATACACATCCTCCACTTTTCGTTTGACTTTTTTACTAAAATCACATTGAAGAGCCATGTGGTGTAGGAGACTTCCCTGATGAATCTGGCACTAAGCAGTTCCTTAACCTGCTCTTCAACAATCTACTGTCTTTCTGGGCTGACCTTTCTCTTTTTCTAGAAGACCAGCTTAGCATCCCGTTTAATAGATAAACGATGGCAGACGAAAGCGGGGTCAAGCCCTGGCATGTCGGATGATGTCCATGTAAATAGGTCTTTATTCCGTTAAAGGAACTCTATCAGCTGGTGTTTCTCCTGCTCTTCCAGGTTTGCTCCTATTTAGGTGACTTGATCAAGCTTATCACCTAGTTGAATGGGAAGTAGTTCTCCTTCGGGTTGGGGTCTGGCACCCCAAATTTCTTCCCTAACATTCAGCTCAGTCATGAGGATATCCACTTGATCTAATGTTGGGGCAGTTGCAAGTGCTCTTGCTTTCTTGGGAGTTATACAGATCTTGAAGCTCTCATTATAGCATTTGCGCGCTGCAATTTGGTCGCCTTTGACTATGACCACTTCGTCGTTCTTGTTCAAGAATTTCATGGTCAGGTGGGCGGTGGATACTACAACAGCGATGCTATTTAGGGTGGGTCGTCCCAAGATGATATTGTAAGCAAATAGGCAATCTACGACTAAAAATATGACCTTGATGGTTCTGTAAATTCTATTATCCCTGAGGGTCAGGAATGTTTCAAAATATTCCACTGGGGTAATCTTCTCACTGGAGAATCTTGTGAGCTCGCCTTCGTAGAGGGTTAGTGCAGTCATGGGGAACTCCAGTTTCTAGAAAGCATCCATGAACATTATATTTGTCGAGCTTCCCTAGTCTACGAATATACATCGGACCTCGGCGTTAGATATTATTCCAGATATGACGAGCGTATCATCATGATCTCGGAGGATGTCGCCGTAATCCCTGGTGGTGAACGATATCGACGGTTCTTCTCTGTCGTCAGCACAGGGTCTGCGTGTAGAGCCAGAAACGCTCAATTTCGCAGTCCATAGTGCTTTCTTCCGGGAATTACCAGATGAGCCTCCTCCTGCAAATCCTCCAGAGATTGTGCTAACCAACCGATCTGTTCTGTTAGCCCCGCTCTGAGTATCTCGATTCCTATCCTGCTGGTCACCAGCTTCACGGCGCGGCGGAGTTCAGGATTTTCTGACTAGGTTGCGGGTCCCCCTCCTCTGTCTCGGGGTCAGACTTCGTCTAGGGCTGCGACTACATCTTCGTTCTCTCTGTTTCCTGGGGTTACCGTTATTCCAGATCACGGCGATGTACTTTTGTAGTTGGTCTTCTTTAATAAAAGATTCGATAACATCCCGGAGCTGGTGGCATTCTTCTGTTTTGTGGCCATAGCCTTTATGCTACTTACAGTATTTGGAATGGTCCTTCGCATTTTTCGGAGGTGGCGGCCTCTTGATTTTTCGGAACTCAGTTTGAAGTACCTCTTTGAGAATGGTTTCTCTCGAGGTATTCAGCAGAGTGTAATCAGAGTATTTGGGGTGGTAGGGATCGCCTTTGGTGGTCGTCCGAGGTTGATTAGAGCTTCAATTGTTTTTCTAGTGAATGGGCTCACCTTTCTCCAAAGTCTCCTTATCCTTAATGGTTTCTTCCATCTCAATGTACTTTACTGACCGAGTATGGAACTCATTCATAGTTTTTGACTTCTTTTTTGCTAACCACCGGAAGAAATCAGAGTCATCTCGGAGGCCGCTCTTGGCATAATGAAGAGTAATCCGGCTATCTGGGCAAGCCACACGAGTGAGAGCGGTACTAAATCTCTTAATGTACTCCGGCAGGGACTAGTTATTCCCCTAGTGAATCCCGAAAAGAGAGTCAACCGACTTGGGTTGCTCTTTCGGAGTGGTATAGTATGACAAGAAGTGCTATGAGAGGTCATCCCATCTAATAATAAATCTTGGTTGCAATGTGGAAAACCAACGGAGGATGCCCTTCTTTAAGAATAAGGGGAAAGCCCAGCATAATAATTCTGGTGTTCCTCCGTGGAACTGCATAGAGTGGGTGTAAGCATCAAGGTGTTCTTGTGAGTTTGTCGTACCATCATATTGCTCGAGATTGGAGGGGGCCGTAAAACCTCTTGGGACTCTGTATGCCATTAGTTCCTCCGAAAAAGGCTGTTGTTGGATGCCAGGAAATGGGAGGTTGTTCCCGATGACATGGCTGTCTTCGTCGCGGGGTGGCCTTCTCTGGTTGTTAGCCACATTCCTCCTTTCGTGGACAGTCTCCACGTGTACTGATCGTTCTAACTCAGTAATCCGACATCGTTGGACCTCCAACTGGCAGTGTTGTTCATCCAGCTACTGCATCTGCTAGGCTACCAGTTCCTGGAGATGATTTTTGGTCATCTCTGAATGAGCAAGAGCTCGGCTGGGAGGACGATCAGCAATATTGTTATTGCGAGGGCCTAGGCGTGATTGCACAGAGCCCCTAGGTCCTGGAGCAGCGTTGGTTGCCCCCTCTCTGGGGTGGGTAATCCAATCCAGGACCGATGTTCTGCGGGGTGGATGGGGACTTTCGTCAGAAATTAAAGTCTCATGTCCATCTCGCAAATGTTTTGAGATGTGTTCTCGGTCTCTAACTGTCGAAGCTTCTGTCGCAGCCGGTGGAACTGGCTGAGGAGAAGGTTGGGCTTTGGCTCCTGTCTTTGATCAGCAGAAGGTGGTCCAACGTTTCTCCTTGAGTATTAACGTGTGTTCACCATGTTTGCGTGGGATTAGAAGTTTACCCTATTCCCACAGACGGTGCCAATGTTCTGAGATAGATTCAGAGAGTACCTGAGAAAAGCACGTGAATGGTGGTTTCCTCCGTGAGAAGCCGCGATCGAGCGTGGTGAGATAGGGGTGGGTACCTGCAAAGGGACTCTGATGCTCAAGTTAGGCTGTGCACAAGTAAGGTAGTATATATTGAGTAATTTACTGATACATGATTAAGGATACTTAGTCTTGTATTTATAGAGCATGTATAGAATCCTGGTGTAATCCATATTGAATGCAGGTATTCAGGATTAGTATCCTGGTGAAGATTATTTTCCTTCTACTGTTAGGATAAATCCCTATAAGTTAGGAACTCTTAATATCATAGCTACTTATCAATCTGAGACAGTTATAGGTCCTATAATATCGTAAGTAGATGATTGATAATTACGAATATTTAAGGATATATCATTTGCATGTATCTGATAATCTTAACATTATGGCCCAACATCGCTCAGTATTTATGGGTCCAGGGTCTGTAATACCTTTAAGGCCTTAGCTACATCACCAAAGGCGAAATCTGATTATACGTGGACTGAATTGATCCAACTAAACGAGATCCTAAATCACGGTCCAAAACACAAGTCATACCCAATAGATCCCAATCTTGCATCTTCACTCTCATTCCCTAATTCCCCTCTATCTCTCTTGGTTGAATTACATGGAATATAAGAAAAGCAAAATAGAGAAGTTCAAAAAGTGAAATAGTGAAAAGAAAGAACATGGATGAGAAAGCTTCGTATCCAAATGAAGGAGTGGACGAAAGCAAAAATGAAGAAATATGAAAAGTTAATGAGAAGAATAGTTCGCTTACATTGATTTAGATAACTATGGTCAGTATTTTAAAAATTAAAAGAAATTTATTTTAGGAGACAAGAATGCCACACTTAAATGATGTGACAATGAATAAATGAATGAGACCATGAAAAATGTTTTGCCAAACATATAAGAATTCTTCTTCAACTGAAAAACGATAAAAAAAAATTTCAAATGTGATTATTCTCTCGAGAGAACTAAAAACAAGAAACAACCTAATAAGAGTATTTATGGTGAAAAGAGCTTATTATGAATTAATTGAATATCCGCAAAGACTAAATTAGTAAATAATAACCAAGTGGGTATTGGGTCCTTGAGCATAAATTGCTTCATAGTCTGACAGTTATTTTAAAATACCCCCACTAATGATAGAGACGTATTCTTTAAAAACATGGTCCAGGTTCGAGTAAATAAATCTTAGAATAGTTTATACATTAGTGAGGGCACGGTGAAATGTCTTCCTGTTGACACAATAGTAATGACGGATTATCGATTATGCACGAGCAGTAGTTAAAAAATGGTGTTTTTATAACTTTCAGGACAGCTAAGATGAAAAATGACAAGAAAATGCTCTTATAATAATAGATATATTCTGAGCTCCAGCACACCTGGATGACATTTACACACGTGTTAAGTTCTTTCCTCTTGTTTTCGAAGGGTCATACAAAGTACCAACAACAAAGTCAATTTTTCAATTCATGAATTTAAAGCACAAGGATCAAATAGATTTATCCGCCACTATTAAAAATATAAATAGATTTTAAGATGGAAGAGATATAATTGTATGTGTGTATATATATAACTCTAATTTTTAAAACTTACATATATTATCAAACAGTATTCCAAGTTCTTCCCCATGAACCTATGTTTACTACAGTAAGCACAAGATATTGACAAATAAACAAACTCGGAAGGATTTACAGAAATAGAAAGCGGATGAGCAGAGCTTTTGGATTACTCTACGACCTAGGTTGACGCCATACCAATTAATATACATCATACAAAGTTCAGGTTGAAGAATTTGGATGAACTGGAGTCTGCAACATACTTTACGTTGTTGACAAAGGGAGTCAGAAGCACCAAACATGTCCCAGATGGACAACTTCTCAACCAGCCCCCGCCCCTTACTCCTTAAAATGTCCTAGCAAGACCTACAGCCACAGCTATTATAAAATTTACCTGCCCTTTTTTCATGTTTGTTTTTCAATCCTTTCACTATAGTTACTTTCTTCTCGATTGGCCACAAACAGGAGTGGGCATCCATCACAATCATCTACATTATAAAGAGAAATAGTGGAAAAGTTGTAAGGTTCCCTAACCTTATTCAGCATTGTGAGTCTGGTCATGCTCGATAAATTCTAGTGCATCTTCCTTAGACACAACATTAACACGGCTGACCCTGTTTTTATGTGTCACTCCATATATCTTGTCAGCAACTTTCACAAGCTCTGGGCGGAATGTTGTTGTGATAAATTGAGTGTTTGCTATGTCTGCCAGGCGTCGGATCATATCTACAGAAGTTGAGAATCTCAAAAGGCACAACAGTATAAAAGGAAATCTAGATGCCAATCAGAATATAGTAAGCATGAATAAATTTTTAAATTTAAATATCACCAAAAGTCCATATCTCAATGTAAATATTTCCCAACCCTTTCCATTTCAAAGCATACTGATTACCAGAATGGATAAACCCAAGCCTTATGTAGCTTAAATAAAAGCAAGAAAAGCATTTTTTAAAAAGCAATAACCCCTCACTAAGAGAACATGACCAAAGCTAAAATATACTTCTCTCAATCAAACATGCAACGTTGGCCTTTAAAACTCACTTGAAATTATATTTCTCGTGCAAAATTGTCTCATTTCATGTGCATGTGTGTGTCTTCTCTCCTATTAGAGGTACTCAATGGAAGAAACTAACTCATGCTATGAGGTAAGTTTGCCCGTAATACTTGAGGGAAAGAAAAGAAACGTGAAAGTATGTGTAAGCATTTTCACTATGCACCTTGAATAAAACGAGAGCATATACTTAAGTCGGTTGGTATAAGAAAAATTCTTTGCAAAATTGTGGATGTCAAATAACCACTAAAATTTAAAAGCTTTAAGTTATGAGGTGATAGGGGCTAAAAACTTAGCTTTAACAATTAAAAGAGGGGAAATGAGTGAACCCTGGAGTCTGGATCACTTGGTAACAGAGGCGTTCAATGCTAAGGAACCACATACCTAAGAGCGTTAAGTTATTAGGTGATAGCTACATAATAGCTTTCATATCTCCAATGAATGAAGACCCACCACATACAACAGAAACCTCCACCTTCAATATGCACTAAAAAATTTTATGGAATGAGCAATAGCAAATGCAGCATGCAGTAAATATCCATGGAAGAATTACACAGGACCAAGTTATCTGGCATGCAAAGAAGATAGCAAACATAATAAAATGGATACTTCCAACAGCGGTTCTGTACTGTGGATCTAGTGCTGCATCAATCTCATCGAATAGATAAAAGGGAGCTGGATCACATCGCTGTATGGCAAAGATAAGTGTAAGGGCAACAACAGTTTTTTGACCCCCAGACAACTGCTTCATGGACTGTGTCTCTCCTTGTCCAGTGAAGGAGACCTGCAAGGAATAAACATGCCCAGGAATGTCAGAAGCAATGTTATATACTTATATTGTAGTTAGGAATGCAAACCACAAATTTTGATTGGAGCAATGCTTGACCAACTGAAGAAGCCCGCATTTTCCAACCAAAATGTGGCAGAGAGAACACACGCACATGCTTACAAAGTTAAGGGTCAGAGAACAGGACAAGGCTACTTTAATACAGTTTGCTTTGTCGGATGATATAATTTTTTGCTTTTGTTTGGTTGTGTCAGGTAATGAATGTAACTTCTATCTAAATAAAAACCAGAAAATGAAAGAATGGAAGATATATCTCCAGATATGAATAATAATACTTCCTACAACATGCCATTTTCTGACTCTTTTTAACTTACAAAACAAACGCTCATACTTTCTGGCACAAACAACAACCACCAAAGCTATTACATCAAAAACAAAAAGGCACAGCAAGAAAACACTTGCCTTCACTTTCACCCCAATGTACTTTTCTACTCTCCCCTCTGGATTTGCTTCACGAGGACCATCCTCATCTTGATCATCATCATCATGATCACCATCCTGAGCGAAAGGAATCAGAATACAGAAATACCACTTCCATATCAAATACAATAACCAAAATAGGAAGAAGAAAAAACTTCTCTCAAGAGATTCCTGACACAAATTTTGCAATTGCAAAGAAATAAAGCATGAAACCTAGATAACAAGCACCACATAAAAACAGGACTAAGAAATCAGTTTGACATATAAACATCAATAAATTAATAATGTTAAAAACTATTTTAAAGCATGAAACCTAGATAACAAGAAGAAAGCACCATCTTTTTCCAGCCAACGCAATTACAAGAACTGAACAGATCAAGATATTATTTAACCATCACAAACCTTCTTCTTCATCATAACTAGATGACCATGGCCCCCCTGCACAAGTTCAGAAAATACTTCTCGAAAATGCCTAGCAACACCTTTGAAAGTTCGTTCTATCGATTCATCCTTCCGTTGATCTAGTACTGATATTAGTTCTCTAATTTTCTGCAATTACCCATTGACAGAGAAATCAAACCAGTTAGTGATGTTGGATACAATATTGTCACAAATGCAAAAGTTGGCATTGGAATCAGTCCTACATTTAAAATCAAGCTTAAACCAGAACACACTTTAACATTCCATTACATACATGAGAATATGGAAATTCAACAAGACAAATACTATCAATAAAATAGGTTATTATAGGCGAGTGGTTAACAAGACCTATTTCAGGGACACAGCAAAGAAACAACAATGTTCATATGGCATGAAAGATTAGTTGTTCCAAACCCTTTAGATAATAAAGTTCAGAACTATTAGCAATGAATATCAAGCAAGTTAGCCATCAGAGACTTTTGTGACTTTGGAAGCAATTATAAAGGACTTTCCCAACTGAAATTCCAGCAGAGTACCTCATCTCCTGCATCAAGTTCAGCTTGCCTTTTCTGAAGTTCTTCTCGCTGTTCTGTAAAATTTATGTACTGGTCAAGTGCTTTCTTGTTTACATGACTGAATTGCTGCAGTTGCTCATTGCACCTGTGCAGCATTTTATGCAAATCTTTTATGTTCCTCCGTTTGTACCTATCATTTCCAATGACAAAAAGAAAGGATTAAATAAAGTTAGCTAAAACCAAAGTACTTAGAAAATGGCAAGTTGCAAGGCAGCGAGCTAATGAGCAATAAACTGTAACAGCACCGTATCTTCTGGATTATTAAAAAAACGAAGTATAGTTATAATCAAATTTATTCCCCCCCCCCCACCCGCCCCCCACAAAAAAATAAAAAAAAATCTAATATTAATTTTTAAAAAAATAAAATAACTGAACTAATAACTTAATAAGTGTGCCGAATTATATTGACACAGTCCAGATATAGATAACGTGTCAAGGAAAATCATGTGTAATAAAGTGTTGCAGACACTAAACTAAGGATTGTATGTTCTTGGTCATTTGCTCTTGGACAAAAGTTCTGTCTGCATAGCTGTAAGAGTTAGCATGCCATGTTGAAAGCCCATGGAGTAAGGAGGAGTAAAAGTTCTATGCAAATGTGCAATTGCAGAAGTTTGGAATATTTGACAAGAGCATAATGCTCATTTAAGAAGCTGATGCTAACAAATTTGTCATGGGAGAAGATTTTTGCTTTTCCTTTCATGAAATGTTGCTAATAGAATGTTTACAGAAATTACTGACACATATGTAAAGGGAATGGAGTGCTATAGTGCTTTCCATATAATTTAACTGTCATTTCTTAGTCTTTCTAGAATATCTTAGTTTTCCTATCCCTCTAAAAGAATTCATCTTATGCCAAATAATAATAATAATAATAATAATAATAATAAATTAATAATAATAATAAGGGTTTTGCGTGTGCCCTTAAGGCACATGTAAAGGAATCAAAATAGCATTTATTAGTCATCCAAAGTTACTTAAAAAAGAAAACATTTAATGCTTTTCAGATTTTCAAGATATTAAATGCTTGTACTTCTCATTTAATAGTTTCTATTTTTTATTCCTTAACCTGTGCCCTAAGGGCACAGGTTAACAAAACGCTAAAAATACAAATACTAATAATAATAATAATAATAAGCTGCAAGAAAAGCCTTACGTCTCAAAAGCATCTGATGTCAATGGACCCAGTTCTCTTATTTTCTTGGTATATTCATCTTCTTTAGCAGAATATATATTTTTTTTACTCAGCAGTTGCTCTAATTCTTTCGCTTCTTCCTGAAGTTTTCTTTCATACTCATCCTCCAAAGACTGCAGCCAAAAGTCATCATCATTGATAGAGCAACAACAAAAATAACCAGCAATCAATCTATAAGAGCACTACCTTCAATTTATTCATTTCATCTTTGATCTTTTTAATTTGCCTTGTTCGATCATTTATACTTTCAGAAACTCCTGAGGAAGATAATTTGGTTAAACAAGGAACTATAATTTTTGCTCCAAGATATAGATAAAAGACAATATTGATTGAAGGTCTCACTTCTAAGCTGCTCTGTTGCATCATCAACCAATACTTTAGCATCACTAAGTTCTTGCCCCTTCAATTCAGCATCAACAACCAAAGAGTCAGCATCCACAGATGATATTACAGCCTCCAACTCTTGCTTTCTTCTCCTAAGGTTAGTCGTTAGATTAGTTTCCAGCTCTGATTTCCGTGCTTCAGTCTGCAAAATTGAAGTTAAAATAAGGAAACTAGCCCTGTGAAGATTATGAACACCAATACAATTCATTCAATAACCTCAATGCGATCAGCCTTGCAAGCAACAAGCTTCTCTTTAAGATCTTTGATTTCAGGGTTCAAATCTGACAAAAGCTTTTTTTCCTCTGGTGTTAAATGATCAATGAGCTCCGTGCCCATCTCAGCTTCTTTCATTGCCATACTAGCCTTAAGCTGATCAATCTGATTCTGGACATCCACAAGTGACTTCTCCTACAAGCAATTAAGGAAAAGCTGAAGAAGAATCAACAGTAAAAAATTCCACAAGCAACAGCCAACAGAAAAGAAGCTTCCTGGGGATAATTATGTATAATCTACAAATCCAATAATACCTTATTTGTACGTGCTTTAGAAATCAATTGCTTCTGCTTGTTAGCATTAGCAATGTCCTGTTTAAGCTGTTCCAGTTCTGATTTGTCATGGGCACGCTTGGCATCAATCTTCTGCTGCTCAGTAACAAGTTCGGTGATCTTTTGGTCTATCTGTGAGATTAGTTCAGTGAAAACAAACTATCGGAGGAAATGGTTTCATGACAAGGAATAGCACAGGCATCAGAGAAATCATTTACAAAACTAATGCATATATGACATTTAATGCTATCTGGTCAAAAACAAAGAGGGTGTACTACAAAATTTTTAGCATAAGATGAAGCAATGAATCATCTAGAGCAAAATCAATTATCATCAACGAAAGAACAAAACAAAGGACATAATAAATAAACAAAACATGTCCCTAGATAATAGAGTCCAAATGATTCACTGAACTTCAGTGAAGGCTTACGGAACCAACGAAGTGCAGTAACACACAAGTTGTGTCCAACTGTGCAAAGAATAAAACCCAGGTAGAGCCTTAGTTTCATTAACTTAAGCCTGACACATATCTAGTAAAACAATTTTATGAAGCAATGCACCTTCATCCATTAAAACATTATCCTAAGACAGCAAGATGAATATGCCCAAGAAACCAGAAAAGTAATTGGCAAACCATTATAAAAAGGGCTTAGCTACAGAGCCCGGATATCTCAATCCCAACACAGCTCAGATAATACAAATAAAGAGTGGCTTTAGCGCTTCAAGACTTGAGGATGAAGTTTTCTATGATGAGATCCACCTTTTTTGTACGTACCCGGTAGTGTTTTCCTTATAAAAACTACTGTTTGTAAATTTGCAGTTAATCATAGAAAAATTATTTAGTTAGACAAAGCCATCATGAAAACTCAGAAATGAGGCCCATAGTCCATCTATGCATGACAAAATATGCATTTATAAACGTGAATAAATAAAAAAACAAATATAAGATATGGCCATTGGGGACACATTACCAAAATGGTTTCCTTTCTCCTCACTCTGAGCATTTTTTCAAACATTTGATCATCTGATTCAGGTCATAATCTGGATTTACTTTCTTTTATTTCCTCAGTTTTTTTTCTATGCCTTTTATGAATTCTCAGTTCTCACCAAAAAGAAAAAGAAAAAACAAAACAAATTGAAAAGTACATACAAGAATGTTTATTTATCAAAAGAATTATATTATAAACGTAAAAGGATATCTTGTAGTTCAGATCTAACTTTCTTCAATTCCTCCTCTCTCATGTGAATATTGTCTGCACTCTGCTTAATGATATTCATAAACTTCAATTTTGATCGTCTGTGATCATAAAATCCTCCAGTCATACTACCTTTCTTGCTTACTTGATCACCTGTAATGAGATAGAAAACAATTTGTCAAGGCAAAACACATGGCCAGACCAGATCATGTAGACAAACAATGTAAAGAATTTCTAAGCCAACCTTCCAGTGTTATGCAGTCCAGACCATCAGTACGAGCTACCCTTGAAGCCACATCTAGATTCTTGCAGATAACTGTTCTAGCAAATACCTAAGAAAAATATCAGAAGTGATGTTATGGGACATTCAATGCATTTATATAATTAAGAGGATACTATCACCTAACTAAGAGGATACTATCACCTAATTAAGAGAATATGCAATTGTAAGTCTAAGTTAAGATTCCTTCTTATTTGAAAGAAATGAACAAGACAAAGCTGCCAACCTATCTATAACAGTCCCATCAGATGAATCTCCCAAAACAATTCTCTACGAAGCTGTTCAACTCAAATGTCTTGTCTATCTCATAAGCATAATTCTAATTTTACCCAGCCAACCTTTTGACTTTTGTACAAACCAAGGGCCAAAGACTTATATTGTAGATTCTTCATTACGTCTAAATGACAGAGAACCTCTCATTTACTCAAACATATTACAAATTAATTACATAATTCCATGCTCTTGATTGTTACTACTAAAAGATCAGTCATCTTATTGACTAGAATATTTACATTGATAAATTTACAGTGACCTCCTATGAGATATTTGAATATTACACAGATCTCCTCTCTAGTTTCAAAACCTACACAAAATTCCCTTGTCTTCCAATTTTCACCTGTACAGAGGGGGTATATGAATCTGGTGAATATCTAAACAGGGTGCTTATCTGATGAAAATCTATAACACAGGTGGGGAGGTGAGTCTAACTGAAGCAAATATCAGGATCAATACTAATAGCCTGCCGCAGGTTCATAGACAACATGAGGCCTTGTTTCCAGATGCTTGAGATATGTGTTACAGTAGTTTGTGTCATGAACCAAATCTCTTTAAAGCTTAAGCTGTTACAGTAGTTCCCCCTCACGCAAGAGCATTGTGGACTTGAAGTGTCGATAATGCACAAATCCATCTTATCTTGTGCTGAAATTCAACTATTATTTACAAGAATGGAGGCGGCAAGGATCGAACTCATAGAAGCTTTGATACCAAGTTATGAATCAACTTTCCCAAAAGCTTAAGCTTTTAGGTGAAGGCATAAATTATTTTATATCAACAGTTTGGAAACTGCCAATCATCTCTTTTTTCATTTTACAGAAAAAGGAAATTTTATGAGAGAAGAGAAAACAAGGGGGGCGGAAGGAGAGAGAAAAACTAATAATGCAGCAGCTCTTCCCAATCTCTCTGCAAATCTGAGATGGAAACACCCTTAAAACAACCATGGGCTGAACACCAAAAAGATGCTAAAAACAAAACCACGAAGGTAGATTAATGGCAAGGAAACACCCTTAAAAATGTGTGTTCCACTCCACTGTGACATTGCTAGTCAGATGTAGAGAAAGTTGCTTAGGATTTTGGTGAGCAGTGGAGTTGTACTACACATTTTGGGACTTCGGAAGGAGGCTCAGGTGTTCTGAAGTTGTGCTCTTTTTTCAGGCTTGTACTGCATTTGGTTAAAGTAAAATCTTATTTGTGATTTTTTCCTGGGTTTTATATGAGCATGTTCTCTCTGAAGGGATTCATAAGTGCTTTCATGCAGCTGATTTTTATTCTCTTTTCTCCCCCTCTTTTGCTGTTTGGTGAAGTCCTGATCCTCCAGCTCTATGCTCTACTTCTCTTTTAATGAATTCTTCTTTACAAAACATTACATTAACAAACAAAAAAAGGGCAAACCTCAAGGGAGGGAAGTATAAGTTGCTCCAAAAAATTTATGCTGTCAAAATTATCGAAGTACTTACAGCCAGTAAAGTACAGGAACACAACTTCTAGGAGCCCTACAAGTTAAAATTAATTAAAACTGCTGTGTTAACCCAATTCTTTTTCAAATACTTGTCATTAAACCTTATTGAAACTCATCTTAGAATGCCTTTTGTAAATAGCTTATTGTTATTATAAGAAAAAAGTATTTAAGTGTGAATTAAAAATTCAAACATTGTTATCAGAATCACATGAATCTAGATTCGATTCATGCAATTCGATGGAGTCCAGGGCGCAGCAATACAGATTGCAGAGTGTTTTGCTTCTGCACCAAAATCGCACATCATCCCATATGAATGGCAGAGGAATCGGTTGAATCACAATTCAGAAACGCATCGTGCGATTTTTGCACATCTAGGTCACACGATAAGCCGGGTCAAATCCACCGCGACCCACTTTTGGGGGGGAAGATTTATTTTTAACCTTTTTTGGCATTTTTTTATGGGAGTGGAGGAAAACTGCCGAATAACACCCCGCAATCTTACCCACTCATAATATTCAAGTAAAAAAACCCTAATCTCTTCCCCACCCTCTGCCCCTCTCCCGCTCCATGTAGTTAACTGTTTTCTTGTAGTTTTTTTGTTTGTTGTCTGCTCTCTTGGGCTTTGCTGTGGGTGTACGTGGAAACTCTTGTCACTAAATGGGTCCTGGAAACCGTTCTTTTTTTAATAAAAATATTATTGTGGCTTTCTTTTTCAAATATTTTTTTGAGGGGCCGTACTGCTGAATGCCTAAATCTGTGCAATCACTATTCTTTTTGTTATTTTGGCAATTATGACTTAAATCTTGGTTTATTTTGAAGTTTATATTTCATTTTGTTAGCTATATAGTGAGTTATTTGAATTTAAAATCTTAATATCTAGATTTTTATAATATTTAATTTTGTAAAAATATATTTTATGCTATTTTTAATTATTAAATAGGAATCTTTCGATTCACGATTCGAATCCCGATTTGACAATTATAAATTCAAGCTTTAGGCAAATTGTTAAAAACCTATATTTTAAAAATTGCACTTGCTTTTTGAGAGGCATTTTAAGAACCATTTCTTAAGAAGCTTTTAGAAGTTACCTGTACTTTTGTTTTTCAAAAACTAAAAGGTGCCTAAGCATTCACAAGATTACAATGAAATACCATTAAAATATTTTTTGGTTGTCGCCAGCAATACCAAACTGAGCCTAGGACAAGGATCCTCTAAAGTGAGGATCCTTGTAAAGTGAGCAAGTAAGCCCACATCAACCATTGCTTCTATTAGTGGACCCATCTATCAATGGTTGATGTGGGCTTACTTGCTCATTTTACAAGGATCCTCACTTTAGAGGATCCTTGTCCCTGAGCCTAAGTACTAAGGAAAATGCCAATGCTGCAAATTGATGTACATATGAAGTGTATTTAACTTTACAATAATAAACAAGGCAGAAATAGAAACAATACAAAATATGCTAGGGAAACTAACTCCTACATAGAATACTGAACTGAAGCTCATTGAACAAGATATGCATTTAACTAAAAGAGTTGAATGCTTAATTGACTTATATTTTCTCATGTAATGTTCAAACCAAATAGACCAAAACCATAGAATAATGGTTATTTACCAGATAACACCTAAAGATGTGATACCCATGTGTAAAAAGGTGACATTTGTGTAGAAGCTAACCTGACTGAATGCGGGAGTATAATCATGTTCAAAATTCAATTTCTTTAAAAGAGGTATGACATCAGAACTCTGTGGATAAGTGATGCGCGGAGCCTTCACTCTGTTAAGTGGAATAAATGTAACTCGCCCACCTTTCTGTGAATTAAGATGTCTAATTATCTGGGTAGACTTGTCATCATTTTCAACAACCACATGAAATAAGCTGTTCAAACAAAGATGTTAAATATAAACATTAAACCAAATGTGCAAAAATATGAAACCAATAAAGAGATCAGGGCAAGAACAAAGACTAGAGCTAAAAAACAGACGGGACAAGTACATGCTATGGATGTGCCAAATCCCCCGCCAAAAAAAACAGAAAAAGAAAAGAAAAGACAGTATGAATGTGCCACGTGGTGAAGCCTGTACATTATAAGAAATATCAGGGAGAAATGACCTGTTTCCCGCAGTAACTTCAACTGCAGTGAAAAATTTTTCATCACAATTCAGCAACTCAATAATTGGACCATGAACTCCAGAAATGTTATATTCCCTGCAGATCTTCCGAACTGAATTCAACCCTCTTCTGACATCCTGAACATTAAAAGAGTGTCAAACATGATGATAGATAAAAATGTCAACATTTCCCCAAAATAAGTCCATAGAAACATCATCATGACAGCATCCCTGAAATAAACAGATAACAGCATCTTCCACTCTCTTCCCAGACACCTTGTACTCTCCATTGTTCAGTATTAGATGAAGTTATTGAGATGCGAATACCGTATATCATTGCAGAGGACTTATGCCTTCACTCGAAGAAACACCCAAAAATTTCATATACAGAACCAGAAAAGAGTAATCACATTCACATCCTTAACCGACATCAATGTCAAGTTCTTGATTATTTCCCCTTTCTATTTTTAAAACTCATTACTTGATAGTTTCATTTTAGTGCCGTATAACCTTAATGGTAGCAATTACTAAACTCATTTATCAATTCAAAAATTAAAAGTTCTGCCACTGTTCTCTTTATATCTTTTTATCATTTTGATGTTTCATTTCATATCATTTCTGGAAGTAGTGTTGCTGCAGTTATTTTGGATAAGAAGTTGCTGCATCTATATGTAGCATAGAAAGTAGTAAAAACCCCTAAAAGTGAGTCTTAAAATTGAAAGTGATTCCTAAGATTTTTGAGTGACATAGATTTACCTCTATGATGAAACTGTGTTAATTCAGGCAGGGTATGTATAAGTGATTCTAAATTTCTACACTAAACAAGCACAGAAGTACCACACACATAGTGAAAGATGCACTGCCTCAGAAGTACCATGACAAGGTACCTTGAGAATCTAATAGCACTGAGAAAGAGATGTTAAAAGAGCTAAAAAGAGGGATTACTCACACCAGGAATTGCATGATCAAGGCTCTTTTCAGCCTTCTCAACTTCTGCTCTCAGCTTATCAATTTCAGCAGTAAGTTCATTCTCTTTGCCCCATAGTGACCTATAATATAACAATCCAAAATCATAAGCAACAATTTCATGACTAAGAAAAATAAGAAATAATATACCTTCGCTATGTTTCTCATTTCTGCTTCTGCTAAGGACACCCCATCCTCCACTTTCTTTGTACTATTTCTTTCTTCTCTCTAATAATATTTCCTCCTTTATCCAGAACAAAAAAATGTATATATAAAAAAGATAAGAAAAGATATTCGTACTTCCTCTGATCATGCAACTTGTCTCTTTGTACTTTATGATGATTAAACCCTTCGCGTGACTGAGTAATGAGAGATTCCAATGTAGTAATCTCTGATCTACGACTCTTAATGCACTCATCACATTCATGCAGCTGACCATTAAGCCGATCAATTTCTTCCATAAGCTTTTGCTCCTGTGGCCCAAAACAACAATCAAAAAAAGAAGAGAGAAAAGTATAAGTCAATAAATAGATGTATAAGGAAAAATAATGAATCCATTTTGTCCTAAATCAAATTATTCATCCAGACAGAGTGAGGAAAAATTAAAATAAACACATTTATTTTTTATAAAAGAAGTATTATTAAAAAGAAACAAAGAAGCACACCAGGGCGAGAATAAGGAATCCTCAAGAGCCAAATAAAATAAAATAAAATAAGACAAACGAAAACTTAGTAAACAACTACAAGGAGAATGAAGTAAGGTAGCCATATTCTTTTGCAAATCAAATATGGCAATACCCTAGAAACAACCATAGGCCGAGCACAAGAGAGAAGTTAAGAACATAACCTATCTCAAAGCAAATATAGGGGCAAACTGGAAAAGTGACTCCCTCAAAGATGTGTGCATTTTGCTCCAACCAAATGCATCAAAGAATAGCAAAGATTGCACTCTACCACAGAATTTTAGCCTCTTTTATTTTGCCAAAACCTTTAAAATGAGCCAGCAAAAACTGCTCAAGGGTAGATAGGCATATCCAGTGCACACCCAAAAATCCGAAAAAGGTTATTCAAAAGAAAGCCGGCAGCCTTGTAGTGCAAAAATAAGTGTTGTGCTGTTTCTCAGTTAGACATACTAATAATGCCCATGTTAGGGGAGAGAGCAGTTTGAGGCCAACACCCTGCAGGTCTGTAGCAAATCATTTGTGTTAATCCTGTTAAGTATTAAGAACTCCTGTCCAAACAAAGGACTTCACCTTAGAGGGAGCTTTGGACTTCCAAATAGTGATGTTAAGTTGGAATTTCTTGGTGGCAAGGGGAGTGAGTGAGAAACTGGAACGGGGTTTAAAGCAGAATAAACTAGAAGAGACCACAGTTTATATAACAATACAACAGAGAGAGAGAGAGATTAACAACATGCAAATACCAAAAGAAATATTGGAAGCCATGTTAAAGGGCATCGATTGCATCAAGGGTTAATAATCAAAGATCAACTCTTCATAAAATATAGTACTTAGATAAATATAATATCAATATTAATAATCTAAGTACCAAATGGCTTGACAGCCAGTAAAGTTTAATGGTTATTAAACATAACTTCATGGGGTTCAAGAAATGGGAAAGAAAATAATAAAATTTACGTATTTAACCCAATTCTTTATAAAATAGGCAAAATAAAAATTTCCATTTAGCTGAGTTTGAGATTGCTTTTAGTAAGTGGCTTCTACTTATTATAAGCATGAGCATCAAATTTCAAGTGTCCGGTAAAGTTCTCAAAAGCTGCTTATAAAAATTGGCAGTGCTTTTTAGCAGTTTTTCTTTTTTCATGGCAAAAGTAGACTTCATAAGCACAATTTAGCTGGCTTCTGCTTTTTGTTTTTCAAAGAACAATAAACACCAAGACATTCTCAGAAATTTCAATGAGATACCATTGAAACATTTACTCATTAGAGCTTATAGCTAGCTTTCAGAAACAGCTTCTGAAAAGCACCAGCAAGACCAAACGCAGCAGGAGTATTAAGAAGGATGTCAATATTGCAATGAAGCATAGTAAATGAAGAGATGAATAAAGGAGAAGTGATCCAATTTGAATAAAAGCAAAGTATTTGTCCAGATTTTTGGGGAAGGGGGGAAGGAAAGGATAAAAGATGTGTATGCCAGAATTTTCAATTTTTTGTTGTTTCCACTTTTGGGGGATGAAATGTCTTCTATCTTCAAAATGGTGCTCAGCGCCTCGGCCAACAGCAATATTATATGGGTTCCTTAGTTGGACATGCAGAGAGACTGACAAGCTTATTGATGTCATTTGTACCGGTGATTGTATGTTCTTTTTTTTTTGGTAACTAATTGTATGCTCTTTCATCCTCTTCTCTAATAATATTTAATCTGTTACGCAGAAAAAAAAACATGAAAAAAAAGCATATACAACAGAGCAGAGAGATATGATTTTGTTAGCATCCTTAAAATTAATAGAAAACAAGGATAATAACCTAATGGAAAGCAGACACCTTTATGCATAAAAAAAAAAGTATTTAGGACATAATTTATTATAGCTCATACAGATAAATGAATACTTGCCTGCCCTGTGTTTGAAGAAAGGACCCCTTTAAGATCATCAATCTCCTTCTGAAGCCACTTATCACGAGCAGCTTTACTCGAAAACTGGGTTGCTCGTCCTTGCTTTTGGTAAAGTATGCTGAGTTGTTTCTCACGCTCCATTATTCTGAGTTATAACAATATATTTATTTGTGAGAAATACATATAGGAATCTGTTGAATATTCTCTACAAATGATAGAATAAATTTCACTGCTTCAAATACAGGCCCATGCACATACAAGCTGTAAACATGTAATACAATAGTTAAGATTTGTAAAAAGCTGTACAAACATACGAAAGATAAAAGATATTTCACTATCCTGCAAGATAGTATTACATTTTATTGTTTAATGAGAAAAACTACAAAATATAATATTAACCTGTTATAATAGACTGCAGTTTACCACCATGTCAGAAAGTCTGAATAAGTACATTGGAAGAGTTACATACAATCTACTTTATTGAAGCATATTAGTAGACAAGTACAACTACAGCATACCGCTTGGTAATTCCTTTTTCTTTCTTCACTTGATCCTCATATAAAGGACTGATTTTGTCCAGTTCATCCATTGAGTCTTGAATTTCTTTCTCAAGTATCTCAAGTTGCCTTGCAGCATCTTCCTGAAAGCATGTAGGTAAAAAATGGATCATGAATAGAACCATCCCATTCAAAAGAACTCATAAGAGGATTTTATCACAATAGTACTTTGGCTCGGATATTTCCAGAGATCTTCTCTTGTAGGTCTTTGACATCAAGCTCAAGCTCTGTGTGCTTCTTTAATGCCGCTGTTCGTCGCTTTTCTATAACTTCTTTCTCTTTGTTGAAGTTTTGAAGTTCCTTTGTTACATCTTTCAATGTATTCTCTAAATCTTTGGATTTTTCATGTGCATCAAGCACATCATTATACTTCTTTGCCGATGTTTCAGAAACCTTGGCTCGAGCTTCTTCTATCTGAAACATGACAAGCATTCAACTACAGGCATCAGAAATCCAATATTTCAAAATTCTAAAAGGTAAAAAGTGAAAAGGGGATTAAAAAAAGTCTAGAACAATATATATTTGACATATAAAGATCAACAAAGAAATTAGAGTTTTCAATTATAAACTGCAAGTAATTGCATTGAGTATTATTCTATTTTATTCACACCACAGCACTGTAAACACTAAGAACCTTTTTCACCGCATAAATCAAGTGACTAACTACTAGATGCTAAATAATTCTAACAAATAATATGAGTATAAAGTATTAGTATTTTAACACACAATAAATTAAAAAAAGGCTTAAATATGCTCTTGGTCTCCATAAATATATCACTTTTTGGTTTTAGTCCCTCTTTAATTTCAGTTTCACTCCAAATTCTTTAAAAAATGTGTCCTTTTATTCCTTACCGTTAAGATGGTTCTATTAGATGATGATCTAGCTAATGGACAACCACATCACCCTTAATAATCCACATGTCCTTAATAATCCACATGGAGCTAGTGGTGCAAAACATTTGCCACGTTTCCACTCCATCAAAATTTTCCAACACTCTTCATCTTCTTCTCCTCCCCCTCTCTCTAGTTGCAGAGGCCACAAAGAATCAAAAACACAATCCATTGCCTACCAAACAAGCTTCCACCATCAACCCTAATGCCAGAAGGGGAGGAAATGGGCTAGGCTAGGCTAAGCTTTGCCTAAATAGGCCTAAGCCTGTTTTGTAACGTGTCCATCTAAGCCTAGCCTATTACCTATTATAGGCTTTTTCTAGGGGCTCGGCCTGACTTATTTATGAAAACATAAAAGTCGGGCCAAATCCAAAAGCTTATTTAAAAGCCTACATTACATGAAGACCTTCATATAAGTTAAGAAACTTAAGCTTTTTAATTTTTAAATAGATATGACCTTTAACAAAATGATTATATTCTATATAAAATAAATATATTATACTAATATATAATCAACAAATTATGTAATTATTATAAATTCTTTAATTATATATATAAATATATTTTTTTGTATGATATATGTTGTAACCGTCTCCTTTATGTGTAGTTATTGTAAATTATTGTGAATATCATTAGTTACTTACGCTGTAGGAAGTCCTGAAGTCCATACGTTACAGATGTCCATATGTTATATATTGTGTCTTGAATTCTATATATTGTAAGAAACTATGTACAAAAGTGATAAGGAAAAATATACAATTTTTATCCTTTCTAGTTGGTATCAAAACTCCCGATCTGGGAGACTCTGCTTCCGCATTTAACCCTAGGCTAGCTTGCCTTCATTGCAACTGCCTCCGCCTTCATTGCGATTGGTTTCCTTGGTCTGTTTTGAGCCTTAATCGCACCCAACGCCACTGCCACCACTGTCTGCCGCCAATCACCGCCACCGATCACTCCGGTGACCCTATCGGAAAGATCGTCGTCCCTAGTCCGGCCAACCATCGAAAGCCCACCACCGGAAGCCCTCCCACGCGCTCTCACGCGCAGATCCTTTCTCTGCGCGTGAACCCACGCACCAACAGTCTAGCCGCGCATGGCGACGAGTCTGGCATTCGTTCCCGACGAGGTTTGTCTGCTCTGATTCATCTCATCTTTCCCTACCAAAATCTACCACCACCTTGCCCAACACAATCGGTTACTCATCGTCTCAGTCAAACAGCAACCGCACAATCATCCTATCAGCCAAACAATGACCTGTTACTCATCCTCTCAGCCAAACAATGACCTTAGACAACCATATCAGACACCGAGGCCACCATCACCTCCACCACCACCAAGACAACCACTCCCTGCATCACCACGCCTCTTAATCCCAATGACCTACCTGTTTTCCATCCTACCTATCGTCTAACAGGCAAGAACTATTTACAGTGGGCTCAAGTTGTTCGTACTACCCTCAAAGGTCGTTGAAAATTAAGTCACATCGAAGGTACAGCCCCTAGTAAAACTGACCCGACATTTGAAGAACGGGATAATGAGGACTCTCTCATTATGACATGGTTATGGAATTCTATGACACCAGAGGTTAGTAGAAATTGTATGTTCTTGCCTACTGCCCAGGACATTTGGGACAACCTTTGTCAAACATATTCCATGAAGCAGGACATAGCTACATGCTATGAGTTGAAAACCAAAATTTTTTCCACTAAGCAGGGGGCTTTCTCAGTCACAGACTACTATGGGATTCTCAATGGGTTATGGATTGAGCTGGATCAGTATCAAAATCTGGCAATGGAATGCAGTAACGATGCTTCCACTTTGGCCAGTTTCGTCGAACAAGACCACATCTTTGAGTTCCTCTTTGGTTTGAACTCAGAATATGACCCTATCAGAGTTCAAATTCTAGGTAAGGAAAAGCTTCCCTCTCTTTCCGGGGTCTTCTACACTGTTCGTGGAGAGGAAAGTAGACGGGTTGTTATGCTTGATGACAAACCCTCTAATAGGTCAGCCTTGATCATGGGCAGCCCTCCTAAACCCGGCTCTTCCTCTTCCTCTTCTTCTAGACCTAACAAAGACAGCTGCTGATGCACCCACTGTAAGAAATATAGTCACACTAAGGAAACCTGTTTTAATCTCCATGGGAAAAACCAGGTTCTTCGGCGTATAGGTGGATTCAAGGGTATTCCGTGGGGGCAGGCCAATCTGATGGCCTCAAATGAAGTCTCACATGTGTCAGATGAAGTTCCTACTCTCAGTCAGGATGAACTGGAGCTCTTACGGTCTCTTATTGACTCTCTCAATAAGCCTTTGGGTACTTGTTCTCTCGCCATGACTGGTAAGAATTTATGTTTTCAATTCCTTAATGCTTCTAGTACTGCTTCTGAAGAATCATGGGTTGTTGACTCTGGTGCTACTGATCATATGGTCTATTCTTCCTCACATTTGTTGTCTTACAAACAACCTTTTGGTATCCCTACCATCGCTGTGGTTGATGGCTCACACACCTCAGTCGCTGGCTATGGTAATATTAACCTCACCTCCTCCATCCACTTAACCAATGTTCTTCATGTTCCTCAATTGTCCACTGATCTTATATCTGTTCATAAACTTAGCAAGGATTTAAATTGTGCTGTAACTTTTTTCCATTCTCATTGTGTCTTTCAGGATTTTGCCACGGGGAGAACGATTGGAGTTGCTGAGGAACGAGGAAGGTTGTATCGTCTCCTCACTGGTCCAAATGGCTCCAGTCAGAGGTTGTTACTTTCCTGTCATTAGTCTAACCCTGAGATTTGGCTTCAACACAGCCGTCTTGGACATCCTCCTTTCTCTTTACTTAAGTCTATGTTTCCATGTTTATTTTTAAAAGAGTGAGTGGAGTCTTTTCATTGTGATGTTTGTGAGTTTGCTAAACATCATCGTGTATCTTTTCCCCCTAGCATTAAGAAAAGTATTGAGCCTTTTGCTCTTATTCATTCCGATGTTTGGGGACCTGCATCTGTTTCTAATATTTTTGGGGCCAAATGGTTTGTTTCATTTATTGATGATTGCACTCGTACAACTTGGCTTTTCCTCAAGAAAGACAAATCTGAAGTACCAAAATTATTCGTTCAGTTTTATCGTATGGTTCAGACCCAATTTGTAAAACCCATTAAAAGACTGCGCTCTGATAATGGTAAGGAGTATGTCAACCAAACACTTTCTAACTTTCTTAAAAAGCATGGTATTGTTCATGAGCTGACATGTGTTGATACTCCTCAGCAAAATGAGGTTGCCGAGAGAAAACATCGTCACTTGCTTGAAATAACCAGGGCACTGCTTTTCCAAATGTCTGTTCCACATTCATATTGGGGGGAAGCTGTTTTAACTGCAGCATATCTGATAAATCGATTACCATCTCGTGTCCTTGGTAATGAAAGTCCTGTTCAACTCATGACATTCTTTTTTCCTTCTGTTCCTATTATGCAGAGTCTCCAACCTCGTATTTTTGGCTGTGTGGCCTTCGTACATGTCCATCGGCAACATCGCAGTAAACTTGATCCTCGTGCTGTCAAGTGTGTCTTCCTAGGTTATGCTCCTGACAAAAAAGGGTATAAATGCTATCATCCTTCAAGTCATCGTTTCTTTGTCTCCATGAATGTCACTTTTCATGAAGTCGAGTCTTATTTTTCTCGTCCTCAGCTTCAGGGGGAGAGCTTTTCGGAAGCTGAATGGTCTGAGCCCTCTGAGTCCTTTTTTCCAGAGCCTTTCATTCCTTTGCTGCCTGGGTCCAAATCTGTCCTAGACCCTATCTCTCCTAGTCCACAGGAGTTAGCATCCTCTTCTAGTACCCCATCTGAACCAATTAAGGTTAAAACCAAGGCTGGCACACCAAAACTAGTGTATAAGAGAAGACATGAACCCGATCTAGCTCAATAGCAACTCCCGTTGTCCGAACCTATGGTAAGTACTGAAGGTATAGTTTTCCATATTTCTGACCCCAATACTTTCAATAATATTAATATTCATTTGGATAATTGTGATCCTGACCCAAATGACTTACCCATTGCCTTGAGAAAAGGGAAAAGGTCGTGTACTCGATACCCTATTTCTCAATTAATTTCCTCCAAAAATCTGTCTTTGCAGCACAAGAGTTTCATTTCATCCCTTGATTCTGTTCAAATTCCAACATCAGTACAAGAAGCATTAAAGGATAAGAACTGGGTTCAAGCCATGAATGAGGAGATGAGTGCTCTGGAGAAGAATGAAACATGGAAGATTGTTGAAAGACCTAGTAACAAAATACCAAAGGGGTGCCGCTGGATCTATACCTTGAAATATCGGTCTGATGGTACACTAGATCGATATAAGGCAAGGTTAGTTGCAAAAGGATACACTCAGACTTATGGAATTGACTATCAGGAGACATTGCTCCAATAGCAAAGATGAATACTGTAAGAATCCTACCCTCTCTTGCTGCACTCCTTGATTGGGATTTGCATCAGTTTGATGTTAAAAATGCATTCCTTCATGGAGACTTGGAGGAAGAAGTTTATATGGAGATTCCACCCAGTTATGACTCCACCAATGGAAGAAATAAGGTATGCAAGTTAAAAAAGGCTTTGTATGGGTTAAAGCAGTCTCCCCGAGCATGGTTTGGAAGTTTTACAAAGGCAATGGTGTCCTTGGGATACAGGCAAAGTCAAGGTGATCATACCCTCTTCTTTAAACATTCACAAGAAGGTAAACTCATTGTTCTACTTGTGTATGTGGATGACATTATTATCTCTGGGGACGACTTGGTTGAGCGACAGTTGCTAAAGGAAAAATTAGCAACTGAGTTTGAGATAAAGGATCTTGGGAAACTAAAGTATTTCCTTGAGATTGAGGTTGCCTACTCCAAACAAGGCATCTTTATTTCCTAAAGAAAATATGTTATTGATCTTCTCAAAGAAACTGGTAAGTTGGGTTGCAAGTCTACTGATGTTCCCATTGAGCAGAATCACAGAATAGGGAACGATGAAGAGAATTCCAAGGTGGATAAAGCTCGATATCAGAAGTTAGTAGGGAAGTTGATATACTTAGCACACACTAGACCAGATATGGCATATGTTGTCAGTGTTGTTAGCCAGTTTATGCATGAGCCAAGGGTAAGACATTTACAGGCTGTGGACAAAATTCTACAGTATCTTAAAACTACACCTGGAAGAGGGTTACTTTTCAAGAAAGGTGGGAGTTTATCCATGGAAGTATATACAGATGCTGATTATGGAGGATCAGTCATTAATAGAATATCAACCTCTGGTTATTGTACATTTTTAGGGGGAAACTTAGTAACTTGGAGAAGTAAAAAGCAAAATGTGGTAGCTCGGTCAAGTGCAGAAGCTGAATTTCGGGCTATAGCACAAGGAATTTGTGAAGTGCTATGAATGAAAATTATATTGGATGATCTGAAGATAAAGTATGAGACCCCTCTTAAATTGCTCTGTGACAATAAGTCTGTCATTAACATTGCTCACAACCCAGTTCAGCATGACAGAACAAAGCATATTGAGATAGACCGACACTTTATCAAGGAGAAGTTAGATAGCGGGTTGATAACCACAACATATGTTCCCTCTAAACTGCAGATTGCTGACGTGTTGACTAAAGGGTTAACCAGAAAAAGGTTCCAATATCTTACTAGCAAGCTGAGAATGATAGATATTCATTTACCAGCTTGAGGGGGAGTGTTGTAACCATCTCCTTTATGTGTAGTTATTGTAAATTATTGTGAATATCATTAGTTACTTACGTTGTAGGAAGTCTTGAAGTCCATATGTTATACATGTCCATACGTTGTATAGTGTCCTGAATTCTATATATTGTAAGAAACTATGTACAAAAGTGATAAGGAAAAATATACAATTTTTATCCTTTCTAGTATATATATAATTTATATAAATTCTTAATTTAATGTAATTTATATAAATTCTTAACTCTATGTATAAATATTAAATAAATAGGCCAGTCTCGTAGACTAAATAGCTTTTTTCAAAAGCTCAAGCATTAACCTGCATAATTAAATAGGTCTTTCAAAAAGCTTAAGCCTGACTTGTTTGCTAAATAGACCAGGCATTTTATGTAATATCCTATTTTTCATAAAATAATTTTGTGAAGAATAAAATTTCAAGTCAAACATTATATTTGGTTTTATTTTACAATAATTGATACTGATCAAAGGAGATTAGATAAAGTTTGTAAGAATTTAAATGGTAATAGTTTATGAAATTAGAAATAGGAATTTATTGAAATAAAATTTAACATTTAATCTTAGCAATAAAGATTATAAGTATTTTAATTAATATATTCAGAAAAAAATATTTATGAAAAGATAATTATAAGAAGATATTTATGAATTAATCATTATTTTAATATAAAAATCTGAATCTAATAATTACTTTATAAAAAAAAAGGTGCAACGTGGTGCACGTTGCACCACACAAACATCTATAAATTGGGGAGGGGGGCTGAACAAGAATAAGGAGAGAGAGGTGCTGCAAATGTATACCGAGAAAAGAGAAAAGAGAGAAAAAGAAAGGAGAAGAAAGAGAGAAAGTAAAAGAAAGAGAAGAAAGAAAGAGAGAGAAAAAGAAAGAAGAAAGAGAAGAAATAGAAGGAAGAGAGAAGGAGCAGCAAACATAACCGAGAAAAGAGAAAGAGAAGGAAGAGAGAACGAAACCATCAGAACTGAGAAAAAAGGAACAAGAGGGAGAGAGAAGGAAAGAGAAAATTTTTGTAAGAGGTAGGAACTTAACTTTCTTTTAAAAATAAAACCATGACTTCATGTATGTTTATATGTTTTATTTCTATTTTAATATATTTTGTGCATATTATCATTCTTGTTAAATTTATTATGCACATGTAATATTATGAAATTTTGATATTTGCTTAGTTCTGAAATATTTATGATATTTGATAAAATTTAGAATTATTATAATTTAAATGTTAACTCTTTTATGGGACTAATATAATAAATTTAAATATCACTCAAGGCTTATGTTAAATATATATTTTTAATTATATTGAGCAATACATATATGTACTTGAGTTACCTAGACTTTCTTATATTTACCTTGGTTTAGGAGCAATTTTATGACCTTTATTCTAACATATATTTACCTTGGCTTGGGAATAATTTTATGACTTTTATATTTGACCTATGCAATAAAAGAACTTACTACCAAGACTAGGACAAACTATGAACCACGATGATGACCTGACAATTATAGATTATGATGAGGACTGAACAACTATAAACTGTGATGTAGACTTTTAAAAGAATTATTAAATTAATTTTAAACAATATTTGGTCCCTTAAAGAATTGACATTTAAATTTAATGATTCTAAGTTTTGTGAGTTTTTTTTAATTGCCATGATATGATAAATTTAATTGTGATATATTAGTATTTTGTATTGCTTATGTTTGTGTGTGATGGCAAGTAAGTGATTCATGAAAAAGTTTTCACTTAACCGTTGAGAGGCAGAGGGATGGATTTCCTTTTATGTTACCTTCCTGGTTAGTGTGAGTATGTCTAGCTTTCTTGTCACGATGTTAAACTAACACTAAAGATAGAGCGAATTCCCTATGGAAGTGAAGGCCTTCGAGTACAATGTGAGACAAGCATACATGGAAAGAAAAAGAAAGAAAAGTAAGGGGTAGATTCCCTGTGACGAGGAACTTACTTGCTGATGGTTGAATACACTTATAATTGGTACTTGTTTGTTGATATATGAGGAACTTGCTTGTTAGTTCTGTTATGCTGAAATTTTGTTATTCTTGTTTTATTTTGGTTACTATGTGATTTTTTATGTATCTTACACAGCTGAAATTCATCATGTGTTTTCGAATATTTTTATGACTGTTCATTTCCTACTGAGAATTTCCAATTCTCACTCGATTCATGGTGTTTTCAGACTAGCTCAGGATGTATTACGGTCATCACCATTCAGATCGACTAAGCATAGACCCTTGTTTCAAAGGAGGAGGATATAATTATTAAAAATATATGTATATGTACTTCTAAGTGAACATTACGACTGGTGTGAGATTTTAGTTTGAAAAAGTTATAAATGTATATTACAACTTTGTTTTATCCTGTATCGATACTTATTTCCTTTATATATATATATATATATATTCCAATTTTAATCTCTGTTTTTTTAAATTTTTATGGAGTAAATTCACTGATAATATTATTATGAATATGTTTAGAGTTATTGTTTTAGTTAGGGGAGGTTACATTTTAGGCTAAAAATAGGTTAGGTCATAGACCACTGATGGGCCGCTGACAAGCCACGTGCAGGGACCCAAACAACCACCACCACAACCCAGTGCCTCCACCAGCCAGCCACCGCTACACTCTGCTTCCACCATGACCCACAACTTCCGCATGCCGCCAACACCATCAAACCCCACCTCGTCAACTCCCAAATCTGCAACTTGTGGGTAGAGGTCGAAAGAGCTCTGCAACTCATAACCATCAAACCCCACAATCAAAGTCTCAGATCTGCAACTCATGGAGGACGATTGAGTTCCAATGGTGGCTCACACATGCCTAAACGAATGGATTGCAAGGAATTGCTATGGTGGTTGCTAGGTACAGGCCACTGTCTCTAGGGTTTGCTTGTGAGCAATGGTGGTTCACAGTGGCTCTGGTGATTCTACTAATGTCTCTAGGGCCTGAGTTGATGGTGTTGCTCTATTCCTGCCCTGAAATGGTGACTTTGGTTGGATGATCTTGGTCCTCTGGGGTTTGCAGTGAAGAAGGGTGGTTTGAAGTTGGTGGATTTTGGGTTTTGGGGTTACGCTTGATGTTCTAGCTATAAGAGCAGATTATGTGGCATTTGGGATGTTGCAGAGATGGAGGATTAATGGAATTTTGTGGGTGAATTTGAGGTGTAACCTTGTGGTTTGGAGAGGAGATGAAGATGGGTGAGGGGTGGGGATGTAGCAAATGGTGGCCAATGTTGTAATGACTTGTGAGTATATAGGACACATGGCAATTGTGAGTTGGAGTTCTGTTAGCCACGTCACCACTTAATAGAACTCTCCTAATGGCAGGAACTAAAATGGTACACCTTTCGGAAAAATTGGACCAAAACCGAAACCAAAATTAATGAAGGACTGAAACAAAAAAAAGTGGTATATTTATAGGGACCAAAATCATATTTAAGCCTTTAAAAAAATTGTAATTACCATTTTACCTACACTTGACACTACAAATTTAAGGACTGTTGGACCAAAGTAGTTGAACATGGATAGCAGGGTGGATTGACCAACCCAAAAACACTATAGTGGTATGGCGGATTGCAGAGCAACCACTACAACGAAGATGGCAGATACAATGCAAATGATTTCTATACACACATATAGTTACTCAAAACGTACTCTAAACTTATGACATTTTTATTGTTAATACTCAAAAGTCATAGCTTAAAGACATAATCATCATTAATCAAACAGAGCAAAGAAAAGCTGCAGTGAAGTGGGCTTGGCCGGAAACAGAGCAACAAGGGCTGGGAACTTGCCGAGACAGAGCAACAGGGGCTGGACTGTGAAACAGAGGCTGGAAAAGGGATGGGCTAGGCAGGAAAAGGCATGGGCTGCTGGGACTTGTCCGGAAAAGGCGTGGGCTTCCAAGATTTGGCCAGAAAAGGGGTGGGAAGAACAGAGACGTTCTTACAGAGGCGAGGGCTGAAGGATGGGTGCGATGGGTGAAGGATTTAACACTAATACTAACCAGACTTTATTTGGGTGCTTTGATTTTAGTGATTGTCTAACAAAGTTAAACTTTTCGCGATCACATAGCATGTCAAATTCTGGCATGCAAGCCAGCATATATCATCAACAATTCAACATTAATACTAATCAGACCTCAATAACAGCAAAACATGTGAAACACAAACCATATGCACAAGGCACTCAGCTTGATTATTGAGGATGATAATTCAGTCTTTTGTAACTATAAATGAACCAAATAAAATCAACACTATACTATCACAGAATTTCTTCGCATATATATAGTGAATGCACACATGCTTGCTGTATTTTTCCACAGAAAGCAGCAACATCATAACGCAAAATTTGCAAGAAGCTGTGCAACATTTCAAAATATTAAAATTGACTTATCTATGCTAATGATATTCTTACAGAAACAGTAGGGTCAGGAATAAAGCTAAGCGAGAGCAATCCATATCATAAATAAATATTCATTCCTTCTCGGAAAGACCTTTTGGAAGTCCAAAGCTCCCTCTAAGGTCGTCAAGTTTTCATTTGGACAGTGATACTGATAGAAACTGGTAATTATAACTAATTTATAAACTGAATATGCAAACTATATTGATATATCCTCTGGAGAATTGTTCTCAAAACAGAGGATTAGATTACAATACTTAGTATCAGATTACAACAAAGAAAAGAGAAGACTGGAAAGACAGAAAAGGTGGTTACAGGGTGGTTTCCTCCAAGAGTTTGAGAGCTTGGTCTCTCCCTTCCAATTCCTACCAAATAACTGCCTAACCGCCCCACCCTTCTCTCTCTCTATTTATTCAAAAGACAGACTTGCAGTTACAAACAGAAATAATAATAATAATAACTGACACACTAATAATAATAACTGACAACCTAATAAGAATAACTGACAACACTAATTTGGCCTAAGCCTCCTATTATATTGTTTACTAATAAGAGGTCTAACAGATACTTAATAGGATTAACACTAATGACAAGCTGCAAATTCGTTGATCTGACAACTTTTTCAATTTAGAAGTGTTTTGAGCATTTGATTTAAATTCAAAAATGGGTGCACATTGCGTTTTACAGTGTCCATCAGCTAATTACACTTTTTTGAGTTTGTTCACGAAACTTGAGTAAATTCACAGAGCTTATAGCATTTCCGGTATATCAAAATCAGAAGATTTGGCAAGTGTAAGGAGTGCAGAGTGTTAAGGCAGTGTACTTTGTATGCTATTCTATAATGTCATTGATCGGAGCAGAATGCTAGAACTTTTTGGGAGAAATTCTTACCCTAAAACTTGTTTTGAGATAGGGTTGTTTTCAGTAGTCTCCCTATGACCTGGCAAATATAGAGCTATCAACCGAGTTGAAAGATCATGAATTTGATACCTCTATAATGTCAAGTGCATGTTACAGTCTACAAGATCTAGCCTCTATTTTACCAATGTCATTACTTTCCTCCAGCTTTCAAGCAAATTGTCGACAACTATGTATCTGCATGTGGTATCTTAGGTGCTTAAATCACAAACTGTCTACAGTTAACACTTAAATTTTTGCCTTTCCATCTATTTAATCAGACCCAACCAAAATATTATTTAAAAACAAAAAAATGGTCTCCATAAGAATTCGTTTGAACTTGTGTTCTCTCATCTCCAGTGACATAGCATTGATTTTGAACCACATCAAAATTAACAAAAAAAATATATCATCACCCAAAATGATTATGATTGACGATCCAATCATCAAGAAAAAATATATCCAAATGATAGAGCACAGTAAGAAATCATACAAACAATTATAAATGTGGTAACATTTAACATAGATAACCTCGGTAAGTTTTTGCTGAGCATCTTGAACTTCTTTGTTATAAATAGCATATTCCAAGGATTTTCTCTGCTTGTCAAGCTGCTGATATTTTCTTAATTCCTCTTTTTCCTCATCTAGTTCCTTCAACCTCTCATCCAAATACTGTACAACTTGAATTATTTGCTTTCTTTTATTACCTGTCTAACAGGGAAATGCATGATAATAACAACATCAATAACAAGAATAACAAATATTACAAATCATAAATTAAAAAAAAAAAAAGACATGCCAGTTTCCTGCATTATTTTCAAACTTTCACGACGCCTCTCCTCATAAACTCTAGTACCACCTATTTCCTTCAGCAAATCTAGTCGTTCAGAGTCTTTCATCAAGGTTAGTGATGCTATCTATGCAATAGTAAGAAGGAACAACTTTAGAAATCAACGTCAAAGTTTATCAATATAACAATTTTAAACTCCAATCGAAGTTTAAGCACCATCACCATGCACTAATACCTTTCCTTGTTGTACAACATAGTAAGGATTTGAGCGAGAGAACCCAGCACTTTCCAGTAAATTCATCACTTCAGTTTTCCTGCAGATCATTTATCACCTTTCTTTAGGGCCTAAGGTAATACTCATATGACCAAAAAGCATAAGATAAAATATGTTCTTTTTCTATAAAATTTAAAAATAAATGTATAGTACATGCTATAACATGTTAATCTATTATACTCACGTTATGTGTTTTCCATCTAGAAAATACTCATCCTTTTTCAAACCAATAGTCCGGCGCAAGCGCACTTCCTCCTTGTCAACCTATTCAGGGGCACAGATAGATGCTAAGATAGTGCACAGATAAGAATATTGCAAATAACTGGTTATGGAACATAAACCACTTGAGTCCTAACAGAGAAAGTGAAACAGAAGCAATTCAGAAGCAATGTAAACATCACATCACAAAGCACATCACATCACAAAGGACTGATACCAAGATTTCCCTGACGACCTTAGAAAAAAGGATATTTGAAATAAAACAAGTCTATGAAAATGAAATTGTATTAAAAAAAAGTCTGAAATCAAAACTCTGACCAACCCAGAACACCTCATCATTAATCAAATGACATCAAGGCTAGCAGAAAGTATGCAACATCAGAAACCCCAAGATCAATGGCAAGACTTTCAAAAATGGAAATGAGAAGAACTTTATTCAACATAGAAACCTGATAGGCACCCTACAATAACTAAGGTATACAGTAAACAAAAAGGGAGTAGCAGCAGAGGGTTGGGGGCCGGTGTGGGCATGTGAGAAGGGTGTGTGATCGGCATGCTGTGGATTTGCTTTGTAACAACCTGCTTATGTGGCAGGTGGGGACAGAGGGCAGAATCAGGTAGTGAAACAGAATAAGAGAAGAGAGAAGAGAGAGGGGTGTCCAGAAATTGAGTGAAGGTTTTGGGGCCCTTTGGGCAGGGAGGTTAGCAGACCCTCAAAGATCTGCAGGTGTTCTATCTTAATTTTCTGTTTTTCAGTGTAATCAAGAGGGATTTTCCCTATTGTAAGGAGCTAGACTCCATTGGTTTTTTCTCAATAATACCAATACCTATCAAAACCAAATAACTTAAAAATGGCATAAAGTTAAAAGGATAAAAAAAAACATAATACTCATCCAATTATCACAAGTCTTCATTTAGCAAAAATTCAAAATCTTTGTTATTAGATTCTTCTCTTTGCCTACAGACTCATTTCTGTACATAGGTTGAGCAGCATAACCTATAATATGCATTCATTGCACGAAAAAGGATATATACCCGACCAACCACCACAGTTAAAAAGGTTGCATTAATAGATTAAAAATAGCAAAAAAAAAAGTTGACTGGTTAGCAAAATCCATGTGAATATTCTCCATAACAGCCTCTAGACAATTTATCCTTTGACTAAGAAACAGAAGTGCCAAATAAAGTTATATTTTCATCACCATGGCAATCATGCAATTTAGGATAAACTTCTCCTACAACAAAAGAAAATAGCAATTCTTATTTCCTCTAAACATAAAAGAAAATATGCATAAGTGATTAAATAAATGTTGCAAGAATGTAATTAAATCAAAGGAAGTTTAAACAAAGTGGAAAATTATCCTCCTTATGCCCCTTACTGGAAAAGAAATTATTATTATCAAATTGTTACCGGGATACGATTGTCTGAATTATCAAACACAATCTCCACAAATGCAGATAAAACCTGGTGTCCAGCTCCTTCCTGTACAGAGAATAATTCATTTAAGCATAATCAAATTCTTGAATTGATTAATAATGGGTAAGAACCAGAAGTTGAAATAAAAGGAAATATGAATTGTGCCATACATGGAGTAGTGCATGCCTATCCTCACTGCGTAGGTTCTGAAAGAGATCACTCAACACAAAACGAATGGCTAGATACAAAAAGAAGGGGGGGAAAGAGTAGCAGATCAAAGGTGAGAGAGATCAGATTTCAGTTGCTTCCCAAAGAATAAATCCCAGTCACCAAATAAATAAAGTAGCATAGGAAAAAGAAATTATGATTTTCTTACCATGGAAAAAGTTTGTCTTCCCAGATCCATTAGCACCAACTGAAGAAAAAAAGGTCAATCAGATATTATTATTGTTAAAAACAAATATCATTAAGATACATTGATCTAAATGGAAAAGGTTAAATTCATCTTTTAAAACAACTTTATATTAAATGAGATGTAATGAAGAAAGGAAGGATGCATTAGAGTATAAAGAACTAATGAAAATGAAGACAATGAAGTCAGTAAAGAATGCACTGCTGTCAAAACAATTTATACAGCCTTTAGCTTGATGTGAGAGCATACCTAACTCCAAAGTAATCAAGTCTGGCAAGAGCATGCAATGGTTTTCAGTTTCACGAATAAAGTCCGCTTTAAGTCTCCCTAACCTTTTTTTTCTCTTTTGACATAAACAGAATTGTTTTACAACTCACTTATATTGATCCTTCTGTTTTTACTCCTCCCTCTTAATGAATTCTTTACTAATGCCCAAAAGAAAATTTTATAGAGAAACTTTGGAGTTGGAGTCCCTTCTTCATTTGCTTGACTCGATTCATGCCTCTTCTTCAATGGATAGAAGGATTTGGACCTTCAATTTGACTGGTTTTTATTCTTGTAGTAAATCCTACTTTCCCACTCATTCCCCAAATAGGGATAAATTCATTTCAGTAGCCACCCTTAGGAATTGGAAATGAAAAGTTCCCTCGAAGGTGAAGTCTTTCATTTGGATTTTGGACAGCAATACTCAATAGGATTAATAAATAAGGTTTATTCCAAAACCAAAAGCTTAATAAAGCACCTTCTCATAATTGCTTGTGTTATCTACTTTTCTTACAAGTCTAGCAACCATCTTTTCCTACATAGATCATATGCTAGATCTTTGTAGTGTAGCCTTCCTGGTGCCTTTAGCAAATGTCAAGTTATCCAGGACGCTTGGAGCAATTACTGATCACTAATCTCAAAGGCTTCGCAAAGTGTAAGTAGGGCAATGCTTTATGGAAAGTGCAGTTATTTGGTGTTATGGTAGGGGCTAAATGCCAGGATTTTCAAGAATAAGTATATCATGTCCCCTTATATGGGACCAAGTTGTCTTCTTGGCTACTTCATGGATTATGGAGTTCAGCTAATAGGTTGTTTCAGAGGGATCTCTTCGTCATGCAGTGGGATTGGCAGGCTTTGCTTTCTTAATGAAATTTTCTTTTCTCTTTTTCTTCTTGTTATTCCTAAGACAATAACTTACCCTTAGCTTTTGTACTTCTCCTCCTTTCTAATAAAATTTCCTTTTATCCAGAAAAGAAAAAAAATGAAAGAACTATAGAATAAGATCATAACATAGAAAATAGATTCCATATTATCAGGAGTAATATTATATGTCTAATTGCAATTGTTTATGAATACAACATACAAACTTTGATGATTAACTATTATGATACTACTAATAGGTTTTCACACACATTAACATATCTATGTATGTATATAGTCTATGCAAATATATCTACATACAAACAAAAAATTGACTAAACAGTTTATTCCATGTTGCCTTAAGTTTGTACTTCGTTGAGCTGCCTTCTTGACATGTTATGAATAAAATGACCACATCATGCATTTCTAAGGATTTTCCTGAATCAATAGAAAAAGCATCTAAAGCTTTTCAGTAAAATTATTACCAACACAATTAACTTTAGAACTGAAAGGCTCTGTGGCAATTTGCTCTCTGTAACTCTTAAAACCTTCAATCACAACCTAAAAAAACCCACAAATACATCAAAAGTCCATTTGGCAAGGAACCAACTCCAAATAGCAAAGTTATATAGGATGTCTGAAAGAGGGACAGACTTTGTAATACAGAAATGCAATTTAACCAAATCTACCAACTTAGATTACAGCAGGAGTAAATAAAATAAAAAATAAATTAAATGTACTTCAAAGAGCAATTACCTGCTTAATGTACATGTTGAAACTGTCATAACCGTACCTATGAGAGAAAATATTTTAAAAAAAAATCCATACGCATCAATCATATTAGAAAGTAGAAACACAACACAAAGTATTCTACATGCTTTGTAAAGAAGACAAGGTAAGTCATCACAGTTCACTAAGCCTATTGTAAACTCAGAAATGAAAACACCAAATTCCAAATCTAACTCAAAATCATGGCATGAAGTATGCCTTCACGTTTTAGCAGCGAAATCAAGCATCAGAACAAGACATTCAAATAAAATCTACCTCACAAATCGTTTTAGGGTTTCGAGAGATTTTCAGAAAATCGAGTCAGAACAAAGTTACAGAGCAAAGATGAAAGAAGAGAAGAAACATATGTGAAGTTTATTGCAGTTTGTGGTGGTAGATGGAGTTGAGGAGTGGCAGAGAGAGGTACCTCAGAGTCAGAGAAGGTTCAGTGACAATGGAGGAGTAGCTAAGTTGAAGCTGAAGCTTTCTGCTTACGTTTTTGTTATACTGTGTTTCGGGGTGCGTAGGATAATCCGTGCGCTACAGGGATGAACTTTAGCACCATGGGGTTCGAGAAGCGTGGAGGGAATGGGTAAAAACAAAAAGCGGCAAAAATTGGGAAAAAAAATAGTTTTTGTTTTTCTACCAAAAAAGTGTCTGATTGAACACGAAGAGAGAGAGTGAACCAAACATAGCATTTGGTTGTTACGTTACGCTATACCTCTACGACTGATAGATATATGAGCAATGTGACATGAATAGATAAATTAAGCAAATAAAATTTTAAAAAAACTAAAATTAAGGATTTAAATTTTTATTAATTTATAACTGAATTAATTTTAAAAAAACTGACTTAATTAATTAAAAAATTGAATAAAATATGCGATATGTGTTGGCATAATAAGTTAAACAAAAAATAATATAATTAAATCAAAAAATACAATGTCTTAATTAATTAAGATTCATTCATTCTTATTTATTAAAAATCAACTTAAAAGTCAAATTGAAGCAAAAATAAATGATAGGATCCTGAGTGAAGCCCTAATAATTTAAGATTTAATTAATTTTGAAAATATTAATATTGATTAATTAGAAATCCTAAATAATAAATACAATAAATGTTGAAAAAATTAAATTAGGTCAAAAAATACTAATTAACTAAAAAGTAATAAACAAAATAATAAAACATTATAATTAATGAATAAATTGAAAACTAGAAAGAAAAATATGTTCTTGTACTTATTATTTGATATGCTTACATGAATATCTCTTCTTCTATATTGCTCAACATATTTTTCTTTGGTGATTTGTCATTATCAAAAAGGGAGAGATTGTAAAAATAAGTTTGTCTCAATAGTTTAATATATTAAGTTTTGATGATAACAAATACAAGACAAAAAGAATGATGTTTATGCTTAATAAATGTGTTTAATAGATGAAAAAAGTATTATAAAAGAATATTGATCATGTTACATAAATATGTTTAATTAGATATATTGTATCATACATGATTATGTACTTTATCTAGTTATATTTCACTTAATAATCATGCAATAAGATATGTGTAGCATTCTTTATGTAATATATCTAATAATGTTTTATATGAGTTATGAATGAACTAATATTAGATTTGACTCAATTTAAATGAAAATGTGCAAAGTGTTCTTCGTTGCATTATTTATAGAAATATCCATTAGTAATTGATAAATATCTTATTTAGATGTGTCTATGAAAGTCTTATATGCACGTAAGACTAATTAGAATTATACATTTATGAATCATGCATATGAAGATATTGAGTTATGATTTAAATTAATTATATTTATTTTAAGTGAGTAATATTTTGTAGGATAGTCCAAGTACCAATAGTGAGCATTGCAATAAGAAAGTAAAAGATCACAACTATGCTCAACTCAAGAATAATGAGAATGATAAGATGTTCCAAGTATTTGCAATATTTGAAGAGAATAAACTTTTGGAAACTTGGATTACATCAAGAAGCTGAAGGACTAGAATTGATGATGGCAAGATCAAGTCCAAGTTCTTTAAGAATAGTTTATATGATTTAAATCTTATGTAAAGGTAAATAGAAATCACACTAAGCTCAAATATGTTTTAACATCTTTAAAAGTGTTTCTTACATTCTAAAATGCTCAGCAAATATGTTTTGAAAAGCTAGTATTGGTGGTAATTCAAATCTATGAAAAATAGTCAAGTTTGTATTTTGTAAAACTGACATTTGGTTACTTTTTTTATCAAAACGTTCAAAATACATTGAGTTTTGTTCTAAAACTTGTTTCATATGAAAATAGACTCAAAGATATTTCAATGAGTGGTCATTTGCTTTAAACGAATAAGAAACAAAAATGATATGAGATGAAAATAGACTCAAAGATATTTTCAATGAGTGGTCATTTGCTTTAAACGGATAAGAAAAGAAGAAGTTATGACATTTTAAAATCAGTTTTCAAAACTATAGTGCAATAACCGATTATGGATTTTCCATAACCGATTATTCACTAAATCAGGAGCATTTTTCATGTTTCTAAAACTCCTAACCGATTAAGCAATTCACCTAATCGGTTAGAAGAAAAGAAATTAGTGTTTTTCATGTTTCCTTTTAAAGCTCTCAACCAATTAGGTCATTCACCTAACTGGTTATTATGAATGTCAGGAGTAAAAAATTAAAGCTCCTAACCGGTTATTCTAAATGTGAGAAACCAAAACTTAAAGCCTCTAACCGATTAGCAACATCTTGTAATCGGTTAGGAGATGAAATTGGAGTCAGTTTTTTTACTCTTACCCGATTAGGATAAAATCCTAACCGGTTATCTGGGCAACCAAAACATACGCACAACGACTCTGTTTTGAGCATTTAATGCTCCCAATCACCACCAATAGCTCTAAAATGCTTTGAACTATAAATGAAAGTGCTTGTGTGCTAAAGAAAAGTTGGGAAACAATCTAAAAATAGTTATTAAGCATTGAACATGAGTTTTACCATCATTTCATCAAATACTCTATTTTAAGCTTAAAAGTGTGAATCCTTTATACTCATAGAGCTTCAATTTCTATTATCCACTCTTAAGAAAGTTTCAATTCATTTATACTCTGTATAAATTGTAAAAGAGGGTGAGATATCCCTTAAATTTGAGGCTCAATTACAAAGGGTGAGGCATCCCAATATATGTTGAGTGCTCCACTTTGTAAAGGTTTTCAAGCACCTGTTCAAGTTTGAAGGTTTAGTGAAAAATCTCGGGTGGTTCACTTGAGGACTGGACGTGGGCCACAAGTGGTTGGTGGCTGAACTAGGATAAATCATTGTGTTTGGTTTTCTCAACTCTATCTCCTTACATTTGTACTTTAATTACATATGCTTGAGTTGAAGTTGATATCTAGCTTATTTGCTTGATTCATCCTATATCCCAAGTTGTATTTGAGTAATCTACAATAATTGTATATTGTTAAACTTATTCTGTTGCATGTGTTAATTAAAAATATCAAAATGCATAATTTCTCAAAATTATTTTAAAAATTTGTACTCACCCAATTCACCTCTCCTCTTGAGTGATGGTTATCATGACTAACATAAATGTCCTATTAATGATGATTGATTATGATTAGTTGATTTATGATTTAATTTTGAACAAAATTAAAAACTAATATTCTAAATAAACCCATAACAATTTTGACTTTTAATTTTTTATTTTAACTAATTAACAAAAAAAAAGTGACTGTTATTTCAAATTAGAGTGATGCGTTATGCATTATGTGGGTAGTTCCTCTTTCTAATAATAATAATAATTATTATTATTATTATAAACCATCCTGTCTCTTCCGTGTCCTATTATTATTATTATTATTGTGTGTTTTATCTCTAATCCCAACACATATTTTCTAAAAAGATTTGAGGTAATCGTGAAATACTTGAGTCTATAATTGGTTAAATTAAATTGCATGCTCCAACTCTTCCTCGACTTTATCAACTATTAATGATAATACACACTTAACTATAATTTAATTGTTCTATTAAAGTTAATTAAGTGATCCTTTGTTAGTTAGTAATTCAGTTATTTTCACTACTAAGTTGTTGTAGTTAATATACATTCTCACTATACTATATATACCACTTATCTTAATGCAATTCATCGAGATGATTAATTTTCATCATTCTCCATATCTTAATATGGTATGAGAATAAGTCCAACTTTTATTCTCGCTTGCTTTCTTATACCCTAATTTTATTTGTCAATTTTATTCACCCTCTTCCATTTTCCCTTTTCATTGTCGATCAAGATTCACCTCTATGGTTCAATTTTCTGCCATTGATGACTCTTTCAACCTTTAAGATATGTTTTGAATGATGGCAAATGAAGGAATAGTAAAATATTGAATGATAAAATATATCGAAAGTGTATTTGTGAGTTATTTTAAATGAAGGAGTATAATGACAATGCTACTCAAAGCCTCACATTTTTGTCCCTTAAATTGAGGGGTCAATGAAGGAATGTCACGACTTCTGATGGAAGCCCCTTCCTTTATTCGTTAAACAACCAAATAAAAGAGCGGTATGTATCTTTTCATTCTATTCATTGCCCTTTCATTTCATTCAATCATACGCCACTCCTTTCCATCTTCATTAAAAATCCCAGACATACCCTTATTTTCTTCACCATTCAGGCAATCCTAGTCTAGTTATTGTTTCTTAGCCTCTAACAAAAGATAACTACAATTCATAGAGTTGCTCGATGAAGATGCCCTTGAATGCTAATAATAAATTCTGTTTCGTCAACAAATCCATTCTCAAGCCTGATGGTGATTATCTTCCACAACTCATATATTGGGAGGGCAACAACAACATTGTTAGCTATTGGCTTCTCAATTCTATTTCTAAGGAGATTTTTGCTAGTGTGATATACTATAATTTTGCTATTGATATCTAGAGTGATATTCGTGAATGTTTTCAATAAAAAAAATGAACCAAGAATCTTCAATTGAAGAAAGATTTGATAAGCATTACTTAGAGCAAACTCACTATCAGTTATACTTCACCAAATAAAAATCAATTTGAGAATAACTCAGTGACTACAAACCAGTCACTACATGTTCTTATGGTGGAATCAAGCCCTTACTTGAGCATGTTTGAATGGAATTAGTTATAATATTCCTTATGGATCCTAATAACTATTTTTTCTCATATCTGAGGCCAAACCTTGTTAATAGAGCCAATTCCTCCAACAAACAAAGCTTTATCTTTACTTGTGCAAGAGAAAAAAGTAGCATGAAGTTGGAACTACTAGTTCATCATCACCTGATTCTTAGGTTGCTTTTATGATCAAATCAGTTTCTTCCAGACCAATTATTAATCCTAAATATAAGTTAGTGAAGAAAAATCGTCTTATTTGCACTCGTTATGAAATCTTAGGGCACACAATGAATAAATGCTACAAGCTTCATAAATATCCATTGGCTATATGTTGGGAATCCTGGTAATAAAAAATGTAGCGAAAAAGGGAATTTCCACCAAGGAACCATGCGAAAAGGGGACCATGAAACGTGATTTTCGAGTATACCTCTTGAAGCCAAAAGAAAGATGATCAACGCAAACCACTAACACCGTAATAGTGATGATGTCTCTACATAATCTGCACTAACAGTCCCACGAATGCTCAACGTCCCCTTGGAGTCCCGCCTCCCTAACACAGTGCTAGCTGCGAAGAGAATGACACTTGTCACTCTCTTTCACTATGTGTATCAAGGGTTACAATTCATGCCATTATCCCTTTTTTTATAGAATAAGCCTCCAATAGCTTATTTAAGAAGCCTTTTATTTGCTTCTTCAAGAAGCCTTTCATTAGCTTCTCCAAGAAGCCTCTCATTAGCTTCTTCAAGAAGCCTTCCATTAGCTTCTTCAAGAAGCTTTTCATTAGCTTCTCCAAGAAGCATTGCATTAGCTTTTCCAAGAAGCCTTGAATTAGCTTCTCCAAGAAGCCTTTCATTAGTTTCTCTGAGAAGCCTCTAACAGTTTCTTTTAGAACCCATGAGTAAAAGAGCAGTAATAGGATTAGTGTGAAGCATTGGGCTCATCTGTTATGAATTTTGGCCCACGATAGAATTCCCAGTCCAACTTGGATTATATTTACTCCAATTTAGTCTGTTCTAATTGCGTGACCCTGCAGGTTCTCATAACGTTGACAGTAATATTAAAATCTCATTTTAATATTAAAAGTAGCGAGTAGTATCTAGTAATAAATCGCTACTACCCAAGTAATGAGAATGTCGGTGATTTGGCATAACCTTTTCGTGATCAATGTTTCTGTGTAGTCTAATCCCTTTGTTCAGATATCTAAATTGAACACAAGGCATAGAACGTGTCACCCTTGATAGTTCAATATTTCGTTTCCTGATACTCGAGTAGACGTAGTAAATGAGATCAATATCTCATATTGACTCATTTGAGCGTGACCATGCATTTCGTAGTCTCGCTCAATTAGAGGGCCCGAAGATATCACTCCTGTTATATAGGAGGGACAAATCTCATCTAGGTCACTCACATCCCTCCATATGATTCATAGTATATCCAATAACCAACTTTATAATCACCTTGTTATAGATGACGTTTGATGCATCAAAACATACAACTCCTCGTGTAGGAATCATAGTGATTTCAGGTCAAATGACCACATAGACCATTATCACTATGAGAATCGCTTATGACACCCATGTAACAATCCACATAGCGTTCTCATGGTGGGTCAGTCCAGTACATCATTACTCTTAATATATATACTCATGTGAAGACTTGATATCTCATATCCATTACCCATGAGATGTGACCATCAGTCTACGCATATACTAGTCTCAATGCATTATTGTTGTCCTAATTAATAATAATACTTGACGAAGGACATTTAAGAATAGTGTTCTAATTTTATCCAATAGGATCTCATGATCAAGTCATTCATTTGATGTCCTATGACATCAAATTTACTATTCTAAGGACTTTATTATGTTTATCATAAATAACACAATAAATAAAATGTCTCATATAAAAAATAGCATAATACAATGCATGTAATTATAGATGAAATATATTGGCCTCTAGGGCATACACCAATAATCTCTTACTTGCACTGGAGCCAATCAGGCATATGTCTATTGCCTAAAAATCTAGTGTGACCTTCATGCTTCTGCTGTGCAAGAGGTTTCGTCAGTGGATCAGTATTGTTATCATCTGTTGGTACTTTGCATATCTTCACATTTCCTCTATCGATGATCTCTCAAATGAGATGAAAGCGCCTAAGTATATGTTTTGATCGTCGGTGAGATCTAGGCTCCTTAGCTTGTGCAATGGCTCCATTGATATCACAATAGAGGTCCACTGGGTCCACAATGCTAGGAATTCTGTCAAATTCAACAATGAACTTCTTGATCCAAACGGCCTCCTGTGCTACATTAGAGGCAGCAATATACTCAGCCTCTGTGGTAGAATCGACGACTGTCTCATACTTTGAACTTTTCCAGCTCACAGCCCCACCATTAAGGCAAAACACAAAACCCGATCGTGATCTGGAGTCATCCTTATCAGTTTGGAAGTTAGCATTAGTGTAACCCTTTACAACTAACTTTTCCTCAGCTCCATATACCAAGAACGAATCCTTAGTCCTTCCCAACTACTTAAGGATGTTATTGACAGCACTCTAGTGACTCTCGGATCAAACTGGTACCTGCTCGTCATGCTCAAAGCATACGAGATGTCTGGTCGAGTACATAACATGGCATACATGATATATCCAATTACAGATGCTTATGGAATCTTCCTTATGCGATGTCTCTTAACCTGGGTAGAAGGGGATTGAGCCTTTGATAGGCTTACACCATGTGACATAGGCAAGAGTCCTTTTTTAGATTCATGCATGTTAAATCGTCTTAATACTTTGTTTATGTATGTACTCTGACTTAGGCCAAGCAATATCTGTGATTTATCTCTATAGATCTTGATACTTAATACATAGGTGGCTTCACCTAAGTCCGTCATAGAAAAGTAGTTCTCTAACCAAGTCTTTACAGACTGTAGGGTAGGGATGTCATTTCTAATAAGTAATATGTCATCTACATGCAACACCAGAAAGACAATTGTGCTCCCACTGACCTTCTTGTAGACACAAGATTCTTCTTCATTCTTGATGAAACTAAATTATTTTATTGTATCATCAAAACGAAGATTCCAACTTCTAAAAGCTTGTTTCAATCCATAAATATATCGTTGTAACTTGCACACCTTTTCAGCATCCTCTGGAGTGGCAAAACCCTCAGACTGTGTCATGTACACATCCTCGAGAAGATTTCCATTAAGGAAAGAAGTTTTGACATCCATTTGCCAGATTTCATAATCATGGTATGCTACAATAGCAAGCAAGATTCGAACAGATTTAAGCATCGCAACTGCGGAAAAAATCTCATCATAGTCTACACTATGAATTTGCTTGAAACCTTTAGCCACCAATCGTGCCTTAAAGGTATGCACATTACCATCCATATCGATTTTCTTCTTGAAAACTCACTTGTACCCAATGGGCTTTACCCCTTCAGGTGGGTCAACCAAGGTCCATACCTGGTTGGCATATAGGGATTCCATTTCAGATCTCATGGCCTCAAGTCATTTCTCAAATTTTGGGCTAATAATAGCTTTCTGGTAAGTCACAGACTCATCTTGATCCATGAGCAATACGTCACATTGCTGGGTCATGAGAAATCTATATCTCTGTGGTTAATGACGTATCCTGTTAGACCTACACAGGTCTTATGCTACTAGAGCAAGTTGTTGTTCCACAACACTTTGTGGAGGTTACTCTATTTCCACCATTGGTTCGTTGCTGCTCTGTGGAACTTAAACTTCTTCAAGTTCTACTTTCCTCCCACTGATTCCTTTGGATATAAACTCCTTTTTTAGAAATACAGCAGTTTGTGCGACAAACACTTTGCCTTCGGTAGGATTATAGAAAAAATATCTCTTGGTTTCCTTGGGATACCTCACAAAGAAGCATTTATCTGATTTAGGGCCAAGTTTATCAGAAACTTGACGTTTCACATAAGCTTCGCAACCCCAAATCTTCATAAAAGATATATTGGGTCGTCTCCCAGTCCACATCTCATATGGTGTTTGTTGAATCGTCTTAGATGGAACACGGTTAAGTGTGAAAACTGCTGTTAACAGAGCATATCCCCAGAAGGAGCCTGGAAGGTATGCACGACTCATCATAGATCGGACCATATCCAACTGGGTCCGGTTCCTCCTTTCAAAAACACCATTCCATTGTGGTGTTCCTGGAGGAGTGAGTTGAGATATTATCCCACTCTTTTAGATGATCATCAAACTATTGGCTTAAGTATTCACCTCCTCAATCTGATCGAAGGATTTTAATACTCTTGTCAAGTTAGTTTTGTATTTCATTCTTAAACTCTTTGAACTTTTCAAAGGATTCTGATTTGTGCTTCATAAGATATACAAATTCATATCTACTGAAATCATTAGTAAATGTAATTATTATTGAAAATCGCCTCTAGCCATTGTATTTAGTGGCCCACATACATCACTATGTATAAGGCCTAAAAGATCACTAGCCCTTTCACCTTGTCCAGTGAACGGGGCCTTTGTCATCTTTCCCAATAAACAAAATTCACATATCTCATATGATTCGAAACCAAACGAGTCCAATAATCCATCTTTATGAAGTTTGGAGATGTGTTTCTTATTTATGTGGCCCAAATGACAATGCCAGAGATAAGATGGGTTTATATCATTTGATTTAAATCTCTTTATATTTATGTTATAGACGGGCGTTTCGAGATCGAGGACATAAAGTCCATTACTCAGTTGTCCACTACCATAAAAAAAATCATTCAAATAAATAGAACAACTTTTGTCCTTTATAATAAATGTAAAGCCTTTCTTGTCCAAACAAGAAATAAAAATGATATTCCTACTTATAGCAGACACAAAATAATAGTTTTTCAACTCAATTACAAGCCCAATTGGTAAAGATAAAAGAAAAGTCCCTACGGATAAAGCAGCAACTTTTGCTACATTTCCCACTCGTAGGTCGACTTCCCCCTTGGTCAACGGTCTACTCCTTTTGAGATCCTTCACATTTACACAAATGTGAGATTCACATCTAGTATTTAATACACATAATGCAGAAATAGATAAATTGACTTCTATAACAAAAATACTTGAAGTGGAAGTCTTACTTCCCTTCTTCTTTTTTAGCTCTTCCAGGTATCTGCCATTGTTCATCTTCTAATGTCTGGTCTGACTACAGTGAAAGCACATACCTTTCTTAGCCACTCCACCCACTGGTTTCAAGCCAGAAGTGTTGAGCTTGGATTTATCCTTGCCTTTGCCCTTCCACTTGTTCGTAGCAGGTAACTCAGGAATAAGTTATTCTATAACATATAGCTTTTTCTCTTGTTTGAGGATAATCCTCAAATTCCTGTACTAATCTGGGAAATTTGTTCCAGACAACTTGTTCTTCTTAAGGACGGATCGCAATGATAAGTTACTCGAGGTGTTTGTTGCCATGGTAATCTATCAACAGAAATATGCAAAATATACGTATCATGCCATAAACATATTTAATGAGGTCTTTAATTAAAAATGTCTCCCACTATTTTATTCAAATCAATGATCCTCAGCATTGACTCAGAAAATCTCATCGTAAGATTTTCTAGTGGGCCAAGATCCATATTTCACTTAGCTTTTAGTCAGCTTTGGCTGATCACCCAAAATTTGGTTATTTAGGTAAGAAACACTTTCCAATTATATCACATGCAACTCTTGGATAGTTAGGTAAATAACACTTATTCTAATCCATCTAATGGATTAAAGCCCAACTTCATGCCTCTAAGCTTTCAATCCTATTAAAATGGCTTAGTTAAGTCAGACCCAATGGTTGACAATTGGATATTACTTTTATCCCATCGCGCCTTACTAATATAGATAAAGGTACCCTGCTTTGGCAGACCTACACTTAATCGATACTAGTCTTAACGAGTGCCACGCATTGGAAGGCATCACATAGTGACTTAATATTTGCTTTGAGAGATTTTTTTATTATTAGATCTAACCATTTTTTAGACTATTTAACATACTATAAACATCATTTATGTATCTCATACATATAAAGCATATAATAAATGTGACATGGTTATGGCCCCTAATGCAATGATTCTCCCAAGCCAATGAGAGTACCATTAACTAAGTATAGAAAGCGAACAACTTCACCAAGCGCTTCTCACCAACGTCCTCATTTGATGTCGTCTTCTTGCCTCCACATCAAAATTACATTATATAGAAACCTCTTTTACATTTGAGGGGAGTTACGTGAGAAGATAATGTACAATCAGAATGTAGAAAGAAAGGCACGAGACACAGGTCGTATTTAAAATAACTGAAATAGCATAAAAGGAGGACTAAGACCATAATCATGCATCATACACCACAAAGTACATAAAAACTCAAAATAATAATACATTATTATTTTGTGAGTCATAAAAAAGTTTGCTTGACATCAACACTTGATGCCACCGCAGACAAGAAACAAGGTTTCTGGAACATTTTATATATCACATATATACCAGAAAACATTACAAAAATAAAATAACTAAACATGTTATTTCATACAACACGAAAAATAGAAAAATCGAATCATGGTTTCGCAAGTGGCTTTGATACCACTGTTGGGAATCCCAACATAAAAAATGCAGTGAAAAAAGGAATTCCCACCAAAGATCCATGCGAAAAGGGGACCATGAAATTTGATTTTCGAGTATACCTCTTGAAGCCAAAAGAAAGATAATCAACGCAAACCACTAACACCGTAACAGCGACGATGTCTCTACGTAGTCCACACAAACAGACCACGAACGTCCAACGTCCGCTTGGAATCCCGCCTCCCCAACACAGTGCTAACTATGAAGAGAAGGACACCTGTCACTCCCTTTCACTATGTATATCAAGGGTTATAATCCATGCCCTTATGCCCTTTTTATAGAAGAAGCCTCCAATAGCTTCTTTAAGAAGCCTTCTATTTGTTTTTTCAAGAAGCCTTTCATTAGCTTCTCCAAGAAGCCTCTCATTAGCTTCTTCAAAAAGCCTTCCATTAGCTTCTTCAAAAAGCTTTTCATTAGCTTCTCCAAGAAGCCTTTCATTAGCTTCTCCAAGAAGCCTTTTATTAGCTTCTCCAAGAAGCCTTGCATTAGCTTCTCCAAGAAGCCTTGAATTAGCTTCTCTAAAAATCCTTTCATTAGCTTCTCTGAGAAGCCTCTAACAGCTTCTTTTAAAATCATTGAATGAAAGAGCAATAGTAGGGTTAGTGTGAAGTCTTGGGCTCATCTGTTATGAATATTGGCCCACAATAGAATTCTCAGTCCAACTTGGATTCTATTTACTCCAATTTAGTCTATTCTAATTGTATGACCCTACAGGTTCTCATAACGTTGGCAGTAATATAAAAATCTCATTTTAATATTACAAACAGTGAGCGGTATCTAGCAATACATTGCTGCTACACAAGTAATAAGAATGTCAATGATTAGACATAACCTTTCCGTGATCAATGTTTCCGTATAGTCTAGTCCCTTTGTCCAGATATCTAGATTGAACACAATGCATGGAACGTGTCACCCTTGTATAGTTCAATCTTTCGTTTCCTGATACTCGAGTAGACGTAGTAAATGAGATCAATATCTCATATTGACTCATTTGAGTATGGTCATGCATTTCGTAGTCTCACTCAATCAGGAGACCCGAAGATATCACTCCTGTTATGTATATCTAATAACTAACTTTATAATCACCTTGTTACAAATGAGGTTTGATGGCATCAAAACATACAACTCCTCATGTAGGAATCATAGTGATTTTAAGTCAAATGACCACATACACCATTATCACTATAAGAATCGCTTATGATACTCACGTAGCGTTTTCATAGTGGGTCAATCTAGTACATCATTACTCTTAATATATATACCCATGTGAAAACTTGATATCTCATATCCATGACCCGTGAGATATGGTCATCAGTCTATGCACATACTAGTCTCAATGCATTATTGTTGTCCTAATTAACAATAATACTTGACTAGAGACATTTAAGAATAGTGTTCTAATTTTATCCAATAAGACCTCACGATCAAGTCATCCACTTGATGTCCTATGACATCAAACTTACTATTCTAAGGACTTTATTATGTTTATCATAAATAACACAATAAATAAAATGCCTCATATAAAAAATAACATAATACAATGTATGTAACTATAGACGAAATATATCGGCCTCTAGGGCATACACCAACACTATATTCCCAATTAAGATGATTCATTTTCTTTCTTTAGATCTTAACACCTATCAATTATATGCATGTAAAAAATATGCATGCAAAAATAAATATGTACAATAATGTAAAAAATTGTAATTACTATAAGCAAAAAAAAACATTATATTATAGATTTGTGCTTATGTAAATATAAAATTAACATCTTAACTAAAAATTAACAATAAGATATTATTATTAAGTAAAAACTCGAGTAACAAATTATTAACTTTTGAAATTTAAATAGTCTAAAAAGTATATTTATTTTTTATTTGTTGGTGAATCCGAAAAGTATATGTAAATTTAAGATAAAAGTAATGCATATATATGTAATGTTGTTATCTATAGCCATGGCACTAGTGTGTTATTTGATCTCTAATTTAAATCAAAATCATCAAACCCAATCATTAGCTAATGATAATGTAGTAGCTAGGAGATCACATCATGGAGTAGATGTTGAAGTTGAAGCTTCATGAGTTGGCTTTTTTCACATACACAAAAGATAAGTTTTGTGCTCCAATGATGAGCTTTTAGTGTCACGATCTTCATATGAACACGAATTGATGCTCAAGTTGGTTGTTGGTACCTATTTTTCTTATAGAGGCCAATGATTGTACTTGTTTGTTTATCTCAACTATAAATGCATATCTAACTTTAAAGTGTTTTTTTTTAATTCACAATGACTAAAAATAAAGTATTTCTTTCTACAAAACAAAAACAATATGTTACTTAAATCTTGTGGTGTTGCAAAAGTAGTTAATGATTTTTTGATTTGTCAAAATCTATTGTTGATATATTATCTATAAGTATTTTTGTAAGCATTAATTGAACTTAGAGCTTGCCCTAACCTTAGAATAGGACATCCATCCTTAACTTTAAATCATTTGTAACAGGAAGAAATAAAGAAATAGTATTTTACAGATTTAATTATTGGTCAAAACCTAATAAACTTGAATGTCGAATTGTGTATATTAAGATACATATCATAAAGTTCACAATAAGTGAGGCAACTCGGATTTTGTGTGTTTCTGACAATTTGAATTTACGTGAGATTTAACACTTAAATTGAAAAGCATGTTGATGCCCAATCATAGTTGAGTTTTGGGAAGAACATTGATTTAATGAAATTTAAGCATGCCTTGTTGTATTTACTGAGTAATTATTTATATTTCTTTCATGCACAAAATATTAAAGGTAGTAAGACAACACCACTACTCCTAACATAGAATATAGAATATTAAATTCTATTTTATCACTAAGTATCTTAAAGAATTCCACTACACTTATGTCCTGAATCAATAACAAAATGCTTTCACTATGAAATTTCCAAATAATCAAATAGACCAGCTTAGGTTTTTCTATTTGATCTAGAAAAGCATTGCATATAAATAATATTTCATAGCCTACTAACTACAATCTTTTCACTTATATATATTTTTATATAAAAGAAGAATACTTTGGTGTTGCTCTAGAGTTGTCCTTGGACAAACTTTTCCACTTATTATGTGCTTATTTATGTAAATTTGTTCTTTTTACTATTTAATAAAAAATATGATAATTTAATTTTCCATTAATTGGCTTTTAAGCTTATTCTATTTATTATGTATAGGTTATTATTGTTATTATCGTTCATATACGTGTTGTCAATTCCAATGACACTCACATTTAATTACTTGAAGCTTTCAATAATTTAATTCTCGCTTTTAATTTAAACTTTTTATCTTTATTATATATAAAAGTAATAGAGTCTGCATTTGTCCTATAATTTTCTTAGGGTTTCACTTTCTCATCCATTTTGAGGTTATTTATGTAATTTTATTCTCTTTACCAATTAATACAAGAACACTTATCAATTAATTTTTCATTAATTTGGCTTTTAAGCTTATTATATTTCCTATGTATGGCGAGTATGGGTTTTAGTTGTTATACTTAGGGCATGTTTGTCATATTATATTAGACTTTATATGATAAATTAATACAATATATTATTATCTTATGAGTTTATTTCATATAAATACTGTATTGTATAAGCTTATCCATCAAATTTCTCTTATACATTAAGGGTTCGTTTGGTATGAAGGATAAGATAAGACTTGATAGTATTAGACTTGATAGTATAAGGTCTGATAGTATAAGACCTGATAGTATAAGGCCTAATACGTAAGAGTTGAGGATATCAAGATGTTTAGAATTATAATGGAAAAGTCTTTAGAAAAGCTTATACATCAAAACTCAATCAGGCCTAATCTCACCTTCCAAGACTTGATTAAGTTATCCATCATTTTAATGTATAAGATGAGTTTGATGGATAAGTTTCTACAATATAATATTTGCACCAAACATCTGATAAGGTCATAATGTATTGTACTAATTTATCCTATCAAGCTTAATACAGCATACCAAACATACCCTAAAGCTGCGTTTGTTGTACTTGATAGTATAAAGACTGATAATATATGATAGTAGGATAAGAGCAAATAGTATAAAGAACCTAATAACTCTTTATACTATCAATCAATTGATACACAATAAGATAAGTAAACTGATAGTATATTAATTATTTATAATGACTATACTATCCTTTCTCTTAAACAACACAATAACAACCAGATCACCAAACCTAGATGAGCAATTCCTCAAACCCAGAAATGGTATTATTTTCAATTCCTCAACCTTGACAATCAAATCGAAACCCTCATCTTTTACCGCATCCATTGATTTCCACCATTCCAAACAACCATCGTACACAGTCCCAGGCAAACCTCACAGTGTCACCATCTTCACCTCGTCTCGTACTGTTGTAAGCCATCAAGAATCAGATGCAATACAGATCTAAGAAGAAAACTCTACCCGATGCCCCCATATCCATGGCACTAGAAGGAGGGCCCACATATCCATGTATTTAATTGCTATTAATCAAATCAACAACAACAACGACAACAAAAGACCCAAAACAAAGTTATCTAAATGTTTTCTCATATATGAAATGATACTAGAATAAGAGCAGATAGTATAAAGATTGATAATATATGATAGTAGGATAAGAGTAAATAGCATAAAGAACCTGATAACTCCTTATACTATCAATCAATTGATACATAATAAGATAAGTAAACTGATAGCATATTAATTATTTATAATGATTATACTACTCTTTCTCTTAAACAACACAACAACAACCATATCACCAAACGCAGATGAGCAATTCCTTAAACCCAGAAATGAGATCATTTTCAATTCCTCAACCTCAACAACTAGATCGAAACCCTCATCTTTTACCTCATCCATTGATTTCCACCATTCTAAATAGCCGTCGTACACAGTCCTAGGCGAACCTCACAGTGTCACCATCTTCACCTCGTCTCGTACCATTATAAGCCATCAGGAATCAGATGCAATACAGATCTAAGAAGAAAACTCTAGCAGATGCCCGCATGTCCATGGCGCTAGAAGGAGGGCCCACATATCCATGTCTTTAATTGCTATTAATCAAATCAACAACAACAACGACAACAAAAGACCCAAAACAAAGTTATCTAAATGTTTTCTCATATATAAAAAGATATTAGGATAAGAGCAAATAGTATAAGAGCACTTGATAGTATAAAGATTGATAATATATGATAGTAGGATAAGAGCAGATAGTATAAAGAACCTGATAACTCCTTATACTATCAATCAATTGATACACATTAAGATAAGTAAACTGATAGTATATTAATTATTTATAATGACTATGCTACCATTTCTCTTAAACAACACAACAACAACCATATCACCAAACCCAGATGAGCAATTCCTCAAACCCATAAATGAGATTATTTTCAATTCCTCAACCTCAACAACCAGATCGAAATCCTCATCTTTTACCTCATCCATTGATTTCCACCATTCTAAACAGTCATCGTACACAGTCCTAGGCGAACCTCACAATGTCACCATCTTCACCTCGTCTTGCACCGTTGTAAGCCATTAGGAATCAAACGCAACATAGATTTGAAAAGAAAACTATAGCAGATGCCCCTATATCTATAGTGCTAGAAGGAGGGCCCACATATCCATGTCTTTAATTGCTATTAATCAAATCAACAACAACAACAACGACAACAAAAGACCCAAAACAAAGTTATCTAAATGTTTTCTTATATATGAAAGGATACCTTGCCATTTTGAAATTTAGGCAAAGCCGAGATTACTTGACCCTACTCTTTAAACGTAGAATAAGGGCCCAAAACAAAGTTAACTAAATGTTTTGGGTTTATAATAAGTACGTATGCATGTTAGCTTTAGAACAAATTATCGGTATTATAAATGATGGACTAGCTACTGAGTTTATCTCTTACTAGGTAGCTACATAATGGCTGGCAATTTTCTAATAAACCATTTATAAGATGAAGTGTCTCAATTTTTTGTTTTTAACAATTTATTGAATATGGAAAGTTATTATTGAAGAATTTTTCAAAACTAATGTGCTTATTGCTTAATGTTTAATGTTTGATTGCATTGCTTCCCTTAATGGGATTAGTTTCTATCCTACACTGAACTTGCATTTTCACTGGGTTTGCCTTGAACAAGAAGACACATGCTTCTTGGATTACATATTAATATACTATTATTAACTGACATGGTTGGTAATTTGACATATAGAACGAGGTTTAGTGAAAATATTACATTTCTTTGGTTTTAGTAATTCAAACTACTTAACACTTTTGAAGTAGCTTGCTTTCAGGAGTTATTGGAGTGGGGACAACGTGTTGGATGGAATTATGGATCTGTTATTGAAGATGTGGTCACTAGATATATGATGCACAATAGGGGATGGAAATTAGAGTTGAAATATTCTTCCCTCGAAACAATGCTCTTCTGACTAGCCCAATTTTGGAATTTATTCATTCACTTCCAACGAATTGCTTCACTCCTGCATTTTCTCTCTTCTTTGGACAGTTCACTGTTCAAACGTTGAATGTCAGATTTGTTGATTATTTTTTTTATCATTACTGTAACTTTGTGCATGTTTTCGGTGCTTGAAATTAAGTGGTCTACCATTGAGCTGGAATGGAGAAATGAGCAGTTTTGGTTGATAGGAGAAATTAAGTGGCTTGGAATTGTTTATATCTTTAACATTATCTTTGTTTTTTAAAAAGTTATATTGTAGATATCACAACTTTAGCATGTTCTATAAAATGAATTGTATACATCGCAACTCATAAGATGATTCAGTTGTACTTCAAAAATTTAATTTAATAGTCTCAAAACTTATAGGGGTAAAAAAACATGAGAATTTATTTATACTCCATTTCATTGTTCAACAAAACCTTAACTCTGCAGAATTTATCTTTGGAGTTGGGACGCTAATGAGCTCCACATTATTGTCAAGACCCATGATTCATTCGTGAAAATGCATGAAAATAGACGTTTTTAAAGGATTCACTTGAATTAATGAGAAAAGATGTCCAATAAGTGAAATACAGATCTGTCACAAGATTCTTTACTTCAAATTGTTAATTACAAGAAAATTAGGCTATGGAATATTGTTAATTAATTCCTGAATGAAATATGTTAAAGAGCCCTTTTTGGTGGTGTGATTATTTATCATTGTTTTCTTTTTTTACTGAATACTTACTTGGTGATTATTTTTTTCCTATTTCATTGCTTTTTTTTTACCTATATCTAAGGTATAAATTATTAATATATATTTTAGTTATTATCATTTTGGTTACCATGTCATTATTTTCCAATCCTATATATATATAAACTTTTTTTATATAAATAATAATAACACCTTTTACTAATTAATAAGTATTAGATAGGATTATTATTTATGCTTTTTGAGCGATTTTTATTTATATAAAAGAATGTTAATGGAATCAATGAAAAAAAAATGTTCAACCCATGTAATGAATTGAGTCGAAATCAAATATTTTTAAAAATAATGTTTTATTTTAATACATGCATTGTTTTATAATATTCAAAAGTTTTAATATAAACATTTCATTGAATAAAAAATTTACATGAATATATTATAAAACCAATTAAAATGTAATTTATTTTTAAAAATCTGTGTTAATTAATTATTTTTATCTTGATACTTATATTATTTTGTAATATTTAAATATTTTAATATACATTTCGCCAAATAAAAACATAATCTTTTTCTCACGGGAATGAAAATTTTATGTAAATATATAATATAATTAGTTCACATTTAATTTATCATTATAACAAACATTAAATCAATTTAATACATTTTTATATGCTAAGTGAATTTTACATTATAAATTTTTATTTTTAATTATTGATTTGATAATTGCTCTATAATATATTTAATGTATACATACTAAATATCACCATAACTAATCCATAATTTTTTACAAACAAATAGTGAGCAATTTAATTCAAATTTTAATATCCATAAATAAGAAATATAGATATATACCGCGCAATACAAGGATAAAAATACTAGTAGATATGAAAAAACAAAATGAAAATAAAAGGCGTGCTCAACTAATTTGCACAATGTAGTGGAAAATATGTAGAGAACCACCAAATTGTTGGCAACGAGTGAAGGAGCTTTACATATCGGGTCTTTTAGGAGCAATTTTTCACTCCTAATTCAATTATACTCAACCAGGTCCAAGGGCTTGAAATATTTCCCATAGATAAGAAAGGTTCCAATGCTGAGCCGCACTGCCCACACATCTTTGGGTTTTCTTGACACAATTATGCAGGAAGTGATAACTCGATTTGCATTTAAGCAATTGATGCTCACAAATTCATATGTCAGAGTCAAACAAGGAATAAAATCAAGCTTACATGAATTTAGTTCACTAAAGATTATGTACATTAATTTTGAAATTTGACTGAATTAATTAGTCCTTCAGTGGATTTAATTGGCATATATTTAGAGAAGTAAATTCCGTTAGAGTCAATAAGTTTGAAAAAAAAATCAAACAAAATATTAATGTAGTCAAACAAAGCATGTGAAAATGTTGGATTTATGTGAATCTAACAATTGCCATAATATTTTATTTGTATGTGCATATGTGTGTACATTAAAAATGTTTGATAGTTGATGCCGACATGTGTGCTGCGAAACTTTTCACACTTACTTACAGTATTTTATAGATGTAAAATTATGCATTACCTATAATAAAAAAATAAAGTTACGCATTGACTAATAACTATAACTTTTGATACGCTTAATGCAACAAGTGATATCAAAACAAAGTTTAAGATTTCGTCCTAACTAACAGATAGCTTTTGGCTTAGTCCATGGTAAGCGCTTAATTTAACAAAAGAGATTATCACAAAAAAAAAAGGAAATAGATTCTCACCCAAAAAAAAGGGAAGAGATAAATGAAAGAGTTGAAATACCTTCCAACATCGCCAGGTTTGACTAAGCCAGAATTAACCCTGAGGCATGGGACAGAAGCAACAGTCCCGATCATCTTGGGAGCCTCTGTGACAATAATGGGAGACCCTATCTCTAGCTTGGAATGTTTTGCTGCCAACTTTGTCTCTGTCTCCCCTTATGAGTCTTTGGATTCACGCTTTATCAATGTAACTACTACATTTGGTCTCTTAAGTTGATTGTATTGCAAAAGTGAACGGCTGTGGAGCTCTAAAAAACGGTTAGTAATAACAAATGAAAAAGGATAAAGACATGCTTAATTTTAACCCCTCTTGTGATAGTCCAGAACCTTTAGCTTCCTTTTCCTTGTATTTCTTTTGAAACAGAACATGGGAGCTGGAGAGGGGGTGAAGTCCAAGATGGTAATGAAGGAAGGCCAAACCAGCAGCAGCACCCATTTGAATGCTTGCTAGCTTGTACTAATATGTGAGGAGGAAATTGGATATTTTTGTGCGGTGCATGTTTGCCAAGGCCACAGAAAGATAATAGTATAAAGATCAAAATGTGTCAAAATAATAAAACATAATCGCATTGCTAACATAAAAGAACAAATATCATGATATTAAAATAATTCTCTTGTTGTTACATCTTATAATACGCTTGTGTTCAAATATGAATAACTCAGTGCTGGCTTTACCATAAAGTTGCTCAAGCAAGGGCTTTAGACTCCAAATTTGTAAGACTCCATAATTTTATAATGATATAAATAAGTGTCTTATAAATCTCTATTTCTAACACTTTCTAATACCCACAATGCTATTAATTCTTAATCATTTTCTCCATTTTTAATCAACTAAGGGTAATATATATTTATTGAACACCAATAGCTAACTTTTTTACTATATATAAAATTGGTTTTTTATTTGATTTATAATATCCACTTTTTGAATTTTCTCTTTCTCATTTATTTTGACTCTTTATTTTAACTTTATTTCTTAGATTCAATCTTATATTAAAGAATAAATATTAAAATAATTTGATTATAAAAGTTAAATTAGGAATTTTACATCTCAAAAGTCTAAAAGAACAAAAATTCGTATACGCTTTAGGCTCTAACATAATTGAGCCACCCATGAAATAACTTAATTGTGTGTTTTTTTTTAACAAATATAAGTTAAATATACTTATTGTATTTTATCAAATGTAAGTCAATTGTATTTAGTTATCTGTGCTTATTATCAAAGTCGAAAATATTAATAATAAATACACTAATTTAAATGAAAACTATCGAAAGTATTTTAGTTATTCCACAAGAAGTTTAACATCATTTTGTGCTTTATGTAGGTTTTAGTTTGAGAAGGGAATGTATATGCAATTTTATTTTATTTTTTGTATGAAATGAAAATGCTTTTTTATTGAATTTATATTTAATACACTATCTATGTATAAAATGTAAAAACTGTTATAATCCGTTTGGATGGTGGAATTGGAATTGGAATATAGAATTTTAATTTTAATTCTTTCAAAATTAAATTAGTACTGAGAATCTTAAATTCTATATTTGGAATTGTCAAAAAATTAAGATAAAAAATTATAATTCTAAATTCAATTATAATTTTATTATTTAAAGGTATGATCTAAAATATTTAAAAATTATTTACAAAATTAAAATTAATAAAAATATTCATACAATAATATTTTTATAATATAATAGTCATTTCTTTTCATAAAAAATTTTTCATTAATTTTTTTAAAAAATAAATAGCTATTATAATAATTTTTATATAAATATAAAATAATTTTCTATATAAATATAAAATCTCAATAAATATGATTATTAAGTAAATAAATGTAGAGAGAATTTAATTTTTAAGTTATAAAATTTGTAATTCTTAAATTCTAGTTGATATTCTAAATATAAAAATTAAAATTAAGAGGTCAAATTTTAATTTAAACTCTAATTTTATACTCAATTTTATGAACTAAACGAACACTTAAAAAATAATAAAATATCATGTCATTCTTGCAACTAAAGTTATTCACTTTTGATAAAAGTTTTTAACAAGCTTATAAATAATGTCTATATATGGTTCAACAATAACATAAAATACTCAGAAAAAAAACATAAAATACTTAACACTAATCAAAGTTAGAAATCAACACGTCAAAAAAAAAGTTGGAAATAAAAAAAAACACTAATCAAAGTTAAAACTCTTTATAAAAGAAAATAGTTTGCACTTTTTACAGTGACATTTAATTTAGTTAAATGAATCAAATAACACGATAAAAATAAGAACTTAAGAGTTAAATAGGATTGTAATAATTTTTATTTTTGGAGATATGAATAGGATTGTAATAATTATAGGCATCATTTTGTTGATAAATTCATGACTACAATGAACGAACGTAATTTGCATTACAACTCGACAACATGAAATGGGAAATTCATGTCAATCCCCCTAAAACTTAACGGGGTGTGGGACTGTCAATCCCATCCATAACTTGCAACCCAAAGATATGAGTGTTGGGTAGGCCTGGCCCATCACATATATATATATTTGTTGTTGACTCGATTTAGAGCGGGGTCAATTAACCCAATTTTTTTTTTCTTGGGGTCAGAATTAACCCAAATCAAAATAGGTTATGGGCTATCACGGGTCGGGTCAAGCCCTCTGATTTTTTCACCTCCTTTTTCCTCCTCTCCCAGGTTGGGTTTCGGTTCTGGCACAAGCACTAGATGCAAAATCAGTTGGCGCCGCTTTCGAAGATCGGTCCCAGCGCAAGAATCGCGCTTCCGTAATCACACAAAATCAAGCACACGCAGTCCTCCACGCTGCTGCGTTTGCTTTTCCCTCTAGTGCTCTTATAGGTAAAATGTTCTTAGTCTGTACCAAGGATGTTTGTTGGCATGGCGATAACAATAGGAATTTTGGTGTAACATTAGGTTTTAGTTTACTGTGTTTAATGCCATATTTTGTTTAGTTAGTTTAACTAAACAACTAAAATTGATGAATTTTGCGAGGGCTAGAATGGCATAGTCTTCCCTAATAAGTTCCTATGTGGTAGTAGTAACACGCTGCATGCATTGTGTTGGTTTATTTTTGTAGATGAAGGTGAAAAAACAGAAGAGGCATAGGAAGACTTTGACGTTTTACACTGCTTGCTTTGATTTCCGGAAGCCTTTCAGGGTTCTATGTGACGGCACATTTGTGCACCACCTTCTTGTGAATCGTATAACCCCTGCTGACAAGGCCCTTTCCAATATCCTCAGCGCTCCTGTCAAGCTCTACACAACCAGGTCCTTTGTTTTTTTTTTCTAATTTCCATTTATAAATTAGACTTCTTAACATTTATTTCTTTGCTCTACCTTGTTGGTATAAAACTTAGTTTGTCTCGTTTTGGATCCGTTTGCCTTTTATTTCTCTTTATTTTCCTTTGTTAATTTGGTTGGAGATGATGTAGATGTGTTATAGCTGAGTTGAAACGACTTGGTGCCTCATATTCCGAGGCTCTCGAGGCTGCTCATCAACTGATAATCGCGAGATGTGAGCATGAGAAATGTATGAGGGCGGATGCCTGCATCATGGAGGTTATTGGAGAAAATAATTCTGAGCACTTCTTTGTTGCTAGTCAGGACACTGAACTGCGGAATAAGTTGCAAGAGGTTAGTATAATTTTATTTTATTTTATTTCCAATGTTGATTCCAACATTTAGATATGTTGTTTTCTTTTTAATGTTTTCTTTGTAATCATGGAAAAAGTTGTTCGCATAATTGATGAACTATATGTTTGAATGATATCCAGAAAGAACCTCTTCTATGTGTTGGACTTGGAATACATTTATCTTGAGAATATGTTCTTGTTAGCGAACTTCTATTCTTATTTGCTTGTTTAAAAATTGATTTATATTAATACTCTGGACACATAAGTTGTTACAAGTATATTTTCATACTGTTTAACCCCTAAAGCTTCTTGAAACTGAGCAGTGTCAGAACCAAAGCCATTTATTCCAAAAGCTTGGTTAATGTGAGGTGGTGGATTTGCACCCCAATTTAATGTTGCTGTCTGTGGAAGATGGGTTGCTGATTGATGTATGCTAGTGCAGTTGATGTCTTGATGAGCTTGGTATCTAATTGGCTGTAAAATGACAATATTGGAGACTTTGTGCCCTGACCAAACTAACTTTTTGATATTGGAACTGCTGGATTAGACCCAAAGTTAAATGCCAATTTTTTAGAATGGTTGCTATGGTTGAAGTGTGGGGGAACAAGAGACACTATCTTGGTATATAGGTTACTACTTTATGGCTCACTTATGCATTAGATGTGCCTTGACTACTCCCTTTGGTCCATTTTAAGTGTCATTTTGGTGAACAAATTTTGGTCCATTATAAGTGACGTTTTCGCATAACAATAAAGCATTAATTGTTGCTTTTCCAGCTTTGCCCTTACACTTTTAAATCTCTCAAGTCTCTCTACTCATGGAAATTGTATGGACATGGTAAAGTGGAGTAATTAATTATTGGAAATTGAATAAGGGTAGTTTAGTAAAAAAATTCCACAATTAAGGCTTGGATTTGCGCTTAATTTTTGTGCCTTGCACCAAAATGACACTTAAAATGGACTGGAGGGAGGAATATTTAAGATTATTAGATATTTTTAGCCACTCAAAAGTCATTGTTACATGGTCAAAAACAAAAAAAAAAGTCATTGTTATATGTATTTGATATGTCAATTAATTTGTCTACAAAAGGCTGATCTCGTAATTAGGGGTATAAGTAATTAAAGGTAGTCTAAAAGTTAGTCAAAGTCATTATTTAAGTTAAGTGTCCAGTCAGCTCCAGAACATTGCAGGGTTCTTTAAACAGGAGTATTCATGTACTTTTCATCGGATTAGTGAAGTACTCTGAGTCCGAGTTGACTTATCTATTGGACTATTTCTTATTAAAGGGCACTTCCTTCATTTTTTGAATTAGATTTCTGTAGTCTTTCTGGATTTCTATCCAAGGAGGTGGACTCTTCTTATTGTCCTTTTACATTTACATCATATTTCAGTTTTAACCCCTGGGCTACATCACCTTGCCTAAATGTGTGAAAGATCTTCTAACTTGTTGGTATTGCTGATTGAGTCATATGCCAGCTTTGCAACTTGGACATCTATCCAGCTTTGTCATGGATGATTTTGGCTTGAGAGGAGTTGTAGAGCATTTCTAATAGTTAATGGTCATCAGAGTGGTTGAAGAGAAAATTCTTTGACATTTTGTCGTCTTGGTGTCTATTCCGTGTTCTTTTGAACTCTGGCTTGTTTATGAATTTTAAATAGCTGTGTTTCTTTTTTTCAGTCTTCAGCTAGGGTTCCAATTTGTGCCAATAGTGCTTTACCTTATTGTGTATTTCTTATGTACTTATTTTTGACATTTTCTTATGGAACATGAAGCTTTACTCATTAAAAGAAAAATCAGAGAATTTTTGGTTATTGATGTCTAAAATATGTTCAAGTGCTGTTATAATGATGCAAGACATGTAGAATTGCACCCTCGTACAGGCATTTATTCTTTAATCTGCTTGTCTGCAGGTACCTGGTGTGCCTCTCATATTTGGTCTTAGAAATGCTCTTTTCCTTGAACCTCCATCTGCATTTCAGCGGCAATATGTCAAAACTTCTGAAGAAGGACGATTGCATATGGCCAAGAAAGAGTACCAGATATTTAAGGATAGAGTAATGAGTAGATTGGTTGGTGAGGAAGCTAAAAATTCCATTACTGAAATAATGGAAAACAAGGATTCAGGAGATCAAACCATAAATGTGCAGGCAGTAAAAAGGAGTATTACTGCAAGGAATCAAATGGACATCAAGGATAAACCTCAGTTCAAGAGAAAAAGGGCAAAGGTTATAATCCACACTTGTGTTGTATCTGTTGCTAGTTTGAGTTTTGATTGCTATATTCTAGGCTTCTAGCTTTTACTATTTTGTGGCTGTGGCTTACTTCAGTAATGGAAATCTGTAGGAAATGAAATTGCTGTGAACCCTTCAAAATATGCCATACACATTCTAACATGTTCACATATTGTGGGGATTGAATAAATAAGGCTTTGCTTAGTTTTTATAATCCAATTGTTTTCTCATGCCTTTTTTTTATATTAATTATGCATCAATTTGATTTGTTCATCACAACGAAAGTACATTTATGCTGAAATATTATGCATGTGTTGAGGTGTTGGAATTAGATTCAATCACGTTCATGATGGCTTTATCCTATCATTATTTTTTGAGAAAATAAAAAACTTGTCTGACAGTCCTAAGGGAACATATAGTCATGATTAGTTCATTTCTGATTGCCATTGTGTTCAATTGTAAGGCTTTGTCATCTATATCAGACATGTTGTCAATAGAAAGCATAGCTTCGTGAAGCATTAAGGTTCTTTATGGAACTTTGACAATATGAAGGCATTAATTAGAAAAAAAATGGGAAGTCATATTTTAAACTGTAGGCAAATGTTGTACATATAAGATGAGCAAATCTTGGCATGTGTATACTATTATACTTTTTTGGTGAAATTAAATGAATGGAATCCTTGGTAAAATTATTTTCAGTTTAAGAACAATTAACCACTCAACTAGTTAATTAAGTTAATAAGTGGTTAGTAATTAACCACTCTTTGAATATTGTTCACCAGTTGAGTGGTTAATTGTTTATAAACTAGAAATATTTTCACCAGGAATTAATTTCTATGCAATTTTCCCTTTTGTTTTTTTATCTGCAATTCTGCAGTGTTTGATGCAGTTTGCATAGAAAGTTAGTTTAATTAATTTACAAGTGAACTTAAATTTGAGACGAGTTTTAATTAACTTGGATAAAGCTTTATTGTTTTTAGCAGCTTATGGCTGCCATTAGCATTGTGTCACATTTTTATTATTACATTTCAACTTTGCAGGGTCCAAACCCACTTTCATGCAAGAAGAAGAAAAGTCGTGAAAACCAAAATATTGGTCCTTTGAAGGTAGGGTTGGCAAAATTTACATGTTTCTTCAATTTGAACATGTAAATACTTTTATAAACCTTGGATTTAATGTTGGTTCACCATCAGTGTAAAACTTCAATCATATATTGCCAAATAATGAGTTTGACTCTGATTCGCCCTCTTCCTTTTACCATTGATTTAGTGTAGAAAAGTGTGATTGATGCAAGATTTAATGATTAAATATTGAATGTGAGAATGTGTGAAGCTGTGTAGAAGTGGTATGCATATAGCATTTTTCAAACATGATCTGGGAACTCAGCTAAACAATGAGAGATGAATGCAGTTGTACTTCAAATTTACCTTTTTGAGTTGGCTTTGGCATGGTAATGGACACTGAACAATATTCCAAATTGGGCATCCGATTGATTTTATATAAAGAAATGCTTTATGAGTGAGATTTAATGATAAGAAGAGATTATATTTGAAAGGTGTGCAAAACATTGTCTGCTAATAGCATTAGTTGTTTTGGAACTCTGCAAAACAATTTAGATATCAGTGCAAGAACAGTTCCTATTTAACTGTTTGTTCTGGCTTTGTTTTGGCATGGAAATTGAGCAAATTCCAAGTTGCATTTTCCAGTACGTTTAGAATGCTTCAGCTGTGGTTATATATATATATATATATTAAGTGAGTTTTATCTGCTGAAAGCTAAATTTTGTTTTCTAGGGATTTGTTATGTGTTCGTTAATTGTTGCTTTTATGCAGGAAATGAAAGACACAGACAACACAGTGAAGAGAAGTAGGAAAAGGAAGAGGTCACTTAAACGGCAAATTTCAACATAAACTGGCAGTTAGGTAGATCATTTTTATGTAATAATAGGTATTTATAAAAGAGCTCCTTGACTTTACTGTTTCTGATGAGTGAAGAAAGAACAGCAAATTTTAATCCATATTGACATGGCAGAGGAAAGTATACATACATTAGTTGTGTGTTGAATTGTATACGGTTGTTTCTATTTTGCCATTAAAATTGGTAATTGATTGTTACAATTGAAATTTTCGAACTGAGATTTTTTATCCAAAAAAAAAACCTCAGACTGAGATCTTTTCCAAATTATTAGCTTGCCATTTGACCGCATATATTGATATTAAACTTGGGGCAGCATTTTGTTTCAGAAGAAAATACGTGAATATTCTTCAAGATAAATAAATATTTTTAGTAAAATTTCTTTCCACCACCAACAATCTTTCACTTGGAGATAATTAGCCAATCAAATCATGGAGGTATGTTCCTCTTTTAACCCGCAAAGTTAGTGGTATGCCTCCTCAACAAGTGTAACCCCGGAGGCTAGTAGAGATTGTGCATAACTTCAGCTTTTTTTAATGTTACTTTCTTTGTTAAAATGTTTATTCTCTCATTTTCATTTATACTAGCTATGTATTTGAATTGAAAAATGTTTTTTTAAACACTTGTTATACAACATTATGTATAAATATTGTATGTTGATGTGAATGTAAGTAGATGTCAAGATATATCTTATCTCGAGGAGGAATGGATATATTATATGTCGATATGAGAAGGGTGTCAGATAGATGTCATATTTTGGTGTTCAAAAAATGATATTTGAATTGAAAATATTTTTTGAATACCTATTATATGACTGACACCTTATATACATATTGTATGTCAATGTGAGTATAGGTAAGTGTCGGGAGATACTATATTTTAAAGTAAAATGAATGTATCATGTGTTGATGTGAGATAAGCGTTGGTTGTATGTTATATTCTTGATGTTTAAATAATGGGATTGATTTGGATTAGTTTATTGTGTATATAGAAAAGTTTATAATCAAAATGTGCAGTTTCAAACTTGTGGCTGAAAAACGTTGTGTAAAAATTAAAGCTTAAAAACATCATCCAATAACCCAAGAATAAAATTTTATTTCAGGGGAATGTGTTTTATTCTTGTATGAAATACTATTTTTTTGTTAGCGAAATTGTGCTATGGCTACCTAAAAAAGAACGCTACTTTCTTGCTTTTTACCCAATTTCTTAAGGAAAACTTATTAAGATCATCTCTTTATACGCGCTAATAACAACATATTGTGCTTTAATGATTGAAAGGGTTCACGATTTTCTGAAGTTGGCTACCCAATGCACAACAATTCTATCTGAGTAGACATAGCCAGTGTGTTTCTCCAATTTTTAATGCTACACCTAAGTTTGTATCAAGAAAACCTAAAAGAGTTGCAAACAAAGTTACAATGATGTGCTACATCATAAATCGAAGGATCCATTTGGCTCTCATGTTGCTTACTTGCTTCCATTTATTATCCATAAACATGTTGACAACTTCCATAGCATGAGCTGTGTTAGGTCTAATATAAACAATTACAGCCAGGAAAAGAATGAGCCTGAAAGATTAGAGTTGGAGCCGATGAATCATGCTATTTCCCATGGTTTGTTCTTGGCCAAATGAACACAAGGCCTAACATGCCAATGGCGTTCTTTGTAAACAAAAAACAAAAAACAAAGACCCCATTTGCTGATTAGGTTGAAAACTTTTTTCAATTTGCTCATTTTCTTTTTGTTTTGTTTTTGTTGTCATACGCAAGCTATGTCAATCAGGTCAATAGTTAATAATTTCATTGACGGAAGATGTTTTAATGTAGTGTGAATTGAGAGGGTTATTTGCACCTTTATGAACCCTAAACTCTAATTCGCACGTGTCTCATGTTGATAGTTTAATTGATAACTAATAACATGTAAAAAAAGTAAAGTAACAGAGTTCAATTTCTACAAATGTTTCCTATCACACCTTTTCATCCCCTATCCCCCCCTCCCCACCCCTCTTCCATGCCCCATTAAGGGATTACCTAAGAGTCTCACTAAAAGTCCCTCCGCTAGGTCCACGAGGTGGATCCTGGACCGTAAAAATATATATCTAATTCGCACATGGCTCAAAGTTGAGGAATATAAATTGCAATTTAACCTTAAAAAAAAAGGCCTCGGCAATATGATAAAAATTACGACAAGCTACAGGCCTGTGCATTCAAGAGGAAAATGATATATTGAACACATGAAAACCTAAGAAGTAACTAATTATGTAAATAAAATGATGTGGCATTCCCTTGTTCATTGTACTAAGGTATGTTCCGCTCACAATGTTCCCCGTCAAAAAGATCCGCCTGATTCTTCATGAAGCCCTACATATATTCATCCGTTTTCTTTTTGCTTGTTTGTGATACCATTTGGCCAGGCCAATGTGAGACAAACAAGCCCGCCCTTCAACAAAATATCCTTCAAACAGCTCTTCCTCCACAAATTAATAGCTTGGGGATAAAATGACGAAAAAGCAACCAATTAAAAAGCATTAAAATCCTAAAATTTGGGGGGAAGAGTACCAAAAAACTACAGAAGCTTTCTCACTTGTGAGGACCTATACATTCTGACCCTTTTAAGGTCAAGTCAAACCCACTTGCCATTTCCTCCTCCCATATTTTGAACCAATAAGATAAATGCATGAAGACAACTGGACTTCCATTCAGAGTGGGGAAACACCCTCTCCACCACATTGACAAGATTACAAAATCTTTATATCCTATACAAAATCTGACAGATAAACCAGTGACTGAAGTTAGAAGATGAGATCCTCCATTCTTGCCCCGTGGAGTCTGGGTAACAAAGCCGTGTCAATGAATGTCATTACTTCTTTGAGAAAGTGAGATATGGATCTTGAGCAATGGTTAATACATCTGGTCTCTCGGCCTGGTTATATGTTAGACACCGCCGGATAAAATCCTGACAAATTTGTAAATACAGTACACACAATTGTCAGGTATGACAGTAAGAATTGAACCTCACTCCTGAATGTAACAGGATTGTTATATAATGAAGTACTGTTTTTTTATACAGCGAAATTATAGAAACTGTATAAATGAAAATGTAACACCAGAGATAAGCATGTGTATATTTGGGGTCATAAATGGAAAAGATAACCTTCCTACATCTGACAGTTTTTCATTGGAAAATAAAAAAGAGGAATTCAGTTAGAACTGGAGTTACCTGCTCAAGCCTAAGAATGATTTTTACGGTTCTGGCACTAACATAATTAGAAGGGTAAATTTCCCCTTCTACTTATTCTATGTGCAAGTTACCCCCAATACTTTTTTATTGGTGCAAATTACCCTCTTAACTATCAAATTCTATCATCATTTTAATAGCATTGTGATATGAAGGGGGGAAATTGCACAATCAGATAGATTATGAGGGTTTGTTTCACTTGCACGTGGAATAAAGTTGAATAGGGTTTTTTGAAATTTACAATAAATACTTTGTTATTTATTGTAAATTTCACAATATGTTTCTTGTAAAGAAGCAAAGATCTTGTGGCAATGCTCTGTCTATGCTGTTTTATGGTGTCTGGAGAGGAATGCTAGAATTTTCAAGGACTCTTTTTCGACCCTAGATTTTGTTTGGGATAGGATTACTCTTTTCAAGGCCTCACGGTCTCTTTAGGGGTGTTTCTTTGTTAGACATGCAGAGAGATCGACATGCTTTGTTGATCTCATAGGTTTTCTAGCTTCTTTTTTGTTTGTTTTTGAGGATGTCTTATCTTCTTTCTTTACATTCTTCTATTCACTTGTTCTATCAAAAAAAAGAAAAAAGAAACTTACAATAAATTTAACCTACAAGAAGCAAAGATTGTATGTCCATCTCTGAATATTATAATAAAATAAATAAATGAAAGACGGCCAAAGAACAACCAGCCATGGGCAGCAATTATCAGAAAAAGGGTATAACTCACCTTTGCCTCATTAGAAACAGTAGGTCTAGAAGGAAATTCAACCTTGCGTGCCTTAATAATTGTGTCTTCACGAAGTATTCTCTCTTGTGTTTGGTCATGCCCGAAAGGACGTCTGCCAAAGAGCATTTGATAGAACAAAATACCAGCAGACCAGACATCAACCTGTTTTCCACAACACAAGTCAGAAAAGACAAGTGCCAAACCAAAAGAACAAATGTAATGTGATCATCTGAGACGTAGTTGTTTGCAAAATCGCAACCATCATGACATTTTTGTTAAAGTGAAATATCCTTTGACCAAAATGACTGAGATTGATAACCAAAATAAGAACAAAAAAGTTATCCATGTATTTACGACATAGAAAATTATTGACCTTTGATGATATAAGAGGTGTCTTGCTGAGCTCAAAGCATTCAGGAGGCAAATACCTGCAAATTCAAAAAAGAAAACAAGAAGGCATAAAGAGGTTTTCCCAAAGTAAACATTGAAAGCTCATGGAAACATGAAAAGGAGCATCAAAGTTAAAGTCATATTGATTGGAAGATAAAGATGCTAGATTAGGATTAGTGACTCAAACACTCACAATCGCAATACTGCACATGAAAAATCAGAGATATAAAATGTCATAAAAAGCTGAAAACATTCATAGAATTAATACTCCACCAATACTTCCATAAACCATGACTCTTATTTGGCTTCATAACCCTAAAATAGATTATTGTGCTTGTACAAAGTAAATTGTGACCAGAAAAAAAATCTAAATTTAATTTTATACATCAATGTAGCTGACTAATTGTTAGAGAATAGTTATCAAGTTATTATGTGATATTGAGCTGGGTTTATCTTTCCTGAACTAATCTTTCTCAGTATAAATATAGAGACAGGGAGACTTAACAACATTAAGTAAGTCATCCTCATACTAAATTTTCTCTTGTCTTCTTTAACAATAATTATCAACTTTTGAGATATCTGCAAGATTAGTTGCCTCATCAAATTATGCTTCATTACAAATTTTACTACATTCACACTCTCTAGGCAGAAAGGACAAATAATTCGTTTAAATTTAATTAGATAAAAAAAAGTCATATGATAGGTGCATGAGCAGAAGCATCGAGGAGATCCAGCTAACCAAGTGGTACACATAACACTTTGTGTCAGACAGAATTCAAGTACCATCTAAGCATATCCACATATGCTCTTCTAGTATAACCCGATGCAGTTAATTATTAGATGCTAGCCAGGGTATTAGTGCACTATTTTCCCGTGTAATACCAGGCAAAAAGCCAAAACTCATTAGCCAGTAACGGCATCAACAAATTTGCTTCAAATCAAGTATAACTAGTATACTAAAAAAAAGGTAAACCACTTCTCTCATCCCAAAAGCTAGATTCTACTAAAGTCTGTCTTAACATATGCATAACTCAGACAACTAAATTATTATTTTAATGCAACTCAACAACAGAGGATAATGAGAATGAAGCTTGAAACCTGCAAATTTGGACCAGTTCAAATTTTGAATTCCATTAACAATCATCTTCACCACTTACCAATATGTTCCAGCTCCCTGGGATGTAAGTTCCATACCCTGGGATCCCACATCATCCTCCACTATCTTGCTAAGACCAAAATCAGTCACTTTGGCAACACCAAGCTCATCAAACAGAACGTTTCCAGGCTTTAAATCATAATGGATAATCTTCTGTGTTCTTTTATTCATGTAAACAAGGCCTTGAAAAATCTGAACTAGAATGACCCTAGCCTCCCTCTCAGGCAATATAGGTGTTGCTTTAAGGATAGCATCAAGATCCTTCCCTGGAAGAAAACAGGAAGAACAAAGGGGGGAGGGGTAAACAAAACAAGAAATGAAACAAATTTCACAAAGTCACTCAGGTTCAAAGTATATTTATAGTCTATGTCACAAAAATAAACAAAATAATGAGCTTCATAAAAAGATTAAGTGTATATACCACTACAGTACTCTAGAACAGTGCAGAATGTATTTTGATCAATCTCAAAGATGTCCCATAAACGAACAATGTGATGATGCACAAGGGTCTTGTGAATATTGTACTCCCGAATTGCATGCCGGATGTAACTTTGCTTCTTCTCTTCACTCCATTGAGCATTTAAACCATGAAGCTTGCAGGCAACATATCTATGCTCCACCAAGTCAAAAGCCTGCTGGAAATTTCTTACTTCAAATCACTGCAAAAAGGTATATTTTTACAATTGCCAATATAGGCGAAGGAACTGTCTAGATTCTGGTTTCAGTAGCTCAAAATCTTGTACAATAGTTGCTAAAATGATATGAATATGATCCAATGATTATTATCATACTTTATACAAGTTCTGACCTTGTAAACCTCACTGAATCCTCCCTTTCCAAGAAGGTTTAGAAGGGCATAACGATGATTTAGAATCTGAAAGTTGTTAAACCGTGAACCATCTTCATCCCGTATGCGTTTCATTTCCCGTATCAATCTTCCCTTCTCTAGTTCATAGCGATCCCTCTCCCGCAAAATAATTTCTTCCTCCTGAAATTTTTTTTCTGCTATTAGAAACATAAAGAGGAAAGAGAATAATCAGACAAGCAGAAATAGCAACTTACTCGTTTAATACTAGCTAGTCGAGACTTATAGATTTCATCGTGAATGAGAACATCTTCTGGTAATCCAGCCTCTGCATCTGTTCCATCACCTTTATCTTCAAACAGAAAAAAGGCCAAAACAAAATAAAACATAATTCACAAACTATTAACACAATTAGCAGAATAATATAATACAACAAAGTCTAGCATCTAACAGCCCGAAACAGATATTTATGAGGTCCATTGGGCCATTTTAAGGAGCATATGGTCAGTCATGATTTGTATAATATCTGGAAAATAAAAAAATAGTGAAGGCTATTAAAAGTCAATACATAAAAGTACTTCATGTCCAGGTTTACAAAGATCCATGGTACCTTCATACTGGCAACTGGTATAAACTAAGAAGGAAGGGGAGGGAAAAGTGAAAAGGACAACCCCAAATTTGGTCGATTCAACTCCTCCTCCCCAGTTTTAGGAGGACAAGTGGTAAAAGAAAAAAGGAAACAGGATTTTACCGGACTGTTTTTTCTTAAATAATTTGCGCTGCCGTTCTATTGCCTCCTTTGTTTCTATTAGTTGTCTCTGGAAAAAAAATCAAAAGATAAAAGAATTCATGTTATTACTAATGCAAGCTATCATAGGCAAGGCTTTCAATTGAAAAAAAACTGACAGAAGTTATAGTAACATCGACATAATATGCCCTTGACTATGGCCAAATATTACTGAAAAGAAAAACACTTGAAACTCCAAAAGCACTATCTTTAGAATTATTCACTATTCAGACATCTATCCAACTGAAGCAAAAGGGTCCGAGTTTGATGATATAAATTATAATCTAAGAAGGTTAATGAAAGGCACACAATTTCATTGTTACACAAATGAAATAGGAAAACATCTTCAGAGATTGACAGTTAAATTGAACAACGAAGTTAAGTGTCAGAAACAATTAATTTGGATGCTGTTTGTCCTCATAGTATGCATAAGAGTATTAGTGTAATACGAGCAAATCTATATTACAAGCATTATAGGAGCTTTAAATTTCAGTCTCTTATCTGCGTGACACTTTCTTTCCCAAATCTGCATTACCAAGATCAATTAACACTAGTATGCATTAGAAAAGTCATGTTCAATGAATCTAGCAGCTCATTCAGTACCTAAGCCAAAAATGAGGTTAGGGTGCTCCAAATTTACCCTTGATGTAAACAATATATAGATTGGGAATTTGACTGAAACACTCAAGCTAGTTCAGACACAGGCTACTACTCCTTGGTAAATCAGGGCTAAAAATTATATCCTTGCTAGAATCTCTTAATGGATAAGGTCACAAGGAAGAACCCCCTTTTGTTCTCTAAAATTTGCATATTACTTTGCAAGGAATATTATACAACACTATTTCTAAAGTGGTGTAAACTATACAGAAGATTACTCCCACAGTATAGATCGCTTTAGCCAAAAACAAACAGCCTGTTTATAACTAAGAAATACAACTTATGTGCACCATCAGTATAATTAGCAATACATCCCTTAATACAAATTAAATCAATAAATAAAAAACAGCAGGGTACAAAAATTAAAAAGAAAAAACAGAACAAGGGGGGAGAAAGAAAATGAGACATACAAGCTGGGCATTCAAATCCTTTAACGCTTGACCATCTTCCCAGGTCTCAGATATGACAGTTCCAGCTCTACAATTTATAATCAAACCAGTAAGAAAACCAATAAATAAAATGAAAAGATGATATGAAAAATAATTTCTTTAAATGCTCTACTTATACCTGATTACACCAACATTTCCAAGTCTCAATGAGTCTTGTCGTACTTTCAGCCTTGCTTCTTGTCTCTCAGCCTTTGAAACTGATATCAGCAAATCAGATATTATCTTTGTTCTCTGCAAAATAGAAGGATCAAATGTAAATATGCTGGCTCTGGCTAAATTGATGTATGATACAAAGAATGTTTGTTAACTTATTTTCCTTTTTTTTGCGGGGGCGGGTGAGTGGCACATATCAACAAGGAGCTGTCTACGATTTCTAGTTTATTCCATAAAGCCAACCACTGATATAATTTCTTGTTTCAACTTTAATCAATTTCTAGTCCTTTTCCTTTCCTTTCTGTTATTCTTGAATCAATATGATCTTCTCGTCATTCAAAAATCACACAAAGGGATGAAACTTCAAACAAACTTCCTATGCAATTACACATTCACTCCCGGGTTAAGGGTATAATCCCTAAATCTTCCAATAACGCTTTGTTTGCAGTGATTTGGTGTTTTGAGGAAGCCTACAGCAACAAGTTTATGCCCATTCATTTGTGTGGGATAGAAATCTTTGTATATTAGAATGCAATACACTTTCTAGTTTCTACCTAAAGAATAGTATATATAAGTTTCATACAAGCAAGATTTTGTATATGCTCTCTATTGCATGCACCACAAGGGCATCCAGTGCTTTCCATTTTAAATAACATGTATATCATTAGGTATGAAATGCTTTGATAGATTCAAGAAGGAAACTTTAACATACAAATACTGTGCAATCAAAAGCTGAAAATAAACACACCTTAGGCTTCATTTGCTGTTCATGATCTGTTAGGTCCTTCAGTTCCTGCACATGCCAGAATCAAGAATTAAAAGAACAGAAAATCTTCACATCATTTCAAAGACTGTCAATTCCATTACCTTTAAAATATATTTTACAATTGACTATATATTGCATGTTATTTTGTCCCCAAAATTGTGAACATCTGTTTATTTAGCCAATGTTATCAAAATCATGCAATTGGCCATTTGAATCGCAAAATTTGATCTGATTCACAGGCATTTTTGTCAGGTCGCAACAGACCTGGTCTGGATCTGTGACCCAAATGCTAAAAGACACAAACTTTTCAAGTTTTTGCACTTTCTTCTTCAAAAAATTGATGCAGAAAGCCATATCAGAGCTTTTATGATTCGATTGCAAAATGCAATTGTATAGGAGATTTTAGTATATTTCAATCAGGTTGCAACAGACCGCTTCGGATCTGCACAACCCAAATTGAAAAATACTCATTATTTTCAAATTTAAATGCATTTTTCTTCAAAAGCCTGATAAAAGAAGGTAGAATGGGAGATTTGTGTACTGGAAAATGTTATTGGACATGTGAAACAGGACATTTGTTGGATCAAAAAACAGAAAAGTACCACAACACTAGCCACCCAGTTGCATCTCCTATTAAAAATGTATTGTAAATCAGTTTATCATTTTTGGACTTAATTAACTTTGAATCTGAGAGACTGAGATTTATGTAAGACGTACGACTAGTTGTTGATGACAAATTAAGTGTCATATTTGATACTAACATAGTTAAATTTGGGTTAAAATTAGTATTGTAAGTATTTTCATTCATTTTATAGGTATATATTCTATAAACTTTTTGAAACTATTTATCAATTTGTGACAGTATATTATGATTCGATACAGTTAAAGATTCAGAAAACAGCCATCTGATTCACGATTGTTATTGCGATTTGACAACTATTCATATACCTTTTCTAACTGTCGACAAAGATTCTGATAATCAGAGGTCTCTTGTTTTGATTTACGCAAGTCCTCCTCCAATGCAACAACTTTTGCACGTAAAGATGCAACCTCCTCCTAATTTATGATAATGATCAAATAAAATAAGAAAAAATTGAAAACTACAAGCTAATAATGCCTCCAATAAAACAATAGTACAATACTGAAGTGTTGAAGTATCAGTAAGGTATATAAATCAAATTATTGAGATCTGGTGGGGGGAGGGAGAAATGAAAGAGGTCATATCAAACTTCTATTTATTTTGATATAAAGCCACACATTCTTTTACTAACCATAAAATTTGCAAGTGGAACTCAAAAGTTTAGCAGAAGCCATACCTCTAATGAAGCATAGTTATCATTATGAAACTGATCTTTGAGTCTGCCATCCTGCAAATAAACATGAGCTTTATAGGGAACAATAAAGGAGTACAATATAAATTATCAATCTGTAAAATTAATTGCTTAAGCAATATGTCCTTCCTAAACTTGTGAATCTTCCATTCATAGGAATCATGAAGGATTCCAATTTGCTTAACCCTAAGAGCTAAAAGATGCAAACAGACCATAATGCCAAATAAACCTTGCCGAACTGACAATACAGAGAATAATTTATAAGACATGGCACTGGCGTTGAGTAAACATTTAAAAAAACCAAGGAATAAAATAAAAGGCACCCGAGACCAATGCAATCAACTTTCCTTTCAGCTACAGACCACAGAAAATACAATTAGCTCCCTGTACCCCAACCTCAGAGGTTTCAATTTCAGGTCTCCATTATAATCAGTTAAAGATGTTACAGTTACAACTAAGCATGCAATCATGTGTAGACTACAGATATAATAGCAATTGTAAAGAACAGTTTAGGAAAAACTGATACTGACAACTGACAAATGACAATTACAATAAAGAACCAAATGTCTCAGGGCAAGGAGCATACTTTATGGTATACATTCTCAATCTGACCATTTGAAGCCAAAACAGTTGGAGGAGAAATCTGTGTTCTGGTCAGATCATTAACTCTGGAACCACGGCCCCTACCTGAACCAGAACTCCCTCTTCCACGACCAGGTTTCTTTCTATTCATATCAACATTAATTTTTGTCTCCACAGCCTCCAAACTAGTTTGTTTTCCATCAGTAGCAACCTGATATGTAAATCTTTTCAGTTGGAAACAACTGGATGACCAATTTTTGAGACAAAGAGTACCACTTCTTACAAATGGTTAAAGTTCTCAAAATACTAGTACCAGAAGATAACAATAGCACAACATTTAAAAGTAAGCCAAAAAGGAAGCAATGTATCCAGTGACTTTCTGTATTTTTAACATGAGATGCAGCTATTCTATTATTATACCAAAGACTATATCAAGTCATCAAATGAAAACTAACCTCAACATGTTCAAAAACATTAGAGTCATCATCTTCTTGACGTTTTAGGCGCTTCTGTGTGTTGGCTTGTATCAAGAATTCCCCACCATTCTGGAATTGAAATATGAAGATAAAGACAATCTAATCAATTCATTTCATCAAAGGACATATTTCCATACATCTACTGATTTTCCAGATCATTAATAAACACATAAAATTGACAATCTTTTTATAAACAGCAAAACAGCAACAATGAACACACATACATTTATTATATCCAATAATTCAAAATTCATAGATAAAAAAACAAGTCAACCAGACAACCACCAAAGCAAATCAAACAAAACAAGCTTCTAAATTAACTTGAAAATCCTTGGCAAGCCAATAAGCAATAAGCAATAGCCATAATAAGAACCATCACAAATGCAAACAATTTTAACAATAACCCCCAAAAGAAACTTCTAAATTACAAAACCCATTGCATTGAATTGGGCAAAGACTTACATCATCATCAGAATCACTTGAAGTGGATGGTTCAGCCATATCCTCAGCAGCTCCACCAAATTTGACAGCTGAAGAAGGAATAGAGGACCAAGTTGACTGCTGAGCAGCAGTAGAGGAAGCCTTGCCCACCATGCGAGCTTCCAGCTTTGCAATCTTTGTAGGCAGAGACTGGTCAGATTGGTTGGAAGAGTTGGACGAGAAATGCATCAGCATGTCATCCGACATTGTTGCTGCAACTGCAACTGCAAAACTGTTTGGCAACAAAGAAAATGCTTCTCAAATCGTAGAACAGCTAAAGAAAATTCAACTCATTTGAAATCAGTCACTAACACTTAGAAAAAAAATCGTTCTTTTGCTGAGAAAACAAGTTGTATAGGCCATACCCATTCGTGATCAGAGAGCAAAAGGTGGAAATTTCTCGAAGACCCACGTAGAGAAATGGGGATTTATGCAAAGGGAAAACAGCAGAAGCTGTTCAAGAAATCAAAGGGTCAGAGAATTGAGGTGGGGATGTGATAGAAACAAAAAAGGGAGAATGTTGAGGATGTTTTGTTTTGGGTGAAGAACCCAGAGAATGAAAAATTGATAGGAAAGAGAAAATCTAGGGTTTTGGTGTTTGGTAAAGAGGTGGAAGAATCAAAAGCTTAGGAGGGAAGAATCTAATGGGGCAAATGAAAGAGGAAGCATTACTGCAAAACAAGGAAGTACAAAAAAAGTGCTTTTCTGTGTGGGCATGTTTTTTTTGAAATTGTTGTTGTGGGCTGTTTTGGACAGAGGAGAGGAATTTCTATGGGTGAAAAATTATGGGACCATGGCAGAAGGGTACATGAGAAGTGAAAAGAGGGAAAAAAAAAAAAAGGTATACAGATTTGATGTGAGTTTAGTGTGTGTTAGAATGTGATATTGTGATGGGAGACTGGTGCTGCCTAAATCTAGTGAGGCATCATGATGGCTTTTTCTTACCTATTTGCTTCTCAGAGGAGAATGGACCTTTGAATGGAACCTGTTGAGAATCCTATGATTTTTATAGTAAATAGATATAATTATTTAAGTGGGGAAAATGAAGGGTTTCCCAATTCAGGAATGAATATACAAATTGAATTAGGTTTCAGGACCAAAAAAAAATGAAAAAGAAAAAGATAGAAGTTCATGTAGGAAGAGGCAAGAGTGACTCTTTTGGGAAACAATTAATTGATGCCCAAAATCATGCATTCTGATCATCATGTGTGGTGACAGATATCCATATGGATCTATAAACATTGCTGCCAATGGGCTTAGAGGATGGTAACAAGCCTCTTCTTTAAATAAGCATATGGTATATGGGATTGTAAAGCCTAGCCTCAAGAGGATGCCTGTAAGACCTACCCTCAATCCAAAACCAGAAGGCATCATCTTATCATTACTGATCTCATTTGTACGAGTTTAGTAAATAGAGAAACAAAAAAGTAAAGCAATCCATGTGAAAGTTAATTTTAGATTTATTAGAAACTGCTTATAAAATTGTGTAGCTGTAACTCACCATATATTAAATATGCCTGACATATTGTTGTTAATCGAAGTAGAATATATATTTATATTTATTAGAATTGTTAAACTAAGTTGTTACACATTGACAAGTTCATTTAGCTTTGTAATAGCTTGTTTGCTTTGGCTTTTACTTACCAAAATCGTGTGTTTAAAGGAAGGAAAATAATATTTTCTTTTATGGGCTATTAACTCAAACGTTGAGATACAATTATAGGAATGTAATATAAACTGTCCTTAAATAAATTAGTATATTATTATATAACTTTTTATAAGAATTTCCTGAATGAATAGTAAAGTTTCGTGATTATCCTCTTTAACAAAATTTCTAACGCTTATAGATTATTAGTGAGTTAGTTCGATATTTTTATCATTAATAGTGTATATTTTTTTTTATACTCTTTTTAATATTATTTATCATATTTATTTTTTTATTATTTTTTTCATTAAATCGACACATTTAAAAAAAGATATTAATAAGACATACACTTTTAAAAAGAATATATGATGATCTTTTTCTTTATGAATAAGTGATCTCTACTTATCATTTGGGATTCTTGGCACATTGGTTTCCTAACTAATAATACTAAAATAATATTATCCTTGATAATAATAATAATAATAATAATACATTAAATTTCATCAATTCAACTGTTGAAAGAAAGCTTTTGCAAGATAAATAAAATTCAATAAAAATCATACAATTTAAAAATGAATTGATATTTAATTGAATTATTTTATTTTAACAATATATTTTTTAAATATATGTAAATATAAATTATTAGATTAAATCTATACCAAAAAATTTATTAGATTAAATACTTACATATGCAATTAAGCTTAAATTTAATATGCATGATCTTTTTGGTACATATTTAATATGCATGATTATTATGATAATATCGTATGGTTCAACAATATAATTAATAATATTCGCATTTTGTAGAAGGAAATTATCTAATTATGTAAATGAACAAATCTCAATTTTAGAGTAAGTGAATCTTCACCCAATTTATAAATTTCATTAATGGTGACAATTTTTTTTTAAATAAAACTAGTGAATAATTACCAAACTTCTAAGAATTTTAAGAATAATTAAAATTAATAAAACCAAAAATAACACCAAATTAATAATCTTTTTTATTTAATAGTATAACGGATTACAAGGAGTAAAACAAAGCTGAAACCCAACAAAATAATCTCAAGTTCTTGGATGACATGCCTTTTACTATACTAGAGAGAAAAATTAATCAAAGTGCCTACAAGCTAACCTATATACCACTAAATGTAATTTAAAAATAAAAAACACTAATACAAATCTGCAAAGAAGTAAATAAAGTAGACGACCCATAAGAAATTAAGAACAGAAAACAAGCACAGAAGAATCCACAAACAATAGATTCATCTAGGAGAGTGATTACGCTCGAAGACTTCAACTTAGCATTTCTTTTAGTGAATTAGGGGATGGGCGCCAGCATAGTACTATGCTTCTTAAAAGGCACAACTTGCACATCCTGTTGGGAAAGGCAAGTAGTCAAGCTTGTAGTCTTCAGTGATGATCCAGGATCCAAGTCTTTCTTTATGATGAACCCTTTCTAACTGCTCTAATTGGCTTCAATTTTTCAGAAAAAAGTATGAGCTAGAAGTACTCCTACATGGAAAATTGTCTTTATCAATGAAGGTGGTCAGCTACAATCAATCATGTCAATCTACCATGATTTTCTGATTCCTCCTGGGAGTTATTAAGGGGATCAGGCTCTCTAGTAGTCCTTGTATTGGACCTGCACTGATCAAAACAAACCTTCCCACTTTCTTCTTAATTATCTCCACTATGTCTAAACAAATGGCTGGCCCTGTTGACAACTCACCCCTTGCGTTGAAATGGTGAGGAACCAAGTCTGGTAATCCGAAGAACATGTTTGAGGAAAGGGTTAGAAGTCCTACAGGAATTAAGTGAAACAGAGGGCACAAAGTAGCTGACTATCAAGTTAAATGTGTCTTTGGTAGAAAAACAAAAGGAGGAATCTCGTTGTCCATAGATGGCTCTGAGTTGAAAGCTAAAACCAATTGAAGGCAGAAGAATAAAAGGCGACTGATTAGCTATGACGATAGTGGATCATCGTTAACAGCATAAGCTCAACCAATGATAATGATCAAGAGAAGTTATAGTTGGAAATTGGTACAACCAAGTTCTAAGCTAGCTTATGTGCCTTGTGCACTACACTGCAAGGAACCTTAATAATGCAAAAGAGAGGTCTACCATCCAAGATATATACATACAAATCCAAGATAAAAAATTCTAAAAATATTACGAAGATTTTCTTCCATCGAGGAAATGTAATAAGATAGATTTTAATAAGATGCCCTTCAATTTCACCAGATAAATAACATGCTCTTTCAATCATAGAATACCATCATTCTTACCAATGTGTTGATGAGACTTAAATTCAAACACAACCTACACACACAATTGTAAATTTAATTGGCCATAGGTGGCCAAAAAAAATTAACTTGCAGCGCATCACAAGTCTAAACAAAAGTCTTCACATTTTGGCCTATTAAGATACATATCAATCAATAAAACCAAACAATGCGGACAATAGGAGAATTTGCATGGACATGCCTTCGTTAATTTGTAGGTCAAAAGGCCCAAGTCACAAAAAATCCATGTCATGATTGTCATCCATTTGATCAAAACATTAAATGTAACATTTAAGACAAACATCAAAAATGAAGATTTTAGAGCGGTAGTTGCATATCCCCCAACTCAAAGAACGATAGTATTGAAAGAATTATCACAATAACATTGAAAGAATAACTGAAAGGGAAAAATTAATATTAATTTAAAAACTTGCAAATGAGTGTGGTTTTATAAGTTTACAGATGGCAAGATAGAGAATATAATCCAGAATTCTGGAAAGCTACCACCAGTTGTAATTTCTCCTCGATCCATCACTTTCAGAGTTGCCAAACCTTGATGCTGAGAATCTATGATGAAAAGCCTTAGCTGATCCTCGTGAATTAGGAGTTCCATCATAAGCCTTCCTCAACTTGGAAAATTTAGAACTTGGAGTATGACTACCACTACTAAAAGAATGAATTTTAGTACTTTTAGTAGATGGTGTTACCGGAGACCTCCAACTGTTCCTTTTGGACTTCAAAGGAGAGAACTCTCCAGGATGCTCTGTCATCCAACCACCTCTATGCTTTGATTTCTGGGGAGTTCTAATGCCTCTTTCTGGGGAGTTCCTTTTGTACTTCAAAGGAGACAACTCTCCAGGATGCTCTGTCATCCAACCAACTCTATGTTTTGATTTCTGGGGAGTTGTAATGACTCTTTCTTCTGTAAAAGGCTTTTTCTTTTTATGAGCCTTACCCATATCATGAGGTGCAGACCTATATCTCATGTAGTCATTCTCTTTCTGGAATCTCGGAGTTTTTGTATTTGATAATTCATGATTCCTCTTCCTTACCTGTGAAGGTGAACCAAGCAAGCAAGAAACCACTTATTCCAAGAAAAAACTGAGTAAAGAAATAATTATTGTGGGACAAGAGAGCATAAAAACCAGTAACCGAAAAGATCAAACAGCTAAAATAATTTTAATAACCTTAAGTCATATCCTGAAATGTACCTTAACAGAACTTGAGCATTCTCGGGCAAAATGTCCTTCTTCACCACACTTATAGCATGAACTAGGTGTGGCTGCATCAGTGGTCTCAGTTCGCAACCTTGAACATGCCTGCATCAATTGATTCTCATATATACTTAGAATTTTATTTTAAAAAATGCATTTCATGTGTCAAGTTGAAGTTTTTAAAAACAGTTTAATGTGTGTCTTACTCCTAGTAGGGAAGAAAGATGAAATTAATTAAAAAAACAAACCAAATTACCCTTGGAAAGAAGGAGCCATGCAGGGATGATGGTCTAGTCTAGATTAAGACAAAAATGAAACTGAAATCAGGTAAGGCCAATAAACCATTAAAAAAATACTTACCAAACCAGTATGACCCAATTGACCACATTTGTAACAAGAAAATTGTCTTGGTGTAGCATCTGTGGTATTGACACAACATAAGTGGCCAAATCTCTTGCAGACATAGCATTGAACTTCCTAGTTAAACAGAAGGAAAAAGTAAACAGTCACCGATTGAACTACATAATCCATATCCAATGTAGCCCACTACTTTTAAATTATTGCCTGTAAAAGAAAAGAAGGAAAACGAAAGCAGAAAGACATGGAATAGAGCAACCTTGAGATCATCCCGTAAATAATAATCTTTGCATGAAAACATCTCATGCCCAGAATTTCCACACTTCAAACATATTGTCGAGCTTGTAGAACCAACATTGTGCCTCTCTGGACAGTCTTTAGCACGGTGGCCACCTTTCTTGCAGATAAAGCAATCTCGTGCCTACAGAAACATGAAGTTAGTCTACTCTTGATAAACAATTTAGGCCTTGACATACCAATAAGGCAAAGTCTATGGTACCATCACATTTATCGTATATTGTATCGATGTCATGGCACCATCAAACAGCTAAAAAATATGAAAAGTAAACCAGACATACCATGGTGCATTGTTTAACACTATGCCCCAAACTGCCACATACAAAGCACGGTTTCTTGTGCTTAGCTGCTGTACAGTTGACCGCAGCATGGCCTTCTTCGCCACAATTAAAGCATGTTCCCCAACCACTATCTGGAGGATCAAAATACCTTGGACCCCGCTGGTAGAATAGAAACATACTAAGCTTTCGAGTGGTATAGTATTCTCAAAATCACATTTAAGAACGAATATTTCAACTCACAAGCAGCTTTCGCAGAACAATATTGTCACTTATCTGAACTGTCCCTGCTTCCACAGGCTCATTTTTCTCTGTGGTTTTGATTGTCTCTAATGTCTCTTGTTCTTCAGCTATAACAGCCTACATAAAATGGATTTAAAAAATAAAAAATAAAAACCCAAAATGTGAATGTTCCAATCCAATGCAATTTTTTGGACAAATAATTCATTATTTCAGTTCAATTTCTCTCAAAACTATTTTAATGCAATCAGAATGTGCAATTTGGGTGTGTTTAAATCATACCCATTTAGTGTTAAAGCTCAATTTTCCATGAAAATAACAATGAACATTAAAATAATAATAATAAACATTTTTTTAACAAAATCATTCTTCAATAAAAACAAGTCAAACATGGAATAACACTTACACTTTGAACCCCAGATTCCACCTTCTTCTTTTTCTTCTTCTTCTTTCTCTCAGTCTTAATCTCCTCACTATCCACTTCAGAAGCAGCAATTCCTGTGTTTCCATTCAATACGTCGTCGTATCGCACTACTACAAGCTCGTTTTGCTGGGAAAACGAAGCACCGTCCTGCACGACGTCGTTCTTCACCGTCTTGGGGTTGGGCGCACGCATTTGCAGTGCCTTCTCAACGATCTTGAGGCTGAGATCCTCGTTGGCCTCTTCATCGTCACTGCTCTCTGTCTTCTTCGCTTTGTGCTTCTCTTTTCTCCCCATCTCCCTTCCTTCAATTTTCCCAAACCCTAACCCTAGCTACCGCTCTGCTCTGGTGCTCTCGAATTCTAAGCGCAAAGTGGTCTTTTTGCAAAATTATTTATCAATAATAATAATTTGTTATATGCACTATATTTACTAGGTATTTAATTTACTGAGTTTATTTGTATGTGAATTCGCCTTTTTTAGTTTTAAAATAAATAAAAAATACAGATGAATAAAATAATAATAATAATAATAAATGTTTAAAATAAATTGTAGCTTTTTTTAACAAAATGAATTATAGCTATATTTATTTTTGTATTTGACCAAAATATTTTCATTAATATTAAGTGAGATTAATCTTCCAATTGGATGTGATAATTAGGTGAAAATTTTAAAGTGATGACTTTAAGAAAAAAAAATGTTTGATTACAGTTGTAATTGATGATAAAAATAATAATAATAATGAAGAGTGTTTAAATTGATTTATAAATATTTAGAGAAAAACTAAGATTATGTTTAGAATGACGTCATTGGAGAAAATAATAAAATAATAAAATGGCAAAACTTATTAAAAGTGTATTTGAGAATTATTTTAAAATAAAAAATGAAATGACAAATGAAGGAACCACTCAAAGTCTTACATTTTTGTCTCCTAAAATTAAGGGGTCAAAGAAATAATGACATGACTTTTGGTATAAGTGTATATAGGTTGATTTGGTAGTAAAAAAATTCAAACTGATAAAAAATTAATTAATTTAATTTAGATCATTTTTGTAAAATTTTATTGTCAAACCCAAACCAAACCAAATAGAATAAAAGTGAGTTAGTTTGTTCAGGTTATCAAGTCCTTCATGTTTTTTTATAAACCCAACTAACGAAAATTAGAAAAAATGGTCATAATAGATGGAACAACTCAGCCATTGTAAAATGCTTAATAAAATTAGAAAAATAAACAAACTCAGGCACAAAAATCAAACTTGTGTAATTCACTCAAAGAAATAGAATGCACCAACAAATTAATATTTTTCAACATGGATAACTTTTTGAACTTGGTTAAAAGTAGGTAGAGAATCACTCTTGTTGCAGAAAGATAAAAACTTTATGATCACAAAAGTCTGATCAAAACTCAAATAGAACCTAAAACACTCAACAAAATATTATAACAATGGAATCCAAACAACCTATTCTCCCAAACACACACGCGGGTGCATGAGGTTGTCTTCAGCAACTTGCACAGGTGGGTAATGATTGAGAAAGACATTAGCAACTAGCTTAGTAACAAATCACTCCAACCATGAGTGAGCTCACTCTTGCATAGTCGTAGCTTGCATTACAACTAAGATGGGTCACTATTGTCATATCGTGGCTCATATGGGTGAGGTCGCTTGCTTTGTCACCGGTTGTAGATCACAACCAAGGACATCGTTGTTGTAGCCTCACAACTCAGGAAAAAGGAAGGGCATGTGTGGAGAATGGATATGGGAAAAAGGGGACAACGTTCTAGATTTTGGAATGCACATTTAAGGGAAAGGCTAACCTAAATCTATCAATTTTTTTTAAAGTAAAAGTTGATCGGGTCTACAAGTTAGGTATCAGCTCATCGGGTTTAAAATTTATCAACTCGTAAATTGAATCGAATGTGATCGAATTTGACCTGATCTATTTATCCAAACCAAACCAATTACATTGGGGTAATTGGTTTGGATTGAATTTTTGAATTCATTGGGTCAATCTGATCCAATGAACACCCCTAGTTTCTGGTGGGAGTCCCATCTCTTCCTTCATTAAACTATCAGACAAGAAAGTGATATGTTTCTGTCCAATTCATTTCTTATCCTTCCATTCTATTCCATTACGAGTCACTTTCATCTATCTTCATTAAAACTCCCAAGCATACCCTTTGATCTGGGTGAAAGACATTGTCAAGTGGGGAGTTTAGCTGGGGCGGCACATCTGTTAAAAGATAACACAGGTATCCTAAGATGATCTCAACGAGAATAGAAATCTTGTGTGGATCAAAAGGGTAAAAGCTCATTTGATTCTGATTTCTAGGGTCCATTTGGATAATGGAATTGGAATTGGAATTCAGAATTTTTATTTCAATTCCAATTCCGCTAGAATTGGAATTGGTTCATAATCTTAAATTCTATGTTTGAGTAATATAAAGAATTAGGACACAAAATTGAAATTCTAAAATAAATTCCAATTCTATTGTTTGGATATATGATCCAAAAATGCAATATATATATATATATATAATTGTAATTAAAAAATTTTCATTAAAATTTTATTTAACATTAAATATATAAATATTTACTATTTTTTATTTTTTTCTCAAATTTAATTTTAACTTCATCAACAAATAATAACTAAAAAGTTTCATTGCAAAATAAATAAATAAACTTGTCCCATAAAGTGAAGACACATTGTTCATATCACTCATGAAACTTCAAACATAAACAACATCCACTTTGAAACCTAACTTAAAAATAAATCCAAAATTAAAATGACTTCTTCAAAAATAGACAATAAAAATTCTAAGACCAGATATATTGTCAATTTTATTAATTATTGATTTGCATCAAGATCCATAATTTTCTAAGTATAGTAGGAAGAGCCTTAAATGACTCATACTTTCTTGCATCACTAGTATGAACATCGTAAGCTCAGAGTAATTATGGTTATTGTAAATATGAAATTTTAGAAAGTTCAACGAATATTTCTTCAGCACTTGCTTTAATAGGATCATGTGAATAAGCTTTACTGATAGTGTTAGACTGTTAGCCATATGAGTAATAACAATTGCAAGTGTGTCACCAGAACAATTTCTCTTTCTTTGAAGATTTGGATTCAGTATAGAAGAAGTTAGTTGCTTAACCGAAGTCGGTGTAGATTCAGGTGCACTATAAGAAATTTGTGATTTAGCGATGGAATTTTGCGAGGAAAAATTTTCCTCACTAATTAGCGAAGGAATTGTGAGGGATCAGCGAGGGAAGTCTAAGCCCTCGCTAAATTTTAAAAATAAATTCGAAGGGAAAAATAGCAAAATAATAGCGAGGGAATTACGAGGGAAATAAAATTAGCGAGAGATATTTTCCCTCGCTAAAATTAGCGAGGGAATTGCTAGGAATAATTTCTCTCGCTGAAAGCACAGTTAAAACTTAATTAAATTAGCGAGGAAATTACGAGGGATAAATTCCCTTGCTAAAATTTGCTAGGGAATTGCGAGGGAAAGTTTCCCTCGCTAACTGATAAAATTTTAGCGAAGGAAATTTTCATTTCAAATCCCTCGCAAAACCTAATTAAAATATTTTAAAGGATTCTAAATCCCTAATAGCCGGGCTCTCCCTCTCACTCTCACCCTCTCTCTCTCGTGCTCTCACTCTCACTCACACTCTTATTCTCTCTGACTCAAAGCTACAGCCTCTGTTCTCTGCTTAGCCTTTGCCTCTGCCCAAAGCTATGAAACCCGCGCCACCATTACACCAACACGAGCTAGCAAGTCCAGATCTATTCAGCCTCTGCCTCTGCTCCAAGTCCACGGGTAAGGCCCAAAGAAATCAGGTGAGTCTAACTTGGTCTAACTCAATGTTGAGTTAAGTTGATTTTGTTTTACAACTTGGAAAATTTGGTAATTGGTTTCATGTGTGCTTTTGTAGGCCATTGAGTGAAGATGAAATCAGGTTGCATACGCCCATTGTGATTTCGTGTAATGAGGGAAGAAAAGAAGTTTCGGCTATGCAGAATATAGCCAACAAACAGATCGATAGAACCTTCGCATTTGACAAGGTTTTGTGCCTTTTGCTATTTTTTGATTTATTATTATTATTATTTTGAGTTTTGAACTCGTATAAGAGAATGCAAGCAAATCTAAACAAAGAAAGAAAGAGAAACAATATAAAGTATGCTTAAATGATGATAGCTTAGTGATAATCATTAGCTAATTTTGTTACACATGGATAGAACTATATGGATAGAACTATTTTTCTAGGCAGCAAGTACATAAGCTGTAGAAAAATCTAAGACCCATGAATCCTTTGAGGCATTCGTGGAGCTCCTCAATCAGTCTGCCAATATAAAAGTTAGCGTTTGAAAGTAATTTTGAAAAAGAAACAATAACTCTGGACATGTTCTAACTGTCTTAAAGCTCTTCTCTTAGATATTAACCCACTTTTGTTTGGCCCTAACTAAGTATATTAATCTCTGAAATAAGCTAGCTAAGCTACTGTAAAAAATGACAGGTGTTGAAATCAACATATATCCATGCAGGGACAGATGCAGAAGATGTTTAATAAATGGGCCGAAAATCATGAATCATATTATTAAATATAAATTTTTTTTAAATTAGTAAATAAAGATGTATTTACCTTTATATTATTTAGTAAATTAAGATCAAAATGTATTATTTTTAATTAAGGGTAGATGTACTCTTATTTACTCACTTTAGAATAACATTTTCCTTTTATTATATAAGAAGTTTTATGAATAAAGTAAAAAAGAATAAAAAATATATTTATATTATATATTAAAAGCATCACAATAGTAGTTGTCTTCTACATCATGATTTATAGGTAAAATAAAGTTTTTATATATTTAGATTTTAAAAATAAGAAGAAAGTAAAACTAAAAAAGAGAGGAGTTAGTAAATTTATTATTTAAAGATTTAAAATTAATAAAAAGATGAGTTAAAATTATAATATGAACGTATATAAAATAATCATGAATCACGTGTTAAATACATATCAAGTATAAAATATTTTAACTTCACCATTTTTATCTTTTGAATAATTATGTTTTGATCTCTCTTAAAGTTAATACTTATTATATTGACATTCTTTTTATTTGAAAAATTATTCATACCTCTTTTGTTTTGTATTTTCAATGAGACTTTGTGTAATATTCATACATAAAGTAAGGGAGATATGTGCAATTTCATAAATAAAGAAAGATGTTAGAGTGTAACAATAATACATAAAATTAGAAATGTGAATATAATTTTTAAATAAGAAAAGTATTAATGTAATAATTACTAACTTTATGAGAGATTAATATAATTATCGATTTATCTTTTAATAAATTAGATTAAATTTTTGACACATTTTTAAAAAATTAATGAGAAGAAGAGGGGCCAAGGCCCATGCTTGCCCCCCTTTGAATTCACCTCTGTATCTATGTCTCTAACAACAATTACTAAAGGTTACATCATGAAGTATGAAGAGTTAATTACACATGATGATAGGAAAGTAAAACTCTCTTGCTCATGCTTATGCTCACATATGTTCATCAAAAAATAAATATACTTACATAACATTTGTGTAGGATAAGCATCGGTTCACATCCGATTCTGGTCACGGCATGACGAGAACTGTCTGGGAACGGACTTACATGGACCGTTATCCAGACCATTTGAACAAAGCATGAGATAAGGCCTTTCATAAGGCAAATTCAAATAACTTGGCTGATGTTAAGGGCCATGGGCCTAGAGGAATGAGTACAGAAGTGTGGGATGACCTGGTCGACATTTGGCTGACAGATAAATGGATGACAAGGTTTGCAGCTACCCGAAGGAACAAGGTAGCCATGCCTGATGCCTTGAAGCATACAGGAGGGTCGATAAACTTTGGTCAACACAAGAACAATATGGTAATATAACTTCCTCATTTAAAGTTTTGATGGTAATCTGTTTATTAATATGAAATTTTTTGAGTTTTATTTTATTTTATTAATCTGTTTATTAACATGTTGTAATTATTTGAGTTATTTGCCTATCTTGAGTATGATATAAAGACATTGGTATTTTAGAGGGATTGCCTAACTTTTGATATGTGTTTATTATATATATATTTTTCCATATGTGATTACAGGAGACAGAGTTAAAGTATCAAGTTTCTTAAAGAGATCTCTATGCCAAAGTTCACAAAAAAAAAATGGAAGTTATGTTTTCGAGCGCTCGAGAAATTTTATTGTTGGTGTCTTTAAAATTCAATTGTCATTTATATTTGTTGTTATTGATTTTTGTTAATATTTTTTTTGTTATTTTAGGAGTTGTATGACACCGCTATGATGGAAAAATATGGAAAAAACTCTTCCTCTCATCCTATGGTTGACCCAGAGGTCTAGTTGGATGTGGCGGGTCCCAATAAGAAGGGACGGGTGTATGACATAGGTAACAGCTTGCACATTGGCATTAATAACACCATGCAAGCTTTATCTTCTTCGGTTGTGGGTCCTTCCTGCTCTACACCATTAACATAGGATATAACTGAAGCTGTAAATGCAGCAGTGACAACAGTAATGGCTTCTTTTGTCCAAACTCAACTTGTTCCTATGCTAGCACCCATCCTATCTACGGTCGGATCAGCAAATGTTGCTCCACAAGCATCATCGCAAGGTGCAATAGTTGGCGAGGGTCGAGACGAAAACGAAGCCAACTTTTAGACTAATTGTTTATTCTTTTTATACGGCATTCTTTTTTATGACATTCTTTTTTATCTTGTTCTGTACATTTTTATGAACACAACATTCTATTTATTTTGTTTTGTACATTTTATGAACACGATATTCTTTTTATCTTGTTTTATACATTTTATGAACTATTTACATAACTAGTAGATTTATTTTGGATTATTTGTACAATTTTGTTGTTGTTGCTGTTGTTGGATTTCTGTTTGATATACAGGTTTTGGTAAGTCAATAATATAGGTAATTTTAAAAAAAAAAACATTGGTTAGTGATGGAATAGCAAGTAAATCATATAGGCCATTAGCGAGGGATTAGCGACGGAATAATGAGCAAATCTTTTGGTCATTAGTGACGGATTAACGATGGAATAATGAGTAAATCATATAGGTCATTAGCGAGGGATTAGCAACAATATATTAGCGACGGATTAGCAAAAAAATTGAGAGGGGGATTGGTTGAAATGGATCCAAAATTAGTATGAATTTTTTACGTACAGCAATGGAATAGCGACGTAAATTCTCTCCCTGATTTACGATGGAATAAGGGGTTATATTTGCGATGTATTAGCGATGGATTAGAGACGGATTAGCGAAAGAAATAAATGCACTAGCGGCGAATCAACGAGGGAATACATTCCCTCGCTAATTAGCGATAAAAAAAAGTGATTGATTTATCCCTCGCTAGTCCGTCGCTAGTCCCTCACAAATATTTTGTGTGATGGAATAACGATGGACTAGCGAGGGAAATTTCCCTTGCTAATTTACTTATTTCTTGTAGTATGTATCATAAATTGTCTTTTCAATAATTTTTGAATTGACATTGTTTGTATTCTCTTCTTGTTCAATCTCTTTCATGGCTTTAGAACCAGTCTTAGCACCATCTCCTGTAGCACGATATTGTCCACAAATATTAGCCAAATATTCCCAATTTTTAATTTGTTTATATTTATAATTACTTGTTTCTAGATGAAACTGAAAATAAATATACCAAGTAATACTATTTATGTATAAATATTAATATAAAAAATAAAATTAAAGAAACCATGCTCAAGTTTAATACATTGACACAATCTTCCCAAATTTGATCGCTGTGAACTTTCACCATATTGCGATCCCAATCCTAACCAAAGCCGCTAGTGCCAAGCATGCTAGTAATGATGGCACAATGTTTATCTCAAGTTTTAAGGCGACACACAATGTTGTCCTTGGTGATTACAACATTGCATTTTTTCTTTATGTCATTTATAGCTGCAGTATATGCAACTTATTTCCATCCATTTGGTAACCAATTTCCCAAATTATGTTGTGTAACTAGAATTCTTGTAAAAACATGGTCCATATCTTTTGTCCATTTTAGATATGACTTGGTCTTATCCTTATTTTTACAAAATTCACCTTTCTCCATCAACTAGTAAATAAAAGCAAGACAAATACAATAAAAAAACAATGCATAAAATAACTTAATAAGACAATATCAGATATATTTACAACATAACATAATGTACTGATTAATATAACTACTGCAAAAGGTATTGCAATAAGTAAGGCAATACATCATAAATTATCCACGTCTAGCGTAATAATCATTGAACATTTCAATGGTCAAATTATCTCTAAATGTTATCCACTTATGATTAACTTCTACAAATCTTATGACATTGTCCTCATCTTGCTCCTCCTCTGCCTTTTGTTTCAGATATTTCTGCATCTATCTCATTTAACAAAAAATATAATTTTATTGTTGTTTGTCTTGAATTTAATTGTGCAATATACAACAAGCATTGATAATTCATACCAGTGTTTATAAATTATTATAATGACAATGCATATATCCCTTTTAAGAAAATAAACAAAGTTTAATTATACCTGAGTTTTTATGTCAAAAAAAGATTTTGTATGCAATATGGCCCATCGTTTTTTCATCAAGCCAAATGTTCTCTTTATTACATTTCTTGTTGAAGAATGACGAAGATTCAATATCTCTTTATATGTTTTTGGACTATTACCACATCTTGACCATTCATTACGATGGTAGTGTGTGGAACGATAAAGAGCTAGAAATCAAGGGCCATTGGTATATCCTGCATCTACTAAGTAACATTTCCCTATAAAAATAGATAATTAATGTTAACCATTGAATGATTATAATTTAATACAACTATAAGTTTGAAATTATCACAATTTGATATTATAAATGGGTTTGCTCTTGACATGGTACTACGCGAAACTCTAGAGTCTGATGACGAACTTTCCCATCCAGGTAAGACATAAACAAACATCATATTTCGATCACAGACTCCCAATACATTTGTAGTGATTTGTTGTTTCCTGTTCCTATATTTACCTTGGTCTTTAAATGGAACAGTAACTGCAACATATGTTCCATCTAAGGTTCCAATACAATCTTGTTAATATATTAATATCAAATTTAGTGTATGACATTGTACTCAAATTATTTATTATAACCAATATATTTCTTACCTTAAACCACTTCCACTTATCATCTTCTATAACTTCAGTTGTATGGTGTGAATATTTGATGTACTATTTGGTTAGGCCAATAATTGCTCTAAGAACTTCACTAAAACGTCTACTAATGGTCTTTATAAAGTGAATAAGTACCTCCGACAACTCTCATTTTTACACCATGAGCAAAAATAAGAAAAAATATCGCAACAGATTCTTCTACGATTACATGATGAGTATCATGTAATCCTCTCTTTTCACGTAAAATGTTGCAAAGCTCAAAAAAGGCATGCTTAATGAGATGTAATTGATTATAACAATTTTCATCACTACCATGATATAATCGTCTTAAAAGCATTTTTCTTTCCAAGTCATTGTCATTCTCCACTCTTAACTCTCTATGTATGAATCCTTCATTATACCACGAAGCTATTGCGGCTACACTAATAGCAACTCCCTCTAAAATTAATTTTCTTTTTTTTACTTGTCTCATATCTTCACTGGTTGATGAATTAGTTTTTAATATTCTTCTTGACATCTAATAATTCAGTCATAAAACAAATGAATTATAATATGACTAATACAATGAAGCATAAGCTGTTGGTTATATAGAAACTTTGATGCCTGGCACATGACCAACAAAATAATTTTTTTTATAAACAAAATATTAAAATTAACACTTATAATAGTTTTATTTCATGATTAACCAAAATTGAAGGGATAATGCATTACAAAATAAATATTATGTACCAACCATAAAAATGGCTTCAACTTCATGAGGTAATTTCTATTATAACTTTTATTTTCATATTTATCTTTAAATTTTTTTACGAGTATTTATCTTTAATTTTCAAATGTAAAGGTAATAAATTAAATATGCTTGTAAGCTAGAAACAAATATAAGGAACGGAGGCGTGGCCATAACATACCGACTAGCTAATGTCTAAAATAGAAATAATTTTAAAAATTTTACAAAGCATATATGCATTTAAATGAATCAATCACAATATCATTTCTTAAATCAGACATCAAGCCACATTCATCCATAAAGTACAACATGTATAAATTCCTTATCTGCAATAAAAATTTTCAAAATCATGAACCAATAGGCTTTAGGTATGCTCTTCGTTAAACATTTTTTTTTTTGGACAATATTCACTAAACATAGTTAGTCAGGAAGTCAAAGGCCAAATTATCACATGTAATAGGAGAATTTTGTAAATAAGCACTGTTTATTATAAGTATAGATAAATTGTTGACACTTGTAATGTTGTGTGTTTAATGTTAAAAACAAACATATTTAAAAAAATACTTTACATATTTTAACTATTTATTTAAATGCCTACAATATACAATAATTACTTAAAAATCTCTCTTGCAATAGACAGATTATACAAGAAAAGACAAAGGAATATTACAGAAGTTCGAAGCCAAAATAACTAAACGCTTACCCAATAGGGATAACATGCGTGTGAACGGTAAGTGCATCTAATGTTATATTAAAAATTTCTCATTAGGTTCATTGTAAATGCCAATTAGAACTTAGTCTGTGGGACAGGGTATCCAAAAGCTTATCCAATAGCCTTTCACCTAACATTGTTAGGCTTATTACCCAATAGCCTCACCAATTTGATCAAGTTGGGCTAATTTTTAAAGTAAATATATAAATTAATCTCTAAAAAATACACAATATGTGTATTTGGTGTCTAAATTTGTTCAAGTACACAAATTAGTCTCCAAATGTGTGAAATTCTCAACACGTTTATCCATCTATCAGTTGGGATTAATGAGCACTAATGGAGAGTTTGATGTGTCACGTTAAGTACACATGTGATACGTTAGTGGACCGTTAGTGAAGTATAGGTGACACGTTAACAATGGTAATGTGTTATGGTTCAAAAACAACATCATTTGAAGCATCCTCTTTAATTGAAATGAGGAAGAGCAAGGTTTTTTGAACTCTAATTTCCCAAATCTCCTTGGTTTTCTTAAGCTCCCTAATTTCCCAAGCTCCTTAAAATGATTACACTGATGATGCTTGCAATAAATGGGTGCGGTTCTAGCGAGGAAATCACAGCAATGAAACTTTGTGGCTATGGAAATAGGTTAAGAATTATTCAATGCAAGAAGGAAAAGAACAGAGACAAGTGGTTTTGGATTAAATGCTTGAATGATAATTTATGTTTTTGTGCAAAGAGAGAACTTAGAATGTGACCATTTTGAATAGGTGGATGAATCATCCTCAACCACTCCAAACTTAGATGATTGATCGTTGATTAATAGGGGACAACATGCATAAGAAGCAAGGGAATTGGAGGAATAAAGGGATAGCAACACTTTTAGGGCAAAATTGGGAGGAAGTTTTCAGTAGTTAGGTTTAAAGTAGAAAACGACGCCATGTTAGGGATGTGAACACTGTTAACATGCCATCTAGGCTTCATTAACAATCCATTTAACTTGCCACATGTGCACTTAACGTGATGCATCAAACTTTCTGTTAGTGCTCATCAACCCCAATTGACGGAAGGATAAACATGTTAGGGATTTCACACATTTAAGGACTAATTTGTACACTCGAACAAATTTAGAGACCAAATGCACACAATGTGTATTCTTTAGGGACAAATTGGTGTATTTACTCTAATTTTTAATAGGGCCTTGTATTTTTTAGGTATCCAAAAGAAAAAATTATTCAATCACAAATGTCGATACGTGTCCCCAAATTAAGTGCTCCAAACAAGTCCTCAAAGTTCAAATAGAGTGTAAAACTAAATCTATAGTATAAATACATCTCATATAAAAATAAAAAATAATGTACATAACAAAGACACTTTATAAAACGCTAACGAGTTAGTTTAGCAGTAAATGAATACATAATATGTAGGTAGAATATATTTACATATTTAAATTTTAGTTATGTTAATTATTTAGAGTTATGCTGTATAAATATTTTTTAAAATTTCCTAATCTCATCTTGTATGACTTGTATTTAACTTGACAAAGAAGGAAATTAGTTAAATTGTGCGCAAGTTTAGCCAAACACCATCTAACTACAATAATAATAAAAAAAAAATATTTATAAAGTTTGTTCTGACACCAACTTTAAATTAAAAGACAACACAAAAAATAAGTAGAATATTTTTAAATAATAGGAAAGCAATATTTTCTTACCTCAAATATAGGATTGCCAAAATGCACTAAACTTGATAAGCTCACATGAATAATTCGACAAAATGTGTGGCTTGAAGTTAATTAAGGGTTTAGGATTTAGGATTTTCCTACCTCAAATATACAATTTTCTTTAACTCGACTTGGAATCCTATTAATTTGCCTTAAGTCGAGTGTCTGAAATCTAATTCATTTTTTAACCCAATGAACTGTCATCTAAGAACATAGTATTGTTTTTCGTTTGAATTGAAACACAATTGACAATTGGGCTAACTTCCTAATTTTTTTCTATTAACCCAAAATTAATTTGCCCAATTTTTTTAATTATCATTTATTCAAAATTTTAAATATTAGATTAGTTGTATTTTTTTAAATAAAAAAACAGAGTTAGTGGATTTGTCCACCCAACCTGCAACCCGCATAAAATTTGATTGAGTTAACAAAATGTTAGTAAAAAACACACTTAATTCGAATTAACCTAACTTGACAACTTTACTTAAATATTAAAGGAATATTCCATAAGCAAACATGAAGCCCAAGCACCCAAACAAAGTTGGGGGAACTTTTTTACACCAAAGTAAGGTTTTTTTTTTAAATAAAGTAAATTGAGGGTGGTTTGGTCATTGAGAATTGCTATGATATCCATAAAGGTATCATATATAGAGGTGGACAATCTGGTTCGCGGCAGGTTGAAGATAAATGGGCCAAATCGAATTGGCCCACATTTTAAATGAGCTAACAAAATTGTGGTCCGCATCTGCATCACTTTAACTTATGGGTTTGCTAGTCAACCCACAGGCACACAAGTTAATTTTTGTTTCCTTTTTTATTTGTTTTACTCTTTTTAAATTTCTTTCTTTTCTTTAAAACTTGTTTTTTAACCTTATTTAGATATTTGAGCATTGGAGTTAATTGGACTTGAGAAACTTTCATTTTTATCTTTAGGCAAGAAAACTAATTGAACAGAATGTTAAAATAGTATTTTTTTTTAAAATAACATTTAGCAAGTTGACAGGCTGTTTAACCTGTGAGTTAAATAGATCGGGCTCATAGGCCCGCATTTAAATAGCCCTGCAAAATGTCGAGTCTTAACCCACATGGGTTGTGGGTTTAACAAGTAAATGAGTTAGCTCGCAAACCACAATTCATTTACCCAGTTCTAATCATGTAAGAGGTAACTAGTCAACATTTTATTGATTGTTGATTTTATCATAAATGTTTGAAAATTCATCAAACATTTGAGTAAAATACTCTAATATCCCTTCTATTTGTCTAATTTTTCACATGTCTCCCTTTATTTTCAAAAATTACACAAAACTCCTTTAACACTTATACAAATACCCCTTGTATTTTGGAAAAGCCCTTCACATATATCTAATTTAAAACTATAAGTCCACAATTGTCTAACAGAGTCATTAATCAATCATTAACGACCTTAAAATGATATTTTTACCCTTAGTTTCATTACCATTGCTTGTAATAATGATAAAATTAAGGATAGAAATGTTATTAAGATTTAAGAGTATAAATTTATGGGTAGAAATACTATTTCAAGCAAAAATCATTTAGTATTATAAGTAACACTGATGAAATTAAAGGTAAAAAAAATTTCATTTTATGTCATTAATGATTGACTAATGCTATTTTTTAGTCAATTTTAAACTTATTGTACTTAATTGAATTAATGTGTAGTGTTTTTTTAAAATACAAATGGTGTCAGTAGAGTTTTGTGTAGCTTTTAAAAATATAAAGAATATGTGAAAAACTAGACAATTAAGGAGAATGTTTAAGTATTTTACTCCAAACATTATTTTTTCAGGTACAAAATTTTTTTAAATATTATTTACAATGAATAAATGTATGACAACTTAACTTGGAAATCGAGAAAAAAATATAGGTATAACCCTATGTTTGGATGCTTTTTCATTAATGGAACGGAACGGAATAGGTAGGAATAGAATGGAAAGGAAATGAATGAAATGGAACATAGTTTCCATGAAAGTTTCATTAAGAACTAATTACCTATGTGTTCATCCCATTCTCCCTCAATTTTACACTATATTTGGATGATAGGTAATGAGGGGAACGGAAAGGGAATGAGGGGAACAGAAATAACTTCCTTTGTTTGGGAGTTTTAAAATGCATAGAGCGAGGCGAACACATGTAGAATCATTTTCTCTTCCCCTCAAATGCCCAACTTTTGTTCCCCCCAAAATTGAGGGGGAATGGAAGGAACACATAGGTAATTCCGTTCCGTTCTGTTCCATTAATGAAACTTCCAAACAAAGAGAATTAAAACTATGTTCCATTCAATTCCTTTCATTTCCATTCCATTCCTACCTATTCTGTTCCGTTTCATTAATAAAAAAACATCCAAACACAGGATTAGGGGGAACAAAAGTTATTGTTTGAGGGGAAGAGGGGGGAAATGATTTCCCATGTGTTCCGTTCCATTCCTATGCATTTTAAAACTCCCAAACAAGGGAAGTTATTTCCGTTCCCCCCATTCCCTTTTCATTCTCCTCATTACCTATCATCTAAATATAGTGTAAGAGTAATCACTTCCTTGTTGATGTGGATTATGTATATTGTAGCATGTACCAAAACTTGCATTAAATGAAGTCATTAGGAGTGAATTAATGATGAAGAGTTTGAGTAGCTTAAATAAGGTTATGAGATCAAAATCAAACATCGATGTCATAATTGTATACCAAAAAATAAACTCGCATAACTTGTTATTTTTCTTAGAAATTGTGATGAATTATTATTCTTATATTTAAATAAAAATTTTGAAAATCAAAATAGGAAAACAAGTTTCTTAAATATGAATGATAATCAACATGAATTTCATTTAAAAATAATACACTAAAAGTTAAAGTTTTAAATATTTTATAAGTAAGATTTTGAAGTTTCTTTACAATTTAAAATTAAAAGTTATAGTCTAAGATTTAATATATCAAGTGTCATTTATTATACAGATAATTGTTTGAAAATATGTAGTTAGAGTTTAAATATTTATAATAAGATAAGATTTAGAAGTTTCTTTACAATTTAAAACTTTACCTAAAATTTATTATATGAAGTGTCACTTAGATAATCGCTTGAAAATATGTCAGTAATATTTTAGAAGAATAATTATATCGTAAAATTATACTGTCATTTGCTAATAATTCAATTAATTAATTACAATGAAATGACTTTTTTTTTTTTTGGTCTTTGCTTGCTATCCCCGTCTCCTTTAACGTGAGACTAGTAGAATAATGAGGTTGTCTATCCCAACAACGCCTATATAGAATATAAGTTATTGTAAGTTTAATTTAATTTTTCCTGATTGTTTTATATTTAATTTTAACCTAATTAACTAATGATGATTTAGGTAATTATTTTAGCATATATGCCATTTTTTTTACATTATATATGCCACCTTTTACTCAAAGCTCAAATGGTTATTCTTTGGAGTCATACAAAGTACTAACTACTATTTCAAATCTTATTCCTTATATTAGCTTCAAATTAGGATTTTTTTTAGCAGGAGTTTCAAATTAGACAGCTATAACATAATTTAGGATAATAACTATAAAGGTTTAATTTTGATATATTGTCTTACTATATCATTTAATCATTTTCTGGTAATATATAATTTAATCATTTTATTATTTATTGTTAAATTATTTAAAATGTTTGACTATTATAACATCTACTAAAAAATTAAACTTTTTTATTATGTGTTAACATATGATTGCATGATAATGTAAATTTTTTACAAAGATGATAAATCAAAATCAAACTATAATTATGATTTAAAAATTTTGTAAAAAAGTTTTTGAATTCAAGAAATATTAATTAGACTAGTAGTTTAGATACGTAATTATAAGTTATAAAATAATCAATTCATTAACTTCATTTTGAATATTAATTTATCTGATTAGTAGTTTTAGATTGACCATATTTTTGTCAAAATTTTAATTATATTTTCTTTGAAAAGATCTAATCAATACTGTGCTTAAACATAATTTTTAATGTAAAAAATAATAATAATTTTACCTCCAAAATGTGGTCGAGATAATAAGTAACCTTAATCTTATGGGATGAGGACGCAAATTTAAATAATAGGGAAACAACTATTGTGAGAGGTCGTATAACTCTCTTGTTCCTCCAAACGGGGATTAGTCCTATAGGCAGTTTAAATGAGTTGAATTTGTGGAGATACCTTGTAATCTAAAAAAATCATAATTGTTCATATGAATATGTCTAATCAATATTGTACATAAATATCTCATAAAAATAATTGCACTTAACTCTAAGGATTAGCTTAATAGTAAATGAGCATGTGATGTGTAGATACACAATTACATGTTCGAATCCCAGATATATCAAATTCTTGAGATCAAGGCACAAGGAATAAACATAATTTTTCATATGCATATGTCTAATCAATATTATACATAAATACCTCATAAAAACAATTGCACTTAATCTCAAGGGTTGACTTAGTAGTAGATAAGCATATAATCTGTGAATATATACACAATTACAGGTTTGAATCTCATATATACGAAATTCTTAAGATCAAACCATAAGGAATAAATAGAGTTTTTCATATGAATATGTCTAATTAATATTATACATAAATATCTCATAAAAACAATTACACTTAACTCAATGGTTGACCTAACATTACATGAACATATGATGTGTGAATAAGTTGATGGTTATCGATTTAAATCATAGCTACATTAATTTTTTGAAATCATGTCGTAAGAAATATATTGAGATAAATTAGTTGAGGTATACGCATAAATTAACTGGGATATCACTTTACTATACTAAAGAAAAACAATGCAGTTTTTTTTTAAAACCACAATATATCCTCAACATATTCGACTCATTTAATTCATCCATCAAACTAATTTCTGTTTAACCATTAGACCACGAGAGCTGTACAATGTCCTTATAATTTGTTTTTAATTTAAATTTGCGTCTTCTGGGTGAATTGCACCTTTTTCTGGTAGATGCAGGACGGATGCAATTAAAATAAAAAAGAAAAAAATACGCGACAAATCACACTTTGGAATTCCAATCTCCCAAGACCGACCAAAGAAATGGCAAAACGTCATCGCACGCATTATAGAGACAGTACGACATCGTAACAAGCGAAATGAAGTCTTTAAAAAAAAAAATAATAACCAACGACACAGAAAGTATTATTTTATTCGATTACTACCCGAAACTACTAAGAATTTGCACATGCACCCCCCTCACAGACTCACATGTTACATCACACTAGAGTTCAACCAGGTCTAGAATTACAGTGGTGAAATACCAAAACTGCCCAAACCCCAAAATAAAGACCAAAGACCTTTCTTCCTCTCGAGCATAAGCTTCTTCATCTGGTGATCTCGTTTATCACAGTGCCCCTCGCTCACACCTTCTCTCTCTTCCCCTTTCTCTCTCCTCCATTGTTTCCGAATAAGCAACGCTAGTTAGGTCAATTGCCATATTCGCCATGACTGTGATGACCCCTGCTCCCATTGACGTACGTTCCCTAGCCTCACTCACTCTCTCTGCACTCGCGTTTTACTCCGTTTCGCAGTTCAATCACTCCTTTGTTTGTAATTTCGATTGTTTTTTTTTTAACATGATTTTATTTGGTGTGTTTGGGGTCAATTTGATTTTCGTTTCGGTGGGTGTGTTGGGCAGTGATGGGGTTTCGTCTAAGGGTTGTGGTTTTGATCTCTGCGAGTGGAATTTGCTTCAATTTCGATGCTTGGGTTGCATTTCGTGTTTTGAATTTTAGGGGTTTGTGAGGGGATTGATTTAATTGGGTTTGGTCTTCGGTGGATCCGAAGTAGGGTGATGATTTTTTGTTTGGCCTTTGCTTTGTGCAGCAGCAGGAGGACGAGGAGATGCTCGTCCCGCACACGGATTTGGCTGAGAATAATCACCAACCCATGGAAGGTATACTCTATTGATCCGTAGAGAAACCTCCTTTTTGTTACTATATTTATTGCCTTTTATATGATCTAATCAAGACTTCAGGAAACCAGTTTATGCATTGTTTGGTTGCCAGAAAGAGAGAGGGAAGAACTAATTGATAAGTTGGTCTAAGAATTATAGGTTTTCCGTTATCATTTTCCAGACAAAAAGTGATTTATTGTTAATTTGCATTTTGGAAATTTGTGTATTTTCAATGTCTTTATTAATTTTGTGATTATTTCTCTCACTTTCTTTCCTCTTGTTTTACTCATTTTTCTTGGCAACCAAGTAGAGGTCTACTTCAGTTATGGTCACTTTAATTTTTCAGTTCTCAGCTAATTTAAGGCATGATACGTAATTGTTCTTTTGTCATTTATTTTGGTGATCATTAGTTGTAGCTCAACCTGAAACTGCCAACACCGTGGAGAGTCAGCCTGTCGAGGATCCTCCATCATCGAGATTCACATGGAGAATTGACAACTTTTCTAGGATGAATACAAAAAAGCTCTATTCGGAGATATTTATTGTTGGTGGTTATAAATGGTATTGTGCTTGCACATTCTCTGAGTTGATTCATGATGTTCATTTTTCTTGAATGTTTGTTCCTATGCGTGCTTATCTTCAGCGATCTCCTCTCCTGAACCTTGTTTTGTACTGGGCAGGCGTGTGCTTATTTTCCCAAAAGGGAACAATGTGGACTATTTGTCCATGTATTTGGATGTTGCAGATTCACCCAGTTTGCCCTATGGTTGGAGTAGATATGCACAGTTTAACTTGGCAGTAATTAATCAAATCCATAATAAGTACTCTGTCAGAAAAGGTAGTTTCTTCAGTTTGTTTTTGTTCTTTACATTTGTTACAAGTTGGAGTACATTAGCCATGCATGTATGTAGGAAAGAGCATTGCTGGAATTAAAAGTGAAGAATGTTGTAAGATGTTTGTTGCAATTAATGGAAGAGCATTTGATACTTGGAAAAGTCTATTTTTGTACCAATTCAAAATTTTCACTGAGAAGCCTGAATGATTTTGGTGGATTATTTTCACCAAATCCCCATAATAATACCTCTCTGTATATTGTGCTCATCTCCCATGCCATTTCTTCTTAACCATTTACTTTTGCATATCCTGATAGAAATTTCAAAACCTAACAAAACTGGCTGACATACTTGTTTCTTTTCATCCGCCTTTTGTCTTCCCATTCAAATTTCACTTCATTAAACTTTTTTACTAAATTTGAAACTACCACTTGTACATGTATTCCTTTCCTTTTAACTTTGGATCTAAATCTGGATGTTGTTATATTACTTGTCTTAAATGAACCTTTTAGTATTACTTGTTAGATGAAGCAAAAGGAAAGAGGGAAAAAGTGGAAATGCACATTATTTTTGGGCATAGCCATGGGTCTCGTTGTAACTTCATTTTAATACACTATGCAGACACGCAGCACCAATTCAATGCACGAGAAAGTGATTGGGGTTTCACGTCCTTCATGCCACTTGGTGAATTGTATGATCCTAGTAGAGGGTATCTTGTGAATGATACTCTTATAGTTGAAGCTGAGGTTCTTGTTCGTAGGATTGTTGATTACTGGACTTATGATTCAAAGAAGGAGACTGGCTATGTTGGGCTTAAGAACCAGGGAGCTACCTGTTATATGAATTCTCTACTCCAAACTTTGTACCATATCCCATATTTTCGAAAGGTTAGGCATTATTTCTCATTTTTTTCTTCTTGCCTGAAGTTCGCTTGTTTGAGTGGAAAGTAATGAGGAAGTTGGGTCGTGGATATCATATTTCAGGCTGTGTACCATATGCCAACAACAGAGAATGATATGCCCTCTGGAAGCATCCCTTTGGCTCTGCAAAGTTTATTCTACAAGCTCCAGTATAGTGACACCAGTGTCGCAACAAAGGAGCTGACAAAGTCTTTTGGATGGGATACATATGATTCTTTCATGCAGCATGATGTTCAAGAACTAAATAGAGTCCTCTGTGAAAAACTTGAAGACAAAATGAAGGTAATAGAAAGACCTTTGGATGTTTGTACAGGAAATTTTTTTTGGTGAATTACTTTCTCAAATGCATTATGGATTATGTTTATTTTGTCTTTAGGGAACTGTTGTTGAGGGAACTATACAGAAGTTATTTGAAGGGCACCATATGAACTATATTGAGTGCATCAATGTGGACTATAAATCAACTAGAAAGGAGTCATTTTATGGTACTTTCATATGCATGCTGAAGTTAATTATATGTTTAGTTGTACCTAGTCACTTGATACTAATTTAATCTTACACATGCGTGACAGACCTTCAGCTTGATGTCAAAGGCTGTCGTGATGTTTATGCTTCCTTTGACAAGTATGTTGAAGTTGAACGTCTTGAGGGGGACAACAAATATCATGCCGAACAATTTGGCTTGCAGGTTGGTTGCAATTGCTAAATTCTGAATTTACTTGTAAATTATCTGTGTTATCTTAATTCTCTACCTCTACATTATCTTTTTCCCGTCTTTTGTGTCTGCAGCAATTTGATATTCACAGCCATGTAAATTAAGAAGTGCACTGTGATACTCCTTAGATATAGTAACATATGATATATGCATAATTAAGTCTACTATGTCTCAGTGTGAGTGATTCCAAATGGAACTGTGATGACCAATAAAATACATAAAAAATTGTTTATGCAGAATAAAGCTTTAATGGTTTCTTTCCCCTCTCTCAGAAGCTGTTGGATGTCTAATTGTTATAACTCACTGACTACTTGACTATTTTTCACTTTTTATGCACAGCATCAATTGTATGATTTAATTTACCTACCTCCTGGATTCCAACATTGTTATATCATTTTGAAGTAATTTGTTTTTATGTACTTTAAACATTTTGCTTATTTGCTTGGAACAATTTCACAACATTTCCCAAGTTTCTTATATCTTCTTTCAGAGTGCAATCATATAAGCAGTTTATTTTATCTAGTTTGATGTGTAAACTGATGTTTTTTTTTTTTTGGTGATACATAAAATTTTCAGGATGCTAAGAAGGGTGTCCTATTCATTGATTTTCCTCCTGTCCTGCAGCTTCAGCTGAAAAGATTTGAATATGACTTTATGCGGGATACTATGGTAAAGGTTGGTAGTCAAATAGACACGTTGGTTTGTAACACATTTCCTTCTCTTGGTACTTTATTTGCTGGCATATGAGGAAGTTAGTAGTTTCTTTTTATTTAGAACTTTGATGAGCCATTAACGCATGTCTATAAAAGGAAAGGAAAGAATAAGGGGTTGGTGGAGAAGATTCAGCCATAATGGGAGAAGGAGACATTGGGAGTTGTTTCTAATAAGTTGCACTCTAGTAAGTTGTGCCTAGGAAGTTGTAGTTCATAGGGAGTTGTTTCTAATAAGTTGTGCCTAGGAAGTTGTAGTTCAATAATTGTAGTTTGGAGTTTCTAAGCTAGAAGGTCATGAAGTCTAAAAGGTCTTTGCTTGTACTATAAAAGCAAGACCTCAACCTTTGTATGGGTGTGGAGAATTTGGGTAATCTTGGGGAGTCTTAGGCCAAGGGCAGAGGATGTGTATCGCACCTCTGATTTTTCTTTCCTTTTCTCTATTTTTCCATAGTTCCCTTTACATCTCCAGTTTTCCAGATCTATAATAGGAGCTCTGCTCCTTGAAGTTCCTACGTAATTCCTTTAATAAAACCAGTACCTATCAACTGGTATCCGAGCTCCCGATCCGGGGAGCGTTTGGATGGTATCAACACGTATGGAGAGCAGATTAGAAGCGGTGGAACAACGGATGGATGGAATGCAGAGTTCTATTTAGGAGTCCATTGAACAACGATTTTAGGAGATGATGAGGACGATGACAGAGCAGATTGCTGAAGCAGTACGAAATGGGCGCGAGAGCGCAGAAGGAGGGGGAAGTAGTCACGATGGAGGAACCAGCAGAGACGGCAGAAGGGAAGACCGTGTGAGGCGGCTGGAGGTGCAATATTTTACGGGAGATGATCCTTATAAGTGGATCGATCGGGTGGAACGCTACTTCGAGGTCAACCAGATTTTGGAGGAGGAGAAAGTGGCGACAGTGGTGGTGTGTTTGGAAGGGAAGGCTTTGAACTGGTTCCAATGGTGGGAACCAAGGATGGGAATTATGACTTGGCCTTTGTCTCACCAAGGGCTGTTAGGGAGATTCTAGAATTCTTCGTTGGAAAATCCTTATGAAATATTGATGGGGCTAAGACAAAGGGGGAGTGTGATGGAATACCGTGAGTAATTTGAACTCCTTTCAGCACCACTTCACTATGCTGAAGAGGAATTTATGAGAGGGGCATTCATGAATGGGTTGAAGGAAGAAGTAAAAGCAGAGGTACGTTTCATGACTTCAGGTGATCTTCATGCTCTAATGAAGATGACACAGAAGGTGGAGGAAAAAAATCGCATGTTGGGTCAGACATATAGGTACCCATCTCATGGCACTGGGCCTAGCTACAACAGACCTGCACTTACAAATAAATGGGTTGGGGCCCATGAAAATCAAGGGGGTGAGGGAGTGAGTAGCCTAATCTGAGCTTTGGCCAGAAGTCTTTTTCGTTGAACAATGGAGGAAGGGCTGAAGTTTTTGTGGCAAAGGGAAATCGAACCTTCAGCAAAGAAGGAAGCTCATCGGCTAGCAATAGGAGAGGGTATGGGTTCAAAAGGTTGACAGAAAAAGAGGAGAGAGATAAGAGAAAGGAGGGGGGTGTTTTAGGTGTCATGAAAAGTATCATGCTGTGAATGTTTGCAGAAACAAACAGCTGCATGTGATCTTGCTAGGGGAAGAGGATGATGGAGGAGGGGAGTATGTCAACCTGGGAGATGAAGAAGAAAAGGAGGAAGGCATGGAATTGCAGCTGAATATGAATAGTATTGCTGGAATGACATAAAAAAATTCATTGAAGTTATGGGGAAAAATCAATAGGAAGAAGGTGATTGTTTTGGTGGACTCCGGGGCTTCTCACAATTTCTTGTCCCACAATTTGGTGAAAGAATTGCAGATGCAACATGAAAACACCTGGGGATATTTTGTGGAAGTTGGTGGAGGGCGAAGGTTGGGTAGCCAGGGCGTTTCTAGGGGCATGGAGTTGCAGCTACCAATTCTGAAGGTGGTGTAGAATTTTTTTCTTGTTTGATTAAGGAGGAGTGGATGTGATTTTGGGGTATGAATAGTTGAAGAGTTTGGGGAAGTTCACTGTTGATTTCAGGGAGTATTTAATTGAAATTAAGGAAAATAGGAAAACTATGGAGATTAAAGGTGATCCGACCCTGTCCAGAACAGTTGCATCCTTAAAAGCTCTAACTAAGGAGCTAAGGGGTGAGGCTGAAGGCTATTATGTAGAGTTGGGGATGTTAATATGGTGCAAGAGGGATCTCTCCTAACCCTAGAAGGAGTAAAGGAGTTATTGGAAGAGTACAAGGGGCTGTTCAAAGAAGCTGTGGTTCTACCTCCGAAATGACAATGTGATCATGCTATCACACTAAAAGAAGGATCACAAATATCGAATATCAGGCCCTATACGAACCCCCACTGCCATAAGGAAGAAATTGTGAAGTTTGTGAAGGACACGATGACAACAGGCATGATTAGACCAAGCACCAGCCTTTATTCAAGTCCCCAAATTTTGGTGAAGAAGAAAGACGACAGTTGGCGATTTTGTGTGGACTATAGGGCTCTTAATAGCATAACGGTCCCTAACAAATTCCCTATTCTGGTGATTGAAGAATTGCTAGATGAACTAGGTGGAGCAACAATTTTCTCTAAGCTTGAATTGATGTCTGGATACCATCAAATACGTATGAAGGAGGAGGATGTTCACGAGACAACTTTCTACACATATGAAGGCCACTATGAATATTTGGTGATGTTGTTTGAACTCACCAATGCACCCTCAACATTTCAAGCCCTCATGAATGAGATTTTTAGGCCGTTCCTCAGGAAGTTTGTGATGGTATTTTGATGACATTTTGGTCTATAGTGCAGAACCATCTTCACATCTAAGCCACTTACGGGAGGTGTTCCAAGTTCTCATGGATAACACTCTATGGATTAACTACAAAAAGTGCAGTTTTGGAGTCACACAATTGTAGTACTTAGGGCATATTATTTCAGCCGAAGGGATTCAGGCTGATCCAAGTAAAGTGGCAGCCATGAAACAATGGCCAGTTCCGAAGGACATAAGAGGTTTGAGAGGTTTCTTAGGGTTGACAGGTTACTACCGACAATTTGTGAAGGGTTATGGGGTGATTGCAAAGCCATTGACGCAGCTGTTGAAGAAGAATAATTTTAAATGGTTTGAAGAGGCTCAAGGTGCATTTGAGGAACTCAAAGCGGCCATGGATAGGTTGCCTACCTTGGCTTTGCCAAACTTTGACCTACCATTTAAGATAGAAACTGATGCATCTGGGTATGGAATTGGCGCTGTTCTTATGTAATAGGGTAGGCCCTTGGCGTTTGTGAGTCAAGCACTTTCGGAAAAGTCTAAAATAAAATCAGTATATGAATGGGAGTTAATGGCCATTGTCTTTGCTGTCTAAAAGTGGCGGAAGTATTTGTTGGGGCATCACTTCATTATTAGAACAGATAAGAAAAGCCTCAAATTCTTATTAGAACAACGTGTTTTGGCAGGGGAACAAATGAAGTTGGTCATTAAGTTGCTCGGTTTTGATTTTGAAATTCAATATAAGCCTGGTGCATAAAATAGAGCAGTCGATGCATTGTCGCGGGTTATGGAGTGTAAGGCCATATCTATGATTACTAACTCAGATCTTGTGGAGCTGGCTGAAGAAATTTTAGAAGATGAGCAACTGAAAATTATCATGCAAGAAGAAGTGCAAAGTCCCACTAGTCATCCTCACTATTCAGTCTCCAAGGGGTGTTTATGGTACAAGGATAGGCGGGTTTTACGAGCAAGAATTCCCTTATTACTAGAGGAATTTCATGCTTCACGTTGGGGAGGGCATTCAAGAGTAACTAGAACTTACAAAAGCTTAGCAACGTCTTGCCATTGGAATGGTATGAGGAGGGATGTGGAACAATTCGTAGCAAGTTGCAGCACTTGCCAGAAGAGCAAATATCAAGCCTTGAAGCCAGCCGGTCTACTCCAACCACTGCCCATTCCCAATCAAGTATGGGAAGATGTCTCAATGGATTTTATTGGGGCATTGCCACGGTCGAAAGAGACTGACTCTATATTGGTGGTGGTGGATCCCATGAGCAAATACACCCATTTTATTCCTCTTAGCCATCCATTCACAGCAAAAGAGGTGGATGCTGTTTTCATCAAAGAAGTGGTGCGTTTACATGGTTTCCCAAGCTCCATCGTGTTGGATTGGGATAGTGTCTTTATGAGCCTTTTCTGGAAGGAGTTGTTTCAGCTCTCCGGTACCAAGCTAAAGTTCAGTTCAACTTATCATCCGTAGACCGATGAACAAATAGAGTTAACCAACCGGACTATTGAAACTTATCTAAGATGTTTTGTGAATGATTATCCCAAGCAATGGGTGACATGGTTGTCTTGGGCTGAATTTTGGTTTAACTCATCCTATAATGCCTCTATTAAAATGAGTCCATTCAAGGCCCTTTATGGCGGGAAGCTCCTTCAGTGATCAAATATGGGAGAGATAGTTAGTGGTGGAGGAAGTGGATAAACTGTTAATGGAGAGGGACAGCATTTTGGATGAACTTAAGCGAAATTTGTTGCGGGCTCAGCAAAGAATGAAGCTACAATCTGATAAGGGTAGAAGAGAGGTTGAGTTTACGGAGGGAGAGTTGGTTTATCTAAAGGCACAACCCTATAGGCTGAAATCCTTGGCCAAACGAGCTAATGAAAAACTTAGTCCACGCTTTGATGGCCCATTTGCAGTTTTGAAGAGTTGGCTCAGTAGCCTATCGATTGGATTTACCCAATTCAGCAAGAGTGCATCTAGTTTTCCATGTGTCCCAATTGAAAAAAGCTCTTCATCCAAGTAAACCTGTCCCAACAACTTCCTACATTTCTATCAGAAGAATGGGAACTACAAGTGGTTTCGTCTAAAGTAGTGGCTCTGTGCAAGTCATTGAATGGAGAAACTGAAGTCCTAATCAAGTGGACTAACTTGCTCGACTATGAGATTATTTGGGAAGACTTTGCTGCGATCCAACAAGCATTTCTAGAATTTCACCTTGGGGACAAGATGGAGCTTATTGGGGCGGGTATTGATATGCCATTAACACGTCTATAAAAGGAAAGGAAAGAATAAGGGATTGGTGGAGAAGATTCAGCCATAATGTGGAGAAGGAGACATTGGGAGTTGTTTCTAATAAGTTGCACTCTAGTAAGTTGTGCCTAGGAAGTTGTAGTTCAATAATTGTAGTTTGGAGTTTCTAAGCTAGAAGGTCAAGAAGTCTAAAAGGTCTTTGCTTGTACTATAAAAGCAAGACCTCAACCTTTGTATGGGTGTGGAGAATTTGGGTAATCTTGGGGAGTCTTAGGCCAAGGCAGAGGCTGTATATCGCACCTATGATTGTTCTTTCCTTTTCTCTATTTTTCCATAGTTCTCTTTACATTTCCAGTTTTCCAGATCTGTATAATCGGAGCTCTGCTCCTTGAAGTTCCTACTTAATTCCTTTAATAAAACCAGTACCTATCAACCTTCCACTACTCAGTGCACTGAAATTGAGTTGCGATTGTTCCCACCATTTTGTTGGTTATTTGCCTGAGTAAGGTGCATACAGTTTGCTTCAGCTCTACTATAAAATGCCATCGAAGATTATTTTCATTAAACTAATTAGTTATGCTGGATAATGTATAGCGATGTCCTTGTTTAGTTGTAGTATGCTTTCATTCACGGTTCTGTTACTTCATGCAAGCAAGTGATTTGGAGGACTATAGGTACTTGTGGTATTGAAAACCACAAAGGATTTCCACCTGGCATTGTTTCTTAATATATCTTTTTTAATGAAATTTCTTTTTTGTTGATAATTTTCTTTCTTTGCCCTGGGTTCAAGGGAGGCCTTATCGATTGTAAATATATGTATATGTATATTTAAAATTTATGTACATCATTTGAAACGAACACACTAAAGGAAGATGTCTGCTAGAGGGAGCATGGGCATTAGCTATCATCATAAGTTTCTACTTTTCTGTCAACGGGTTCTTCGCATTTGATGGAGAGATTGAACTCTCTTTTCTATACATGGAAGTTTAATTTTATCTTTTTTTTCTCTCAACGTGTAGATTAATGACCGTTACGAGTTTCCCTTGCAACTTGACCTTGATCGTGAGAATGGAAAGTATTTATCACCCGAGGCTGATAGAAGTGTCCGCAATCTTTACACACTTCACAGGTAATGTAGTGGTATTGTCAGCGGTAGTTGTTGCAGATTGCGTGGCTTTATTGCATTGGCGTTTGTCCGCTAGTGACCTTTCTGACCTGTTTCATGACTTCATTAATTGTTGTGCTTGTTTCGTGACATTTTATCTGGTTGTTTGTGATTTGGTGCATGATGTCCAACTTTGTCTTTGATTTATTTAAAGCATGATATCATTTGCTGAACTGTGCAAGTTTTAGAAGCCACTATTGATATATATGTTGGCATTTTTTTTCTCATATGCTTGAGTATATTGCAATCTATTAATGCCTTTTATATCTGAATGAAACAAACTTTTTTATACATTGGTCATCTTTTATCACAGAATAATCACATTTTATCTGTAATTCGTTAGTGTTACTGAAAGTTGTGATTAAAGAACATGTGAAGCTTGCATTGGTAAGCTTTCTGTGGAGTATTTTCTACAGCAGTATCAGGAGAGAAATTGTTAGAGGAAGTATAGAAAGAAGAAAGGATACAAACAAAGTAGAATAGGGAGAAAGTGATGTGAGGATAGAGAATGGAAAGAAAAAGAAACCAATTTAACTATGGAGAGCCAACTCCCAGGCCCTTCCAAATCAAATAGGGGAATGTATTTGCAATTCATGATGGAACAGTAAAAATTGGATAGTTAATATGAAAAGCTGCTGTTTATCCAGAATTTTATTATGGAAGTGCAAATTTGTAATTTCTGTTTCTCCATGCTGATGATGTCCGTCATTGTGCAATTAGTTTGTATGCATATTTTAATCTGTGATGTTCAGTATTTGACAGATTTGAATTTTTTTTTCCCAGTGTTTTGGTTCACAGTGGTGGTGTGCATGGTGGACATTATTATGCTTTTATCAGGCCAACTCTCTCTGAGCAGTGGTATGTGTAATGGGGTTCACAGGTCTCAACTGTAAATTGCCTTTTGAGCTACATGCTTTTGTGCATGGATGTGATGAGGACGAAGGGCCATGTTATAATATCTGCTTAAATGCTGATTTTGCTGTATTCATCAAATTCTTTTGTGGTTCTTGGAATTTCTAGAGAACATACACAATTAACTACACAACGTATACTTGGTGAATATACATTGTTTCATTGTTTCCAGATTGCAGATTGTTATAAGAATCTAATTGTCACAGAGCGGGAGGGCTGAGAGGTGTTCTGTGGGAGTGGAGAGGTGTGAGAAGTAAATCATGTAGATGTTATGATGCATGATCAGTTTGGCGAATACAAAACTTAACATGTTTGATATTGTAAAAGGTTATCACGAAAGTTACAGAATTCAGCTGTTTGTACTGATCCAGCATTGAAAAAAAATTAACAAATATGATATGACATCAATTTCTGAGTCTCACATGGTTCAAACTTAATTATTTTCATCTGCAGACCTAATAAGTTGTGAAATCAATTTTCCAACTTTTTTGAGAAAATTAATTATCTTTATTCTTTACATCGCAATTTTCAATACCGTGGAGGTTCCTGTCTGATGCATCGTGAAACGAATTGTTTACATGAGACCTCGATATGCTTCTTTTGAAGATAGGGGGAAGTGGAGAGTATTTTGTTACAATGATGGAACCTTCATAATCACTTTTATTTTGTTTTGTACAAGCGGCATGCTTGAGTGTTGCCTGGCTGCTTCTTTTCTAAGGGGGAGAAACTGAACATGTGGATATCCTTGATTTATATCTGTTTTCTGATTTATTTTTTCCCATGTGTTGTATCATAGCAACTGTTTAGCTACCTGCAGTAATACATTACTTGCATGAAGATTATGTGCTAAGTGATATTTGAAACGAGTCTGTTGTGGTAGACAATTGAAAGGCTAACTTTTTTCCTTTAGCACTTTTTGTTAGATTTGGTGATCTATAATTCTAATAACGGTTGTAAATGAGCTTGGGTATAGCATGCAACTTACTGAGAGGCCCTTCACCTTCTTTTTGTTATTTTGAATTGCTTTTCTTGGTGATTATCCGAGCCCTTCACTGCATGATTTGATTGAATATCTGACTGGCTTTCAGGTACAAATTTGATGATGAGAGGGTGACAAAAGAAGACACTAAACGGGCATTAGAGGAGCAATATGGTGGTGAGGAGGAGGTAATTGTTTTATTGCTGTTGGCCGTGGCATTTGATCCCTTTAAGCATTTGAATATTTACTTATTAATGGTTCAACCACTTTTATTTTAACAGTTACCACAGACAAATCCTGGATTCAACAACACTCCTTTTAAATTCACCAAATATTCAAATGCTTATATGCTGGTGTATATACGTGAAACTGACAAGGACAAAATAATATGCAATGTGGATGAGAAAGACATCGCTGAACATTTAAGGGTAAGCTGCTATTATGTACTTTAGGACTCAAAATAAAGCAAGCTAAGTCAAATAGCAACATGTTTGTCATCTGCATGCAAGTTTAACTTCCAAAACAATGTCGGATGGCTAATTTATTTTGTGATAGATATTAGAAAACATGTCATAATCAGCTATTGTAATCGACTTGATGACCGTTCTCAACTTAGCCTGTTTTATCTTGTCTTATTTTCTCGAATTTGAACTCTGCGTAGACCATTAAATTTTTATTTGATTTTCTCAAGAGAAGTTCCTTAAGAGCATTTGGAGCCAAAATCAAGCCAAGCTTAGTTTGCTGCTGTCTTTTAAATTTTTATTGTATATTTTGGAAAATCTGCACTGAGTTTGTACAATGGATTAATGCAGGAGAGGTTGAAGAAAGAACAGGAAGAAAAAGAGCATAAAAAGAAAGAAAAGGCAGAGGCCCACCTTTACACTATTATAAAGGTTCCTAGTTCCTGACTTGCTTTTCTAGAATTTATTGTTTGTCTTTACGTAGATGCTGTGAGTTGCTAAATCAAATTGAATTAGATATTACTGATAGCATTTGATGCTTCTTAGGTGGCACGAGATGAAGACCTTGCAGAGCAGATTGGAAAGGATATATATTTTGATCTTGTAGACCATGACAAAGTGAGGAGTTTCCGTGTCCAAAAGCAGATGTCTTTTAACCTTTTCAAGGTATCATCATTATTCACACTTTAGCTTTCCTGCACAAAGTGTTTTGACCTAGCTTACTGTGCCAACTATTTTCGTTATTTTCTGACTTGATCTAGTCTAAGTAGTAGATGTTTCCTTTTGAACTGTTGTTTTTTCATTGAAAAATTGGAATACAGGACAAACTAATATTCTGACATAAAGTGCTTTAAACCATTCATTTATGATACACTTAAGAGGGGATAATTTAAAATTATCCATAGACAGAAACTATATTATCGATGCTGCTGGGTGGAAATAATTTGAAAATAGGATTGAAATCCAGAGTGTCATGGTATAGGTATTTTTTCAGTTTAATTTTTTAAAAGGAGGGGTCACATGCTCTATAATTTCGTATTTTTTCATGGAAGGCATCCAAAACATTGCCTTTCCTTTCACCCTGGATGATGGTTGCAGTTGTAGAGTTGCCTGAATGTCAAAGGATTGATGTCATATTGGGAAATGGGAATATTTGTTAAGCAGCATTGCAACTTCGAATTTTGTTTGACCAATGGTTCTGGCAAGTGCGTTTTTTGCAAGTATTCTTGCTTTTTGGACAAATGCATTAGTTTTTCTTACTATATTTGAGAATTTTATACCCAAATATGATAAGAATGATTGAACTAGAGAAAGTTTAGTTTGTGAACTCCTGAAGAGGAAATCATTATTTAAGATGCATCCACAGAGAAAACTATTATTTGTAGAACAATACTAAAATGTGAAACTTGTGATGCTTTTGTTGGAAGAAAATAAAATATATCACATGAATCTTTGTGCTTTTATGTTTTTTGAATTATTAATTTATAATTTAATTTATAAAGTTGGTGATGATTGCTCAACAGATCCTCTATTTTCATAAGATTGATTTTTATGTCCATTTGCTAATCTGTGACATGCAGGAAGAGGTTGCTAAAGAGTTTGGTGTACCAGTTCAATTTCAGCGCTATTGGCTATGGGCAAAGCGTCAAAACCATACCTATCGTCCTAATCGGCCATTGACACAAATTGAGGAAACACAATCTGTAAATTCTTGAGCTTGCTTGAAGCTTTTCCTTATTATTTTGCACTTTTACTCCTCCCCCCCCTGTCCCCCCAAAAAAAAAAACCTAAACTTTATATCTATGACTTTTTCCAATTCTGATTGTTGAGTTTCATGCTTTGATGGAGATGTTGGTTTTGTTAAAAAATAAGCTCCTTTTACCACACGGTTATGTTTTCTATTCAATCTGTTTTATTATGCTTCATGTCATCTTATGTCGACTTGCTAATTTCATACTTGTCTTGGCTGGTTGCTTTTTTTAAGATTTCGTTTCTCAGGCTGAATCAACAGTTACTATTGGTGCTTAATTTTGCGACACATTAGCTTCTCTATGATCTGAAATTGTTCATTTTTTTTCTCAAACTGCTTCACATTGCAGGTTGGACAATTGAGAGAGGTATCAAACAAGGTTCACAATGCAGAACTAAAGTTGTTTTTGGAAGTGGAGCTCGGGATGGTAACATTTGTATTATGGAAGTTGTATAATATTTTTGATAGCATGAAACATTAATATCCAAACACAGTCCTGGTGACAATCTACATTATTATTTAGGATTTACGTCCTATTGCACCACCTGACAAGACAAAGGATGATATATTACTTTTCTTCAAGTTATATGATCCTGAAAAAGAGGAGCTACGGTACTGAGTAATAATTTATTTATTGTTACATATGTTGGGGTGTAAGATGGACCTGGGTTGACATAAGATGTATTTCCCTATGATGGCAGTTATGTCGGGAGGCTCTTTGTGAAGAGTACTGGTAAGCCATCAGAAATCTTAACGAGGTTAAATGAAATGGCTGGTTATGATCCTGATGAAGAGATTGGACTTTATGAGGTTGGTTTGTGCTGTCTCCTTTAATATTTATCAGTTGTAACTTCATGAAAATTTTATAACTGCAGTTCATACTTGTATGGTCTCGAGCAATATGTTTCTTTACCTGCTAAGCTTGGGTCAAGCAGTCATGGTTTCAGTTGTCTTGTAACTGGTGATTGATAACAAATAAAGTGCATCATGTTCCGTTAAAACTTATTTTTCCTGCATAAGCCTTACCAGAAGGGAGAGGACCTTTAGTTGTGATGGCATCTTCAGGTTCTGATCTTGACGAGTGACTTTAATCATTGGGCAGTAATGAATTGGCTATGCCTATTGTTGTGCAGGAAATTAAGTTTGAGCCAAATGTCATGTGTGAACCTATTGACAAGAAATTAACATTTCGAGCAAGCCAGGTAAATTGTATATACGATGCACATTGAGTTACTGTATCTTTGGTTGTCCTATTGACTTGTTTTTCTATATTTGCAGCTAGAAGATGGTGATATTGTATGCTTTCAGAAAGCTCCTGCTATGGATAGTGAGGAACAAGTCCGTTATCCAGATGTGCCTTCATACTTAGAATATGTGCACAATCGTCAGGTATTTTCTTTTTGGGGTTCATTTAATGCTATTTGTTTGATTTGATTTGATGCTAAAATGAAACTACCCATTTATTCATTCATGTTATTATGTCTGAATTATTTTTACTTTCCTCCTTTCCCCTGTGCACATGCATGCACGTATCTGTATGTGTAACCAATAAGCCTTTCAAATTTCATTGTGTTTATATTGTAAGCTATCAGCTGAAGTTTTTTATTCCTAATTGATGTATTTTAGGTTGTTCACTTTCGATCTCTGGATAAACCTAAGGAAGATGACTTCTGTCTGGAGATGTAAGCATTTTGGAATTTATTGTAGTAAATAATTATATTTAATACTATTGAAGTATTTCACTGGGGAGAACATGCAAGTATTTATATACTATTATGCTTTGAATTGCATCCTTATCATCTGTGTATATTGATTTCTAGGTCAAGGCTCTATACATATGATGATGTGGTGGAGAGAGTAGCTCAACAACTTGGTTTGGATGATCCATCCAAAATTAGGCTTACCCCACACAACTGCTACTCTCAACAACCAAAACCCCAGCCTATTAAGTACCGTGGGGTGGAACATTTGTCTGATATGCTGGTTCACTACAACCAGGTAGTAATTGTTCAATCCTTCATAATATTTCTTATTGAAAAACGAAACATCTTATTCCTTTCTTGTATGTCAGACTTCGGATATATTATACTATGAAGTACTTGACATCCCTCTGCCAGAATTACAAGGTTTGAAAACTCTGAAAGTTGCATTTCACCATGCTACCAAGGATGAAGTGAGTATGGTGATCTGATTCTCTTCTGGTTTTCATCTAGATTTTTTTTTTCGTAACCCTTTTTTTATTTCTTTAAATGGTTTATTCAGGTGGTTATTCATACCATCAGACTGCCAAAGCAGAGCACTGTGGGGGATGTCCTTGATGATCTTAAAACAAAGGTGGCTTTACCTGATTTATGCTTTGGTTCATTAACTTGCCTACATTGTATAATGCTACATACACAACACTTAAATCACAACTGCACACAACTAGCACACCTGGCTTCATCTGAATTTAACAGGAAAAAAAATGAGTGGAGCCTTGTTTGCTGTTTTTTTGCTGTTGTGATTGCAGTGTTGTGTAAGTAGCTGTTTCTCGAAATAAAGTTGCCAACTTTTCCTTTATTTATAATTTTTCACATTAATTACTTATTTCTATATCTCATGCTCACTTTTTACTGTTATTGCAGGTGGAATTGTCTCATGCTGATGCTGAGCTTAGGTTGCTTGAAGTTTTCTATCACAAGATATACAAGGTTTGGAGTTACATCTATGTTAACTGCTCCTGTTTTTATTACTATTCTTGATTATATTTCAGACTAAATTATTGGGGAGTCAGGATTAACATAGTAAATTTAGTGTTGACTTATGATCCTCCAATTGCTTGAGTTACTGAAAATGTTGTTAACTATTAGACAACGACATATTTTTCTTATTGAAATATTTTCATTCCATCCTGCCACTTCCTGTGCAGGTCTTCCCTCCCAATGAAAAGATTGAAAACATTAATGATCAATACTGGACATTACGTGCAGAGGAGGTAGCAGTCTCTCTCTTTCTGTGTGTTAGTGGGCTGGAAAGGGAGAAGATAACTTTTAGTCTATGAAGTGTTCATGCTTTTATTTATTTAAATAATAGCACCAGTGGATTTTTCTAAATATATAATTACTTTTTTTTATTTGTAGTTTCTTTTAATAAATGAGCCTCTTTTCTGGTTGTATGCAAATTTTACAGATTCCGGATGAAGAGAAAAATCTCGGTCCTCATGATCGTCTAATCCATGTGTATCATTTTACTAAAGACACAGCTCAGAACCAAATGGTAAATAGTTTTAATTGATTCATTTTGCTTTGTACAGTTTGTAATATTTTGATGTCATTGATACCTCGTGCTGCCATTAATTGTTTGCCAAAACTTTTGTGCCTTTGTTTTCCATTTGATATGTACAGCAAATTCAGAACTTTGGGGAACCCTTTTTCTTGGTCATACATGAAGGTGAGACTTTGGCCGAAATTATTGTGCGAATACAGAAGAAACTTCAAGTTCCTGATGATGAGTTTGCCAAGGTATTTCCTCTTCTTTCTGTGTTCTACGTGTATATTAGGCTTCCTCTTTTTCGAGTTATTTTGTTGAGCGATGGATGTTTCATCGAGTATTTTTGTTTTTTTGATAATAATCATTAAATAAATTTGACTCATTGAAACATTCAGTACATATTGGGTTGTATATTTGATGTTAGTTTACCTAACTTTTATTTTTTATTTTTTTTGTTTCGCCAGTGGAAGTTTGCTTTTTTTTCATTAGGGCGTCCTGAGTACCTTCAGGACTCTGACATTGTATCCAGTCGTTTTCAGGTGCATTCATTTATACTAATTTTTTTTTTTTAAATTCAATTGATATTTAGTATCATTTTCATATGTTTGAAGTTATGTTTACATTGTCCTTTTGTTGTATCTTGTGATAGAGAAGAGATGTTTACGGTGCTTGGGAGCAGTATCTTGGCTTGGAGCATACTGACAATGCTCCTAAAAGAGCATATGCTGTTAACCAGGTTAGTCACTTTGCTGGCAATAATAGATTTCTTAAGTGCATTTTGGTCTTTGTTTGGTGGTTGTCTACTTTACTTGTACAACTGGGTTTTAGTTTTGAGGTTGAAAAAACTTTGGTTTGTTACCCCATTCCAAATGTGTTTTGTTTTCAGAATCGCCATACATTTGAGAAGCCAGTAAAGATTTATAATTAGGAAACCAGTATTGATGAGTTCCCTTCCTGCGTGGGTTGAATTTGGCATTCTTCTGCATCTATGGGCTTGTAAAAACAGGGAAAATAGCGAAAGGCTACTCTGTATAGGCAACTAGTGAAATCAGCAATTGAGGTGGTGTCTGCAGGTTTTATATTAGAATTGTGGTATGTAATTCTTTCTGTCGACGGAGTGACATTGCTCTCAACACTATGTATCAGCTGACCACAGCCCCTTCAGCTTTTTTCTACTTCCATTTTTGTATGGAGGTTCTTCAAGTTGGGTCATTGATCGTCATCACTGCACTGTATCAGTACATAAGATTTTTGGATTAGTGAATGTATACAGGGTATAGTTGGTTGACTTTTTTTTTGTCATTTTCTTGATTGCTTCCAGATTTTGTTCAGTTAGAAGTGTTAATCCAAGTGAGGGCTGCAAAATGGTGTAGTAGAGTTTATGTAATGTTGTATAGGAGACTTGCCAGCCTCCATATAAAACTCTTCTTTCCTTTAGCATAAAATTTAGTAGTCTGCAGCACCATTTGGTCCATTTCTTGTGGCTGTTTTACTTTTTTTGTTTGTTTTCTTTCTGTCACCTAGCTATTCCTAGAAGGACATGATAGGAAAGGAATATCCATTACCATTTACTAATAACAATTTTTTTTTTTTAAATTCATCTAACGCCTTTTCATTTGATCTAAGAAAGGCTTTTGTATTTGGGTTAGCCAGCCATTTCCTTTCCTTCATACTTTCATTTCTAATTTTGACAGGAATCTACTACTAGTTTTTGGGCAGCAAAATAAAAATAGGATCCGATTTAAAAGACAAGGTGAAGTGATGCTGACCAAAAGCAAAGAGACTCTCTTAAAGTAATGGAGTAAATAAAGGTGTATTTATTATTAAATTTTAGTAAATTGGGTTTTATTGTATTTTAGATTAAATTAAGAGTTATTTATTTATTTTAAAGATATTTATTTTAGAAAAAAGCTCTTTCCAAGTCGAGAAAACCAGAAACAAAGTAAACCGAATAACACTATATAAGTGTCACTTTCCACTTCATCGATCACGATGGAGCGTTAAAATCCTTTTGCTATTGGACGTGATTTCCCAACGGTATTATAAAACATTCTCAGTCAATGGCTCCCCAAGAAAGAAGGCGCAATTCTCATATCAAGCAAGTTGCTATGCAATTGGATCAGCAGCACGATTAGCCTTTTGAAATTCCGACTGAGTAGATTGGCGCAATGGATCCCTCCTCTTGGAACAAATTTGGTTTCAATCTTTGGTTTTAATTCTTGCTTCTAATTTCATTTAATTTTTATTTATTTATTATTTTTAACTTTATTTAATTGAGTTAATAGATACATAAAAAATAATTAAATAATATTGAAAGTAGAGATTGAAACCAAAAGTTAAAGTGAAGTTTTGTTCCTCCTCTTAATACATCGAAACCTTGTCAGTAAACAAGTCTACTTTACCAAGTTAACATTCACCCACATATATAGGTCGTCTAAATGTACTATTTTAGGTAAATTCTTATATATATATAAACTTTTTTTACATTTTTTAATATTCATTTTTATATAACAAATTAAGTCGTGCTTTTGTTTTAAAAGTTTTTTTTATTACATTTTTTAATATTCATCCTTATTTAACAAATTAAGACGTGCTATTTAACACGAAATGGGTTTAGTGAGCCATTCATGAATGATTCTTATTGGCTCTGCTTTCGTTTTAAATTAAAAACAAGAGAAGTTTTCAAAAAAAAAAAAACCGCTTCACATAAAATGAAGAGGGAGTTTTTCCACGTGTCGTTTCACACAATTCATTTTGTGGGATATAACATTTCTTTAACAAATTATAGTATATTCTTTTGAGAATAACTTAATTTGTTAAGTTATTCTTCTTCTAAGAATGTCACATATTATTATTAACATTTTTTATATATTTCAAATTCAAATTATTATTTTTAATTAGTTATGTGTATCTCCTTTATAATTTTAATAATTCTAAATATTATTTTTTATCTTTTAATTTATATTTTTATAGATTTTATTTGAATAAATTAATTAAACATATATTCTTTATAATTTTAATTTTTTTAATCTATAATTATTTAGATTTTATTTGAATTTAAAAAAATTCATACAATGTATGAGATACTTGCTAGTGTTTGAAAAAAATAAAACACTAAATATATATAAAATAATTATATTTTTAAAGATGGATTTTTTATCTTATCAAAGGATTTTTTTTTTTTAAGATCATAGAGAAGCTGTTAAAAAATTTAATAAGTACTTTTTAAGTACTTAAATATATATAAAATAATTATTATTTTTTGAGTGATCTTTTCAAAATAAATAACATAAAAAATATATATTTTTTTAAAAAATTAATAGAATTTAACGGTTTATAGAGTTTGTTTAGAAAGAACCAACGCAAATGGTAATTTGGTAAAATATAGTTTCCAATGCATGATTTGTGTTTTCGGAGGCACGGTTGTGAGTGGGAAAAATATTTTCCTTCTACTCAACGCCATTTGGCATTGTATACAATATTAAATAGAATAGATTCGAGAAATTTAATATTTATAAAAAATTAAATGATGCAATTGTTTGGACACTTACATTTATACTGAATAATTAAAATTAAAAATTACTAAAATATTACATGATCATTTAAAAAAATTACATGATTTTTTGTTTTATTTTAATCATTCAGTCAAAATTAATTAAATTTATTCATCTTACTCTCATAATAAATTACGCATCTCACTTAATATGTTATACATATATAAAATTTACTTCAATTATGCATGCAAAGAATTTTAATACGTTTATATTTTTTATTATTCTTTGCTCATTTGTATAAAGTATAGTATACACATAAAAAACCTAAAATATAATATTCATGCATGAAGTAATTGTAGTAATAGCAGCATTGACGCTGGCACGCTGCGGTGAACTAGGGGTATATTCTTGGAAAAAAGATAGGCACAACAACACAAGCATGGTTGGCTGCTGGAAAAGAGTGCGAAAAAGGAGGGGTATATTCTTATGGGACTCCTTTTTCACCTCCTTGTGTTTTGCCTATAAATCCTTGGCCACTCACCTATTTGCAGCATTCAACCAATTCTTCTCTTTTCTCTATTTCTCTCTCCCATTTTAACACTCCAAATTCTATAACCTTTTCTCACACTTGAAGGCCAGTTTCATAACCTCTACTTGAAAGAAAAAGGAAAATTAACTTATGATCATTCGACTTGCCAAATATGGCCAAGGAGCAAATTGAGGTGCTAAATGCACTTGATGTGGCAAAAACACAATGATACCATTTCACTGCAATCATCATTGCTGGAATGGGCTTCTTCACTGATGCATATGATCTATTCTGCATATCCCTTGTCACAAAGTTGCTTGGCCGCATATACTACCACGTTGATGGTGCACCAAAGCCTGGCACATTGCCTCCCAATGTGTCAGCTGCTATAAATGGTGTAGCTTTCTGTGGAACACTAATGGGGTAACTATTCTTTGGTTGGCTTGGTGACAAGATGGGTAGAAAAAAAGTCTATGTCCTAACTCTGATGCTGATGGTAGTATGCTCCATTGCTTCTGGTCTTTCTTTTGGACATAGTTCAAAATCTGTGATGGCAACTCTTTGCTTTTTCCAGTTCTAGCTTGGGTTTGGGAGAAATTCTTACCTAAACTCTGGACACCTATATGGATGTACCAGACTAATTAAGACTTAATATTTTCATAAATCTTTGTGTCACATAATTAATTTTACAAAGATCTATAAAAATATTAAATCCTGATTGATTTAGTGCACCTAACTTGAGTGCCTAGTGTTTAAGTAAGAATTTATCTGGGTTTGGTATTGGTGGTGACTATACACTTTCTGCTACCATAATGTATGAGTATGCTAATATGAAGACACGTGGTGCCTTCATTGCTGCAGTCTTTGCCATGCAGGGTTTTGGAATTTTGGGAGGTGGCATATTTGCAATTATAATATCAACTGCATTCAAGGCCAGGTTTGATGCTCTACCTTATGAGGTTGATCCTGTTGGTTCAACTGTTCCACAAGCAGACTATGTTTGGAGGATAATTTTGATGGTGGGAGCAATCCCAGCGGGATTGACTTATAATTGGCGGATGAAGATGCCAGAAACTGCTCGTTATATAGCCTTAGTTGCTAAGAAGACACAAAGAAAAAGCGACGACGAGATATGTCTAAGGTTTTGCATGTGGAGATTCAGGTTGAACCAAGGAAAGATGAGCCGGCAAAGGCTAAACCATATGGCTTGTTCTCTGTTGGAAATTTTCAAGAGAAAATAAAAACAATATTTGCTTAACAGAGAACAAAAGCATATATTAAAGGAGAAGACAGAAACTTATATTTTAAAACCAGAAACATTACAATTTATAGAGCTTAAAGAATAACTACACACTAACATGTTCCTAGGAATACGCCATGAACGTAAACAGAGATAACAAAGCACCTAAAACTTCTTAACTGACACCTTAAGACTAGGAAAGCAACAACAAATAAAAATAACATAATCTGAACGTGGTCATGTTTCAGTCCTGAAGCATTTTCCTAACACTCCTCCTTGCTTTAGGAGCTGCAAACTCCAATTTTTCCCCTTAGAAACTCGAACCTACTAACTGAAAGTGGCTTTGTAAGCAGATCTGCCAACTGATTTTCAGACTTGCAATAAACCAAAGTCACAAGTCCTTTTTTCTGCACTTCTCTTAGGAAAAACAACTTTATCTTGAAATGTTTAGTTTTTTCATGAAACATAGGATTATGGGAGATAGCAATAGCAGCTTGATTGTCAACAAAAATCTTGGTGCTTTTTTTCTGCTCCAGATTTAGATCCATTAAAATCTTCCTCAGCCACAAAGCTTGATTGACAGCAGCTGTTGCCGCAATAAATTCTGCTTCAGCAGTGGATTGAGCCACGATCTCTTGCTTCTTCGAGCTCCATGAGAAAACACTAGATCCAAGAGTAAAACAGTAGCCTGATGTACTTCTCATATCATCAATGGAACCTCCCCAGTCACTGTCAGAGAAACCAACCAGCTTAAATTCTTTGCTCCATGTGAACTTAACACCAAAATCACTTGTGCCTTTGACATATCGAATTATTCTCTTGGCAGCTCTGAGATGTAATTCGCTTGCACAGTGCATAAACCTAGACAAAATGCTTACAGCATTTAAAATATCAGGACGTGTTGCAGTAAGATACATCAAGCAACCAATCAAACTTCTGAAGTATCCCTCATCAACTTTATCAGCTCCATCTTCCTTACATAGCTTCACCTTTTGATTCATAGGAGTGCTTGCTTCCTTGCATTCTTGAAACTTAAACTTCTTCAAAATATCCTTGACATACTTCTTCTGGCAGATGAAGACTTCATACTCAGCCTACTTAATTTCCATTCCAAGAAAGAAGGTCATTAACCCGAGATCTGTCATCTCAAAACCTTCATCATTTCTTGTTTGAATTCCTGAATCATCCCTGCATTATTTCCTGTCACCAAAAGATCATCAACATAAAGTGAAACCATCAGAACATCATTGATTTGATGTTTAACATAAAGAGTGGCTTCAGACAAGCTTTTTTTAAAACTGATGCTCAGCAAATGGTCATCTATCTTGCTGTACCAAGCTCGTGGAGCTTGTTTCAACCCATAAAGAGCCTTTTTGAGAAGATACAACTTGTCCTTTTCTTCATTTTTCACAAAACCTTCAGGCTGTTCAACGTAAATTTCTTCATGTAAAACACCATTTAAAAATGCTGATTTTACATCAAGTTGATACACTTTCTAATTCATTTGAGCAGCTATAGCAAGCAAAATCCTTATGGTGTCCAAACGAGCAACTAGTGCGAAGGTGTCTGAGTAATCCACGTCGAAGATTTGAGCATAACCTTTCACAACAAGTCTTGCCTTGTGTTTGTTGATAGAACCATCAGCATTTAGCTTGGTTCTATACATCCATTTGACTCCTATCACCTTCCTATCTTGGGGTTGATCAACCAATTCCCATGTTCTGTTTTTCTCAATCATAGACAATTCCTCCTTCATTGTAGCCATCCAATTTTGATCTTTCTTTGCTGCTCCAAAATCTGCAGGTTCACAAACAGCAATATTGCACCTCTCATAAATATCAGAGAGTGATCTAGTTCCTCTTGTAGGGGCATCATCTACCAATTCACTCTGCCAATCCTCTTCTTCTTCAGTTCTTGAAGCAAGAGACTTAAGCTGTAGGTCTGCCACCGTTTGATCCTTCTTCTTTGCCTCATCCCAGTTCCACTCTTCATCTTCTACGAAGTGGACATCTCTGCCAACAACAATGCTTCCAGTTTGTGGCTGAAAAATTTTATAGGCTTTGCTGACAGTGCTATAGCCTATAAAAATGCCTGGTGATGCTCTTTTATCAAGCTTGTCACGCTTGCTCTGTGGAACATGAGTAAAACACAAACATCCAAATATTTTGAGAAAATTTAGAGATGATTTATAACCATACCAAGCCTCATATGGTGTCTGATCCTTGACTGCTTTTGAGAGAAGTCTATTTTGCAAGAAAAAAAGCAGTAGTATGGTACTTCGCCCAAAACTTCTTGGGTAGATTTTTTTCATGCAACATGCACCTAGTCATCTCTAGGATGTATTTGTTTCTCCTTTCACTCACCCCATTCTGTTGTGGAGTATAGGGAGTGGTTAACTGATGCTTAATGCCAGCTTCCTCACAAAACTGATTGAATTTTTCTGAGATGTACTCCTTGCCATTATCAGATCTTAGAATCTAAATTTGCTTGCCACTTTGATTTTCTACTAATTTTTTGAACTTCCAAAATGCTCCAGCCACTTCTGACTTGAATTTTAAGAAAAAAAATCTAACACATTCTTGTGAAATCATCAATAAAGGCAGCATAATATCGATTACCTGCTAATGAAGGAGTTTTTTGAGGTCTAGATATATCTGTCTGGACTAACTGCAGCTTACAAGTGGCTCTTTTTGCTGACTTTGGAAATAGCTTCCTTTTTTGCTTTCCAAATAGACAAGCCTTGCATGTTGGTATGTGATCATCAAGTTCTGGAAAATCAGCTGCCATTCTCTTGGACTTCATTTGTAGCAGCCCTTGGTGATGATAATGCCCGAGCCTTTTGTGCCAAACTTCTGTGATGTTTTCTTTAATTGGAAAAGCAACTTGCTCTTCCTCCAACAGATTTAGAGCAAAACTTTTCCCTTTCATTTTTACTTTAAAGATATCCTGACTAGCTGCATCTCTAATCAGGCAAAAATTGTCTTCAAAAGCAACTTTGAAGCCTCTTTCAATCAATTGGCCAACACTCAACATATTTTGTTGAATTTCGGGTACAAAAAGGACATTAGGAATAAACTTTGTACCTGAGCAGCTTGCTATTGCAACAGTCCCCTTTCCTTTGACTGAAATATAATCACCATTGCCTATTCTGACTTTGGTGATGTTGGTTGGCTTTAAATCTTTGAAAAGCTCCCTGTCAGTGGTCATATGATTTGTGCAACCACTGTCAATCAGCCAACTCTCACTCTCTTCGCTACTTGCAAAACACGTGGCCACAAAGAGTTGATCCTCCTCCTCCTCCTCCTGATCAGCAACCTTAGCTTCTTCCTCTTGCTGCTGATTTTTGCTCTTGCATATGACTGCTTCATGTCCCATTTGATTGCACTTGATGCATTTAGCATCATGTCTCTGCCAACATCTGAATGAAGGATGACCCATTTTGCCACAATGCTGACAAGGTGGTAACTTTTCTTTTCACCCTTTCCTTTGTTGTAATTATTTGCACTGCTCTGACTGCTGACTGGATGATTCTTCTTGTAGTTTTTAGCTTGTTGGCTCTTGGCTAAAAGAGCACCTTCAACAGCATGATCTTCCCTCATCAATCTTCGCTGCTCTTGGGCTTGGAAGGCATGTAGCACTTCTGCAAAAGTAATTTTAGACAGATCCTTTGTGTTCTCCAACGAGGCAATAGATGCTTCGTACCTCTCTGGCACCGTTACCAAAATTTTCTCAACGATTCCGGAATCTGCAAAATCACTGCCCAATAACTTTATCTTGTTGGCAATGCCCAACAATTTGTCTGAGTATTCCTTGATTGTGTCAGACTCTTTCATCCTTTAAAGCTCAAATTCCCTCATTAAGTTAAGCACCTGCATGCTTCGAATTCTTTCATCTCCAGCATATTCTGCCTTTAGATAGTCCCAAATTGTTTTTGCCAATTTGAGAGTCATGATCCTAGTAAAGATGGTTGTAGAGACACCAGCAAAAAGGCATGATTTTGCCTTTGCTTTTCGGGTTTTTTTCTCCTTATGATTCTTAATCTGGGCCATGGTGGGATTGTCTGGCAGCGGAAGGACTTCATAATCCTCTTCTACAGCTTCCCAAAGATCCAAAGCCTCTAGGTAAGCCTCCATTTTAACGGCCCAAAGATCATAGTTTTCCCCATTAAAAACTGGAAGAGTGGCTTAGGAAAAACTTGTTTCAGAATCCATTCTATAGGTCCCGTAAGAAAAGGGCTCTGATATCAATTGTTGGAAATTTTCAAGAGAAAATAAAAATAATATTTGCTTAACAAAGAACAAAAGCATATATTAAAGGAGAAGACAAAAACTTATATTTTAAAACCAGAAACATTACAATTTATAGAGCTTAAAGAATAACTACCAACTAACAACATGTTCCTAGGAATACGCCATGAACGTAACCAGAGATAACAAAGCACCTAAAACTTCCTAACTGACACCTTAAGACTAGGAAAGCAACAACAAATAAAAATAACATAATCTGAACGTGGTCGTGTTTCAGTCCTGAAGCATTTTCCTAACATCTCTAAGGAGTTCGTCAGTCGCCATGGACTACATTTACTTGGAAGTTGGAACATCAAGCACATGGTTCTTGTTGGATATTGCATTTTACAACCAAAATCTCTTCCAAAAAGATATCTTCAGTGCAATTGGTTGGATCCCTCATGCAAAAACCATGAGTGCCCTTGAGGAGGTTTATAGAATTGCAAGGGCACAAACACTTATTGCTCTTTGTAGTACAGTTCCAGGTTATTGGTTTATTGTGGCTTTCATTGACAAGGTGGGAAGATTTGCTATCCAATTGATGGGTTCTTTTTTATGAGAGTCTTTATGTTTGCTCTTGCCATTCCTTATGATCATTGGACTCATAAGGATAACAGAATTGGGTTTGTGGTGATGTATTCCTTGACCTTCTTTTTTGCAAACTTTGGGCCTAATGCTACCACATTTGTGGTGCCAGCTGAGATTTTCCCAGCTAGATTTCGATCTACTTGCCATGGAATATCATCAGCATCTAGGAAGCTTGGAGCTATAATTGGTTCATTTTGGTTCTTGTATTTGGCACAGAACAAGGATAAGAGCAAAGCAGATGCAGGGTACCCTGCAGGCATTGGTGTGAGGAATTCATTGCTTGTGTTGGGAGTGGTTAACATTTTAGGCTTCTTATTTACTTTCTTGGTGCCTGAGGCAAAGGAAAGGTCTTTGGAGGAGATACCTGGTGAGAATGATGAGTAAGTTGAAACCAAGGCAGAATTTGAGCAATCACATGTTTGACAGCAACTGAACTGGTTACAAGACAATATTTAGTTCTACACATCTTATCTTAAAGAAAATTGGTTGTACATGGAAGAAATGAAAGGATAAGAGATTCAAATTTTGTATTCCATTTGTTTTTTTTTCTTTCTATTTATAGCTTCACATTGAGAAAAGTAAAGACAACTTGTTCCTTCTTCATTCTTTGCCCACAATTGTTTTATATATATATATATATATGAAATTTGAATTTACTGATTCAGAAAATCTTCAAGTAACAAAGGTTCAATACAAGAAAGGAGATCTTCTAGCCAAATTCCTTCCCCTCCTTGTAAAGCAAAGTAAGCCAATTCATCGGCTACTTTCTTACATTCCCTTTTAACTGAACCACAATAATAAAAAAAAAAAATCAAACCAAGAAGCATATGAAAATATGTCTCTCAAAATGGATCCATTGTAAGAGAGATCCTCCTCATCTCCCCGGATACAGTCATAAACATCTTTAGCATCTCCCTCAAGGGCCACTCTCCGAAAACCCATTTCCCAAGCAAAACTGACACCTTCTCTGGCAGCAAGACATTCTCCTGTGACTGTGAGGATTGAAACAGCCAAGACATTCTTTGCCCACAAATGTTATTCCAATTATGTTGAGCTTTATGAAAATTAACAAGGTTGGCATGAATGAATATTGTTATTTTTTTTTTGAAAAAAATTTGAGAGATTTTTTTTGGTACATAGAGATTCTTTTTTAAATTAAACAAAGCTAAGGCAATATATTGAATTATATTATATAATTAAATATAAAAATAAGGGTAAAATCTAAAATGCATTTGACCCAAAAAGTAATTAATCATAAACTATTTTTATAATTAAGTTAACTATTTATCATTAGTTGTTTTATTCTGAATTCAACATGTTTCCAGCCTCCAGAAATAGTAATATTTATATTTATTTAAAGAATATAATTAAAAACTTACAACCTAAACTTTGAAAATTTATTTTTAAAATTTGTGCAATATCATATAATTATTTTAAAGAAATTTATATGCAATATACTGATTCTGTATCATCATATTTTAAAGAAAATCATAAGTTTCTTAGGTTTTATCATAAGTGTTTATTCTAATTAAATACCAATTTTGTATCATTATATTTTAAAATGATGCACAAAAGGTAAAAAATGATGTAAAGAAAATGATGACCCAAGCCTATAGTGGCAGAGCCACGTTAAGACGAGGGGAAGCATAAGTTCCTCTTGATTTTTTTTAAATAAGTATTATAAAAATTAATAAATTTTAGTAACCTTAATTAATGAAAAAAATATTATATTTCTTGTTCTATCTTTTTTTCTTGATTATAAGTACTTTGTACTTATTAGTTTTTTCACTCTTATTTTAAAATTTTTTAAGCACAAAACTTTTAATTTTACTTGAAAAAAATGGTAGAACTTTTTGACTTGTTATGTAGTTGTTGTTATTTTTATTTGTATTTATTACTTTTATTTGCTCTAGGTAGTATATTTTTTATTTTTTTTTACTTATTAATTTTTTTTTTCTATGATCTCTTTTGTGAAATCGATATTAAAATTTTTTAATTGTTCTCTTTATGTACCTTTGTGTTTTTAATTCTGGCTTTCACGATTTAACTTTATTAATATTTAGAATTTAAGCTTATATAATATAGTTTTATTAAACATTTCAAGTATTATAGTTATAATTATTTAATTAAAATATTTTTAATATTGTATCTTGATATAAATAAATTTGTTGATTGGAAGAAATTTCTCACGATAACACCAAAATTCATCTCAATTAAAATTATAAAAAATTAAGACAAATTTCAAAAAAATTTATTTTATGTCTTAAAATTTTATCTATTGTTAAAATAGTATATATAATATTCAAAGAAAATATTAGTGTTTTCTTTAGCCATTGAAGTTGACTCCACTACTGTAAACATATGAATAAACTAATATTTACTTAAAATTTTTGGAGTTTTTTTTTTCGTGAATGATTTTTTTGGTGTTTTGAGACAACGAAATTTGTATCTAGCTAGCTTGGTGAATTCTTCAATAGTTTTTTTATCTCGATTTTACAATAATTTTAAGGAATAATTTTACCTCCAAATGATATAACATAAAAACATGATTAACACACAGCTACATAATAATTATAATACTTAAATAATATAACTAAGTTAATCATACTTCACTATCACTTGAAATCACCTAGTGGCTAGTGCTAGCCTTGGGAGAAAGGGAGCCAATGAAAGAAACAGAGGCTCAATTTAGAGTATAAAAAGAATTGTAATTAACCAAAATAAAATAAACAAATCGAAAAAAAGAAGAGAGAGTAAAGAAGCATATGATGTGACGATGTTTAAAGAGTAAAGAAGCGAGAGCATTAGCTCCACATACTAATAACAACTACATTATACACCCAATATTTACATTCATTTTTCATATAAATAGAATATAATGATTAATGGAATAATATAATGATTAATGGAATAATAAGTAATAGTTTAAATTATTTATATAATAATTTTTTTATATATAATAAATTAAAATTAAAATTAAAATTTAATAGATTTTATTCAAAATTATTATTTATTTTAGAAATATTTATCATTTACAAAAACATATTTTTTAACATAAATTAAAAATATAATAATAATCCAGATTATAAATAATAATTTTTATTATTTATGTAATAATTTTCTTTTATTTTCTTTAATTTAACTTAATTAAAATTTACCATATCTCACGTAAAAATGAGAGCAAAAAGTGGGTATATAAAAAACCATTTTCGTACTAATAATTTGTTTTCCTTTTCTCAATGGCTACTTTATCTTACTACACTCTTCTTCTTACTTTTTCTTCTTCTTAATCTTCTAGCTTGGTTCACCTTTGTCCATGCTCTTCCACTTCTACTCATTCTCTTCCCCAACCCTCCTCTTCATCGAAGGCCGAAGCCCGAAGTCCCCTCAGTGCCCCGCTTCAGCTCCAAATGTAGACCCAAACCAGCCAGCAATCCAAGGCTGTTGATGATCATCGACCCCATTTTGCTGCTTAACGGAGTTGGTAGCACTTTGTACTTGGATACGCAAACACTTCTTGCCACTGTCAGTGTTTTGTCCGCCATTGCCCTTTCTCTCTTCCTTGGCCTTAAGGTCACTATTTCTGCTGTTTACTTTCTATTGCTTCAATTCTGGGTTTTTATTAGTTTTCATAAAACTTTTTATTTTTTTATTTTTTTATTTTTTTTAAATGTAACACTTACTATGTTCCATCCCTTATTACAAGACCCACATGCATTTATGCATTCAATTGTGTGTGCTTTCAGAAATATATTCATTTTAGTAACATTGTGGTGCCAATTTTAGTACTTCCTTTTATTAATGTTTCTTGTTCTTAACATAACAATTTCTTCCTACTCAGTTCTGAATCTTTTGATTTTTTATATATATATTTTTTGGGGGTTAAGTGCCCATCTTCATATGAATCCATCCCTTTACCTCATTCAGAAATGTACTATAGGACTCATGCATTGCATACAATACATAAATGCATCCACTTTTGCTTCCAGAACCAAAAGCATATTCCCCTTAGTAACATTGTGGTTCCAAGTTGATACTTAATCAGTGATGGGGTTTTGCAGGGGGATCCGGTGCCTTGTGAGCGTTGTGGTGGCAATGGTAATTATCTTTCTGTATTTGGACTATAAGATTGACGTGCATTTACTCGTAATGTCAGTGACTGTGTTGAGTTTCAATGGAAATTATTAAGAATTTATACCAATTAGCAGTGAAGATATCACAATTCACGTGTTAAGAAACACTAACTTGACTTGGATAACTGTAGTTAAAGGTGGCTTAATGATTGCTTTGGCGAGAGATTCTTGTTTACACACAATTATACCACGTCATTCTTACACACACTCACAAAAAATTGGAGAGAGAGAAAAAATGAGTCCCTCTAAACCTACTCATCATAAAAAATCATTTTCTCTCTCTAATTTTTTGTGAGTGTGTGTAAGGATGACGTGGTACAATTGTGTGTAACTAAGAATTTCTCTTGCTTTGACTGAAGATAAGGTGTCTGCTTGATTGAGCATGCGGAAAGTGAGATAGTGGAAATAAAGGTTTGGACCAAAGTTATGGATTAGAGTTGAAAAGAGAATATTTTATTTTCCACCTTCTCATGTTTTTTTCATTCCAAAATTTTACCCTTCCATTTCCCACCTATTCAACAAGCAGACCTTTAGATTTCAGAAGGAAAGAGCATTATCAAGATGTTAATTGCGTCTGTGTCCTCTGGCAATTGTTAAGTGCATTCAATCCAGGAAAGCTGAGGGTCAAACCTCAGAAATTGATTCTGGATTATTATGTCTCGTTATTTTTTTAATTGTAATATTTATTAGAGGAAACAAAGAAGCTGCCATTCTTATGTACTTTAGGACTCAAAATAAAGCAAGCCAAGTCAAATAGCTACATGTTTGTCATCTGCATGCAAGTTTAACTTCCAAAACAAGTTCAGATGGTTAATTTATTTTATGATAGATATTAGAAAGCATGTCATAATCAGCTATTGCAATCAACTTGATGACTGTTCTCAACTGAGCCTATTTATCTTTGTCTTCTTTTTTTGAATTTGAACTCTGCATAGACCAATAAATTTTTATTTGTTTTTCTCAAGAGAAGTTCCTTATGAGCATTTGGAGCCAAAATCAAGCCAAGCTCAGTTTGCTGCTGTCTTTTAAATTTTTATTGTATATTCTGGAAAATCTGCACTGAGTTTGTGCAATGGATTAATGCAGGAGAGGTTGAAGAAAGAACAGGAAGAAAAAGAGCATAAAAAGAAAGAAAAGGCAGAGGCCCACCTTTACACTATTATAAAGGTTCCTAGTTCCTGACTTGCTTTTCTAGAATTTAATGTTTGTCTTTACATAGATGCTGTGAATTGCTAAATCAAATTGTATTTAGTTATTATTGATAGCATATGATGCTTCTTAGGTGGCACGAGATGAAGACCTTGCAGACCAGATTGGAAAGGATATATATTTTGATCTTGTAGACCATGACAAAGTGAGGAGTTTCCGTGTCCAAAAGCAGATGTCTTTTAACCTTTTCAAGGTATCATCATTAATCACACTGTAGCTTTCCTGCAAAAAGTGTTTTGACCTAGCATACTGTGCAACTATTTTTGTTACTGTTCTGACTTGATCTGGTCTAAGTAGTAAATATTTCCTTTTGAACTGTTGTTTTTCATTGAAAAATTGGAATATAGGACAAACTAATATTCTGACATAAAGTGCTTTAAACCATTCATTTAGGATACACTTAAGGGGGAGATAATTTAAAATTATCTGTAGACAGAAACTATATTATCGATGCTGCTGGGTGGAAATAATTTGAAAATAGGATTGAAATCGACAGGGTTATGGCATAGGTATTTTTTCAGTTTAATTTTTTAAAAGGAGGGGGACACATACTCTATAATTTCGTTTTTTTTCATGCAAGCCATCCAAAACATTGCCTTTCCTTTCACCCTGGATGATGGTTGCAGTTGTAGAGTTGCCTGAATGTCAAAGGATTGAATGTCATCTAAGGGGGGTTTGGGAAATGGGAATATTTGATAAGCATCATTGCAACTTCAACTTTTGATTGGCCGATGGTTCTAGCCAGTGCTGTTTTTGCAAGTCTTCTTTCTTTTTGGGCAAATGCTTTAGTTTCTCTTACTATATTTGAGAATTTTATACCCAAATATGATAAGGGTGATGGAACTAGAGAAAGTCTAGTTTGTGAACTCCTGAAGAGCAAATCATTGTTTAAGATGCATCCACAGAGAAAACAATTATTTGTAGAACAGTACTAAAATAAGAAACTTGTGATGCTTTTGTTGGAAGAAAATAAAATATATCACATGAATCTCTGTGCTATTTTGTTTTTTGAATTATTTATAATTTAATTTATGACGTTGGTGATGCTTGCTCAACAGATGCTCTATTTTCACAAGTTTGATTTTTCTGTCCATTTGCTAATCTGTGACATGCAGGAAGAGGTTGCTAAAGAGTTTGGTGTACCGGTTCAATTTCAGCGCTTTTGGCTTTGGGCAAAGCGTCAAAACCATACCTATCGTCCTCATCAGCCACTGACACACATTGCGGAAGCACAATCTGTAAATTCTTGAGCTTGCTTAAAGCTTTTCCTTATTATGTTGCTCTTTTACGCCCCCCCCCCCCCCAAAAAAAAGAAAAAGAAAACTAAGCTTTATATCTGTGACTTTTTCCATTTCTGATTGTTGAGTTTCATGCTTTGACGGAGATGTTGGTTTTGTTAGAAAATGAGCTCCTTCTACCACACGGTTATGTTTTCTGTTGAATCTGTTTTATTATGCTTCATGTCATCCTATGTTTTCATAATTGTCTTGGCTGTTTGCTTTTTTTATGATTCCGTTTCTCGTGCTGGACCAACAGTTACTATTGGTGCTTAATTTTGTGACACATTAGCTTCTCTATAATCTGAAGTTGTTCATTTTTTTGTTCTCAATCTGCTTCACATTGTAGGTTGGACAATTGAGAGAGGTATCAAACAAGGTTCACAATGCAGAACTAAAGTTGTTTTTGGAAGTGGAGCTCGGGCTGGTAACATTTGTATTCTGGAATTTGTATAATATTTTGATAGCATGAAACATTAATATCCAATCACAGTCCTGGTGACAATCTACATTATTATTTAGGATTTACGTCCCATTGCACCACCTGACAAGACAAAGGATGATATATTACTTTTCTTCAAGTTATATGATCCTGAAAAAGAGGAGCTATGGTACTGAGTAATAATTTCTTTATTTTAACATATGTTGGGGTGTAAGATGGACCTGGGTTGACATAAGATGTATTTCCCTATGATGGCAGTTATGTAGGAAGGCTCTTTGTGAAGAGTACTGGTAAGCCATCAGAAATCTTAACGAGGTTAAATGAAATGGCTGGTTATGATCCTGACGAAGAGATTGGACTTTATGAGGTTGGTTTGTGTTGTCTGCTTTAATATTTATCAGTTGTAACTTAATGAAAATTTTATTACTGTATTTCATCCTTGTATGGTCTCAAGCAATATGCTTCTTTACCTGCTAAGCTTGGGTCAAGCAGTCATTGTTTCAGTTGTCTAGTAACTGGTGATTGATAACAAATAAAATGCATCATGTTGCATAAAAATTTATCTTTCCTGCATAAGCCTTACCAGAAGGGAGAGGACCTTTAGTTGTGATGGCATCTTCAGGTTCTGATCTTGACGAGTGACTTTAATCATTCGGCAGTAGTGAATTGACTGTGCTTATTGTTGTGCAGGAAATTAAGTTTGAGCCAAATGTCATGTGTGAACCTATTGACAAGAAATTAACATTTCGAGAAAGCCAGGTAAATTGTATACACGATCACATTGAGTTACTGTATCTTTGGTTGTCCTATTGACTTGTTTTTCTATATTTGCAGCTAGAAGATGGTGATATTGTATGCTTTCAGAAAGCTCCTGCTATGGATAGTGAGGAACATGTCCGCTATCCAGATGTGCCTTCATACTTAGAATATGTGCACAATTGCCAGGTATTTTCTTTTTGGGTTTCATTTAATGCAATTTGTTTGATTTGATTTGATGCAAAAATGAAACTACCCATTTATTCATTCATGCCATTATGTCTGAATTATTTTACTTTCCTCCTTTCCCCTGTGCACTTGCATGCACGTATCTGTATGTGTAACCAATAAGCCTTGCAAGTTTCATTGTGTTTGTATTGTAAGCTATCAGCTGAAATTTTTTATCTTGAATTGATGTATTTTAGGTTGTTCACTTTCGATCTCTGGATAAACCTTAAGGAAGATGACTTCTGCCTGGAGATGTAAGCATTTTGAAATTTATTGTTGTAAATTATTATATTTTGTTAGAATATCTTCAAAATATCTCATAATATTTTTATTATATCGTAGAATGTTTTACAATATCTTAGATAATCTCTTCAGAGTTATTTTCTATTTATTATTTAATGATTTGTTTCCTTATTTAATTAAGATTAGGACTCTAGTATTAGCATAAATAGAATTTTTGAATTTGTTTTTTGTATCACATTATGGTCACATCAAATCAATATTAATCTCATATTATTTTGAGTCTTTATTCTCTCTTTTCCTCTTTTCCTACCTAAAACCCTCCAATTCAATATGGTATCAAAGCGGTACCATCTTCTGTGATCTATCCCGTCACGATTCTACTGCAAAGTTCCTAAAATTCGGAATGGGAACTCCTTTTCAAATAGTCTTTCTACCCCAACAACAACAACAAACAAGCCTTTTCCCACTAAGTGGGGTCAGTTACATGAATTAAATGATGTCATTGTGTCCTATCATAAATCAAGTTTTCAGAAATGTCATTCAAATCTAAATTTTTTTTAATCGTTTCACCTATAGTCTTTCTTGATCTCCTTCTACCTTTAGCTATTAGGTTATCATTCACCTGATCTAGTATGCTTACAAGAGCTTCTAAGGATTTTTTCCTTACATGTCCAAACTACTCAAGACGAGATTCTCTCATCTTTTTCACAATAGGTGCTACAACTACTTTCTTTCTAATGCATTTATTCATAATCTTATCTTGTCTTGTATGACCACATATTCATTATAACATCTTCATCTCCGTGACACTGATCTTAGTCTTTCTACCCTATACATAAAAAAAACACCAGTTTTTCTTCTACAGTCACTTTCTTTCTCCCCTTTCTCTCTCCTTCCGCATCCGTGCTGTTTTGGACCTCGGTAGTGCGCGTCTCTACACATTGCCACCACCATCTCTGGTGAGTTCCAATCGGCCAGCCATCGAAGCCCCACAGAAAACGTAACGTAGCTATGCCTAGAAGGATATGATAGGACAGGAATATCCATTACCATTCTCTAATAGTCTAATGCCTTTTTTTTTTTTTTGAATTCTTCTGACGCCTTTCCATTTGATCTATAAGAAAGGCTTTTGTATTTGGGTTAGCCAGCCCTTCCCATTCCTTCATACTGACATCTCACTGAGCTACTTTTGAAAGGAATCTACTTGTTGGGGAGCAAAATAAAAATAAGATCCTATTTGAAAGACAAAGTGAAGTGATGCTGACCAAAAGTAAAAAGGTTTTTCTAAAGTGATTAAATAAAGATGTATTTAATATTAAATTTTAGTTGGTTAAGAGGTCAATGTATTTTAGATTAAATTATGGGTGTATATAACTTTATTTGCTCACTTTAGTGAAAAACTTATTTTAGATAAGCTCTTTCCAAGCAAAGAAACGAAGGAAACCGAATAATACTATATAAGCATCACTTTCCACTTCATCGATCACCATGGAGCATTAAAATCCTTTTGCTGCTAACGTGATTACCCAGTAAGATTATAAGCATTCTCAGACAATGGCTCCCCAAGAAAGAAGAAGGTGCAATATCAGTCTGATATCAAGCAAGTAGCAATGTAACCTGACACGATTAGCCTTTTAAAATTCCAAGTCAAAGGCAAAGTGTAGATTGGGCCAATGGATCCCTCCTCTTATTATGTCGATACCCTGTCGGTAAACAAGTCGTTGTTTACCAAGTTAATGCCCCCCCGCGCGCATATATATATATATATATATATATATATATATCTCAATAATCTTATTCATTTTTAATCATATTATTTTTTACACTACATAAAATTGATTAATGAAATACAAATTTATAATTAATGACGTATAGAAGTTAGTTAATAAATATGTAAAAAGTTGATTAATGAAAAATAAAAAAATAATTAATGAAGTATATAAATTAGTTAATGAAGTCAGACTGAAAGAATAATATGTTTGTATATATTTATTAATTAATAATTTATATTTTATTAATTAACTTTTATGTAATGTTAAAAGGAGTGTGGGTATATATATATATATAGAAGTTCCCTTTACATTTTTGAACATCTACCCCTATCTAACAAACTGGGACATGCTTTTTAGCTCGAAATGGATTTCGTGAACCATTCACGAATTGTTCTTCTTAGTTGTGTTTTGTTTTAAATTAAAAAGCAGTGAAGTCTTCAAAATAATAATAATAAAAAAGAACCGCTTCATATAAAACACTGGGAGTTTTTCCATCATGTTAATTAGTGTGCCATTTCACGAAATTCCTTTTGTGGGATCCAGCAATTCTTTAATAAATTAGATTACATTATATTGAAAGTAACTTAATCTCTTAAAGTACTCATTTTAAAAAAGACATATGTCATTCTTAATTTTTTTAATTTTAAATTCAAATTATTTTCTTAATTAATTATGCATATTTTTTTATAATTTTAATAATCTTAAATATATTTTCTCTTTTAATCTATATTTTTATAAATTTTATCTAAATAAATTAATTAAAAATATATTCTTTATAATTTTAAATAATTTTTTTAATCTATGTTTATTTGAATTCTATCTTAATTTAAAAAATTTCGTCCAAGCGCACAAGATACTTGCTAGTATTTGAAAAAAAAAGATAAAACACTAAAAAAATCACAGCACAAATTGTGTTTTCTTTTAAAGATGGATTCTTGATTTTTTTTTCTTTTTAGTTCATAGAGAAGCTGTTCAAAAATTTTAATAAGTATTGTTTGAGTACTGCACTAAATATAAAATAATTCTTTTTTTAAGTGATCTTTTCAAAATATATAACATAAAAAAGATTTTTTTATTTATTTAATAGAATTTAACAGTTTACAGAGAGTGTGTTTTAGAAAGAACCAACACAAACGGTAAAAATAGTTTCCAATGCATGATTTGTGTTTCTGGACTGGAGGCACGGTTGTGAGAGGGAAATTTTTTTTCCTTCTACTCAACGCCACTTGCCATTGTATACAATATTAATATTAAATAGACTAGTTTGGAGAAATTTAACATTTATAAAAAATTAAATGACGCAATTGTCTAGACACAATTTGCAATTAATATATATATATATATATATATAAAGGTATATTTAATAAGAAAATTTTTTATTATAAGAAGATAAAATGAATAAATTTTGATTATACAATTATACATAGATGATCAAGATTAAAAATTAATTAAAATTATGTGACCATTTAAAAAAGTCACATGCATTTATATTCTAATTTTAATCATTCATATAAGATCCAATGATCAAGATTCATTCATCTTATCTCTTATAGTAAACATTCACCTTACCAAATATGCTCATATATATATATATATATATATATACTATTAAATTATTCATGAATAATAATATTAAAAGTTACTTAAATACCACATTATCATTAAAAAAGGTTACATAATTTTATATTTTAATCTTGACTATACATTTAAGATTTAATAGTCAAAATTTATTTATTTCATTCTCTTAACAAATCATTCTTTTATTCTAATATGCTCCATATATATGTATAATTTACTTATGTTATGCATGTAAAGAATTTTAATAAGTTTATATTCTCAAAAGTTCTTATTATCCTTTGCTCATTTATATGAAGTATAGTATACACATAAAAACCTAAACAAAGATGTCTTTTTTTTTACACTTTTTTTGTTACACTAGCATGTGATGAAGATCATTAAGATAAGTAGTGTATCTAATATTAAATATAGTAAATTTCAATTAAGTCAAATTAGGAAGAATAAAAGAAGATCATTACATTAGTAATAAGGATTACTACTTATAATTTTATTGATCACTATATTTTTAATTTGTGTTAAAAAAATATCTCAATAAATAATAAACATCTCTAAAATATAAATGATAATTTGTGTGTAAAATTTGATGAATTTTAATTTCAACTTAATATATATAATAAAAAAAATCACCATAAAAATAATTCGAATTATTACTTATTATTATATTCATCACCATATTTATAAGTCTCAAAAATAAGTGTTAAAAGTTGGTGTACAAATAATGCGTTGGAACCTAAAATATAGTATTCATGCAGGAAGTTGTTGCAGTAATAGCAACATTGACGCTGGCACGCTGCGGTGAACTAGGGGTATATTCTGGAAAAAAATATAGGCACAACAACACAAGCATGGTTGGCTGCTGGAAAAGAGCGCGAAAAAGGAGGGGTATATTCTTGTGGGACTCCTTTTTCACCTCCTTGTGTTTGCCTATAAATCCTTGGCCACTCACCTACTTGCAGCACTCAACCAATTCTTCTCTTTTAATTTCTCTATTTCTCTCTCCCATTTTAACACTCCAAATTCCATAACATTTTCTCACACTTGAAGGCCAGTTTCATAACCTCTACTTGAAAGAAAAAGGAAAATTAACTTGTGGTCATTCGACTTGCCAAATATGGCCAAGGAGCAAATTGAGGTGCTAAATGCACTTGATGTAGCAAAAACACAATGGTACCATTTCACTGCAATCATCATTGCTGGAATGGGCTTCTTCACTGATGCATATGATCTATTCTGCATATGCCTTGTCACAAAGTTGCTTGGCTGCATATACTACCACGTTGATGGTGCACCAAAGCTTGGCATATTGCCTCCCAATGTGTCAGCTGCTATAAATGGTGTAGCTTTCTGTGGAACACTTATGGGGTAACTATTCTTTGGTTGGCTTGGCGACAAGATGGGCCGCAAAAAAGTCTATGGCGTAACTCTGATGCTGATGGTAGTATGCTCCATTGCTTCTGGTCTTTCTTTTGGACATAGTGCAAGTTCTGTCATGGCAACTCTTTGCTTTTTCCGGTTCTGGCTTAGGTTTGGTATTGGTGGTGACTATCCACTTTCTGCTACCATAATGTCTGAGTATGCTAATAAGAAGACTCGTGGTGCCTTCATTGCTGCAGTCTTTGCCATGCAAGGTTTTGGAATTTTGGGAGGTGGCATATTTGCAATTATAATATCAACTGCATTCAAGGCCAGGTTTGATGCTCTACCTTATGAGGTTGATCTTGTTGGTTCAACTGTTCCACAAGCAGACTATGTTTGGAGAATAATTTTGATGGTGGGAGCAATCCCAGCGGAATTGACTTATTATTGGCGGATGAAGATGCCAGAAACTGCTCGTTATACAGCCTTAGTTGCTAAGAAGACACAGCAAGCAGCAGCAGATATGTCCAAGGTTTTGCATGTGGAGATTCAGGTTGAACCAAGGAAAGATGAGCCGGCAAAGGCTAAACCATATGGCTTGTTCTCTAAGGAGTTCGTTAGTCGCCATGGACTACTTTTACTTGGAACATCAAACACATGGTTCTTGTTGGATATTGCATTTTACAGCCAGAAGCAGTGCAATTGGTTGGATCCCTCCTGAAAAAACCATGAGTGCCCTTGAGGAGGTTTATAGAATTGCAAGGGCACAAACACTTATTGGTCTTTGTAGTACAGTTCTAGGTTATTGGTTTACTGTGGCTTTCATTGACAAGATGGGAAGATTTACTATCCAATTGATGGGATTCTTTTTATGACAGTCTTTATGTTTGCTCTTGCCATTCCTTATGATCATTGGACTCATAAGGATAACATAATTGGTTTTGTGGTGATGTATTCCTTGACCTTCTTTTTTGCAAAATTTGGGCCTAATGCTACCACATTTGTGGTGCCAGCAGAGATTTTCCTAGCTAGATTTCGATCTACTTGCCATGGAATATCATCAGCATCCGGGAAGCTTGAGGCTATAATTGGTTCATTTGGGTTCTTGTATTTGGCACAGAACAAGGATAAGAGCAAAGCAGATGCAGGGTACCCTGCAGATATTGGTGTGAGGAATTCACTGCTTGTGTTGGGAGTGGTTAACATTTTAGGCTTCTTATTTACATTCTTGGTGCCTGAAGCAAAGGGAAGGTTTTTGGAGGAGATATCTGGTGAGAATGATGAAGAAGTTGAAACTAGGGTAGAATCTGAGCAATCACTTGTTTGATAGCAACTGAACTGGTTACAAGACAATATTTAGTTGTACACATCCTATCCTAAAGAAAATTGGTCGTACATGGAAGAAATGAATGGACGAGGGATACAAATTCTGTATTCCATTTGTATTCCCCCCCTCTATTTATGGCTTCACAATGATAAAAGAAAAGACAACTTATTACTTCTTCTTTCTTTGCCCACAAATGTTATTTCAATTATGTTGAGCTGTATGAAAATTAACAAGGTTGGCATGAATGAATATCGTTAATTTTTTTTTATAGAAATATTTTTTGAGAGATCCTTTTTCAAAATAAACAAAGCTATGGCAATATACATTATATAACTAAATATAAAAGTAAAGAAAAAATGCATTAGACGTAAAAAGTAATTTGTTCTGAATGAGTTTTAAAGAGTCACCTGAATAAGATTGATGAATGTGGTTTCTTCTAATGCACGGTGATGCGAGAGATGAGTACTTGTAAAAGACACTTTCACATTTAAGACCGTGCACAAGATGGATAGTGTTTGAAATTATATGCAGACATTTGCTACATTATGTTGTGTTTATAGGAGCATCTTAGTTTATAAAAATCATATTTAAATCTGCATTAAATACTGTTAATTAGGATAATAATTTAATAAGATTATTATCTCTTATAATTGTCTCTTCTATTTATGAGCGATATAATTGATTCCTTTATCTATGAGTGATTTTGTTAGAGATTTATTCCTCATAAATGGACATATTTGCTTATCTAATAGCACTCACAAATATCCAAAATCTAACTCTAGTGGGCCGGGTTGCTCCTAAACTACTAACTCGGAATCCGGTTCAAAACAGTTGCCCCCAGCTTGACGTTTAGACGTGATAGTTGAGTGTCAAAATATCTGAGATTATCAAGAGCAAACTGCATACATGAGACAAAGGGATTCAAGTCATGATATAGATGTTGAATCTTGCAATGGCTCTAACGAATGGTCGAAGTTCGTGATAAAAAATAAAAACTGAGATGCCCCCAAATATTGTTGCCTTATCCCTGGCATCGGTCAGATGCTTTTAACCTCTTTAAACTTGCTTTAAGTTTATGAGTTAAGGTTAGACTCATTAGGGCATAGGTTAAAACCCTTAAACTCGCTTCTTGAACACAGAGTACAGTCAAGTGGGTTACCCTTTTTGACCTTCATTTGTACATCGAAATATCTGATCTGAGTTGGACCTTGTATTCTTCCAACCTCTCCAAGGTGCTATAACATTGTGGGTTGCAATAGCTATAACCAGGATAGTTGTTCCTTTTACAGAACTTGTATTCCTCAGAGTTAGCCAAGGCATTTTGGCCTTGTGTGTTGCTTTTTTAACCTTATTTATAATCGAAATAGTTGTTCCTCTTTGAAACTTGTATTCCTCGAACCTCGCCAAGGCACTTTGGCCTTGTGGGTTGCTCTGAGATGATGTTATGCCGAGGTACTTGTGGACACGAAGTCACGCCGAGGTACTGACCAAGGTGGGGTCCAAATTTGGACAGGAACTTCGTCGTTGGAGTGTTTGTTAACCTCGTGGAGTATGTAGCTAGTTTTCTTTAAGATTCAGCCACTTGGGATATAACAGTTCCTTTTTGGGTTTACTTTTTTGACGTATGGTAATCTCCTTTTAGGTTTACTTGAAGTTCCAATTTGGGTTTACCCTCTTAGGTAATCCCTTTTAGGAGTAGTCCCTGTTTGAGTTTACTTTTTGGAGTACGATTTTGGGTTTACCCTCTTGGGTATTCCCCTTTAGGGGTAATCCCCGTTTAGGTTTACCTTTTGGAGTACGGTAGTTCCCATTTGAGTTTACTCTCTTAGGTATTCTCTTTTTAGATTTATCTTCTTGGCGTATGGTAGTCCTATTTTGGGTTTACTCTCTTGAATCACCCTTTTAGGTTTACCCTGTTGGGTCTTTTTTTTTAGTTTACCTTCTTGGCATATAGTAATCCCCATTTGAATTTACCCTCTTGGGTGTGACTCGTTTGAGTTTATCTTGAGGTGTATCCCATTTAGGTTTACCTTTTTGAGGAGTGACCTATAAAAGTTGTGCTCTAGGACGGAACCACGGTAACGGCTAGCAGATGGTGGATTCTGCGCAGCAGAGACATGATTTTGATTTCGTTTATTGTTTACAATGGTAGTGGTGGTAGAATTTGAAGTTTATCTCTTCCCACAGACTGCACCAATGTTCTGAATGGGTTTCAAAGAGTCACCTGAATAAGGTTGATAAAGGTCATTTTTTTCGATGCACGGTACTTACGACGATGGTACAAGGGGTGTGTACCTGTAAAAAATACTTCGACACTCAAGTTAGACTGTGCGCAAGGTGGGTAGTGTTTGAAATTAGATGTATATCTTTGCTACCTTATGTGGTGTTTATAGGAGTGTTTTGATTGATAATAATCATGTTTAAATCTGCATTAAATGTTGTTAATTAGGATAAGAATCTAATAAAATTGTTATATCTTATAACTGTTTCTTTTATTTATGAGGAATATAATTAATTCCTCTATTTATGAAAGATTCTGTTAAAGATTTACTCCTTATAAATAAATATATTTACTTATCCAATAACATTTATAAATATTTAGGATTTAACTCTAACGAGTCAAGTTGTTCCTAAACTATTAACCTAGAACTCGATCAATAACATAATTAATCTTAGCTATTTCCTGGCCAAAAATAGTAATATCTATATTTATTTAAAGAATATAATTCAAAACTCACAACCTAAAGTTTGAAAATTTATTTTTAAAATTTGTGCAATATCATATAATTATTTTAAAGAAATTTATATGCAATATAGAATATACTGATTCTGTATCATCATATCATTTTTGCATGAGCTTCTTAGGTTTTATCATTCCCCTTTATTCAATTCCTCTTCTATACGTTCATTTATAACTTTGATCTAATGTAACAAACTGGATCCATTTAACAAGCAAACCACAACTAATTACTTAAGTTTTCACACCCTACACTTTATGGCGATCCACACTAACATACTGCAAAAACCCAGCATATTACCCATATTAATTCGTCTTCCCATTAGTTTGGTTGTTTCAATGCTTGATCGATCTTTGATACTGTTTCAGCTTGCCATTTTCAAAGCATCTAATGATGTAAAGGTTATTTACACTACAAAAGGATCACAAATCAGTGGAATGTGTTGTATTGCACAAGTAGGTGAGCTAAGAGTAGGGTCTACTATATATATATATATATATATATATCCTCATTTCTGCTTCTTTATCAGTGGGGCTAAGTTCTACATGTTTTGGCCTTTTTCAGCTAGTGAAAGGAGCGTTCACGCGGCTGATAAGATAACAAGAAAGGAATAAAGAAAGGAAATGATTCATGAAGAGTAATGGATAGAAACAAGGGACAAAATATATAGTTTTTAACGGAGTGGGCGCGTAATGAGAATTATATACGGAAAGAGAAATGTTATTTTGTACACATTTTTTTACATTAAACCTTTATATATAATATATATAGAGAGAGAGGGAGAGAGAAAAGAAAGGGAGAAAAAGTAAGTGATGGAAATTGTGTTTCCTTCAATTTTTTTTAAAGGTCTAATGTTTTAATGTTAAAAAAAATTGTGCAAATATTACAACTCTAACTAATAAGACAGTACAAGGCTGGTTTCATTTTTAATTAGCATAATAAACCAATAGCAAGAAATAATAGCATGCAAAACAGTGGCAAAGTCCAGGTAAATTAACATGAGAAATGATTTGTATTATATTATATATTAATATAAAAAAGATATTAAATTAATTTATATGTGACTATAATATTTTTATAAGATATAAAATGAATTTATGAATAAATTAAAAAAATTAAATATATAAAAATTAGATAAATAATGAGACTAAATTAACATAAAGGAAGCAAAATTAATAGATCATGTATACCATTTTTGTCATAACTCTGATTTTATTATTATATTTTTTTCTTACATTATTTTTTATATTATTTTTTATTCTATTGAGATCAACATTCACATATATAGCTATCATGGATCGAGCCAGTTCAAGCCAGCTTATTCAGATTATTATTAATTTTGTGTTCATTTTTGTTAACTTAACTCATTCATTTTATTAGATTATTCAAACTTACTCATCAAATTTAGGGCAAATCGACCAAAATGCCATTCCCTCCAAATTTATTTATCAATTTGTTATCATTTTCAAACTATTTATCAAATTGCCATTGTTTTTGTCACGTTGAAATTTTATATTATTTTTCGTTACACGTGGAATGCGCCAACACGGGTGGCGCATCCAATTAGGATGCACCAACACGCGTGGCGCATCCAACTGGGATGCGCCAACGCGCGTGGCACATCCAACTAGGATGCGCCAACACATGTGGAGCATCTCAGTTGGATGTGCCACGCGTGTTGGCGCTGTTAGTCATGGCAACCATTACCCAAGAGGGGGGTGAATTGGGTATAAAACATTTTCACAAATGCTCTTAAAATAAATACAAATATTTAAGCTATTTAAATAAAAGCACAGAAGGAACGTGATGAAGAAAAAAAACTTTAAGAACAGCGGAAAGTAAATGTGCAATAAAATAAAATTACATAAAATAAAGAGATAAAGAGAAGAAGAAGCAGACACGATATTTATCCTGGTTCGACCACCAACCACTTGTGGTCTACGTCCAGTCCCCGAAACACAGTTTGAGATTTTTCACTATGTATACAAGCTTCCAATAGGTGCTTGCAACCTTTACATAAGAGAGCACTTTTCACACACAGGGAAACTCTACCCTTGTGCTAAAGTCTCAGCCTGTAGGGATACCTCACCCTTATACAAACCTTAGAGGGATACCTCACTCCCTTTACAAACCTTGAAGGATACCTCACCTTCAATATAGAAGAACATAAGATATAGATGAAGAGAAACTCTCACTCAGAGCAAATTATACAAATTGAAGTGCTAAGAGGCTCTCACAGGATATCTCAAAGTTCCAGCAAAAAGAGCACAGAAAATAAGCGTAAAATATAAATCACATTTTTCAAAACAAGCACAAATTAAACTGATAGCTGGGCTTGTTGCAGATGAGACCCACGGTATCTATTTATAGAGCCAGATAGAAAATTAGTCGTTGTAGCAATTAATTCCATGATTAATATGAAAAAAGTGTCCGTTAGTTTCTATATTCGTATCTGTGCTTACCGTGTTTATTCGAATAAGCCTTTGGCTATTCGAATAACACGTTCTTTAAAAACGTTTGAAACTGGTTATTCGAATAACCTTCGTGTTATTCGAATAACGCCGCCATAAAAGCTTTCTTTAGAAAAGCTGGTTATTCGAATAAAGATAGTTTTATTCGAATAACATTTGTTAACACAGACTTACGGGAAAATGGTCTATTCGAATAAGCGATGAGTTATTCGAATAGTGATATGAAAACAAGTTATTTAGAAAACACTTATTCGAATATGGAGTGTTATTCGAATAACACTTTAAAACACTGATCACACGCTAAACATCCAAAATATAAAGCTTTATTCGAATAACTAATGAGTTATTCGAATAACTCAGTTTGTAAAATAGTTATAAAAGCTTGAAAAACATCCCAGAAAGTTTATCAAAAACACCAAAACATTTTTAAGTTATTTTTAAGATCAAAACAGTTTTGGTATAAGTTTAAGAAAAACATTTTTGTTTTATCTTCATGCACTAGGATATATCCAAAGAGATCCTCGAACAAAGAGACTCTAAGTCCTAAAGCTATCCTTAAAAGATCTTGGACTTAGTCTTCCCATCATGTGTGTTATCATCAAGACAAATCTTCAAAGATATATGCTTAGTCGCATTCTCCTTGTGTTGAGCTTAATAGATATCTTTTGCTTTCTTGTTGCAAGCTCACTCTTGGTACTTGGACTATCCTACAAAGTATCACTCACTTAAACAAGCATAGTTAGTCCAAAAACATAATTTAATATCTTCATATGCATGAATCATAAATATATAGCTTTAGTTAGTTTAACATGCATATAAGACATTCATAGACACATCCAAATAAGATATTTATTAAATATTAATGGATATGCTCTATATAGAATGCAACAAAGAGTATAAGCAAGATATTCCTTTTGTCTTGTATTTGTCATCATCAAAACTTAACATATAAAACCATTTAGGGCAAACTTATTTTCACAATCTCCCCCTTTTTGATGATGACAAATCACCAAAGAAAATACATGTTGAGCAATATACAAGAATTAATATTTATGTAAGCATATCAAGCAATTGAGTACAAGAACATATTTTTCTTTCTAATTTTCTCTCCCCCTATTTGACATCAACAAAAAGGCTTAGGAAGGAAAGATAATAATTTTCTCTCCCCTTACAGATAAAACTCATGTTGTCAAAGAGAAGAAACGATCATACTTTCAAGATATATTAGATTATTCATGCAATGCTTGTTATATTTTTGTATGTCAACATTTTGTATATGATAACAATAAAACACTTTATGTAATCAACCAAGGATGTAAGGCAAGAGATATAAACAACGTAAGAGCTAGACTCCTCCTCAAAATATGCATATTATCAAAATAAAGCAAGGGCAAAGATATTTATTTTTAATCCAAAATTTTAAGACTTCTCTCCCTTTCAAAAAGAATTTTATAAGAGCAGCATTTTAGAAAGGTAGAGATGTTTTAAAAAAAAACCATATATTCCTTGGAAGCATCTAGTTATTTAAGATTAATTTATCAATAAGTATCATACAATTCATAACATATAGAATACCATAAAAGCTAAGGGATAGAGATACTTATTGAATCATGTAAAGAGTGATGCTCCTTCTTTATTGGTCCTTTAACTTTGAGCTTTCTTCCTTTGAATTCTACATTCCATTGCACTAGAAGAAAGTATTCTTTATCTTCCTCTTCATTTGAATTCCATTAAGCTTTTCTCATTTATCCACATATGCTTGTATGTAAAAAAAATCTGATGGCTATATTTGAAATACATAGAGAGACTTGCAAAGCTAACTTTAAAAGTCCTCTAAAACATAGGTTAGTATCAAATATCATTTAATCTCATTTACAAGCATAAATTAGGTTGATATATAATTTAAAACATGTATCACATTATCAACCATGCAATATTAGTTCTAACAAGAATGCATGAAGCGCATATGCACTTGAATAAAAAAAAATTGTTTAAGCATTTTAAGGCATGATTCAAGTTTATCAAGAAACATATGATCAACATCAAAACTTATATAAGCATTTTGGGGCAAACAATGATCATGTTAGGTATGTAATATCAAGTAAGGAATTTTAGTGCTCACACATGCCAATAACAAAAAGTCCCTTATTGTAATGAAAGAATTGAAAAGCCATGGAGCTATAACTTTTGAAATCATTTACTTCTTTTTTTTTTTTCAAAAATTAACATATCAAACAAGAAGACATGTAACATTTTACTTTTCAATCTCCAAGTGAGTATATGAGACAATTAGGCATCAAAGAGAAAGGATTAGAATGACTTCTGAGAATGTGAATTTACGTATTTAAACAAAGAGAATTGATTACAAGCTTAATAACAAGGATATTACCATAGCATGTCATTCCAAGCAAAAAAATGTACGCATATCTAGCATGTTAGTATATGTAGAGATACTTTCAAGACATAATGCTAGAAAAGCACAACTTAAAACATGTTAAGGCATAAAAAAAATATTTCTACTTATCCACATATCACATGATATTCAATTTAAAAAAAAAGATAATAGTTTGATATCACCAAAAGTGTACTTTTTGAGTTTTTATAGGTGATTCCAACTTCCACCAACTTCCAAGCTTCAAGTTTTCATGAGGGAATAGAAATTCTTTGCACCCCTTTTATAAGTTGAATCCTTTTAAACTTTACTATCCTCAAGTTGACTGAACTTATTCTATTTAAATGCTTGCTTGAGGTAGTTGACACCCTACAAAATAATTTAAAGCACTTTCTTTGGTATCCATCAATTTTGGATCCATAGAGGTTAGTTATTATGCCAAACTCATAAGCAAAAAAGCATTCAAAATAATAAATGAGTTCACAAAGGCAAAATATATTTCATGATCAATCATGCCAATTACATATATTTATCAAAAGAATAGTCAATTACTTTTGATTAAGCATTTGTATATTCAATCTAAAGAATTCAACATATATTAACAAAACGTAGCAGAACCTTTTTGTTTAAAAATGAGTTTATTCGAATAAGAGCAAGATCCTATTCGAATAGAGGATCTGCGACGGCCAAACATTTTGGCCATTTAACAGGATTTATTCAAATAACCTAGGGGTTATTCGAATAAACAGAGATCAAACGTAAGAGACTGATAAAACAAGGATTCAGGTTATTCGAATAGAAGCTGATTTATTCGAATAGACAGAGCATATATTAAGCACAGGTTTAACACAGAAACTAGTTTATTCGAATAGACTAAGAATTATTCGAATAAAGCTGATATGCAACACATTATTTGACAAGCAGTAAAGAGTTTTATTCGAATAAAAACCTTATAAAACTAACAAAGAAACACAGAGATGCATACGTTCAAGAATTTAAAGCATATATATATATGTGATTTAAAGAGAGATAATATTCAGCAATAAAACATGCAATCATATATTGGATTGATAAAAATACTCACGTTCAAGGATATTATTATTTCAAACAAGAAGTATATTTTCAGATTATAAGGCTAGAAAAGTATAATAAAAATTTTCACTTATCCGAAATTTGCAAGTCCAGGCTTCTTGGAAACGAGGAAAAGAGCTTGAAATTATTTTTAATCTTTGTACTTAGAGCAGCCATTTTCAAGATGTCAATGTCACTCATTGGCCTTCAAGTACACCTACAACACACTTCAATTTTTGACTTTTGGTACCCAAATTTTATTGGGTCCTTGTGTGTTAGTTTTCGAATATTAATCTATTATGCTCTCATAAAGATTAATTTTTCATAATATGCAAATTGAGCACAATAAATTAAATAATTAAATATCATTAAGCACATAGTTGATAACATGCTCACTTTCATGATATATAGACAATTTTAAAGCATATAATGCATACATAGTCATAGAATATCTTATGATCAATAAATATGCAAGACAGTGAGCAAAGGGTGTAACAGGAATATAATCATGTGTTATATTTAATATTCAATTTTTACCAAGTACACATGATTCAATCAATCACTTAAGGCCTACAATGAATATACCTCAAATTAATTGACTTTACAAGTAAATGCTCATGAGAGGTAAAAACTGTTGATACCTTGGCCTTGGTAATTAAGGAAACTTTTTTCCTTACCCATTGCTTTTCTTTTGGTGTTTTGAACTTTGCAAGTTCTACATTGTGTACTTGAGAAGCTTTGGTTGAAGTTATCTTCCTTCTTTGACTAAAATTTTTTTCATTGGGCTTTGGAAGCGCTCTTTGTGATGATTCCTCTTTCCTTTGACCAATAAGTCCATCCTTTTGAAAAATTTTCTGTACAGTTGAAATACTAGGAGGACACTTTGGTACCCACTTCATTTTGGGTCCTTGAATGTTAATATTAGGGCCTTTAGGATTTTTAGGAACCCATATCATACAATTTCTCATATAAGGATTTCTTCTATAATTGCATAAATAAGAAATATGTCCTAGATGACCACAAAAATTATATACAATTGAGTTTAATGATGGCTTGGTCTTCTGAAGATCATCTTTGAAAAACTTAAGCATTTTCTTGTTATTACATTCTATGTTATTTCTGCCACAAGCTTTACTTGAATTTTCATGTGGAATAACATTGATTTTATTTTCATTAACAAGCATAGAATGTAAGCATTTAGAATCATTAGCTTTGGAAAGTTTGAAAGATAAGTCCTCAACTTGATTTTCTAAATTAATGCATTTTTCACAAGAAGATGAGGTTTCATATTTTAAAGGCATTTCCTCATTAAGAAAAGCATATTTATTTTTCAAAGTCTCAATTTTATTTTCAATAGAGGAAATGTTTTCCAAACTTGATAAGTTTTTCTTTTCTAAATGTAACAAACCATCATATAATTCATTATATGCACTTTACAACTCATCATTTGAAGGACTATAATATAGTTTAGAATTATTTACCTCAAAGTCCTTTTTAGCCATATAGGAAGTAGTCTCAATTTCTAGCACACTTGGTTCTTTAAGAGAATCACCTTCTTCATCATCAATTTTATTTTGCTTTGCCTCTTCTTCAAATTGAGCACCATCGTCACCAAGAGACATTTGGCTTGCTTCAGTAGTTTGAACATCTCTTTGAGCATGCGTTTCATGACAGGCTTCCTTCAATGACTTTTGCTCTTCTTGCTTTCTATATGTAACTTTATGCACAAAATCATCGTTAGCAAGATAAATAGCATTAAGAGCATCCCATATATCTTTAGCACAAGAACAATTTTTAATTTCAGCATAAGTATCATCATTTAAACTACTTCTCAAAATTTGCATAGCTCTAATATTTAAAGAAAAATATTTTTTGTCAAAACTATTCCAAGTTTGTTTTGATTTGCAAATAAATCCATTTAGTACAACATCCCATAAATCTAAATCAATAGATTGTATATAAAACTCTATTCTAGTTTTTCAATAAACAAAATGCACACCATCAAAGAATGGTGGTTTATCAATTTCAAAACCTTCCATTTTGAAAAACTTTCAAGGTTGCTAACAAGTAAGGATCTTTAACTCTAAGCGGTTAAGTTTTCACCAAAGCACGAAGCTCTGATACCACTTGTTAGTCATGGCAACCATTACCCAAGAGGGGGAGTGAATTGGGTATAAAACTTTTTCACACATGCTCTTAAAATAAATATAAATATTTAAGCTATTTAAATAAAAGCACAGAAGGAACGTGATGAAGAAAAGAAACTTTAAGAACAACGGAAAGTAAATGTGCAATAAAATAAAATTACATAAAATAAAGAGATAAAGAGAAGAAGAGCAGACACGAAATTTATCCTGGTTCGACCACCAACCACTTGTGGTCTACGTCCAGTCCCTGAAACACAGTTTGAGATTTTTCACTATGTATACAAGCTTCCAATAGGTGCTTGCAACCTTTACATAAGAGAGCACTTTTCACACACAGAGAAACTCTACCCTTATGCTAAAGTTTCAGCCTGTAGGGATACCTCACCTTTATACAAACCTTAGAGGGATACCTCACCCCCTTTACAAACCTTGAAAGATACATCACCCTCAATATAGAAGAACAGAAGATATAGATGAAGAGAAACTCTCACTCAGAGCAAATTATACAAATTGAAGTGCTAAGAGGCTCTCACAGGATATCTCAAAGTTTCAGCAAAAAGAGCACAGAAAATAGGCGTAAAATATAAATCACATTTTTCAAAACAAGCACAAATTAAACTGATAGCTGGGCTTGTTGCAGATGAGACCCACGGTCTCTATTTATAGAGCCAAATAGAAAATTAGCCGTTGTAGCAATTAATTCCGTGATTAATATGAAAAAAGTGTCCGTTAGTTTCTATATTCGTATCTGTGCTTACCGTGTTTATTCGAATAAGCCTTTGGCTATTCGAATAACACGTTCTTTTAAAACGTTTGAAGCGGTTATTCGAATAACCTTCGTGTTATTCGAATAACGCGCCATAAAAGCTTTCTTTAGAAAACTGGTTATTCGAATAAAGATAGTTTTATTCGAATAACATTTGTTAACACAGACTTCTGGGAAAAGGGTCTATTCGAATAACTGATGAGTTATTCGAATAGCTAATGTGAAAACAAGTTATTTAGAAAACACTTATTGAATAACAGAGTGTTATTCGAATAACACTTTAAAACACAGTCACGCAGCATCCAAAATATAAAGCTTTATTCGAATAACTAATGAGTTATTCGAATAACTCAGTTTGTAAAATAGTTATAAAAGCTTGAAAAACATCCCAGAAAGTTTATCAAAAATACCAAAACATTTTTAAGTTATTTTCAAGATCAAAACAGTTTTGGTATAAGTTTAAGAAAAACATTTTTGTTTTATCTTCATGCACTAGGATATATCCAAAGAGATCCTCGAACAAAGAGACTCTAAGTCCTAAAACTATCCTTAAAAGATCTTGGACTTAGTCTTCCCATCATGTGTGTTATCATCAAGACAAATCTTCAAAGACATATGCTTAGTCGCATTCTCCTTGTGTTGAGCTCAATAGATATCTATTGCTTTCTTGTTGCAAAGTAAAGCAAGTAAGTAAGACAACAAAATATATTTATTCGATGTGGGACTTTGAAAAGCATATTTGGATTTGGATTTGGATTTAAGTCTCTTATCAACATTAATAAGAAATAGAGTTTTTGATATGTCGTGTTTTTTTTTAATAATCAATAGAGTCATTTTTAAAAAGATCATAGTCCTCCTTTTAAAGAAAGAATTGGTACGTATAACATGAATAGTGCACAGACTTGTAATATAAGAAAAATGAAAGAAAAGAGCAAGAGTCATTATGTCATGTCGTTGTGTATGTATTTGTTCGTAATAAAGGCATTTTTCTTTCAAATCCAAATCCAAATCCAAATATGTTTTTGAAAGTCCCACATCGAATAAATATGTTTTGTTGTCTTACTTACTTGCTTTACTTTGCCACTATCAAAGTCCCACATCGAATAAATGTATTTTGTTATCTTACTTAGTTGCTTTGTCATGCTAACAGTAAAGTCCCACATCGACTACGTTACAGATCAGAAGCAAATACTTGGCTTATAAATAAGCTAATTGAAACTGATGTCCCTCAATATTGTGGTGCACTCTTTAGTAGACATGTAAATTGTATGTGTCTCTGGGCGTCCTTTTTTAAGAAATTCACGTGGAATGGATTAAGTGCCCTGCACATATAACGTGAGAAGTTTATATTATTTTTCATTCTGCGTGGGATGCGCCAACTAGGATGTGCCAACACGCGTGGCGCATCTAACTGGGATGCACCACATGTGTTGGCGCATCCCAGTTGGATGCGCCACCCATGTTGGCGCATTCTAGTTGGATGTGCCACCCGTGTTGGCGCATCTCATGTGGAACGAAAAATAATATAAAATTTTAACGTGACAAAAACAGTGGCAGTTTGATAAATAGTTTGAAAATGATGACAAATTGATAAATAAATTTGGGGGAAATGGCATTTTGGTTGATTTGCCTCAAATTTAGTCCATTTTAACGATTCTATTAACATTTAATATTTTATCTCTAACATAGATGTTGAATCTTGCAATGTCTCTAACGAATGGTCGAAGTTCGTGATAAAAAATAAAAACTGAGATGCCCCCAACTATTGTTGCCTTATCCCAGGCATCGGTCAGATGCTTTTAACCTTTTTAAACTTGCTTTAAGTTTATGAGTTAAGGTTAGACTCATTAAGGCATAGCTTAAAACCCTTAAACTCGCTTCTTGAACACAGAGTACAGTCAAGTGGGTTATCCTTTTTGACCTTCATTTGTGCATCGAAATATCTGATTTGAGTTGGACCTTGTATTCTTCCAACCTCTTCAAAGTGCTATAACATTGTGGGTTGCAATAGTTATAACCGGGATAGTTGTTCCTATTTCAGAACTTGTATTCCTTAGAGTTAGCCAAGGCACTTTGGCCTTGTGTGCTGCTTTTTTAACCTTATTTATAATCGAAATAGTTGTTCATCTTTGAAACTTGTATTCCTCGAACCTCGCTAAGGCACTTTGGCCTTGTGGGTTGCTCTGAGATGATGTTATGCCGAGGTACTTGTGGACACGAAGTCACGCTGAGGTATTGACCAAGGTGGGGTCCAAATTTGGACAAGAACTTCGTCGTTGGAGTGTTTGTTAACCTCGTGGAGTATGCAGCTAGTTTTCTTTGAGATTCAGCCACTTGGGATATAACAGTTCCTTTTTGAGTTTACTTTTTTGACGTATGGTAGTCTCTTTTTAGGTTTACCTGAAGTTCCAATTTGGATTTACCCTCTTAGATAATCCCTTTTAGGAGTAGTCCCTATTTGGGTTTACTTTTTGGAGTACGATTTTGAGTTTACCCTCTTGGGTATTCCCCTTTAGGGGTAATCCCCGTTTAGGTTTACCTTTTAGAGTACGGTAGTTCCCATTTGAGTTTATACCCTCTTAGGTATTCTCTTTTTGGATTTATCTTCTTGGCGTATGGTAGTCCTATTTTGGGTTTACTCTCTTGGATCCCCTTTTAGGTTTACCCTGTCGGGTCTCCCTTTTGGGTTTACCCTATTGGGTCTCTTTTTTGAGTTTACCTTCTTGGCATATAGTAATCCCTATTTGAATTTACCCTCTTGGATGTGACTCGTTTGAGTTTATCTTGAGGTGTATCCCATTTAGGTTTACCTTTTTTAGGAGTGACCTATAAAAGTTGTGCTCTAGGACGGAACCACGACAACGACTAACAGATGGTGGATTCTGCGCAGCAGAGACATGATTTTGATTTCGTTTATTATTTACAATGGTAGTGGTGGTAGAATTTAAAGTTTATATCTTCCCACAGAATGCACCAATGTTCTAAATGAGTTTCAAAGAGTCACCTGAATAAGGTTGATAAATGTGGTTTCTTTCGATGCACGGTACTTACGACGATGGTACAAGGAGTGGGTACCTGCAAAAAAATACTTTGACACTCAAGTTAGACTGTACGCAAGGTGAGTAATGTTTGAAATTAGATGCATATCTTTACTACATTGTGTGGTGTTTATAGGAGTGTTTTGATTGATAAGAATCATGTTTAAATCTGCATTAAATGTTGTTAATTAGGATAAGAATCCAATAAAATTGTTATATCTTATAACTATCTCTTTTATTTATGAGGAATATAATTGATTCCTCTATTTAAGAAAGATTCTGTTAGAGATTTATTCCTTATAAATGAACATATTTACTTATCCAATAACATTCATAAATATTTAAAATTTAACTCTAGCGAGTCAAGTTGCTCTTAAACTATTAACCCAGAACCCGATCAATAACATAATTAATCTTAGCTATTTCCTGGCCAGAAATAGTAATATCTATATTTATTTAAAGAATATAATTTAAAACTCACAACCTAAAGTTTGAAAATTTATTTTTAAAATTTGTGCAATATCATATAATTATTTTAAAGAAATTTATATGCAATATAGAATATACTGATTCTGTATCATCATATCATTTTTGCATGAGCTTCATAGGTTTTATCATTCCCCTTTATTCAATTCCTCTTCTATACGTTCATTTATAACTGTGATCTAATGTAACAAACTGGATCCATTTAACAAGCAAACCACAACTAATTACTTAAGTTTTCACACCCTATACTCTATGGCGATCCACACTAACATACTGCAAACAACCCAGCATATTACCGATATTAATTCGTCTTCCCCATGAGTTTGGCTGTTTCAATGCTTGATCGATCTTTGATACTGTTTCAGCTTGCCATTTTCAAAGCATCTAATGATGTAAAGGTTATTTACACTACAAAAGGATCACAAATCAGTGGAATGTGTTGTATTGCACAAGTAGGCGAGCTAAGAGTAGGGTCTACTATATATATATATATATATATCCTCATTTCTGCTTCTTTATCAGTGGGGCTAAGTTCTACATGTTTTGGCCATTTTCAGCTAGTGAAAGGAGCGTTCACGCGGCTGATAAGATAACAAGAAAGGAATAAAGAAAGGAAATGATTCATGAAGAGTAATGGATAGAAACAAAGGGGACAAAATATATAGTTTTTAACGGAGTGGGCGCGAATGAGAATTATATATGGAAAGAGAAATGTTATTTTGTACACATTTTTTTTACATTAAACCTTTATATATAATATATATATACAGAGAGAGAGAGAGGGAGAGAGAAAAGAAAGGGAGAAAAAGTAAGTGATGTAAATTGTGTTTGCTTCAATTTTTTTTAAAGGTCTAATGTTTTAATGTTAAAAAAAATTGTGCAAATATTACAACTCTAACTAATAAGACATTACAAGGCTGGTTTCATTTTTAATTAGCATAATAAACCAATAGCAAGAAATAATAGCATGCAAAACAGTGGCAAACTCAAGGTAAATTAACATGAGAAATGATTTGTATTATATTATATATTAATATAAAAAAGATGTTAAATTAATTTATATGTGACTATAATATTTTTATAAGATATAAAATGAATTTATGAGTAAATTAAAAATTAAATATATAAAAATTAGATAAATAATGAGACTAAATTAACATAAAAGAAGCAAAATTAATAGATCATGTATACCATTTTTGTCACAACTCTGATTTTCTTATTATATATTTTTTACATTATTTTTTATATTATTTTTCATTCTATTGAAATCAATATTCACATATATAGCTGTCATGGATCGAGCTATTTCAAGCTAGTCTATTTAGATTATTATTAATTTTGTGTTCATTTTTGTTAACTTAACATATTTATTTTATTAAATTATTCAAACTTATGAATCAAATTTAGTCCATTTTAATGACTCTATTAACATTTAATATTTTATCTCACTTAATCATAACCGTTAAAAAAGTAGTATGAGAAATAAAGTAACGTGATATCATCATTTTCCCTTCTGATATCCAATCAAACTTTTGTTGTTAGGAATTTTGATGGATTGAGTGAATAGCATTGCTTCATCAAAATTCACCATTATTCATTGAGAAATAATCATCCTATATCTTTTTTAGAAGTGTAGGTTGGAGTGTGATTGAGAGAAAAAAAAATAAAAAAAATAAATATAATAAATAATATTAAATAAAATATAAAAAAAGATGTATTCGTTATTTATGTTAAAAATGGAAGAGTTGTTATTCATATTCCCAATAATCAATCCAAGCTAAACTCCAATACTCCATTCAATATCATGTCTTCCACACATGAGCCCACAGACTACAATGTCTTAATATCTTACTTCACAGTACCAGTATAAATCTGCCTACGATTACAACCCCAATCCATCCACTTGCATTCTTAAATCTCACCCTCGCTCTCTCATTATTTTCACTCTCTGCAACGAAAGAAAAAAAATAAAGTAAACAAATATGCACAAACTACTCAGCTATCTGAGTCCCATCCTTCTCCTTCTTCTCTTTTCACCTCTCAACGTAATTAATTGCAGTTTTGTTTTACTGTTATTCCTTTGGTATGTTCAATCCCCTATCTCTGATGAGTCTCCAATATCAATGCAGGTTGGCAGCACCGTAGAGAAAAACGAAAACCCATTCACCCCAAAGGCTTTCTTGCTTCGTTACTGGGACAAGAAGATCACCACCAACAACTTAACAAAACCACACTTCCTTCTCTCAAAAGCATCCCCACTGACCGCGGTGGAATCCGCCACCTTCGCCAAACTCGCCGCCAACCACACCCTCTTCAACCACCTCTCACGCTTCTGCTCCTCCGCACACTTGCTCTGTTCCCCTCACCACCATCTCTCATCACTACCCACTTTGTCCAAACTCAACAACAGCAACAAAGACTCCAATTTCGCCGTGTACGACAACAGAAACTTCACCAACTACGGAACGAGTCGACTCGGCGGGTTCGACTCGTTCAAGAACTACTCAGATAACGAGCGCGTCAACATTCCCGTCAACGATTTCCGCCGATACAGCGGCGGTTCCACCGATCACAACGACAGTTTCTTCAGCTACGGCTCACTAGGCAACATCGTCGACGAAAGCTTCCACCACTACGCCGCCGGAGCCACCGGCGGAGCCGGTGACTTCGACAACTACGCCAACCCAACGTTTGGCACCGACAACCTTAGATTCACCTTGTACTCCGACAATGCGAAGAGAAGAAGCCAAAGCTTCACCGGTTACTCTGAGAATGGAAATAGCGGAGACCAATCATTTGCCAGTTACGGAAAACACGGGAACGAGGCGAAGAACGAGTTCCAAAGCTATGCTACAAATTCAAACCCGGTTGTTACTGGGTTTTCCGGTTACGGTGAAGGTGCTGTTAAAGCCAACGACACGTTCCAGAACTACGCCAACAATGTGAATGGTCCCACGAATACGTTCAAGAACTACGGTGATGGTGGTAACGGGCCCACTGACAGGTTCATTACTTACAGAGTTGAAGCCAATGCAGGTGAGAAATGTCTGTTATACCCTATCTTCTTCACATCATTTTTAAAAGAAAAATGATGTAGCTGTTTGATACACTATTTTTTAATGAATTATAAATAAGTGAGGGAAATTAATAAAAAAATAATATAATTATTGATATATGAGATAGTATAAAAATTAACGTGTGATATAAAAAATAATATAAAAAAATTGTAGTTATTTTAAAAAAGTGTGTGAAAATGTGAGTTTTTCTTAAAAAAAAATTATATATTAAATTTTACATGATTAAGAGTCTATTTTAATATTTAAGTGTAATTTATATATCTATTAAGTCATTCTATTTGATTTCAATTAATTAATTTTAAGTTAAAATCTCACGTAATATTAAAAAAAATACCTCATGTTCATTATTTCTTGCCTACTTCGATTGATTGACTCGCCTATTCTTTTCAAATATACTCAGAGCGATGTTAAGGATGGGAGTGTAGTCCTGCTTCAATATTTTAAAGTTGAAATCTCAAGTGTATAATTAGAAGATTTACTTTTACTGTTTTTATTTAAAACTTTATGCAGGAAGTGATTCGTTCCAGTCTTATGCTAAAGGATCAAAGGGAGCGAACGTGGATTTCACGGGCTATGATAAATCAGTGAATAGTAATTCAGATAAGTTCACTGGGTATGGAAAGGGGGCAGAGAGACACAGAGTTCGGTTCAGCTTCTACCGTGTGAACTCCACTTTCGCAGAGTATGCAAAAGATGGTGTTACGTTTGCAGGGTACAACAATGCGAGCTTCAGTGGCAGTTTCGTAAAAAAGTGGGTTGAGCTGGGTAAGTTCTTTCGGGAGTCTATGTTGAAAGAAGGGACGGTGATGCCTATGCCTGATATTAGAGATACGATGCCTGAAAGGTCGTTTTTACCCCGGGCTGTGTTGTCTAAATTACCGTTTACAGTTTCTGAGGTGAAGCGGGTTTTTAAGGTGGGTGATGGTTCGAGCATGGAGAAGATTGTAATGGAGTCGGTGAGTGAGTGCGAGAGAGCACCGAGCCAGGGTGAGACCAAGCGGTGTGTGGGCTCCATCGAGGACATGCTGGACTTTGCCACTGGGGTACTGGGTCCTAACATTGTGGTTCGGACCACAGAGAATGTGAATGGTGCCAATAAGAGTGTCATGCTTGGTTTGGTAAATGGAATCAATGGTGGCAGAGTCACCCAATCCGTTTCTTGTCACCAGAGCTTGTTCCCTTATTTGCTTTATTATTGCCACTCCGTTCCAAAGGTTCGGGTTTACGAAGCGGATTTGTTGGACCCAAAAAGCATGGCTAAGATCAATCATGGTGTTGCTATATGTCACATGGACACATCTGCTTGGAGCCCTTCTCATGGAGCTTTCTTCTCTCTTGGGTCGGGTCCCGGGCTAATTGAGGTCTGTCATTGGATTTTTGAGAATGACATGACTTGGACCATTGCTGATTAAGGTACTGAGCACAAAGGAGAAGTTTCGTGGTACATGTGAAGAAGTTCATGAGCCAAAGCTCATTACGTTTTATTAGGTGTTTGGGTCTTGACTTAATGCGTGTTAGACCTACGGGTCTAGTAATAGCCCAAGCCTATAAATAAACTAATGTTCACTAGAGATTTTTCTAGAATTTTGAAACAATGAAACTTTTATCTAGTTAGCTTAGTGAATTCCACGATAATCTTAAGGGATAATTTTACCTCCTAATGATATAACATAAAATATGAGTAATTCATTTACATAATAATTATACTACATAAGTGATGTAACTATTATATAACTAAGTTAAGTGTTTGATTAGAATAATTATGAAAATTTGATCATTTTAATAATTGATTATTATATAATTTTTTGTTATAATCGATTATAATTAAATTAATTTTATATTTAAATATATTAATTAATATATTAATAATTTTAAATTAATATATTTTATTTAGATAATATAAAAAATTAATTTTATATATTAAATTATTAAAATACATATAGAATAATTTAAAAAATTATTTGATTGAAAATAAAATAATATTTACATCTTAAAGTATAATGAATAATTTATAAATTAGAATCATAAATTTTAATTTTTAGTATTATAAACTTTTTTATAATACATTAAATTTTATGTAAAAATTTAAATTAATTTCATTAAATATGTTATAATATTATTAAAATAATTTTTTTCAAAACTAAAAAAATTAATCTAAACTCAATCAAACATGCTCTAATTATACTTTATTACCACCTGAAATCACTAGCTACCATTGGGAGAAAGAGAGCCAAAGAAAGAAACCAAGTTCAATTAAGTTAAACTATAAAAAATATTGCAATTAACCAAAACAAAATAAACAAATAAATAACCAAATAAAAAAAATGTGGTGGAGCATGTGATGTGACAATGTTTAAAGAGTAAAGAAGTGAGCGCCTTAGCTCCACATACTAATAATATTTTTTTGGTTTTTTTATCAATGGCTACTCTTTCTTACTACACTCTTCATCCTCTATCTTCTCTCACTCCATTTTCTTCATCTTCTAGCTTGGTTCACCTTTGTCCATGCTCTTCCACTTCTTCTCAATCTCTTCCCCAACCCTCCTCTTCATCGAAGCCCGAAGTCCCCTCAGTGCCCCGCTTCAGCTCCAAATGTAGACCCAAACCAGCCACAAATCCAAGGCTGTTGATGATCATCGACCCCATTTTGCTGCTTAACGGAGTTGGTAGCACTTTGTACTTGGATACCCAAACACTTCTCGCCACTGTCAGTGTTTTGTCCGCCATTGCCCTTTCTCTCTTCCTTGGCCTTAAGGTCACAATTTCTGCTGCTTACTTTCTATTGCTTCAATTCTGGGTTTCTGAGTTTTCATAAATTTTTTAATTTTTTTTCTTTTTTAAATGTAACACTTACTATGTCCATCCCTTATTACAAGTCCCACATGCATTTATGCATTCAATTGTGTGTGCCTTCAGAAATATATTCATTTTAGTCACATTGTGGTGCCAATTTTACTACTACTTTTTATTAATGTTTCTTGTTCTTAACATAACAATTTCTTCCAACTTAGTTTTGAATCTCTTGATTTTTTTATTATATTTTTTTGGGGATTAAATGCTAATCTTCATATGAATCCATCCCTTTACCTCATTCAGAAATGTACTATAGGACTCACATGCATTGCATACAATACATAAATGCATCCACTTTTGCTTCCAGAACCAAAAGTATATTCCCCTTAGTAACATTGTGGTTCCAAGTTGATACTTAATCAGTGATGGGGGTTTTGCAGGGGGATCCGGTGCCTTGTGAGCGTTGTGGTGGCAATGGTAATTATTTTTCTGCATTTGGACTATAAGATTGATGTCCATTTACTCGCAATGGTCGTTGACTGTATTGAGTTTTTATGGAAATTATTAAGAATTGATACCAATAATATGAGGAACATTTTAGAATATTGGCAGTGAAGATATCACAATTCACGTGTTAAGAAACACTGACTTGACTTGGATAACTGTAGTTAAAGGTGGGCTTAATGATTGCTTTGACTGAGGATAAGGTGTCTGCTTGGTTGAGCATGTGAGGGTCTGTGTCTTCTGTGATAATGCTCTTACCTAGAATTCAAAAGGTAAGAGCATTATCGTGATGTTAATTGGGTCCGTGTCCTCTGGCAATTGTGAAGTGCATTCAATCCAGGAAAGTTGAGGGTCAAACCTCAGAAAATTTTGGATTATTATGTCTCGTTATTTTTTTAATTGAAATATTTATTAGAGAAAACAAAGAAAAAGGAAATTTGATAAAAGAACACTCTGGCATATACTAGGTTTAACTCAGTACATTCTAATTATGATGTTAGCTAACTACCATTAAAAGAACTTGGTTAAGCTGTGAACAGCGGATTGTAATGTACGTACTTCTTGCAAGAACTATGTGCACAATGTATACTTGGTTACGGTATGAAAATATTGCTTCTATGAACCTTGGCTTGGCACATACTGACATTGTGCCCTCTTTCTGTCTGGTTCCTGAGTTTTTTTCTCCCCTCTTATGTATTATGGATCTTATCTGGCCTTTAACTTCCCTGTCTTCATCTTCATTCTCAAACCAGGAAGAGAATATGAAAAGTGAAATGAAAGCATGCCATAAGGGGAGTGAGTAGCTAGTGCTTTGTTTCTTTACTAAAGAAATTAAAAGAAGAAAGCCTTGCATGAGTAGATGATGACTCAGTGTCCCCTGTATATGTTTGTGGATAACATATGATGTTCAAATTTCAGCTTGATGACATGTGGCATTGGATTTCTCAGCCTATTATGTATGAAGTAGATGGTGCTTCATAGTATCCCACTAATTACCATGTTTTTGTTTTCCTTACTCCTTTCCATCTCTGCTTTCTCCTTTCAATAAAGTTATCACCCTGTAAAATGGAGATACATTGTATGACAATAGGTTACTGGAGTGGGGAAATAAGGTCGCATACCTGTTTTAGTGATGGTTATGAAAGAGAATTCTACTTTCTACTGCCATTGTCCTCTCAATCTTTTATTACTCTTGTGGCCCTGTTTGTACCTTAATCAACAGGATTCCTGAAAGTGTTCCTTAAGTTGACCTGTGTTCTGCTTTGTATATGAAGTAAAGATGCAACTTGTGTTAGTATTATTGATAGAAGTTACAATTTGAAATACCATCATTGTTGACAAGCAGGTGGGACAAAATGTATATTTTGCAACAATGGCAAGATGAAGCAAGATATGGGGTTAATTGACTGTAAAGTATGCAAGGGTTCAGGTATCTCTCTGTTATCATCATATACATACAAAATATTTTATTATGCTTGCTTTGGGCATCTAACAAAATTGCGTTTATTTTGCATTCTTCAATTAATGTGAATCATTTTGGGCGCTTCCTTTTACCACCTTTAAGAGAATGTGTTTGCTTTTGGTGTGTGAAAATCAACAAGTGCTGATATTTCTTTCTGTGACCATTTCTGGCATTTATTATATTATCAGCATAAATGTCAATTTTTTTTTTTGGTGAATATTTTAAATACCATCATCATTACCTTACAATTACAAAATAATTATTTTTTCCAATTTAGAGGATCTCAGAAGAAAATCATGAAGATTAGTATGTGTATATATGTGTAGGTAAAAGAAGATTAGTATATTTTTACTATCATCATGGAATTGCCACTGGAATTGAGCAACTTTTTTTTGGGTCTTTCAACCATAGCATATTCAAAGCCTTTACAGCTCCTTCTGTTTATATCTCAATGTTTAATTTCCCCTTTATAGGATTGATACTCTGCAAGAAATGTGGAGGTTCTGGCTATTCTAGAAGGCTATGAGCTGTGAAATTTCTGTTATATCTAAGAACCATCTGTTCTAAAATCTGTAAGATCTTGTAACAATTTGATTATTCATAGTTTCTTTTTCTGTGAACCATTTTAATTATATTACTGTGCTTCCCTTTGATCTCCTTGCTATTGCATAAAATAAGTCAAATTTTGATCTTATGTTAAATTTCCGTTTCAATGTTATCATATTAAGTTGTAGCGCCGTTCCATGTTATCATTCTTATCATGTAAAAATAGAATGTTATATTTTCTATGTATATATACCATTGAAGTCAGGAATTTTGTAAGATTTTTTTCCTGGTGATTTATTTTTTATCATGTAATATAGCTGTTTTATTTTATTTTTTTATTTTTGATCTTACGAGGTATCTTCATATTCTTTTGGGTGTGAGACTAATTCTAGCTCCGGTTACTACAACTGTCTCTTGCCACAAGTGTTTTTCTACGGGCTTAAACCCCTGACATCTAGAAGTCCCCCAAACATCAAGAAGTCCTTCAGACGTTGAGCTTAAACTTGCTTACCATATGAATCACTTGACCTTGTGGATTAATATAGTTATTTTATTTATTTGCGTGCTATAGGTCTAGTTTCTGCAGATTTTGAGGCTAAATTCTTGGGTGGAGTATAATATACAACCAATACAATGGATTGCATTACAACAACAACAACCAAGTTTTTTCTCATTAGGTGGAGTCAGTTATATGGATCAAACGACGTCATTATACTTTATCATAAATTAAGTCTTTAGAAATGTCATACAAATCTAAATCTTTTTTAATTGTTTCACATATAATCTTTCTTGGTCTCCATTTACCTCTAACTATTAGACTATCTTTCACCTGATGTATTATTCTTATAGGGACTTCTAATGGTCTTCTTCTTTTATTGTCCAAACCACCTAAGGAGAGTTTCTTCCATCTTTTCCACAGTAAGTGTTACCCCCATTTTCTCTCTAATACATTCATTCCTAATCTTATCTTGTCTTGTATGGTCACACATCCAGCGCAACATTCTCGTCTCAGCGACATTGATCTTATGCTCTTGCTGACTTTTTACCACCCAACATTTAGTACCATACAACATTGCAGGTCTTATAGTTGTGCGGTAAAATTTACTCTTAAGCTTGAGAGGCACTTTTCTATTACAAATAACTCCTGATGCACTCCTCCATTTCATCCATCCAGCTTGAATCTTATGGTTTACATCTCCTTCTATCTCTTCGTCGTTTTGTACGATAGATCCAAGATACTTAAACCGTGTGACTTGTGATATGATATGACTTTCAATTTTCACCGCTAAGCTAGTATTAGCACGCTTTTTACTGATCTTACATTTTATATACTCTATCTTACTTCTGTTTAGACAAAAGTCATGTTCTTCCAAAGTTCGTCTCCATAGTTCTAACTTCTCATTTGTTTCCTCTCTCGACTCTCAAATTAAAACTATATTATCTGCAAAAAATATGCATTATGGCACCGGCTCTTGGATATGTACAGTAAGCACATCCAAGACTAAGATAAAACGATAAGCACTCAAAGTTAACATTTGGTACAGTCCTATAGTTGTAGGAAAATCTTCTATGACCCCAAATACCACGGATTGCATTAATTAAATAAATTGAAGTTCAACTAACTAAATTTTAGTTTACTTTGAAAATAAATAATTAATCTAATGTATAAGTTGTTATCGTAATGATTTGACTAGGACTAATTTTTTTCTATTCTACTTTAACTACTTGACTTTTTATGACTGAGCATGTAGTTAACCTTACCTAGTGTTAAATAGGCATTTTTAGCCATTAAGTGTTGAAAATGCTCAAGTTTGGTTGTTTATACATGTTTGAGTTGAATTGCGGGATGATATGGGTACAATCTTCTCTACAGCCGGCAAATTGTTGTTTCCAGTTCTTTCAAGATTTGATTGTTTGCTCGAAAGTGTTTCTTATCATAACAGTTTAACAGTGTTATCCAGCAAATAAAATGTTAGTAAAAATTTGTACCCAAAAATAAAAAAGTCAGTAATTTTACAGACAACCTTGTAATTCAATTGACACTTCGCCTAAGTCTTTTACAGGCAATTGTTACACACCTGGTTTTGATGTATATGTCAAAAATTCTATCATTTATCAGGTTATTTTTTCCCCAGGTTATTGCACATTCAATGTAACCAAAGAAAAACAAGGCTAGTTAATTTGTTACACAAAATAAAACAAAATAAGATAAAAGCTGGTAAATTTTGACCTGAATACTCATTACAGATTTTCTTTTTCTTGCCTTTCATATTATATACACAAAAACGAAGAGCATTCGTAAATCATTGAGCAATGGTTATAAGAGTGATTTGCCACTAGAGTCCGATCTAATAAAAAGACTTTGTGAGCTAAATATGGCATCAAGGGTGACCTTCAATTATCTAGTATCATGCTGCATTAACTCAACTTTTCATCAAACTCCAATTCACTCACTTGGTCATTTACTTCAACTCTAATACCAGTGTCAGAATATTGGGCGGAGGAATCATGATATACTAAGGCCTAGAATGCTCATCAGCAGTGTCATGAGTCATGCAGGGTCTGGGAGGATGATAATGAACCGCTATGCTTGCTGGGCAATGGTGTGTTTCTTCTTGACTGGCGTTTTGTTTGGACAAGCACAGGCTCCTGCTCCCACTCTTCACTCATTACTTCACTGTTGTCGTCTTCGTCACCCTTGAAAACTGGGTGGATATATGCATTCTGGAGGAACTCTTTCAAATTTAAGTTTGGCTCTCTTGCACGCTCCAACGTGTCTTTCATCATTGCTTCCTGAAGTTCACAATACAAGACGAGAATTAACATATGTTTGATAAAGGAATGGCTGAACTAAGATGTCATAAAAAAACTAAGAATAGGAGGAAAAAGACAGGTTCAAAAGTGTCCTAAAACAATACATTTTGTTCCCTTGAGTGCTCAAAGCAATGAAAGAAAAATCAGTATGCCAACTGCAATATCAGGACTAACCTGTAATGGATGCCTGATAAAAGCAGGTTCATATCGTCCCTTGCAAAACAGATGAAACCATATGGTCAAAACTGGGAGAGTGATGAGCAATGGAGTTGAGTTAGCAGCTTCTTTTGTACTCAATAATCCCATTAACAGCAGCTGTGAGACCACTAACGCAAATATAATACGCCCATGGACATCAGGCCAGAATGCTGCAGCGCTCTCATATTCTTGGTTGTAGACATTGATAATCTGCCATTCAATTTCAGGCATTAACATTAGATAAGTCATCCATACTTAAACTCCATTGACTGACATTGTAAGGACATAAAAAGAATTAAGAGCACACTTATGTTCCCTGCAGCTGTTGGAAAGTAGTAACCACTCACCAAAAATTTATTCAGACACAAACGCAACTATGCTACGCTTGCATTGAAGCTAACACCAGGCGCTCTTTATTCTTCGTATTATAAATGACACTTTATTGTTAAACTAATGTGTGTGGATATGTGTGTTACATCTATTGATGTCAGTATAAAACCATAATAATAACATACAATTACACCATTCAGTAACATTTTATAGAATTGATTTTTATCAATCCAACTATTCATGTTAAATTGCAAATAACTATGGATATTTTATGTCTAATTTGAGGAAACCTGTACATATCAACCCAGTATTAATCAAACAGTTGTTATTTTCATATATTTGAAAATATATTGTATTGTTAATTTAAAGATATTTTGATGGAGTAAAAACCATATTTGAAATCATATGAAATTTCATAAAAACAATCTAGGTAAAGAGGGTATATTCTACATAAAAAACTATTTAATGGTTTGAGATTGATTTTGCTTTAAATCATTATCAATTGGTCCTAGAATTATATAATTCATGCAAAAATTAATTTGCATTTCATATAAATAAATAGTCATCCTTAAAATTTCTCGTGTGATCACTAATATAGCAACTTTGTGTCCATGGTTAAGTATGTAAAACCAGTGATTAAAGCATCAAAACAGAAGACCTTTCATGAGCCAATTTTTACCTGATGACGGTAGACAACATATGCAAAACCAAAGAACACTATGATGTATGGAAGTAGAAATGGTGTGACCACAGCATAAACAAGGCCAAGTAAGAAATAAAGTTGTATTTGAGGTTCGCCTGTATTGAAACCAATAGTCCCAGGATCCATTGCTTCTTCACGGTCCTTTTCTGTCTTCACTAACAAGAAATTTTTCAAGTGATAAAATATCAATGGCTTCAACCTTAGAATCTCACCAGCACATCCAGCCCACCCATCAACCATTATGTAAGTTATGAAGAAAGTTGCTTTCATTGGAATTGAGACACCAATTGTTTTTGGAATTCTGCATGCATAGCAAATGTTAATATTATGAAGAAAATATTTACAAGTAAATCAACCATTGATATGTGTGTGGGGGAAAAATCACTTGAGATAGGAGAATGCTAAGATATACACAACACAATTTTCCACTGCTAAAAGAATTTGGAATATTGAAAGCTATTTGTGACATCTCTATCCTGAGACCTTTTAAGTTATTATAAGTTTAGGGGGAGGGAAGGTTGCCCCACGGCATGCCATTGTGCCTTAGCGAGGGCTTATAGTGATACTTACAAATAACCTATCAATGAGAGACCAACAGCAGGAGTCGAACCCAAGACTTTTGAGTCAATGCTGTTCAATGCTACTAGCTGAGTCAACTCTTATCGACTCCATCCTCATACCTTTAGACAAACATAACCTTGCATATGCCATTCGCTTACTCTCTTTTTTTTAAGTACATTTTTATGAGAAATAAAGGAAAATGTTAGGCCCATAATTCAAACTTATTCTAGAAAATTGAAGCATGGCACTAGGAGGGATAACAAGGGGAATGAAGGATCCATTAATGACATGGGAACTGACAATGTGTTAATTGCAGATCAATCTGGGAATAATGAGACTGTTGGATTGGAGGAAAGTGGAAGAGAAGACCAAAAGGCAGAATGGGAGGGGGAAGGCTTTTAAAAAGGCAGCATAGGAATGGAGGAGGGGAGAAGAGAAAAATTGTGAAGAGTGGTTCAGGGTTTTGGGGTAGGCCTCTCCTAAGGCTGGGGGCTCAATGTTACATTGAGTCATTTTCCTCATTTTCCTTTCCTCATTTCTGCTCTGTTATTTCCTTTTCTTGTATTTCAAATTATAACAAATCCAGGACATAAGTCTGGACAGAATAATACAAAGTCTTTCTCATCAGTTCTCTTTTTTTCCTGCTCTCTCATTCAGTTTTATAGTTGGTTTTCCTGCTCTTACATTCGTTCAGTTTTATAGTACACAACAGAAAATAAATAACTAGAGTCAGGGGAATGCCAATCAAGTTCATACAATATAGTCACAGTTAATGATAATACAATTTAAGTAACTACTACCTAATGAAAATATAATGTGTCAGTTACATTAATGATTCAAATGAGAAACAGAATTCCTATGATTGTTTTACAACTTTCTGTACACAGAAGTTCTACCCAACTAACCATAGAGACCACAATGGGTGAACATAATGAATTAAAGTTTTTCTGTTAATCTAATTGCTAACATACATGAAAATTCAATGCCAAAATCAACTTTTAAAAATTTGCAATATCGCTTATAATTAAAGATGCTTAATAATTTCAATACTGGTGCATATACGGGGAGGGCTTACTCATTTGCAGACTGGTGGATAAATTTATCTAGTTGTTGGAACGCAGTCCCAGTAATTATGCTCCCAAGAAATACGTTAATGAACTGGAAGATATAATATCTTGTGGCTGATCTCCTTTCTAGAGCAGACAGGCTCATAAACCCTTCGAACTTGGACATTATCATCAATATTGTTGGCAGAAAAATGAGGAATATCTTCAAAGCAATCCCAGGAAGGAAACCTTGTATAAAAGATTTTATGAATTTTCTGCAATGAAAAGAAAGCACAAGATTAGCTTCTACTATGGACACCTTTAAGGTATCAAAGAGCCACACACAACTATCTGGATCACTTTCTTTTTTCCATCAGACTCTTTGTCAGTGCAAGACATAGAACTTCCAACATATTCTAGGCTGTAATCAACCTTGGTTGCAATAATAAAAATAGCAAAATTTTTCCCTAATATTTAATCAATTTGATTTATAAAGTCAACTAACAAACAGAAATATGTATTAATGCAAGAAAGGAAAAAGATGGCATTGAAAATAATAATAATAATAATAATAATAATAATACTTACATTTCAATAAAGGACTTCAGGAAAGGGGCTGTTTTTTCAATGCCTTCAATGTTAGCTAGCGACTGTACAAATGCGATGGGGATCATGAAAAAGAATGTCAAAAAGAAGAAAGCAACAGCAATTATAAGCCTCCTTATCGTGAGTGAAACATATGGTATTGCCATGTTATCCCAACACACATCACGAGGTTCAGGAGCCCACTCAGTCAACCATATGGTCGGATTTCTGGATTGTTGAGTTTGTGCACAAACTGCAGCACCCCAACGAGTTCGGAAGGAAACAAAAGCTGCTGGCATTATAGATTTAGAATTCTGCATGACCTTAGCTCTCTCCAATTCTATCTGAAAGTTAATTTACAGAAACATCAAATCAAATTAATATTTTCTAAATTAATGAACAATTCAATAATTTCTGTTCAGTAAAATTATGCAAGAAAAATATTTAACAGCTCAATTTGGAGAAGTATGAACAATGATGGACATAAGCACAGATTTGATTTTCAAACATGAGGACATAATTTCTGTCCCACTGATATTATAGAAGAAACACTATTGATAAACAAGGCCTCTTATTTTGTTTTAGGTGCAAGAAAACCATTTTAGATAGTATGCAAAGTTTTGCAAACACTATTGATAGACAAGATCTCTTATTTTGTTTTTGGTGTGAGAAAACCATTTTAGATCAGCATGCATGCATATGATATAGCATGATAATTAGCACACATCCCTTTCATTTCTTTTCCCAATTGAAAGTGGAATAAAATTACTTTTTATTACTAAAGGTTGCAGTTATTGGAACAACTTTAGAATAGATTTAAAGGATTCCAATATTTCGAAATGTGTATGTTCACCCCTCTGACTCTCTCGTCCTTGTCTCTCTTCTTTCCCTTTCTTTTTGTTTTTCACATAACATAATCCATGTATCCTTTTTTTCCCACATGTGAGCAACATGTATTTTCTCTTCTTTCCTTTTCTTTTCTTTTACACTTAATATAATCCATATATCCTTGTCGTGTGGCTTCTACAAAGGATTTTCATGTTATAGGCGTGTACCTCCATGTATTTGAAATTTAATTATTCCAAAGTCTTAAATAGTTGAAATTAGAGGGAAATATAATAAATTAATTTATTACTGTTATTGCAATTTTAATCTAAACATGGAAGAAACACAGGCCTACAGCAAGTGGCTTCAAATCCCTCCAAAGGAAATTACAATGTATGCCTATGGAGTAATTATCATTACATACAGCATAAACTTTAAAGATCTTTATCGACAGAGAAAAAATAATACACCAATTACTTATATGTAATGAAATTATAAAGGAAGCACATGCAATTCTAGTGCAATTGTAAAAGAAGCATAGAAGGTACTGCTTACTTCTTTCGATAGTTTCTCAATTTCAGCTGTATAAAAATCGATCGCATCCACCCTACTACCACAAAGACCTAAAAAACCAGTCTGCTAGTACAATGTTAACCATTGGAATTACATGGTGCAAGAGAAAAAAGAAATGGAATAACTTTAAAAAAGTGGAAAGAGAAAGCTTATGATGAAGCCAAATTCAAAATGGAAGATAATTTGGAGTTATGAACCGGATTATTGAAAATGGCATACCTTTTTATATGGTCTTACGGATTGATTTCTAGAATATTTAAGTTGATAGTAGTCAAGCCAATTCTGCTTTCTCTTCTTCTTAGCAACTAGAACAGAAAGTTTCTTTGCATTGTAAACAACCTGCAAAAATATCTTTGAAAGTAAGAAAAAAAAAACTTGGTAGGATAAAAAACAATAAACAGCCTACTATAGTTTAAGCTATGTGATAGAAGGGTAAAAAATGGGTTAAACTTGATATCTCAGTATCATTATTACAATAAAATCAAATGAAGATTATAGTATGGACATGAAAAATGACGCGAGAATTCCATCAAAGTTTCAATTTAATGTAAAATTTTCCATTTTGTTTCCAAAAAATGGTTATAATCTGATAAAAGGTGGTTATTCATTCATAATAATTTGGGTATTCTATAACTAAATATTCTAAGGAACCAAAACAGGATCTTTTGCTTTGTTAAAAAAATGAGCTGAACCGAAAATTTCCCAAAAACTAAGGTATGATGTTTTATTTAATAATGAGAGATCATCCCATTGAGCTCAAGGTCTGTCCCAGTTAAATCTATTTCAACAGTGAACTGAACATAAATCTCTTAAGAGGGCCATGGACTTGATCATGCTACAAAGATAAGAGTTGACAAAGAAGCCACAACTGAAACTTTCTGTCCAAGCTATAATTAACAGAAAAAACAGGAGGAGGCACAGCTTGTCAAACATACTACCAAAAATTATTTAGCACTGAAATTTACCCCAAGTTATTGGAAAACAACACTGCCACACCCAAACTTGAATATTAGCACCAGATCTATCTTCTCTTAGAAATATCTTATTATTTGCTCCTTACACTAGGCAAGAACTATCCATTTGAACACCAGTAACGATGAATATGAAATCATAACAGGTAAACTTAATTATTTTGACACATAACCAAATAGTTAAATTTACACAACCTTATTACAAGCTCCAAAATAAAGAGACATAATCAAGCATGTGTGGTTGAAACAAAAATGGATTAGACCTGATGAGTGAGATAATGATCTGGATGATTGACCAAAAAGAAATGTTCCACTAACTCACTGACTGATTCATCAGGATCAGGTGGTACATTCCTAACAAGTACCTGCACAAATATAAAGTAATTGCTTGAAGGAGCAGGAGGGAACAAAAAGCAAAAAGCGAAGTCATTTAGGAGCACTGTGACTTTGGTATAACAGATAGTTGCCTATCCAGACAGAACAAATATTAACAATCATTAATGCTTGTCAAGAAAAATTAAAATTAAATAAAATTAATGAATATTTTTACCAATCAGTATAAGACTGCATTTAAACACAATATTTACCTAGCTTTTATGGAGTTCAGTAGATTTGAATCCCCAAAGCTTAAATCAAGATAATTATGAAAAGAGGAGGGGGAGGGCAGGAGGGGTTATGAAATTCACCACCTTTTATACTTCTGATAGGTAATTAAGCAGTAAGGACAGAGTTTATTGTCATAAAGTTGTCCCTCTATATTTTTTTAAGGTAGGAGAGTGCAATTGAATCATTACTTGAAGTCAGAAGGATACACCTTCGAAGTCAGAACTTAGGGGTTAGGAGGAGTTTAACAATCCTAGGATGCAAATCCCAATCACAGAAGCAATGCTGCTATGATTATGAACATATCATATTTGTCAGAGTGATAAAACTTGATCTTACTGTAAATTGGTCAGGACGGCGTCGTTCTGATGCAAGAAAATGCAATCTCATTGTTGCAACTATATGATACTCCCTTTTCAAGATGTAGCATGTCCAGAAGGTAAAAACATAAGCCATTACCAAATGGGTCCAAAATCTGCAATACATGTAACAAGTTATTGGAAGTTATTGGAAGATAAACATGCTTGTACAAAAAAAAAATGGCAGTTACTTCAGGAAGGGAGTAAGGATTCGTAAAACCAATGACCAGAGGAGGTAATAATTTGTTTCAAATTGATTAAGAAGATTAAAATGGAATTGCATAGAGGTGTAACATGCTAATATGTATTATTCTTTTAAATTCTTTTAAATAACAGGGACAAAAGTATGTATGTACGGAATATGTATTATTCTTTTAAATTCTTTTAAATAAAGAAACACCCAGATATTATGTTAATAGAAAATTCATATTAAATGATAGAATATATAAGCAGCCAAAAAGAAAGGTAGAAAATAAAAATAATCCTACCAATTGAAAAGTTTGCATACCTATTTGATCCAAGTGGAATATTTGAAATAGAAAGCTTATCTATGCTACTATAAGTCAAATTTGAACGCTCCAGGGTGCTATTGGTCCAATTGACAGGAACCATAACAGAAAATGCTAGGAATGCAATGGGGACAAATACTTTCAGCCTGCACTTCAATTGGGTATGAGGATGCAGTTAGTCAAAAAGGAAAGACACAATAAAAGTAATCATGGAGCTAAAACAAAGGGGAGAATTCCGGAAAAGGAACTCCTGCTTGAACAATTTACTGTCAAGGAAAAAAACAACTGTGGTTATTACGCTTAATATATAGGCTTAAGTAACCACAGTGGTTATTTTTCCTTCATGGTAAATATTTTTATCAGGAGTTCCTGTTTTAGAATTCTCCCAAAAGAGAATAAGCAGAAATATGGTTGTTACTTGTTAGGTAAGATTACATCATAAGCCCCTGGGGACAGTATGTACTTATTAAAAAATTAAGCTGCTCTTAAATCAGTGCTGAATACTGGCAAGTTCTTCACATTTTTATTAATTCCAAAAGCTATGACTAAAAAGTAACTACAAATTGACAATTACTGATAATTATATTATGAAAATTCAAAAATATTATCTTACCAGAAAAACACAGATAAGTTACAAAGAAAATGATAAAGAGGTGAGTGTCCCCAACTGAGTGCATAGCTATTACATGGATCTATTGAGAAAAGTGTTTATGTGACCCCTGCATAGATCTAGATGTAATCTAATAGTTCGTAGAGGAGTGTACATTTTTGTTTGCAATTAGTTGTGGATGTCTCATTACCAATTTACAAAACAAGGTAACTTCAAATAATGGTTGAGATTTGAACCATTTTTCATATTTTTTTTACACATATGAACTTCATTGCAGCAAAGTTGCATGAGACTAACAGTTAACACAGATCTCTTTGTGATTCAAATACTCCAACAAATTGGCTTCCTCTTTTGTTGACTATAATTAGCATATATAAGTGTCCAGGCAATTATATAACCTGATAGCACTCACTGCCCTTAATGCCAATAACAGTCATTCTCAATGTAAACCACGTAAGTTCTCTTGTGATTCAAAAAACAATATTTATGGACATTTTTAAGTCTATCAAGACCCTGCCAAAAGAAAGAAAACACAGAGAGTATTGGCTAAACATCAATGCCATTTCACAATAATGTTTATGTAACTAGGGTGTCAAATGACTTAAACGTATAAGTTCAACAATAATAAATTTAATATCAGAAAGCCATCCACGGCTGCTGCAAAGAATGATTTATCAGAGCATACCCTAGCAAGTAGATCCTCAAGTAAACAGCAGAATCCAAGCCTGCATGGTCAATTAATTCAGGTTCTGGCATTTGCAATGCTGCAGGCATCCAGTTCAAGAACCTTACATATGACTTGAACTCTAAATTGACAAACTTGCTCACAAATGCCCCTGCATGCATTGGACTGCTCCTTAAACCCTTCAGATACCATTTTGGAAAATACACCCTATCATTTATAGGTTGGATCCGAAGTACGGCAAATGCCAGTAAGAAAGCAAATGCACTAAGGAGATTTATTGCTGCTGCAAGTCCTATATCACCAAGCGAAGCCATATGCACACACCAACTAATAAAGAATTAGCTACTGCCTGCAAAATAAACAAATAAGCATGATGTGAAAATCAAGACCATTTCATTTTGTAAGATTTGAATTTAAAAGTACACCTTTATTTTGCTGCAGTGATAGGTAGAAGACAAAACAGACAATGACATGAAGGTTTAACATCTGGTTTGAGAGCTGAATTAAGTTTTTATTTTAACGTATTTCTTGTGATAATATAGACAAAAACAGAAACCATAAGATTTTTTTTTTTTTTTTTTTTTAAAAAAAAGGGGGGGGGATAGGGAGAGGTTGAAAAGACATATATTCAACTGAGCCTGTCAATTTTTTATTTTTTATCCCCAAATTTTCAGCCAATCCTTCGTCGGCTATGGAAGTGAAAATTAGCCCTTCTCCTGTAATCTCTCAGTGGCCAAACCATAATCAGCTTCTATAATGTATAACTGGTATCAAAGGACATGTTTTTCTGTTAGCCATAACCAATTATGAATCTAAATCCCCACTCTCACAGCAAAACCAAACATAAAAGTCCAAACTTAATAACATGGCTTGTTCTTTCAGTTATCTTAGCTACCAATGAACAGAAAAAAACAAAAAAAGTTATGAAAAATAAATAAATAAATAAAATGTATACACAATTCAACACTGAAAAAAAATCTACATTTGGAACCACAGCAATGAAAAACAAAAATGCAGAAAACTTCCATGATCAACATACATTAGATCCATTCCATTGAGTATATTACCTTTTCTGCCACGACAGTTCTCAGCAGAGAAACAGACACGAGGGAGAGAAAACGAACTGAAACCCCGAAAGGAAAAACGCAGAGAGTCCTTCTTCTTGAGCCCAATTGAGATGATCACACACTGTTAGTTCAACCAACCACATAGACAAAACCCAGAAGCCAAAATGTCAGCAATTACCAAAAGTTACAAACTTTATGGCTATCTTTTCAAAGGGTTTTGTGTACTGTGCCATATGGATTGAATTTGTAACGGGTTGTGTCAATCAAGTGACGTAGGATTTGTGCCTACTCATAGAGTCATACCCAGCATGCAGGCCCATTCCCTGTATATAAATCGTGCAGGAAAATGAAAGAAAGTGATAGATAAAATTGAATAATAATTAAAAAGAAGTTTAAAAACAATGAAAAACAATGTGAACGCGGAGAAGTGTGAGCTGTGAAGTGACTGGTGAGGAGGGAGAATGACTCACAACAAATCATATATGATATATATGATGCACGAATATTTTAAAATTGGAGACTAATTTATATCTTACTCATATTTAATAATTCTTTTAATTATATTAAATATATTAATAATAAAATAAATATTTCAAAAACTGTGTTATTAATATTTTTAAATTATTTTTTAATAAAATTAAGATAATTAAAAAGTATTAAATTAGATTATTTTTTAATATTAATGTTATTACTTTAAACGACAAATAAAAAAATAGAAGGTGTATTATATAAAAAAAAGTTATAATGGGATCACATATTATTTAGTGACTTATATACAAGTTTTTCAGGATTTTATGAATAATTTGTTTGTATAAGTATCACAAAATGAAATGTGAAACGAATCTAATGATAATAATCGTGTAAATTCGAAATTGGGAAAAGAAATTAACAAATAGTTTAATCGTGTAAAGGAGTTTTAAATTCCGATCGACCTGTGGGGTTTGGTCGGCTGCATGTGAAAGGAGAGGGAAAAGGAGATACTGTCCTTGTCGACGTTTCTTCTCTCGCTAACGGCTATATTATTATTATTTTTTAATTAATGATAATAATAAGTTAATAACAGTTTAAAGGCTTAAAGCCACGTCTTTAAAACCAGCCAATCCTTTCCTTTTGACTTAAGAGTAAAAGCCAAAATCAAAGGGCAAATATTTTGTTTTTCTTTTCTGAAATTAAGGAAGCTTATCTTGAAAGGAAGTGTTTTTGTCGGCACGATCTAGTATGGATTTCCGCAGCAGTGGAGTTTCATATCATATCTCATGATTTCGTTTTTTTGGGTATGATATTATGATAGTTGAAGAGAAATTATTGCATGTTTATTAAAGTAATAATAAAGGCATATTTTAAAAGATATTTATTATAAATTTTAAATATTTTTATCTAATTTTTAAAAAAAAAAAATTAATAGTTGAGATTTTTTAGATCATGTATTTATTATTATTTCAGAAATATGATATAATTTTACATACTTGAATAAGCTTTTTTATAGTAATATAATTTATAATTTAGTTTTTATTTCTAATACACACGGACCCATGGTATAACGCTCCTATACAGAAATGTTTGAATATATATATATAGGAGAAATATTTAGTGGGAGGAATGTTTATTGTGAGAAAGTAAGATGAGTAAATTTTGACCATACAATCATACGTGAATGGTCAAGATTAAAAGTTACTTGAAAATTATGTGACCACTTAAAAAAGTTACATGCATTTATATTTTAATCTTGACAATTTATGAAAGATCTAATGGTTAAGATTCACTTATCTCATCTCTCATAATAAACACTCCTCTCACGAAAAGATCCTATATATATATATATATAAAAGATAAGTTTTAAATAAATATGTTTTATTGTTTAATGGTCAAGTGACTATTAAAAAATGGAGGTTACAAGAATATTGATTAAATTTTAATTTAATGATGGGTAATTTGACATAAAATACTATTATTTCATTTCATTAATGATGGGTAATTCAGCATAAAATATAACTATGGCTGACATAATTAGTAAAGGCGGATCGTGTCAACTAAGTTGGTCGGGATTTTAATTCTTGTCAGGATCCGTTGTTAATGAGTTATTCGTAAGTACCTTTATAAGCACTAATTAAATCTAAAGAGACTTGCTATGAATTTTGGATGGAACAGTTATCCTTAATCTATAAAATTTTTTCAAAAAAAAAAAAACATTATGTATTGTAACATAATTGAATGAGTTTGATTATAATAATAATTTGAAAAGTCAAATAATGAATTATCAACACATAATTTAGTAATAATGTAAATAACTATTATATTAATACTAAATCAAAATATCGTAAAATATAAAAGAAAAAATTAAACATGTATATTGTAAGTGTAAAATATAAAAGAAAAAATGTGTCAATTTTTAAATTTATGTGTATAAAAATAATATTATTAAGAGAGATCCTCGTTTAGACGTTTAAATTGTATCTTAAAAAATTAATTTTTTACTTACTGATTGAGGAGATACTTTGAAAGATTAAAAAAAATAAAAATAAAGTAAGTGTAATGTACTTGGGTAGAAAAACATATGAGATGAAGAAAGTCATATATTTCTCTTTGCACAAAAGTTAAAGAGAAACAACATAATTGACATGCTTTTGTATCCTGAAGGTAATATGTCTGACTTATTGTAACTACATATCGTTGAAGTTGTAAATTATCAGTGCATCACTCCAATATTAAGTCTATTTTTTCAATTATTTTATATCCATTTTTTCATTTATTTAATTACTTTGAGCTACTAGTTATGTATTTAAAAGTAAATGAATTTTTTATTATTCTTTACTCACCAAAAACAAAAACAAAAAAACATTTTTCACTTGGGTAAATCTTCCGAAATGAACTGCATGAAAGTTATTGTCCATGATAGTAATATTGAGAAAAAGGTAAAGGAAATCAATAGTTTTTTAATGTAATAGAAACAATATAATTGTGAGAATCCTAATTAAAGATGTCTGATTTGAGATATTAAAAAAAGGTTGAATGTTTATTATCAGTCAAATTCAAAGATTTTTAAGTGAATAGAATAGATTTTTAAGTGGATCACATAACTGTAATACCAAAAATGTGTGGACGCAAGGAAATTGACAATGTACCCAAAGAATAATTTAAATGATTATATTTAATATTCATATACAATTTTATATTTTATTTTGAATTTTTTATTATCAATATTATTAAAAATATTTTTTTATATTCTAACCTTTAAATATATTTAGTATAATAATGATAAATATAATAATTATTATATAATAACAAAACTAAAAGTGTTAATTATATTATATGAGCAATATATATATATATATATATATATATATATTTTTTGGATGTGAAATACTCATTTATTGATGATCCAAATCAAAAGCAAGAATTGAGGATAAGAAAATAGGAGACTCCTTAATCCAAGTACAGCTATCATGGTTTTTTGCAAAGTCTGCTATAGCATCAGCAGCTTTGTTACACAATCTACGAACATGAACAAAATAAAACCATTCAAGCCAAGATGCAAAAGAAAACAGGTCCTGCATTATTGTACCGTTGTATGATCTATCTTCCAAGTCATCATTGAAACGTCTAACCACCCCCTTAGAATCACCCTCCAAGCAGATTCTGGAATAACCCAGCTCCCAAGCAAACAGAATGCCTTCACCATCATGATTGGCTCATAATAATGACGGTGGCAAGTGGGAAATATGTCAGGATGCAAGTTCTCCAAAGTTTGCTGTTAAATTGTCACCTTGAGAAAGAGTACCAGCATGCTGCTGAAGACATTTTTCAAGGATAGCCTTATGATTTCACAAATCGGAAAATCCTACTCTTTCTGGTAGTTGAAGTTTTGCTTAAGTCCATTTTGGAACTTCAACTAATGGAGATTCCATACATGAGGAGGAAGATTCACTGAACCTTCATCAGCAATGAATTCTAAAGCTCCTAAATGGTTGGTTCACTGCTTCTCTTTCTCTGTAGCTTTGATGCCTGAAGAGCCTTCCACGTGAACTAACTGACAAGGGTAACAAGATCAGACAATTCTGTGAAGCAAGAAGGAGGGAGTTCGATCTTATATCCGCTACCTTGATCAGGTACAGCTTTTAGTAAATGATAAAACACAATTCCAGCTCATTTGACAAATCTAAAAATGATACAATGATATTATTGTAAATTCAATTGTGTAAACTTCAATTCTTCCAGAAAATTGCAAATATTGTTCCTGATAAAAATGCTGATTTTGTGATGATTGAAGGCTGAATGAGAGAGTTTTCCTTGACGTCTTTGCAGGTTACTACTCAGTACTTACAATTTGTGGCAAATTAATTGAATTTAAAACAAAAAAGCAATTGATCACTAATTTTTCTTATTTGCAGGACAACTTGAAATACATCACTCTTGGTATTAAGAGATATAAGACTTTATTCCTCGAACAGAGAAGTTAAAATTAGGGGAAAATAAATAATAATAATAAACCATAATAAGCTACTTCATTCCTCTACGATTTACATGAGCTCTATTGTTTGTACTTTTCACACTTCTACTAGTTTTAGTACCCGTGCTTTGCACGGGTAACTTGTAAGCAAAATTGAAGAATTTAAAAATATAAATTTAAAAACTTTATCTTCTATTACAGCAGTAATATAAATCTTACAAAAAATATATATGTGATAATAAGAAAATGAGTAGGAAACATGCATAATGCATAAATAGATTTGAATAGGATAATGCACAAACAAAATTAAATGTATTTCTGAAATCATTATTAAACTATTTGATATCTTGACATTTCCAATCAAGAATTATAAAATTTGCAATACATGACATAGATTTCACAAGTCTAATAATATTATCATTCACAATAACAACTGGATCTTGTTTACTGTCTTGTTATGTAATCCAAATCAAAAGAGTAGCATACTAATACTAATGTTTTTGAGGTAGCCCTCCTAGTAAAGTATATACTGATGACAACTTATATAAACTACTAAATAGATGTAATCTTAACCAAAAAGAAGACTTTGAAATGGTTGAAGTCTGCAAAGTGCTGATAGTAGTATGAACTACATCCATAGTTTGATGATCCCAAAAAGACAGTTAAGTGCTATAATAGCTGAGGATTTGAATTCAGTCCAATCTTTCTTTCTTAATCTTGGGGATAAGCTTAGTGGTTGAAAATTGAGGAGATAATAAGTCATTCAAACCAGCTTCTTTATCAAAAGATAAATGTGATCTTTTCAAAGGAGTGAAGCTATTTGTTGAACTGATATCATTTTCATTAACACAGGTCTGCAATGATATAAACAATTTATAATTAAAAGAAAATCAATTAATTTCAAAATTCTTAGTAGTTGAATTGATGGAAAGTGAGAAATTTTATCTTAAAAGTTAAAAAGTCTGACTACGTACGTTATTCATCACAGATAATGTCATGTCCGAATTAATTATATTTCCAGAATTGTGAACAATTGAATCTTGAAGATTAGAGCCCTGCAAAAACAAAAATTAAAATAATACTCACAGAATTATTTTTCTCTAAGAGATGCTCTGATAGAATGTCGATGAATAATACTCACAGTTTCAATATCATTTGTTGTAGGGGATCTTTCTTCTGAAAAGTTGGTTAACAAATCTGCTGTTATGGCCACCTACATAAAAAGAACCTACTTTATGCTAAACAAATGTGGTAACTGAAACACATATCTAATGGTGTTTTAACAATTTGAAGTTGTGTCCACCAGTTTATTGTGTAACTTACATGGCTTTGTGGTAAAGAGGAGACATAATCTATCAAATGAAGGGAAGAAAAAATGAAATTTATATTAAACATATAGAAAGTAAGAGCATTTTCACCAAAAAAAAAGTATGGGTAATTATAAGATACAAAGTTTACCATCATCATTACAAATGCTGCGTGAAAGTACTCTATCATCCATATCATCTATAAACAAATACGAAATCCACCACCGAAGTTCAGATTATAAAAGCATCACAAGTGACTATTTGTGCATATAGATGATAGTGTAAAAAATTTAGATATACCATCAGAATCACTCTCAGATGCATCACCAAATTCTTCAACATTTGGAAAGGCAGGAGCATTGCCTACATCACAATTAAAGGTGAATAAGAATAAGAAAATAGAAGGTAAGCGAATGAATATAAAAAAGCATGGAAGGAAAGTCAAAAGATACCAGTGGGAAATAGTTGATACATATCTCGTAGTGAAAACTGAGCAACTGCTTCATGTATATGATAATTACAACTACTTTTATTGTAGATCTCACTATTCATGATGACATGTTTTCCAACCAATAGAGGTGACATCTTATTACTTGATACATTATTTATAGATGAAGAGCTTTGATGAACATCAAAACTGAAGTTATTGGACAAACTACCAAAAGGACTTGCCAGTTCAGTTTTAAGTCATTTGTTGGTACTTAAAGATTGTTCTGGATGTAATTAAAAAAAAAACTCCAAAATTAGCAGCATGCATTGTGACAAGAATTAATATTAAAATAGCATTTTGTACAAATAAGCTCATACCTATAGAAGCAACTGAATTGAAATCATAGTTGAGGCTTCGAACACAATTTGTGAGATCACTTAGAGGAAGCCTTTGAAAATTTAAACGTGGCACAGGACTTGTAGGTGTCAAATTGTTTGTAGCAAGTATGTTTTTCATGGAAGAAAAAATAACCTTTCCACCATTATTAGTCGAATGAGAATGTACGTGTGACGAGGGAGTAGACAAATCAATAGTTGGACTTTTCAAAGACCCCTCACCTGTCAAAAACAATGAAAAAAAAGGCAATTTAAGTCTAAGAGAATGCACGTAGTTTTAAATTAGAAGCATTTTTATATAATAAAAGAAATTGAAGGAATGTATCAACATAATAAACATTTTCATAGGTAAGATGACTTCTTTCTTGTAAACAACATAAAGGTAGAGACATACCATCAACTACAATACAAACATTCTGAGATCCAACACAATCATTCTCTGTTGATGCCATCTTTTTTAATGATTTCTTTATTTGTAGAGGAGTTTGGCACAACTCAGAAGTAGGAGTATGCATAGAAATCTCACATGACAAAAATTAAAATAAAATAAAGTACACAATTGATAAAAATGATCAATCTAACAGTAATGTAAACAATTGCAAATTACCTCTTCCATGAGAACCATCAACGGGTATCCCACCAAGGTTGCTAGAAACCCTTGAACCTCGACCCTCACTTTCATTGACAAAGGTAAAATTCTGAAATGCAAAACTCTCGCTCTCTTTTGATCTTATATTTGATATTGACTTCTAACATGTACCAAATCCTTTAACCTCCCACAAAAAGACTTAATATTAACCAAGTTCTTCATCTCCATCTCAAGTAGCTAGAGTTATATAAGACTTCTCCTTGTACTCATCAAAATATTGCTTTAGAAGATTAATCAATAAAGATACATTTTGAAGAGTGTGATGTCCAACATAATGACAACACTTCACAAGTACTAATGACAGTATAAATACTATATAGGATACCGAATTTTTATCCACATAAACTAAGAGAAAGGGAAAGAGATACCAAGTTAAGAGAAATGGAAATAGATACTAAGCTAATAGAAAAGGAAGAGATGAACCATTAAAATAACTCAGCAAATGGAAATAAGTAACTCACAAAACAACATAATACTGGATAAAATAGCAATTAGAATGTTCATAGAAGAGATCTTTACTAAATGGTATCACCAAATCTCCTTATCACAAGAAATTACTCAGAAAATATCTCAGCAAATGAAAATACTTCTCTATTCCAACAATAGTATTCAGCTTTGTTTCTCAGAGTACAAGTAACAAATGAGATTGTGTTATTTATAGTGTTATATAGATACAAATATTTATATACATACAAAAAGACTTAAATAGGCCCTAAAAAAATTAGCGCCAATTACTATTCCCGAATTTGATGCCTGATATGATAGGTAAGTATATTTTCAACACAATAAAATATCACAGTAATAAAATAATATTATATTATACACGTACTGTTGGTTCATAGGTGTAATCAACACCTAAAATCTGTATTTTCTTTCATAGGCATGACATAGTCAGCCTTAAGCATACAATAACAGGGTCATGGTCAAATCAAAAATTCGAAATCCTTGTGCATGAAAAAAAGAGAGGAAAAATTATTAAGCTCAAATGCAACAAAAAAATTAGCAGGTGGGCATGCACCTTTGAATAGAAACCCCAAAAAATGGGCTTCATCTTTGTCATCATCTTCCACCCGGTACCTAGAATCCACACCCAATCCGCAACTGACCGGAACCCACACCCAAGCCGCAGCAGACTAGATCCCACACCCAAGCCGCAGCACATCGGAAAAGTGGGTGAACGATGGGAAAGAAAAAACGTAAAAGGGAAGAATGAACAGTGGGGAAGAGAAACTGAACTAATATTACAAAGGGAAATAAAAATAAAAAGGAAGAAAAGAAAAGGTAAAAGGAAGAAAAGAAAACATATAAAATGGGCAAAGAGAAAGTAAAGAAAGGTGATAGCATTTAATGTGATATGAGATACCACCGTCACTTTTCAGAAGTTATAATTACCAAATTGTCCATAAAACTAAACATAATAACAGGATAGGGATTTTACAACAAATGAAGGAAAATTAACGGGATAAATTACAGCAGGAATGTTAACAGATTTTATATATTAAGTAGATTAGGCATACCTTCAACAAGTCTCACAAGGCATTGGGGTTTCCCAGTCAAGAATACAGTATATCCCAATAATATTCCAAATACCACTCCACATGCATATCCCACAACTACAGCTCTCCAGCCAAATCCTGATTCTTCTTCATGGTGAGATGTTAAACGTGGTGGCTGTTCTTCATCCTTGTTGCATGATTTTGACAAAGGGAATCCACATAGCATTGGATTTCCTTCATAGGAATCATTTTCAAATGTATTGAACTGTCCACCTCTAGGTATCATTCCCACAAACTGGTTTTGTGAAAGGTTCAATAAAGACAGAAAATTCAAATTTGTCAAAGCCATAGGCCCTTCAGCTGGTTCCATAAGAGGTCCAACCATTCCAAACTTCTCAAATTACTCAAAGATTGTGGAATAGTACCAGTGATTCCATTATGTTAAAGGTTAAGCCCTTTGAGAGAATTTAATTCTCCAACGACTTCTGGAAATTTTCCTTCAAATATGTTGTTTGATAAATCAGTAGTTGTGAAAGTAGTTAATATCCTCACTAGCTATATTGACCTTTCATTATAACCACTACAGAATCATTATAGAATCTGTCGTTAGCCATATATTTCAAATCAGTTTGACTATCAGTCACATTCATCATTCCTTGAAAGTTCTTGATGTACGATGCTGGCAAGGGGCCTCTAGAATGGTTATTGGAGATATAAAAAATTCTCGACTTGGGAAATGGATGCTTGGTGCTGAAACAAGTGATGATACCATGAAATTTATTTGATTCGAGTAAATCTTGAAGAGTTTCTGCCAATGGGAAGTATATCGATAGAATATGTAAATATTCTTGTAAATATTTTCTATAGGCATATCTTTTATATTAGGTTAGTTAATATCCTTAGTCAAATTAGCCTTATTTGTAGCCAATCAAATTAGCCTTATTTGTAGCCAATTTGCACCTTGGGCACTCTTGCACTGCTTGAATGGAATAGAATCACGGAACAAATTCCTTCATGGTATCAAGACCAAGGAAACCTTCCTGCTACTCCTCCTTGTCAACCATCTCTTTCCTTCTCCATCTTCTCTTTGCTTCACGTCAGTCATGTCTGACTCAAAGAACTCCTTCCATCCGGCTCTCGCCGTATCCAATATCAAGAACCATATCTCCATCATTCTTGAAATGGAAAACGTTCAATATGGAACGTGGGCTGAACTTTTCAAAATTCATGCCCGATCTCACAAGGTCATTCATCATATCATTCCACCGGAAAAAGGCAAGGAAAAGAAGGCGCCTGAAACCGATGCGGAAAAAGAATTGTGGTTGACTCTTGATGCCACGGTTCTCGGTGGATTTATTCCACTATTTCGAATGATCTCCACCACCATCCTTGAGCCGACTCCAAGCAATGGAGGCGTTGGAGTGGGACATCTTTCAAGATAACCAAAACTCACGTGCGGTCACGCTCGAGCAAGAATTCTCCACCACTCGAATGGAAGATTTTCCAAATGCATCGGCATATTGTCAATGACTCAAGATGCTTTCCGATCAATTAAAAAATGTAAGTGCACCTGTTTCAAATTAGCGGCTCGTTCTTCAAATGGTGTGTCCGAACTCACCGATGCATATAAAGGGGTAGGTACGTTAATCCGACAAAGATGCTTACACTAGAAGAAAGGCGGGTTTGATTAAGATGGCGGCCACGGGATCAAATACGGCCATGGTTGCGGCAACATCTAAGGGAAAATTCCTCACACAATCGAGGTGGGAAAAAGGGTGAAAATCGAACCAACAAGGAAGAATGGTGGCGACGGTGGAAAAGGCGGTGGTGGTCGCGGGAAGAAAAGAAAAGCGGTGTCCGTTCCTGGTTGGGGGTGGAATATCCATCTTCACATTGGGCTCGTCCAAATGGAAAAAACAAAGGAATTTTGGGCCGGCGTCCACAAGCCTATACGCCACCATTCTTATGTACCTACGGATATTGAGGCGGCTATGCATACAATGTCGCTCAACGTTCCTGATGGAAATTGGTATATGGATACTGGAGCAACATCTCATATGACGGCATCTCAAGGTACTCTCTCGTCTTATTTTAATATGAGCAATTTAAATCGTAATATTATTGTTGGTAGTGGACAAGGAATTCCAATTCGAGGTTATGGACAATCATCCCTTTCCCCACTACATCCATCATTAAACTTAAAAAATGTCCTACATGCCCCGAAACTTATCAAAAATTTGATTTCTGTGCGTCGTCTCACAACTGACAATAATGTTTCCATTGAATTTGATCCTTTTGGGTTCTTTGTGAAGGACTTACAGACGGGGACGCCAATAATGAGATGTGATAGCATTGGGGATCTATATCCTATTACCTCCACCAATAGTTATCAAGCCACCTGTCCATCCACTTTTGCCGCTATTACTCCTAGTTTATGGCACAATAGATTGGGACACCCGGGACCATCTGTTTTGCGCTCTCTTAGCAAAAATAAATTTATTTGCTGTGAACATTTATCATCCTCTACTGTTTGTGAGTCTTGTGTTTTGGGGAAACATGTCAAATTGCCTTTTTATGCTTCATCTTCTAATACTTTGATGCCATTTGAAATTATGCATAGTGACTTATGGACCTCTCCTATTTTAAGCACTGCAGGGCATAAATACTATATTATTTTTTGGATGACTATTCTAATTTCTTGTGGACTTTTCCCATTAGCAAAAAATCCCAAGCATACTCAATTTTTTCATCCCTTAGTGCTCTTATTAAGACACAATTTGAAAAGAATATTAAGTGCTTTCAATGTGACAATGGGAGAGAGTTCGACAATGAGCCTTTCAAAAATTTTTGCGACAAAAATGGTCTTATTTTTCGATTTTCATGCCCTCACACTTCTCCACAAAATGGAAAAGCCGAAAGAAAAATACGAACCATAAACAACATAATTCGCACCCTCCTTGCTCATGCTTCCATGCCCCCATCATTTTGGCATCATGCACTTGAAATGGCAATATATCTTTTGAACATTCTCCCAAACAAATCTCTTAAACACAAATCCCCAACTCAAATTCTATATCATCGGGATCCTACTTATACGCATTTACGGGTTTTTGGTTATTTATGCTACCCTCTCTTCCCTTCCACTACCATAAATAAATTACAACCTCGTTCTACCCCGTGCGTGTTTTTGGGATACCCATCTAATCATAGAGAATATAAATGTTACGATTTGTCAAGCCGAAAAATAATCATTTCGAGGCATGTCATTTTTGATGAGTCCCCACATACACCTTCTTCTATGCATATGATTTTTTGATGAATTAAATCCAATTTTAATACATCAATGGCAAAATCAAATCATACGACCACCACAACCAACTTTTCCAGTTCATTCTAAGTGCACAAACAACACCTCCAAGGCCCACCCCAATTCCCATAGCTCTGTCCAAGCTACAACACCAAACAATCACCGGCCCCCCAGAACCCACACTAGAACCCTGACCATGGTTTTGAAGCATGCATGGCATTTTAAAACCAAAACGTCCATACATCGACAGACTTACCCAATCTCCTCTTCCTAAAAACCCAAAATTGGCCTTGTCCAGGACCCAAAGCGCTATAGACGAATACGATGCTCTTATTAAAAATAGACTGGATTTAGTACCACCGATGTTAATATTATTCGTTCTATGTGGATTTTTCGGCATAAAAAGAAATCGATGGTTCTTTTGAGCAAAGATAAGGCCCGTCTTGTTGGTGATGGAGGTCCGTGATGAAACTTTCATCTGTGGTCCAAAACTTTTATCTAAAAATTCATCAATTGGATGTCAAAATGCATTTGTGGACATGAGACCGTTTATATGCATCACCTATGGGATTCGGGGGATCCGGTTCATCCATTATGTTAAAAAAATCTCTTTATGGTCTGAAACAAGCCCTTCGTGCCTGGTATCAACGGTTTGCTGATTTTGTATCCACCATTGGTTTCTACCATAGCAAATCCGATCATTCATTATTTATCTATCGCAAGGGTAATGACATGGCATACATTCTCTTATATGTTGATGATAATTTTCTTCGATGATCTTCGTAAGTCTATTATGTCACTCCTTGTTGAATTTGCTATGAAAATCAGTATTTTTTGGGTTGTGAAAGTGAAGAGATCATAGATAGAGGCGGCATGACTTCTTGTCTGCTCAAACACCGGTGGACACTAGTGTCTCCTATTGATCCAACTCATTATCGCGATTTTCATCTTACTTTTACGAGACGGATATATCATACTGTACAACGGTATGTTTACACATCATGATCCAAAGACCGAACATATGAATGCTCTTCGTGTCGTTATGTACAAGGCACCTAGACTTTGGCTTACATTTATACAAATCATCCATTTTCGGTCTCATTTCATTTGACTGATTGGGGTGGATGTCCCGACACTTCAGTTGTGCGTTTTTCTCGGAGATAATTTGATCTCTGGTCCTCTAAACGACAACCCACTTTTCTCGGTGATCGGCGAGTATAGAGGGGTGCAAATGTCGCAGTCTTGTTGGGGGCCTAGAACTTCATTGTCCAATCCACAATACATTGGTGTGACAATGTGAGTGCGATATATCTCTCTGGTAACCCTGTTCAACATCTCGCACTAAACACATTGAGATGGATATACAACGTGGGAAAGTTGCTCGTGCGGAGTTCGTGTCCTTCATGTTCCTCTCGCTATCTAATTGCCGACATTTTCACTAAAAGCATACTCTTTGATGATTTTCGACCACGAGAACCTCCGCTTTGATCTGCGGGGTGTGATAGAATTGTAAATATTCTTGTAAATATTTTTTATACTGCATATCTTTTATATTAGGTTAATTAATATCCTTAGTCAAATTAGCCTTATTTGTAGCCAATCAAATTAGCCTTATTTGTAGCCAATTTGCAGCCTTGAATTATGCTGGCACTCTTGTATATTATTGACTGTTTGAATGGAATAGAATCACGGAACAAATTCCTTCAATATCCTCTATGGTATTGTCTCCAAGGTCCAAAACTTCCAGATTTGTACAGTGGGCCAAAGACAGTGGTAATGGTCCCTCCAATTGATTGCCATTAAGCTTTATAGTCTCAAATGCATTTCCCTTAGAAAAGTTTCTAGCTATGCTTCCATGAAGGTTATTCATTTGCAGATCCAAAACCTGAAGAGAAGGAAAGGTTCCTAGGCATAGTGGAATCATGCCTGTCAAGTTGTAATGGGACAAGTTGAGTAAAATGAGGGAGCTTGAATTGCACATAGTTGAAGAAATGTCTCCGGTCAAGTTGTTATTTGAAACTGAAAAGAATGCAGTGCCATAGGGTGGGATTGGAAGATCTCCTTGCAATTGGTTGAAATTGAGATCAATATGTTGAATGTTCCTCCATGAGAGTAAGAGATTCTCGTAAAACCATTTGGGGATGTTTCCCTGAATTTTGTTATTAGAAAGATCTAATTCTTGCAGATTTTGAAGTCGTGCTAAGAATTTAGGAAAATTATTAATAATTACAAGAAGATAAATATAATACTTGAAGGTTGGGTAAGATGTTGTCAACACTGCTGTCAATGTTTAGAGAGAAAATTATTGTGAGATAGATCTAGGAAAATTAGATTTTTAAACTTCCGAAAGTCTACAAGACCACTCAAGTGAGTTGATGACAAACTTAATTCAGTAAGATTTTCGAATTCAAATATTGAATTTGGAAAATTACCTTGTAGTTTGTTATTAGAGAGAAATGAAAATTTTATAGAATCAGTTAAGAATTCACTAATTGAACCTGTGAGCTGGTTGTCATTAAGATGCAACTCTGACAAACAATGAAGGCAAAGAATAACACCAATGAGGAATTGTTCCATTTAACAAGTTAAAAGCAAAAGATAGAGTATTTAATTTTGAAAGTTTAGTGATATTACTTGGAACTGGGCCTACTAATTTATTTAATGATAAATCTAAATAAGAAAGTTGAGTTAGATCAAACAATGATGATGGCAATTGGCCTCCTAAGTTGTTACTATAAAGTGCCAAAAATTCTAATTTGATAAACTTGTCAAACACATTTGGGATGTGACTGTTTGTCCCAAAATAAGTCGTAAGTGCACGGGTTATTTAAGTAATAAAGTGAAAAGTAGAGATCATTTCTTCGAGGATAAGTTTACTTCTAATGCTAAATATTAACCAATATCTTATCTAATTCTATTTAAGAACATATAAAATAAGGAAAAGCAATTAAATTAAAGACTAATCTACAAAAGCAATAAAGATAATGACTTAGAGATCTAGGGAATCCTTCTTCACCTCCTATTTCATACTAATGACTTGTAACCCTTATAAGCAATATCAATGAATTGTTAAGTTAACTTGAGAATCTGATTTAGTTAAAAGTTTATGTCTAAGTCAATCAACCATAGTTTCATTTACCTAATTCATTATGAGCATGTTTGGGAAAGATTAAATCTTTCTCAAACAGCTGTTTTTAGAGGACTAAATTGTTTTGTGAAATAATTATTATGTTTGGGTAAAAATATTATTTTTTTAAATTTTTTTTACACAAAATTCAATGTAAAATAAAAGTTTTTTTCAGCTAATAATCATAAGCTAAAGATTGAAACTTATGATTTTAGCTTATAGATTATTTTTTACACTTTGATATGTAAATATTATTTTGTCCTCAATCAAATAATTTTTTTAATCATTCTATGCCTATTTTAGTAATTTAATACATAAAAGCGATTCTTTTTTATATCATCCAAACGAATCATATTAGTTTAAAATCACTTTACAGCTAATGCATCCAACCATAAAAATGAATCGATTATAATCGATTATAACAATAATCAATTATAATCGATTATAACAATAATCGATTATAATTGATTATAACAATAATCGATTATCAGCATAATCTATAATTTTTAGCTTTCCCAAACAAGCCCTATGTTTCCATGAGAACTAGTGCAAATTCCACTTTTGAATGATCTATTCCCAATCACACACTATACATGACTAAAAGGTATATTTTTATCCAGTTAGCGAATCAACTCATCCAAGCCAATTGAACTCATCGAACATGCATCAACCATACATTAGATCTAAAATCCAAATTCCTATATTTAGGTTTATCAGATTTCAACAAATCATTCAAAAGCTGATCAAACCTTCAAAAGCATTAAGAACCATATGATTGAACATAACTAAACATCAATATATACCCAAAAGATAACATAAACATCAATAATCATAGAAATGATTCAAAGTATCCCTAAATACAGCTCAGCTAATCCATGAACACGAATTACAACACAAAAACAGTGTTTAAAAGATAAGGAAAACAAGAGAAAGAGACATGAGAAAGGAGGAATCTCATTAGATGTGATCCTTTGAAGCTCAAATCATCTTCCCTAAGGAAGATGACCTCCATCCTAGCCTCCCTTGGCCTCCTCAGCCTCTAGCCATGAAGTCTTGGCTGCAGCTTCTCAAAACCTAGAAAGTCATCTTAAGAAAATCTGATAAAATTCTATTTATAGGCTCAAATCTGCACCTCATGCCGCGGCGCACACTCCTTTGTGCTGCGGCGCCCATTGAGTCGGTCACCTAGCACCGCGGCGCACACTCCTTTGTGCTGCGGTGCGCTAGCCTCGGGTTTCAGTATGGCAGCTTGATGATGCACCTTTTGCGCCACGACGTGCAACAACCTCTCTCTCCTAGAATGCCCCATTGGCTTTCTCTTGGACTTTTGAGCATTGAATCGCTCCAATTCCTCTGTTTTAAGCTCATCCTACATTAAGAAAATCACCAAGTTAAATATAAATTATAAATTCATTTAATCACGTGCATAATATGCATAATTTGCTCAATAGCATATAGAGAAACATCCAAAAGAAATTTAACCAATATAAGCATAAAATCTCCCATATATGCATAATAACAAGGTCATAGGATTCTATGAAGCACAATTATGGGGCACAAATAACTATATTACATGGAGTTATCACACCCCCAAAACTAAGTTGTTGCTAGTCCTCGAGCAACACAAAGTATGATCAAGTAAACTCACATTAATCAATTCATGCTCATATACATTCAACACTTCAATTTTCATTAACCACAATCGGTGCACAATGATTGTTTAAGCCCTCAAAAGATGCACATGTCTCACAATTAAGCTAAACATATATACAATCCTAAACATGCCCTCAATCCAGCTTCCAATCATGCATATGACATTTCCCACAAACATGCAAGTCAAACTTATCTTTTTCAAATCATGCTCATCCGGATAAGTTTATGAACCTACATATGTATGAATCATAGAATCCACAAGATTGTAATCCAACCCTTTCTCCACTAATGTAAATCACACATAACTGAGAATCAAGAGGGACTTTCATAGCTTATAATGTAAGGCCAATGGTATAGGCGAAAGAAATGAAAAGATAAGATACAATACAAATATTGAGAAATATAAATATATTATTTCAAGACTTGAGTCACCACATGATTTTCGTAAGGTATACAATAGTGAATACTGAAAACTTGCCAGAACCATATTCGATGCTTTTTACACTTTACTTTTCTTATGCTTTGCTTTTCTTTTTCTTTTTTTTTCTTTTTTTCAAAGCAATGATTTTTTCTTTGAGTGCATCTGGTTCATTCAGGCTTATTTTGTATTGAATCATTAATACCCCTAATCAATAGACTCACTTCAAGAAATAATATATTATGTACTCAACAAACAATGATGGTAAGAAAATGCAATGCTTTCACATGCATTAGAACGGTTAACAGGTTAACGAACATATTGGTAAAGAAAAACAAATAAGGCCAAACAGTATAAGGCTTCAAAAAGGGACCTATGGATATCATCATATAGGGTTAAGCTTGAAAGGCTCAAACGGTCCAAACAATGCCCTAATCATTTCCTCAATCATACAAAATTTAGGATTTTGCCTCAAGAGGGTTGGAGAACAACTTCAAGGATAAAAGAAATCATCCACATGCACAATTCATAAACATTCTCTAAACAAACTTTTATATCTTTCCAAAGTTAAACAAGCATTTAAGTGGAAAAACACAACATGCATAAAAACAAACCAGATTACATTGACATGCTTCAAGATCGCAAATGATTTCACAAAACAGAGGACAATACGCAAGCATTTATATCATTGGCCAACTATCACATACTAGCAAATGGAAATATGTCATGCATTCCAAAGATCCATCATTTTCCATTCAAGCATGTATAACAACATGTACAAAGTGCAAAAAATTGAAACTTGCATCAACAGCTCACCAGTAATAACCAAAACAGGATATAATCATGAAAGCATGATGACTATCACTAGCACATACTTAAAATATCAAAACATATGTAAATATTAAGCATTAAGGATGAAAACATGTAAAGATACTCCCCCAAACCAAAGTGAATGTGTTCCTTGCTGCACATGATCTATAGGGTACCTGAGCATATCAAAATAGCAGCTAAATTAGCACTGAGCATACTAAATAAAGAAAAATAGAGAAAATAAATAGAAAAAGACAAAAACAAAGTTTTGCCATGTAAACATGCCTGGTGTGGCATGAGTAAAAACGCAGATCTCGAAAACGTACACGTCTATTTCGGCCATTTTCAAGATAACGTCGCGGCTTGAGAATTCAACTTGCAGAATTCTGCAGGGAAATGGTTTCTGCTGCCATTTCTGCTTCAATATGGCTTCCAGCACCAATAAAATGTGCTTACAAACTTAAAACACAGAATGTACAACTAAAACATAACAAAAACACAAAATCAAACTATAACTACATATTTAAGCAAATCAACAACAAAAACATAAAAACTTAAAAATAAAACTATTTATAACAACAAAATATAAAAACTTGAATTAGAACTAAGCAAACTCATTATCAATATTAGCAATATAGAAATAATGCCTTATCCCCGACAACAGCGTCAAAAACTTGTTTGTCCCAAAATAGGTCGCAAGTGTACGAGTCATTCAAGTAATAAAGTGAAAAGTAGAGATCGTTCCTTTGAGGATAAGTTTACTTCTAATACTAAATATTAACCAATAGCTTACCTAAATATATTCAAGAACATATAAAATAGGGGAAAACAATTAAACTAAAGACTAATCTACAAAAGTAATAAAGATAATGGTTTAGAGATCTAGGGAATCTTTCTTCACCTCCTATTTCATACTAATGACTTGCAACCCTTATAAGCAACATCAATGAATTGTTAAGTTAGCTTGAAAATCTGATTTAGTTAAAAATCTATGTCTGGGTCAATCAACCATAGTTTCATTTACCTAATTCACTATATTTCCATGAAAACTAGTGCAAACTCCACTCTTGAACGATCTATTCCCAATCACATACTATACATGGCTAAAATGTATATTTCTATCCAGTTAGCGAATCAACTCATTCAAGCCAATTGAACTCATCGAACATGCATCAACCATACATTAGATCTAAAATCCAAATTCTTTTGTCTAGATTCATCAGATTTCAACAAATCATTCAAAAGCTGATCAAACCTTCAAAAGCATTAAGAATCATATAATTGAACATAACTAAACATCAATATATACTCAAAAGATAACATAAACATCAATAATCATAGAAAGGATTCAAAATATCCCTAAATATAGCTCAGCTAATCCATGAACACGAATTACAACACAAAAACAGTGCTCAAAAGATAAGGAAAACAAGAGAAAGAGAAAGGAGAAGGAGGAATCTCATTAGATGTGATCCTTTGAAGCTCAAATCATCTTCCCTAAGGAAGATGACCTCCATCTGGCTCCCTTGGTCTCCTCAGCCTCCAGCCATGAAGTCCTGGCAGCAGCTTCTCAAAACCTAGAAAGTCATACTAAGAAAATCTGATAAAATTCTATTTATAGGCTCTGTTCTGCACCTCACGTCGTGGCACACACTCCTTTGTGCGACGCGCATTGAGTAGGTCACCTAGCGCCGCGGCACACACTTCTTTGTGTCGCGGCATGCTAGCCTCGAGTTTCAGTATGACAGCTTGATGATGCACCTTTTGCGCTGCGGCGTGCAACAACCTGAGCCACGACGCTCTCTCCTGGAATACCTCATTGGCTTTCTCTTGGGCTTTTGAGCCTTGAATCGCTCCAATTCCTCTGTTTTAAGCTCATCCTACATTAGGAAAATCACTAAGTTAAATATAAATTATAAATCTACTTAATCACTAGCATAATATGCACAATTTGCTCAATAGCATATACAGAAACATCTAAAGAAAATTTAATCAATATAAGCATAAAATCTCTCATATATGCATAATAACAAGGTCATAGCATTCTATGAAGCACAATTATGGGGTACAAATAACTACATTACATGAAGTTATCAGTAACTACAAAAATGATTAGATTCAAGACCTAAGTAAGTGAGATGTTTTAGGTTTGAAAGTAATGGTGGGATCTCACCCTTAAGGTTGTTGGCTGTGAGGCTAAAACATGTTAATTGAGTGAGGGTCGACAAAGATAGAGTAATCAATCCATCAAACTCGCAACCCGTAAGATCGAGTTGGTTAAGAGACTTCAAATGGCCTATGGAATTAGAAATTTCTCAAGAAAGAGGTGGAAGAGAGATCCAAGTACCTTAAAGTAGTGCTCTAGTTGGACTTTGGAAGTTGACCTTTGAGATTTTGATGAAATGACAATCTTAGTTGTTGAAGATTAGGTAAACATAGGATGTTACTTGGAGAATTCCCCTGCAATTCAGTGTCTTCAAGTCCAAGAAAGACCAAAGATGATGACAAATTCATCAGCAAAGACTAAGAGCTCTCTCTGATTGAAGACATGTCTATGCCATCTAGAAGAAGATCCCTTAAATTAGTTGCGTTAAGAATGAGTTTCTTCCAAGTGGATGGATCAAGTCTCATTCTGTATAAGAAATAATAATTTGAGAGATCAAGTGATTCTAATTTTGACAAGTGAGAGATTGTGGTGGGAACATCACCAGCAAATGCAGAGTTGGAGAGATTTAGATGTGTGAGATTCACAAGATCACGAATTCCAGAAAATATTGAAGATCCAGAGAAATCATTAAAAGCTAGGTTGAGTTGTTGAAGATGAGTAAGGTGGAAGATGGTGCTATTGGGATGGAATTCACCTTGAAGATTACTGCAACTAAGGTCGAGGCCAATCACGTGGCCTGAGATGGTGTCACACGTGACCCCATCCCACTGGCAACAATCTGTACCGTTTTCCCATGATGCGGTCTTGGAAGAAAAAGAGGAACAACCAAACCAATGTTCAGCTGTAGTGTTGAGAGCAAATGAGTTCTTGAATTGTAGCAAGGCAGAGCTGTCATCATGGTTGCACAATGGCAACAATGAGGAAGTATAGGAAGGAAAATGAAAAATGAACAAGTGGAAGAAACATTGGATAAAATATGGCAACAGAAACCACCCCATGATCAGAAATACTGAATTACAGAGATTATCTTCACTTTAGAAATTTAAACTTCTCCACTTGATATTCTTCTTTTATAGTTGGAAACTAAAGGATTTAGGACACAAATGCAATCAATTGATGAACGTTAATTTATTGCCCAATGGCGAGAAATACATAGAAGTGAAGTATGCTCCCCAACATGCACACGATCGCTAAGCACCATCTCATTGGCCTATTAGTCTTTATAGCTATAGACCACTGCCAGTCTCCCACTAGGATTATTGCAGGAATGTTCTTGATTTTTACAAAGAGTTGGAAATTGATCATTAAGCGTAAATAAAGCACAAAATTAAAGGTGTCTACGGTTGTGTTCTATCTTATTATTACTCTTACAAAAGTATATAGTATATATAGACTATGCAGCTGACTAAAACTAGACCTTCTCATGTGAATTTGACAATTTTCTAGCTTTTGTTTTAAATAAAATAAAAATTTTATGAAATTGCAGAATAGCTTTTACTTCGTTAATCACTATTTTGGTTAAATTATTTGCACAAGAGACCCACTTGCCTGTGATTCCTGTAACCAAATCTTATATAAAAGAATTATAATGTAAAAGGTACTGTGAAACAATTTCCATAAAGAAATATAGATATATCTCATATCATAATTTCGTACACATTGAATGACAAGATCCACAACAATTTCATATATCCACAGCTGGTCACCCATAGTAAAACATACAGAAGTTTCTGCCCCACAATCTGTCTTCCTGTTTCTTTTAATTTCTATTTTATTACTCAGATGACATAATCGGAATTAGCCTTTTTGATGAACAGCAATATGGTGTATGTCCATGTCCTTCAACATCACTGAACGACCGCAAGAATCACAGGGGGCAGTCCTAGACCCACAAATACTCTCATGCTCAGACAATCCTCTCAATCTGTCACGGACGTCCATGGCAGAACTTCCAGCTTGAACCATATCACCACAAAACCGGCATGTAATTAGACGAAAGGGGCAAACTGAAGCTTGGTGCTCCACCTAACAAAAAAGTTAAAATAGATTTATTCAGATAGCCAACTTTATAATAATTTACACATCTTTCATATGAATTCAGAATAACAGATCTCTGTATTTCCTTTGATAGACTGATACATTAATTGCATACAGATCTCTATAATTGCATAATGACATTTTTTAATATGATATAAAAACATTCGAGATCCTATTATTTGGTATGAAAATAGAAAATAGGGGACATATATACATATATTGTATACTATAGCAAATATCACATAGTTCGGTTTCCAAGCTGTTTGAAATTTAAGATTTCATAATAACTCATACTCACATGATATTCAATCAATAAAGAAAAAATTAATCTTTCAATGCTTCAAATGATTAGGCGTTGTCATGTAATAAATACAGGGAACTGAGGTTATGTAGATACAGGGAACTAAGGTCACTGTTCAATATAAAATCAGGAAATAGAAAATATTAAAAAGAAAAAAAAAAATGAAGTGTTTATGTAGATACAAGGAACATATGGTTTGAAAAAATCATTTCATTTCAATGAGTCACTCCACAGCCTCTATGTTATTATTAAATGAATAGAATTGCGGAATACTCAGAAAAGGCTTTAAACTCTACTCCCATTACTAGACTTCCGACTTTAGCTACTCCCATTACTAGACTTCCGACTTTAGAAGGATGCTTCATGTCTGTTAGCTAACCTTGGGAAAAATAAATAAACTTCCATACTTCTAAGTTTGTTTAAACCAAGAAAAAATTTTCAGAGAAAATTTTCTATCTAACATGGTATACTGGAAACAGTGCATAATTATTCATTGCCTGCTCAACATTTTTTGACAATTAAATTCAAATAAGATCAAGGCATTTGCCATTGATTCTCCAAATTATACCCAGATACAGGAGCAAAATATAAATTTGGACTTAATGGCACCAAAAGAACACAATAAAATAATGAATCACAGATGTAGAGAGACATAAAGAATAAGAATGGGGAAAATAAAACGTAACATAATACAGAAAAGAAAGGATGGGAGACATGCAACTCACCATTTGCTCTTTCTCAAGGATTATTCCACAAGGGCAATGAAGTGGCTCATGAAAAACTTTCATGTGCTTTTCCAATTCTACCTGCTGGAAAGCTTGACCGCACCTATCACAGTGAATGTGGTTCTTGGACTCCTCGATCCTAAGAACAACTCCGCAGCCCACATGCTGACAGACAACATTATGCCTGCTACAGTAAGCTTCGTGCAGTGCAATAGTCCTAGTGGGTATGTAATGCTTGCAATTCCTACATTGTTCAGTATCCATTTCCGTAGATGACATGGAAGATGATGCTTGCTGACCCACTTTTTGGTTGAAATTATCCTGAATCATGACTGATATTCTGTACCTAGTCATTCCCTTAAAGCCATATATACCAATGCTGTAAGTCCCAGCTCCTAAATTTTTGTCTTTAGAGCTAAGAATCAAAGTTTTTGAGCCAATATCATGGGAAGACCACTCATGCTGGTGCCGTGTAGGAAATATGAGAGGATGTCTAGAAATGAAAAGATCAGTGTCTCCCTCATCTGATTCTGATTCTAATTTTACCTCAACACTAGAATTCCCAGTAGAGATTTTCTCCCAGGTGCCATTGTCTATTGAAAATTTGTAATAGACAAACTTTCCTTCATCTACTGTTCCAATTTGTGACATCCCAACTACAAGTGGAATTAAAACATGCTGATCAGTCTTTTCTAAGGCTGTATCAGGATCAACTATGTCAACTTCAATATCTGTTTCTAAAACAGATACAGTTGAAGAAGGTTTTAACTCAAGCACCCTTAATTTGTAGGCAAGTTCTCCATAGTTTACTGTTAAAATGTCACCTTGAGAAAGGGTAGCATGCTGCCGAAGACTTGTTTCGAGGATAGCCTTATGGTTTGGCAAATCAGAAAATCCGACTCTTTCAGGTTGAAGTTTTGCATAAGCCCCTTTTGGAAGCCAAACATAGCGGACTTCAACTAATGGAGATTTTATAGTGCCTTCAGAAAATAAATTATTCCATACATGAGGAGGAAGACCCACTGAACCCTCATCAGCAGTGAATTCCAAAACTCCTGAATGGGTGGTCCCCTGTATCTCTTTATCATTACCATTGATGGCTGAAGAGCCTTCAGTGTGAACTAAGGACAACTGAAAGTACATGGGTCCTTTATCAAAAGCACCTTGATCAGACAATTCTGTAAAGCAAGAAGGAGGCAGTTTGATCTTATCTCCACTACCTTGAAAAGGTACAGCTTCTAGTAAACGATAAAACACAATTCCTCTACCAGCAAGTAGGCTTTCTTGCATCTGTTGATCAGCCTGAATTGAGCAATGTAAATGAAGGGAATCATATATTTAGTATTTTCACATTAAAAATATAGACATAAAGGAAGTGATTGCAGCCTCAAATGTTGCACTGGAAGGCATGCTAAACATTGTTATATGTGGATTAGCAAGTTTATCTTCCCCAAGAATGGGTTTAAATAATATACTAGTAAGTTCCATTATCATTAAAGGTAAAAAGAAAATTGGAAAGAATATATTACACCAGCTGATTGGTAATATTGCAACTAATTTTTAAAGGTAAAAACCATTCATAGACCTATACATGATAGCTTAATCTTTTTGGGTGAAGGTTATTTGACATGGCATTAAAGACTCTTTGACCAACCAGTCAAGAGTTCGATACTTCAATCCTTGATATAGTGCCCCATTATTCCAGTTCAATTACATTTCATCACAAGATAAAGGTCGTTCTATGCTCTGCTTCGACCTCAAAGTGTTTTTGCTTAAAGGGTCATACTAAGAGATAAAACCATTCCTAGACCTACACCTAACAGCTTAACCTTTTGTGTGAAATGGTTACTTGACATGTGCAAACTCTTTCTTAATGGTGATGCTGTCATAGACATCAGAACACATAAAACAAAGGGATCTTTAACTTCCCCTACCCAGCAAGGACAGCACGAAGACATGAAGGATAAGTTTGTTCAGTCAGAAAATAATACAAGAGCATGATCCGATATCATCTTATTCAGGTAAAAGGAAGACACAATAAATTTGAAAAGCCAACAACCAAAAAGAAAAAGGTGGAAACTGGACAGTCATACTCATAGAGTTGAACTGAATTGTTACACGTAACCACTGACTATGTGAAATCCTAGACTAGTACATTGTATATTATGATAACTCTATTTCCTGTAAAGATTGCACAGAAAAACACTCATCTTCCATTGTCTAAACCTAATGCTTCCATACCATACCCGGTCAAAGAATATTTGGTGGTTAATGATAAAGGTAAAAGGGATGAAGATATGTCATCAATTTTATGTGTCAGATTGTCCAAGCCTATGTTTTCTACAAAAATAATATCTTTAGGGAACAATCTAGAGTTGCACATCTCTTACTTATCCTCAACTAATTTCTTCAGAGAAATTAATCTCAATGACCCAATGATCCGATAACAAGATTACCCCTAGAAATCACCACGTAGAAGTAGTAGTAAAATAAAATTATACAGGTAATAAATTACGAAATAACATAATCAAAATCAATGGATATGAGACTAAGCAAAGAGCAAATAGGAAAAGGAAAAGGAGAAAAAATGGAAAAGGGGGTACCTTGAGTTGGGCTTCGGCTGCGTCGATACGACGAAACCTCTGAGCAGCTTCGATGGCTTCCCTTTGCTTCTGAGACTCTTCTTTGGCCTTCTTTTCCTTCTGCTGCTTCAATCTCGCTTTCTCCTTCCTCTCCCTCTGCTCTTTCTCTAGTTTCTCTCTCGCTCTTCTCAGTTCAAAATCCATCTCTCTCTCTATCTCTCTCTCGTTCTTCTTCGTATGCTCTGTGTCGGTGGTGAGTTCGTGTTGTTTAAGAATAAGGAGTTGTGATTTGTGAATTGATCGATGGATTTTGAATGCCAGACGTGGCTGTCTCCTTATATTGTTGTTGTTGTTGTTGGTTCTGTTCCAACTTTACAGCTTTTATTTGTTCTTTTATTTTTTTTTATTTTTTTCTAGGGGTTCACTGGTTGATTGGGTCATGGGTGGCGTAGGAGATGTACTTCTATTCCAAAAAGTTCTGGGCCTTTCAAGTCTGGGGCCCACGAGCACAATAAGGGTGGGTTTCCATGAAGTCCACTGTTTTCTTTTCCTAGAAAAATTTTGATTTTCATTTTTTTTTTGAAATTTTGAATGACCAAATAATAAAACTCCTTGTGTTCTTTAGTTGGTTTTTCGTATATAAAAATTATTATTTAACTTCATACCGTCACATTCATTAATAAACTTACGTCTCTTAAAAATTCTAGAATATATAATTAGATTTGTTAATTTGAAGACAAATTATTTGATTTTAGTATAACAGTATTGAAATAATATCACTTATAACAGTATTCAAAGTAATAAATAATTAAATTTAAAAAATTGCTACAGTATTCATGATAAGTTGTAAAACATTTATTAATAGTTGATTTTAGGGATGTTTAAGACCTAGCTCAGCTTGATAATCCGTCCTAATTCGAAATTAATTTAGATAAGTTCAAATTTTAAAAATTAAATTAATTTAGAAAAATAAGTTTAATACGTGTTTGGTAAAATTAGGCTTACTGAATTTTTACACAAAATTCAATATAAAATAAAAAGCTTTTTAAAAGTGATTTTTATAATTTTGAAAATGATTTTAAACTTTAGATTATTCCTTATATTTTGATATGTAAATACCATTTTGTCCTCAATTAAATAATTTTTTTAATCATTTTATACCTATTTTAGTAATTTAATGCATAAAAGTGATTCTTTTTTATATCATCCAAACGAATCAGATTAACTTAAAATCACTTTACAAACTGTCAATCCAAACGTGAAAATGAATCAATTATAATCGATTATAACAAAAAGTTTTTATACAATAATCGATTACTTAAGATAATCAAATTTTTATTAGTTTATCCCAAACACACCCTTAGTGTGCTTTTAAGTTAAATTTGAGTCTTACTTTGAGTTGGTCAACTTGATTCAATATGAGTCACACATTATTTTAAAACTTATAATATTTTAATAATTAATTTTAAATACTAAGTCTTCTTAACTTAAATTAATAAATTTTGTATAACATAATAATATATTCAAATTAAAATTATTTATTTCAAAATATATATCATAAAATATACCTTAATTTTACTTTTATATTTTTAAATTTTTATGACTTAGATATATATAATGTCTAAATTTATATATTTTATCTAAAATATTAAACCAACCTAGGTCCAACCCAATAATTAGTTAAGCCAAGTTTAGGTCCAAAAAATTAGGTCGATCAAAATATATGGTGGAGTTTAGGTCAAATTAAGCTCGTCCTAACTCAACCTATCAACATCCTTAATTAATTTTACAATAAATATTTAAAACTCAATAAAAAATAACTATTAGCAAATGAAATTTTTGAGAATCCACCTTGAGTACCAAACGAAAAAAAAAAGGTGTCAGAGGGGAGCATATATTGTCACTTCTAATTGTTTAATGTCACTTCTCTTTAACTAATTTTTTTCTTATTTTCTTAAAATATTCCTTACCAAATAGTGAAGTCAAATTTTTCAAGTAAAAGAAAAGTCAAATTTCATATCCAATAGTTAAGTCAAAATGTCAAATTAGCGATCTATTATTATTCTTATATTTATCAAAAAATTTAATTAATAATTATAATAATTAATTTTGAATATAAAAGTTACTTTTAATTTTTTATATTTCTAATTACCCAATTACCCCCATCAACCTAATCATGTAAGGAGTCAACAAAATAGTGCATTATACTTTTTCATAAATTTGATAGCACTTTGACCTCTTTTTTATCACGCCTTTTTATTTTTCTGTTGATTGAATATTTATTAACGTAACATAATTTTGTAATTGATAATGGTTAGCACAACTAATAAGAATAAAATACGTTAAGACTGCGTTTAGTAGACAGGATAAGGAGAATTTAGTAGTATTAGTTAATATTATCATACCTTATCAGGTGTTTAGTGATTTAACCTAATAATATAGTCAAATTAAGTCAAACTTTTTTTTCCTATTATGACCTGATTATTCTATCATCTCTCCCACCTCCTGATTAGACATGATAAGATATATCTTCTCATATTACCCCTCAAATTCATCCCTATCAGTCTAAGCCTCTCCTTCTCTGCCAAGAACTTCATCCCCACCATCTGGAACAACCACCGTGAAGCACCATCCTTGCCACAGTGAAGCACCATTCGCGCCACCGTAAAGCACCATTAGCGCTAGATCTGCAACCACCGAACTCTACCACACTGATATGCAACCACCGCCACTGGATTTGAAACCAACGCCACCATATATGCAACCACCGCCACCAAATCTACAACCACATGAGCTGGGGTTGTGCACCACCATTCGCGAATACATCACGAAGCGGAAAAATAAAATTCCCACCAAGGATCCATGCAAAAGATCATAATCTGTGTTTTAAAATTTACCTCTTGAAGCGAGATAAAAACACAAACGATGTGGATCATCAACATCGTAATAGGGACAATGTCTCTGTAGTATTCTCACGATCAGATTCACGAACGTTCAACGCCCCCACGTCTCTGACACAGTGCTAGCTGCGAAGAGAAGAGAACTTGTCACTTTCTCACTCACTATTTCTGTAGGTGCGGCTAGGGTTCTGTTATGCGTGCTTACCAGCCTCTTTAGCAGTACTATTTATAATAGTGACTGCCTTAAGTGAGTGTGAGCAGTGATAGGGTTTGCTGTATAACCCTAGACTCATTTGTTATGAGCCTGGCCCACAATTGAATCTCATTTCAACTTAGATCCTTATTGCTCCAATTTAGTCTGCTCTATGTGTGTGACCTTGCAGGTTCTCATAATGTTGACAGTAATATTAAAATCTCATTTTAATATTATAAACAGTGAGCGGTATTTAACAACACATCGCTGCTACCCAAGTAATAAGAATGTCAGTGAATTAACATAACATTTCCGTAACCAATGTTTCCGTGTAATTTAGTCCATTTGTCAAGATATCTAGATTGAACACAAGGCATGGAAATACATCACCCTTGTATAGTTTAATCCTTCGTTTCCTGATACTCGAGTAGACTTTGTAACAACAAATGAGATCAATATCTCATATTGACTTATTTGAGTATGACCATGCATTTCGCAGTCTCACTCAATCAGGGGCCCCGAAGATATTGCTCCTGTTATGTAGGAGTGACAAATCTCATCTAGGTCACTCACATCTCTCTGCATGATTCGCGGTATGTCCAATAACTAACTTTATAATCACCTTGTTATAGAAGACATTTGATGGCATTAAAACACATAACTCCTCATGTAGGAATCATAGTGATTTCAGGTCAAAGGACCATATACACCATTGTCACTATGAGAACCGCTTATGGCACTCATGTAACGATCCATGTAGCGTTCTCATGGCAGGTCAGTCCAATACATCATTACTCTAATATGTACCTATGTGAATACTTGATATCTCATATCCATGACCCGTAAGATGTGGTCATCAGTCTACGCACATACTAGTCTCAATGCATTATTATCATCCTAATTAACAATAATACTTGACTAAAGACATTTAAGAATAGTGTTCTAATTTTATCCAATAAGATCTCACGACCAAGTCAATCACTTGATGTCCTATGACATCAAACTTACTATTAGAAGGACTTTATTATGTTTATCATCAATAACACAATAAATGAAATGTTTCACATATTAAAAATAGCATAATACAATGTATGTAAGCACAATTAAAAAATATCAGCCTCTAGGGCATACACCAACAGAAGCACCATTAGCACTGGATCTGCAACCACCGAACTCTACCATATTGGATATGCAACCACCGTCACTAGATTTGCAACCAATGCCACCATATATGCAACCACCGCTACCGAATCTACAACCACACGAGCTGGGGTTGTGCACCATCATTCGTTCGTTCCTCTATGTTCATCATTCTCTTTCAGCCTCTTCCACCGCCAAGGCCACACATCCATACACCATCGTTGGACCACCACCATCAGACCACCTTGCCAAATCACCACCACCAGACCACCATTCTCGGACCACCACTACCATTGCCAGAGTTTCAAGGTTATAGCTTATGGGTGATGTTGGGTCACCGTCGAATAGGAAAAGGAAATTCTGAGGAAATGGGTGATGCTCTAAGGGCAAACATTATTCCCAATTTGAGGAAAAGGAAATTCTCTACCTTCAGTTCCAAAGGGCAGCCATTATTCCCAATTTGACAGATGCTCCAAGGATAAAAACTTCTCCCTTGCCATAGATTTTTTATGTTTCTTAGCTGGATGGCAAGGTTCCTTTATGGTGGAATTAGGTGAGAAATGGGAGATGGTGAGGAAGGTGAAGGGTAATATAATCATAGTAAGTAATTACATATACTATCAAGTTGTTTATACTATGTGCACTAAATATTTGATAATATAAGAGTTTATCAGATTGTTTATATTACCAAACATTATCCTATTATCTTATACTATAATATCTTATATTATCAGATGTATCAAATGCAGTCTAACTAAGTTAACTGAAGTAATCCTCAATAAGAATATGTCCTAATTAACACTAGGATAGGTGGCCAACATTAAATTTTAGTTCACCAAAAACGTAACAAGATTTTGTAAGTTCTCCACATGGACAACTCGACAACTTAGATAATTCGGCCAGACAAATTATCAGAACTTGAGATGATATATATCATATTGCCCCCATTTTGCATCATTTATTAATGACGTGTTATGGTTCTGATACCATATACTTTTTTATGCTAAAACATGCAGCAGAGATTAATCATTAATGTGAATCAAAATAAAAATTGAAAACCATTTTATCTAATACTTCAAATATACATTATTTATATATTATTAAGAAGACTAAGCAAATCTTTATGCACAACATAATGTAAATGTAAATGCAAGTAAAATCAAAACTGATTCCATATTGATTATTTCAATCTCACTTAGCGCACAATTGAAATGATAACGGCCTAATATGCATATTTGTATATTCCATATCGTAAGTTGAATTGGTCAAAAAATCGGGTCATTGGGTAAGCAATTTGATCGCAAGTCAAATAGTTGAACCCAAAAATTCAGACAAAAAATAAATGCCTCATATAAAAAATACCTAATATAAAAAATATTATATAAAAAAAATGTTGCAATAAATTATATGAAAAATACTTTATATATATGATGTAACCAAATTAATAATGATAATAATATAGCATTATGTTTGAAAATTAGATTGACTGAATAATAATATAAATTAATTAAAAAACTAAGAACATAAGTCAATAAAAATACATGGTCTAACAGCATAATACACTTAATCACAAACGTCTTTCGCACATACCAACTTCAAATCCTACTAATAGTTATTTTAAAATTTTATATATCTAAAAATCCGATGTCAACCTGGTTCGGGCAGATCACCTGACTCATTTGGATTTGACCGGTTCGATATTCTAACCTGTAATACACAAGAACCGGACTGGTCCAGAGATTGAGTCACAAGTTTCTTGGTCCAACTAGTCGAGCCGATCCACGTCAAAGGACCATGCTAATATATGCATCCGGAAGCAACCTAAGGTCAAGGACCTTCCATATGATTCTTTGATAGGATTTTATGAGCTTAATCAAAGTCTCACATTTATGTAATAATATTCTACTACAAGTTCCCAATTAAAAATATTAATCAATTAATGAAATCAATATCAAAGCTTTTTAAAAAAAAAAAAAACTATACATGCTTAATCAAAGTCTCACATTTATGCAATAATATTATCCTACAAGTCCCCAATTGAAAATATTAATCAATTAATCAACTCAATACCAAAGTTTGAAAAAAAGAGAGACTATACTTGCTTAATGAATCTAAAACATTTATGCAATAATATTCTACTACCAGTTCTAAAATGAAAATAATAACCTACTAATCAACTAAATATCAAAGCTTTAGAAAAAAAACGATAGAAACTTTGCAGCAAAGAAGAGAGGAAGAGGTAGAAGATGGAACCTAGTAGAAAAGGAGATGGTGGGAGTGGCTTGCTAGTGAACGGCGATGAATGGCGACGGCTCGAGGCAGCATGTGCAGATCTGACTGGACGACGATAGCTTGTGTTGTGCAGGACACAAGCCGTAATGGTCGACGGATGGAGACAATAAGTAGTAGGAGCGGCACGCGTAAATTTGATGGGAGAGAAGAGCGATGGGGGTTTCTCTATAAAATGGGAAGAAGAAATAGGAAGAGGGGATAAAACGCACCCAGTGACTGATTTTCAGTTGCTACCGATGATTTTGAATATTGATTGTTTACGGCGATCACTAATAATGACCTTTTTTCTCGATTCAATCAGTGACCCATATTCGGTCGCTATCGTCAATTTTAAATAGCGACCACACACGGTGGTCACTAATTATCACTATTTTTTATTTTTTTTATTCACATAGTGACCAAAAATTGATTTCTACTTATTTATTATTATTATTTAGTCAAATATATATATATATATATATATATATATATATATATATATATATATATTATATCGTTATGATAAGATCTAAGAGAGATCTTGTGGAAGGTTCTGGAGAAAAAAATAATTTGTATCGTTTATATTCGAGCAATCCAAAATATGTATGATGTGGTTAAAACTAGTGTGAGAACACAAGGTGGAGTCGCAGAAAATTTTCCTATAATTATAGGAATGCACCAATGGTCAACTTTGAGCCCTTATCTTTTTACCTTGGTCTTAGATGTGCTTGGTACGCATATCCAAGAGTCAGTGTCACAATGCATGTTTTTTTACAGATGATATAGTCTTAATTAGAGAGTCGAGAGAGGAAACAAATAAGAAGCTAGAGCTATGGAGACAACTTTTGGAAGAATATGACTTCCGTCTAAACAGGAGTAAGACGGAGTATATGGAATGTAAGTTCAGTACGAAGCATGCTAATACTAGCTTAGCAGTGAAATTTGGAGACCATACTATACCACAAGTCACACGGTATAGATATCTTGGATCTATCATATAAAATGACAGAGAAATAGAAGGAGATATAAATCATAGGATTCAAGCTGGATGGATGAAATGGAGGAGTGTTTCAGGAATTATTTGTGATAGAAAAGTACCTCTCAAGCTTAAGGGTAAATTTTACCGCAAAGTTATAAGACCTGCGATGTTTTATGGTACTAAATGTTGGGTGGTAAAAAGACAATAATAGCATAAGATCAGTGTCGCTGAGATAAGGATGTTGCGCTAGGTGTGTGACTATACAAGATAAGATAGGATTATGAATGAATGTATTAGAGAGAAAGTAGAAGTAGTACCTATTGTAGAAAAGATGAGAAAGTCTCGCCCTAAGTAGTTTGAACATATAAGGAGAAGACCCTTAGAAGTCCCCTGTAAGAAGAGTAGATTAGGTAGAGGATAACCCAATAGTTAGAGGTAAAGGGAGACCAAGAAAGATTATAGGTGAAACGATTAAAAAAGATTTAGATTTGTATGACATTTATGAAGACTTAGTTTATGATATGACACAATAGCGTTGTTTGATCCATATAGCTGACCTCACCTAATGAAAAAAAAGCTTAGTTATTGTTGTTATATATCGCTAATTATCGATCGAAATTTCAATCCCTAATTAGCGATCGATATTTTGGTCGTTATTCTTAGTTTTTTTTAATTACACTGCAATTATTAGTAACCAAATTTTTAGTCGCTATATATCTTTAAAAAAGAATGGATTTATGATTTATAACATTCAAAAACAAATTTTAGATTAGCTATTTAGCAACCAATTTTGTGGTCGCTATTATCAAAAATAAAATTGTTCTTTTTTTATTTTTCTTTTTTATTAGACTAATGGGTCACTAAATAATTTAGTGACCGATTTTATTTTGGTTGTAATTTTTTTCCCGTCCCTTGATTTCGGTTGCTATATCAATCGCTGTTATGATTGAAATTATTTTCAGTCTCTAAAAATTGATTTTCTAGTAGTGAATACTTTATATGAAGTAACCAAACTAACGATGATAATAATCTAGCATTATGTTTGAAAATTAGATTGACTGAATGATAATATAAATTAAAAACTTAAAACATAACTTAATAAAAATACACGGTCTAATGTCATAATACATTTAATCACAAAAAGTCTTTCATGTATTAACTTCAAATCCTACAAGTAACTTTTTTAAAATTTTATATATTTAAAAATCTGGATCAATCCGGCCTAGGTAGATCACCTAGGTCATTCGAATTTGACCGATTCGTTATGTTGACCCATAATACACAAGAATCGGATCGGTCCAAAAATCGAGTCACGAATAGAGACGACAAAGTAAAAAAATTTTAACCTCACTAGGCAATGGCATGTATTCAAAATATAATCTCGCTAATATATCGAAACCAGTAACATCTTCATTTAAGATTCTTAATTGGGATTATTGCCTTTTTCACTATTTTTTAGTACAGTAGTATTTTTTAGGACATGTTGAGTCCAAAAAAAATAGTACTATAATTAAAAAGTGATTTTTTATTTTTTAAAATGAATTGTTGTAATTACTTAAAATTAAAATTTTAGATTAAAAGAGTAGCAATAGACGACTACTTTAACTTAACTATTTTGACAAAATATGAAAATATAAAGTGAAAAAAAAGGTTAGTTAAACATGAGTTATAATAAAGGAAAACATTTTTTGTCCAACAAAAATACCTACAACTTTTGTCCACCGTATCTTAATGTGAGATAAATGTCAAATCATGTTGTATGCGACTGTAGCATTCCCACGAGATATAGTATGAGTTTGTGAGTAAGTTAAAAAAAAGTTAGAGTATAAAAGTTAGATGAATAACGGGACTGTACAACAAACAAATAGGAAGACAACAACCATAATTTTCTTACATCACTTTTCTCTCACATCATTTTTTACACTACTCCCTATACCATTAATCATATCATTTTTTTCCTATCATTTTCTTTTACTTAATCACAACTACTAAAAATGATGTGTAAAATGGTATTTGTTGAAAAATTATATATAAATATTATTTTTTAGAAGACAATATATACTTCGGTCAGGAGTAATGCCCTTAAATTTATTACATGTGAGACAAACATTGAGATTTGAAGTAGATTAATATCAATCTACTTCAACTTTATTCATGATTTAGCGATGAAATTTTGTAAGAAAAATTATAATTTCCTTGCTAATTAGCAAAGGAATTGCGAAAGATTAACAAGGAAAAATTGAGCATCGCTAAATTTTAAAAATAAATTCAAGAAGAAAACAACAAATGAATATTGAGAGAATTACGAATTGTGAGTGAATAATTTCTTTAGTGAGAGAATTCAGAAGGATAATTTCCCTCACTATGAAAAGAGTCCGGGCCTTTTGGTGAAAAAGAGCCCACTTAGTAAATAAAGAGCCAAAACTTAAACTTTAGGTTAGAATCAAAATTATCTCATATCCTTTACGACTCCTTCCCACCTACGGCACCCGACCACTACGACCCTCCCCTCCACCACCCACGCCCTTCCCCTCCTTCTGAGCACGGCAGCCATGCGACGACGCCTGTAGCTGCTCACCCATTCCCTTCCCCTCCTTCTGAGCACGGCAGCGACGCGACCCAAGCAAGCGACAACCCTGCAGGTAAGTTATCTCATCCTTCTCTCTTACACTCTCATGAATCGCATTATTGATTCTAATGGGTTTTGGAAATGCAGGTGGGAAGCTCGTTTATTAGAGCACAAAGAAGAAAGCCAGCGAACCCAAGTGCCCCATTACTGGCAAGAGGATTCAGGGGGTATGCATATTTCATTCCTCTTTTAATTTTTTGCCCAAAAGATTATTTTTTTTAGGGTGTGATTTGTTATGTTTTGTTATTGATGGTGTCTTTTGAAATTATGTGTTTTTCATTTTTTCAGTTTATAGCTGCTGAGATTTTATTATTATTATTTTTATTGTTTTGGGGTCATATGTTACTTGCCTTGGCCTATGCTGGTTGCAACTTTGCAAGTTACATGTGTGTGTAACTAGCTATTAACATTCTTAAGAATGATATTAGATAAATACTAGCTAATGTGAGTAATGGGATCTGCATGAGACATAAAAAAGGAGCATTTATGAATTTAGGAAAAGTTAGGAATTTCTACAAGTTTATAGCTTCTTGTTTTTTATTACTGTATAATGAGATTCCTATTGTCCATTTGCTTCACTATCTTGTGTAGTGAAGATGATCTTTCAAGATTTGTACCCCAGTAGGATCTCCCACTTCTGTCCAAAACTCTAAGATTCCCATCTTCTGCAATGGCAAAAGCACCCCCAGAATCTGGAAGTAGGTTGTCTCGGTTAGCAACCCATACAATTGTTTGTGGATTCAACTTGTAGTACCATATTCCCACGTATCTTCTGCTACTAGAGCTTCCATTAGGAGTGAAAAATCCTAGTTCAAAATTTTCTCTAGCTGAAATAAGAGTATCCCCTCCCTCATCTCGTAGGAAGTTATTAATGGTTATTGTATCTCTAGCTGAGCAATGCATAAAAATGAAAAAGAATGAGCACAAAAGGCTGAGAAGGCTGGGCAATAAGCACTCTCACTTTAGTAAAAAAAACTTTATCCTAAAAGCATAAGCTAAACTGATTTTTAGTTTGCTGCTATTGTGTCTCTATTGGGCTTGTGCCCTGTTCTTTTACCCCAAAAAAAGGCATAACCTATCTATATTAATTAAGTATTACAATTTACAAGTTGTATTGATTAAAGTGTGCTGGGGGGCCTAGCTTATTGCTTCTGGTCCTTCACGATCATGGGCTTCTGTTAATAATATATTAAGCTATAATAATCAAAATGACAGAAAATCCCAATTGTGTTTCATTTGTTGTACTACGATGAAGATGCTGGTTTTAATTTGATCTCAGGTCACTTAACTCAAAATAAGCATACCGGTGCCCCTCTAGTTATATAACAGTTTTTATTTTATTTTTTTCGACAAGATTATATAATATAGTAACTCGGTCATCGATATGAATAAAGCTAGTGTTACTTCCAATACGTTAGTAACATGTATCTATTTTTTAGTAAACTAGATCATTAAATTTGACAACATATTGGAAAGGCAATAGAAAGCATGGAAATTGTAAGTATTTTTCATATTACAAACTGACATAGAAATTACTGCATCATAAGAAGCTTAGCTATGAACATGATGATATACAAGCAGGATAAACCAAAAAAAATTATTTTCTTAAAACTGGCCACCCCAACCTATAATTTTCAATATAGCCTAGGTCTGCCCTTGCCTGCACAGATTGTTAATGACCTTGTGTCAATGTTGGTTACTAGAATGTAATCTGAATTTGATGTGGTTTCTACATAGAGCCATTGACAGCCTTCTTTAGGTGTATTGTCTGTTTTAATTTGACGTGGTTTCTACATAGAGCCATTATTTTGACACGAGTGTAAACATTGCTATCAAGATATAGAAACAGCTTGATTGTGGTAAACATTGCTATATTGTCTGTTTTAATTTTAGTTTATGTTTTCCATCTTTGTGTAATTTTGCTTTAAAAAACACTATCAAGAGATATAGTTCAGTCTTCTAAAGATCTTCATGAATCTAAGATGGTTAAGCTTTCATACTGTTTCCGGACATGTAAGGCCTTGATCTGTCCTATTTCAAATGCCTAGTGGTTAGCTGGCCTTGTAGGATACTCATAAATACTAGTTGGTAGATGTGTTGAAGTCAAATGTTCTGTCTTTCTGATTTGTATGTGTTGGTGCAGGATAGTGACAGTTCCTCAGCATCTGGATCTGAGGCAGGGTTGCAAGGGACCTAATTATACTTTGTCAAGTAGAGTTACAGCCTCCGATGTTTTATCTTGCTTTATGCTCTGTGACTGCTTATTGTTTAGTATGCCTTCTGCATCATATTTTATCAGTACCTCTGCCTTTTCATTCCAAAGAGGGATACATGTAGCTATGAAGTTGAAGTTTAAAAAGAGCTAAACCAAAATTAGTCTATAGGCACTATAAAAATAGATGAGTTATTCATGTTTCTGTTTATATATTCTGACAATTTTATTATGCAGTTTTTGTTTTCTCTGATGGTTGTCTGATGTGATTGTATTTACTATTTGAAGAGTTGTGTGGAAGATTGCATTATTGTCAATATACCTCTAGACGAATAATATCTGCTTGAAAATATTAGAAGTATGTTCTGTTGAAATGTAGTATTGGTAATCTGATGTTTGGTTTCTTTCCTTATAAACCTCTAGAAGTTATTTGGTCCCTGGAACTAGTTATTTATGTAGGAACTATTATGGAAGGGGCATTCAAGGTTTCGTGAGTACTGAGTATTACTACATTGTTTTTTATACATGATTTTCCTTTTCTTTTTGATTTTATTGCACTGCCTTTATTTGCAGCTTTGTCAAATCTTGTAAAAATTGATCAGAATTTTACTGTATGAGTTTGTATCATTGATTTTGAAACACTAGTTTGTTGTTCTATATTGGTATCTATTTGTCTATATGCTTCATTAAAATATTTTTTTATAATTATTTTTCATTCCTAATTTACATTTCTTGACCTGTTCCAATTTAAGTTATTAGACTCTCTAAGGTTTTCTGAAACCTGTCTCATTTTTAAAATTGGAGGAACAAAATTGCATTAGCATGGAGAATTATGCACTTGGAGATTTAATTACATGTTATATCATCTTGTCTTCTGAGCACCAAAAGAAATAACATATCTTAGGAACTTTTCATCCTATATAAAGCAAGATATCATGAACTAGAAGTAGATACGGATGAAGAAGATGAAGCAAACTTAGATTGATTATCTGTTCTTTTTATTCTTGTTTTGTACGACATTTTATGAACTATTTGTATAATAATTTTGAACTATTTATATAACTTTGAATCATTAGTAGATTTATTTTGGATTATTTGTATAACAATTTTGTTGCTTTTCATAAATTTATTTACTGGATTTCTGTCTTGATTGAGAGATTTAGAGTTATATTTTGGATATTAAAAATTAAGTCTTTTATATTTTAAAATGACCAAAAAAAAATACTGATTTGTGAGGGATTAGTGACGGAATAGTGATGAAAGTATAATAAAGAAATTGGCGAGGGAATAGTGAGGAAAGCATATAAAGAAATTTGTGAGAGATTTACGAGGGAATAACGATGGATTTTGGTTGTATTAGATCCAAAATTAGTACGGATATTCAAACTCTAACGACGGAATAGTAACGGAATTTTTCTCGCTGATTTGCGAGGGAATTTATTTTGATATTTGTTAGGGATTAGCGAGAAAAATTTATGTAATTAGCGATGGATTTGTGAGAGAATGCATTCTGTTCCTACTTAGCGATGAAAAAAAAAATTGACGGACGTTTTCCTTGCTAATTTCCTAATTTCATTAGTGGGAACAATCCATAGAAAGTCAAAACCGGCAAATTAAATAACAACAAAGCAATAATACTAGCAAATACATGGAACACAAAATGAAGACAAAGTGATGAAAAGAAGAAAACAAGAAGGTGGGGATTAAGGACGGCAAGACCTTGGAATAGCTGGCGCACCATTGTCACCGGATTTATAATAATCAGCAATAGCGTATCCTGTCTGAACAATAGTAAGAGCAAAGAGGAAGATGGCAGCAAAAAGAGACACACTAGCCCATTGACTCCTGAAGTAATCGTGAATGAAATTGGCTACCCGTTGTTCGATGGTTGTTTGCAATAGTTGCTCACATTCCTCTGCACCGCATCCAAGACTTCTTGGCGATCCACGGTGATGTCCTTGGACAGTGAGTTGAACAGTAACGTTGATTAGGATCCCTTGTTTGTGGAGGAGTGCAACGTCTTTCTCATGGTTGACGATGGTGTCCATGAAGGACACATACGAGATTACCTCATTATTGCTTGCTCCAACATGAAGACGCTCAAAGGCAATGATCAGGTTCAAGAACATGGGCTGCTGTCGTCCACCACAATGGTTGGTCGAAGGAGACATCCCTGAGGCTCTTTGTTTTGCTTTTCTTGAAGGTAATTCCAGCTTCGTGGAGCTCTGTTGCGGAGCGAATGACCTCGTAGTTTGTTGCATTGGTATCGGGAATGAGGCTTTTTCTGTACACGTCCAGAAAATTTTTTACCTATACCTTCAGCACTCAAATAGGTACATTAGATTAATTAAAATTTAATATTTTTATAGATTTTTGTATCACATAATTAATATCATAAAAATTTATAAAAATATTAAATTCTAATTGATCTAGTATACCTAATTTAAGTACTTCGAATTTAGGTAAAAATTTCTCACACATCTAATACGTGCATGCATTTGTCCAAGCTTGGGATACTACGGCCATTGGTGCTGGGGGAGAAGAACTTGTCGATTTGCTTGTTCAACAACTCATCGAATGTCACGTATTTTGGCTTCAAAACTATTAATTAACTAGCCAATTTTGTTATAAAGGACATGCATGAGATTTGGGTTAGATTTTTTTTCTCTTTTAAGACTTAGGACCTACCTTATAGGTATGGAAGATAGGCTCCCGTACTAGGCTCCCTTGATGGCCCCTAATGATGTTAGAATTTGTTAATATTTCTTGTGAGTTACAATTAATTTTTATTTAATTTAAAAAAAAACGCTAATGTTATGATTAATTGAAGATGTATTAAGGTCTACTAATTCACCGACCCATTTGTAATGAGTTTAGGATACCAAAATAATTGATCAGTGTGTTTGAATAAAATTAGTCTTTTACTTACCAGACTTTTGATAAAAAACTTAATAAGCTATCTATATATAGATAGGTCTTCTATGCACTTTATAGCCTAGCATGCTTGCCCAATTACTGCTTAAGGGAGAGTAGGAGTTGTTGATGAAAGTCTATCTTTCGAGAAAAGATTTTGTTATTGGGACACTTATTAAGAAATCTAAAATAAAAAGATTTAATGAAAAGTAGAGAATTTAATATATTAGAAATTTAAAAAGTTTTATTTTTAATAAAAAAAATCTTATTTTAGATTTTATTAACAAGTGCCTTAAAGTTACTTGATAGCAAAATTCTTTGAAAAATGATATTTGCACATTTTCTTTTTTTACATAAAACCTTTACATGCATCTTTCTTTTTGAGAAAAAAAAATGAGATAAAGTAAATGTTGAAAATTGTGTTTTCCTCTTCTTTTTTTAACTTAAAATAGGAAGATGTAATGTTTTGATGTAAAAAAAAAGTACAAACATCAGCACTTCTCTCTTTTAATCTTTGCAAGTTCATACATGGATTTCAAAATTGCTGTTACCAAACCTTGAATATTAAGATTTAATTAGTGTTCTAATAGCACATAAGTATCAAATTTATTCTTACCATTGGATCTTAGGATCAAGGAGTTCCCTAAGAAAGTTGGTGCTAATGCTCTTGGGCTTAAAAGATAACTTATGAATTTGCTTTGGAGTAGCGCTAACCAAAATAATTTAGTAATTAACGTTAATAAGCATATAAAAGAATACCATGTAATGGCTGAATCAAATGACTCCAAAGTTTAAATATGTAAATTTTTTCACATATTTACATGTCTAAAACATAACAAAATGACAATTACTGAACTACCTGGGTTTTGCCACTCTCAAACTCTATCAATGTATGGAGAACCATCATGGGTATTTGATTCTCAAGCATAAGCATGTCACGCCAGATATATGCATGGCATATAATTTCCTGTGATCGCTAAAGACAGGATCATTCTTAGCATAGTCAACCGGAATACCATCACTGGTTCTTAAAATCTCCAACATGAAACAGCCATCACGAATCATCAGCTGCAGGAACTTCAATATATTGAATCAAGTGGCTTGTACGAGTCTTTCAACTCTTGCATCACTTGACCCATGCGTCGGACGAGCAAATCAACGGGTTTTTTGCACCTCTTGAGAAAATGGAGCAGAGCTTGGTGCTTGTGCTCTTCCATGGCCTCCAAATGCTTGTCGTTATGATGGAAAGGACCAAAGGACACCGCTTGGGGCATGTAGGCCCTGTTTTTAAGCTCGGTGACACACGAGGGTATTTTGTAAACAGAAGGCCTCTTCCACTGATCCTCCTCATCAGTCTCATACATTGAAGAACCATAGCCCTCGAGCTCGTTATTGATTTGCACAACCCACTTCTCCGTTTCTTCCAGGTATGCCTAATAGCTATGATATTGGATTCACTACCCTTACAGGTCTCTCTCGGATCATGACATATATACTAGGAGGCTAAGCATTTATAGTAATCTTATGCACGACAAAAGCAAAAGTAAGATGCTACCCAAGAGTGGTTAGTCGCAATTGAAGCTATAACTTCATACGAATCTTATTTGTACTATAAGAGGTTCAAATGTTAGAATTACTATTTTAGAAAGAACTTTATCTATCATTTTTAACTCAAAATTACATAAACAATTGGCCAAATAATAAAAGCAAAAATAAGGTGCTTGAAGGACATTAATGTCTAATTGGAATTGTTCTGGGCCGTAGTCCGGAATTCTGTAAGAGAAAGCTCACCCATCGTGGGAATTACGGGACCCGCCACTATGAACCTCGATCGTGGGAGGGAGACATCCACCGCTAGGGCTCCGCCTGAACGAACGTGGAGCAGAGGCACCTCCCCATCAGGCCACGATCTCAACGTACCTGTACCTCACTCTGATCATGAAGGGACCATGCGCATGCTCTATAAGTATCAGACTAAGTTATTCTATCCATAAGTAGAATAATGATAACATAGTAAAATACCTTTCTTATTCCCTGCCTGACTTAAGCGTTGGAGTCCCCTTGTAAATACCCAACCCCCCACGAATCACCGAGCAGTAGCAGCAGAAGGAGGAAACCACCATATACGTGTCTTCCCAGGCACTTTCCGATTCCACATCAGAACATTGGCGCCATCTGTGGAAATTATAAATTTCTAACCCCACTCTATCATGGTAAACATAAGACAAAATTCGAAGAGAGATATACCATAAACCTCTACTAACCAGCGGCCGAGAATCCCACCGCTTGATTTCGAAGCCTCTGCCATGAGGAACCAACCACTCAACGTGGAACACCTGCTTGAGGGGCACTCTACTTCAATCTCCGACGAAAGTCCCAACCCATCACGCAGGGTCTCTGTGAAAGACAGACTGGGAATCCCGGGCCGAAGGGACAACCCAAACATCCAAAAGCGCAGAGTCCTAGCAACTCAGCTCCTAAGAATCCGCACGACGAACTTGGCGACCGAGCAGCTCGTTCCTAGCGTGAAAATCAATCTCGCATGTCCCAACGACAGTTCCAGGATATACTACAACAACATATAGACATGCTAAACGAGCAGTACCAAAGGCTGGAAAACATGCAACGAGATATACATGAAAACCAGCCTAAACCAAACCACCACGACGGGGGACGCAGCGTGGATGATAATCAGAGGAGGCCTCACGTTGACGCCACAGTGTCTAACATTGGGAACAACAATATGAACCACGACATCTAAGAACACCCCTTCTCCGACCGACTCATGGGGTACCGCGTGCCCAAAAACTTTAAGTTCCCAGCGAACCTAGAGATCTATGATGGAACCACGGATCCCCAGGAGCACGTGAATGCATTTGAGCAATCCATGTGCTTTCATGGAGGATCCATGGAGTTGCTATGCTGCGCCTTCCCCCTATCTCTCAAAAAAGGAGCTCTTAAGTGGTTTTCCTGCTTACCACAGAGGTCTGTGGTAGATTGAACAGATCTGAAACAACGTTTCCTGCTCCAGTACACCACCAGCAAGGAACAACTCAAGTCCATCGAGTCTCTTGCCAAAGTCCGGCAGGGACGGGACGAGCCCCTCCGTGATTATGTAAGAAGGTTCATGGCGACGTGTACTAATGTGGAAAACTTTGATGATAGAATAGCCCTTCATTACACCAGGACAGGAGTGGCCTCCGAGTAGGCTCTGAATTTTTTGTGTCCCTGATAAAAAAGAAGCCAGAAAACCTAGGGGAGTTCCAAAGACGATCCCAAAAGTACGTCAACCTTGAGAAGGCAACAGAGGACCAGAGAAGATGGGATAAAAATGACCTCCCTTGTCAGAAACCTAACTAAGATTCTTCACGGTCCCAACGTCCCAAAAGCAGTTCACCACGGAGGCGATATTTTGACTATACTCCTCTGAACGCCCCGTGGGAAACGATCCTGAGGGAGATAATATAGACTGAGTTCCAAAATATTCGGAGGCCTCCACCCATCAAGAAGAGCAAACAGAAAGACCACTCTAAACACTGTGCATGGCACAAAAGTTATGGTCATGACACGGAAGACTGCTGCCAGCTACGCGACACCATTGAGTTCCTAATCAAGGCTGGATGATTACAACAGTACATCATCCGCGCCTGAGGTGATGATCACCATAGAAGGAATAGAAGTGACAAGCGCCGGAGCCCATCTCCTCGCCATAGAAGGAGGTCCCGAAGCCCCAGAAGAAGATCTAAGACCCCACCTCACCGGAACGATAATGGAAGGGAAAATAGAGAAAGAGAAACCCCACCTGGCGGCGAAGATGACCGACGTCTTGAACCAAACAGGACAATCCACACCATAGCAGGGGCATTCGCTGGGGGAGGGCCATTAAATGGAGCAAGGAAAAAGGCTCTAAGGATGACGGTCTTCAACGTCTCTCATTCCAAGCAAAAACCTCGGGTAGAGGAAGGAAAGACTCCGCCCATCACCTTTTCGGACGAAGACTACACCGGAATAATCCCGGACCATGATGACCCTCTCGTCATCTCTGGAATAATTTTCAACGCCAAAGTCCGCCGAATTTTTATAGATCAAGGGAGCTCGGTAGATATCATGTTTCTAGACCTCTACCAAAAGCTGGAACTCCCACTTTCAGACCTGACCCCATATGACGGGGAGTTAACAGGTTTCATAGGTGAGAAGATCACCCTAGTAGGATATTACGAGACTCATTTGACCTTGGGCACTACACAACTTTTTAAGACAGTCAAAATGAGATTTTTGGTCGTGGACTGCCCTTCGGCCTACAACATCATCCTAGGCCGCCCCTCCCTAAACACTCTCGGTGCCGTCATGTCCACTACCCACCTTGTAATGAAATTTCCAAACAAGCACAACGAGGTTGTCACCGTGAAAGGCGACCAAGTTGCTGCTAGGAAATATTACAATGAGAGCTTAAGAGTCTGCAGAGCACCTAGAAGGGAGAATTCCACCACTCCCAGCCCAGTCTTAGATCAAGTCAATATACTGATGACTGAGCTGGATGTTAGAGAGGAGCTCCGTGGCACCAGACCTCAACCAAAAGGCGAACTGCAACTTCTACAACTTGGAACCAAGCTGGAGCAGGTCACCAAGGTTGGAGCGTATCTGTAAGAAGACGAAAATAGCAGTTGATAGAGCTTTTATAAAAAAACAAAGACCTTTTTGCTTGGACAACGTCTGACATACTAGGGCTCGACCCTAGCTTCATCTATCACCGCCTTTCCATCCGAGAAGATGCAAAGCCCGTTGCTCAGAAGAAGAGGAAGGTCGGCCCAGAAAGGCAACAAGTCATCGAGGAGCAAGTTAAAGAGTTATTGGACAGCAACTTCATCAAGGAAATCTCCTATACCACTTGGCTATCCAATGTCGTCCTGGTTAAGAAATCCAATGGGAAGTGAAGGATGTGCGTAGATTACACCGACCTCAATAAAGCTTGTCCTAAGGATCCTTACCCACTCCCCAACGTGGATAAGCTGGTGGATAGCTCCTCAAGTTTTAAATGGTTGTCGTTCATGAATGCATATTCCGGATACAACCAAATTCCTATATGTGAACCAAGTGGGGAAGATGCTAGAGGTATACATAGATGACGAAGAGAAAATGTGCCTTCATCAACGTAATGTTTTGATGGCAAGCTTCTATCGCTATAAAGTCATGTAAGATTTTCGGCTAATATCACATAATTAAAACGCAGGAGCCACCTACCAGAGGATGATGAACAAAGTATTCGAAGACCAAGTGGGGAAGATGCTAGAGGTATACATAGATGACATGATAGTAAAAAAATGACAATTCTTGAACCCCACGGGGCGGATCAATGTATGTGGTATTTGACCTCGACGGAAGCATATTTTAACTAAAGTCGAGATCAAGTACAACATCTTGGTAAAATCCAACATGAAATGTGCCATTGAGGAATCAAGCCGGGAACTTCAATATATTGAATCAAGTTTTGGAGTCTTTATGTTTGCACCACTTGACCCATGCGCGTCGGACGAGCAAATCAAACCTTGAGAAAATAGAGCGAGAGCTTGGTGCTTGTGCTCTTCCATGGCCTCCAAATGCTTGTCGTTATGATGGAAAGGACCAAAGGACACCGCTTGGGGCATGTAGGCCCTGTTTTTAAGCTCGGTGACACAAGAGGGTATTTTGTAAACAGAAGGCCTCTTCCACTGATACTCCTTCGGTCCTCATACATTGATTCGCCCTCGAGCTCGTTATTGATTTGCACAACCCACTTCTCCGTTTCTTCCATGTATGCCTAATAGCTATGATATTGGATCATTCACTTGATCATGGCTAAGCATTTATGTTAACCCAAAAGTAAGATGCTACCCAAGAGTGGTTAGTCGCAATTGAAGGATCAAATGTTAGAAGCCATTTTTAACCAATTGGCCAAATAATAAAAGCAAAAATAAGGTGCCAAGGACCATGTCCTAGAGAAAGCTCACCCATCGTGGGAATTACGGGACCCGCCACTATGAACCTCCCTAAAATGTCAAGGCCACGATCTCAACGTGCACCTCACTCGATCATGAAGGGACCATGCGCATGCTCTATAAGTATCGGACTAAGTTATTCTATCCATAAGTAGAATAATGTGCGTTGGAGTCCCCTAAATTACAAGATTCCTCACCAACATTGGCGCCATACGTGGAAATTATAAATCTCTCTCCTATTTTAAGCTTCTAAAAAAAGGCGAAGTTTTGAATGGACCGTCGAGGGAATGTGAAGACGCCTTCCTATTCTTGAAGAAATTACTTTCCTCCAAAAGCGCGAGTCCCCTCCTATCTTGACAAGACCAGGACTCTAGGTGAAATGCTCTACTTATAGACATGCTCATCAAAGGTGGAAAACATGCCATACAGGCCTAAACCAAACCACCACGACGGGGACGCAGGCGTGTGCTAATCAGAGGAGACGAGACGCCACAAAGTGTCTAACATTGGGACAGAGTCTAATCTACTTCGTGAGCAAGGTCCTACAAGGACCCGAACTTCGTTATCAGAAAGTTGAAAAGCTTGTCTTCGCCCTGATCACCACGATGAGGAGGCTACAATAATATCTTCAATGTCATCCTGTAATAGTGAGAACGGATCAGCCCATCCGCCTCCGAGTAGGCTCGAATTTTTGTGTCCCCACGATAAAAAGAAGCGAGAAAACCTAGGGGAGTATTGCATAAGTCGACTGTCTAGGAAACCTAACTAAGATTCTTCACGGGAGGATGATAGCTACGATCAATAGAACTCTCGAGTTTGGAGTTCAAAATATTCGGAGACGAACCATGGCTTCCCATCAAGGCCCAAGCTTTGTCCGATTTCATAGCAGAACTCACAACAGACCCCGGTGAAACACAATAAACCTCTTGGACCATCTTTATTGAAGGTTCCTCAAACCCCAAGGGGAGCGGGGCTGGGGTAATCCTAGAAAACTCAGAAGGTTTGACCCTAGAGCATTCCTTAAAGTTTGAGTTCCCAACCTTGAACAACCAAGCGGAATACGAAGCATACATCATCGGCCTGGTAATGGCAAAGGACATGGGAGCAACCAAGATCACACTCTGAGAAGCTTAGTAGGCGAGACTCTTGCTCGCCACCTCACAAATGAGATTTTTGGTCGTGGAGGTAACTATCAAGCCAAGGAACCCATCCTACAGAAATACCTAGTAATAGTACAAGAGCTCTTGAAAGACTTCGAAGAGACCAAGGTCGTGCACATTCCTAGAGAATAGAATTCCAGGGCGGACTTCCCTCGTAAACTCCCGAAAAAAAGACTAAGAGCCCCCAGCAATAAGAAAGGCAACAAGGTCGAGTAATATAAGAAACGCTTTCATGTGCGAAGGGTGCTAGGATTACACTCGATCACCCCCTCTATCACTTTGAATGTGTTTTTCAAGTTGAAGAAAGGGAAGACTCTTGGATCACTCCCATCATGGAATATCTGCAAACTGGAGCTACACCCCCAGATCCTAAAGAAGCATCCAAACTGGTTAGGGCAGCGGTGAGGTACACCATCTACGACGGTCACCTATACCGGCGTGGCTTCTCCTCCCCCCTTCTCAAGTGCCTCACCCCAAAAGAAGCAGAGTACATTAAGCTGTGGACATCATCTGGGAGGCAGTGCCTTAGCTCTAAAAGCGCTAAGAGCAGGATACTACTAGCCAACAATGGAGGCAGATGCTCATGTACATGTCTGGATCTGTGACAAGTGCCAGCGTCACTCCGATCACTATCAAGCCCCCTTGGAGGAGCTATCCACGGTATCAATTCCCTGACCGTTCTACAGGTGGGGCATGAATATCTTGGGCCCTTTCCCCCAAGACCCTGGCCAGTTGAAGTACTTAGTGATAGCAGTGGATTATTTCACAAAGTGGATTAAGACAGAACCCTTAGTCATAATTACCGTAGCACGAATTCAAAAGTTCATGTGGCAACATATTATTACTAGATTTAGAATTCTGGAGTCCATAGTAACGGACAATGGAACCCAGTTCAAAGAAAAGGGTTTCGAGAAGTTGCTGGCCGGCTTGAAAATCAGACACCATTGCAGCGCCGTTGAAAACCCCAGAACGAACGGACAAGTCGATGCCGTTAACCTGATTATTGTCCAAGGAATCAAAAGAAGGCTAGACGAAGCTAAGGGAAACTGGGCCGAACAGCTGGATCACGTACTCTGGGCATACAGGACCACCCCCTATTCTACCACGGGAAAGACTCCCTTCAAACTTACTTATGGGTGTGAAGCCATGATTCCTGTGGAGATAGGAGAACCAAGTTGGCACCATCAGCAGTTTTCACCAAACAGTAACCCTGGCCTTATTTGTGGCAACTTAGATCTAATAAAAGAAAGAAGGCGAGTGACGCATATATGCGACACGACCCTTAAACAAAGGACAACGGCCAGATACAACCGAAAGGTGATCCCAAGGAAGTTCCAACCAGGAGACTTGGTACTTAGGAGGGCAGGCATTGGAGGAAAAAATGCCTCCAGGGGAAGTTAGCTCCTAATTGGGAAGGCCTCTACTGTATTATCATCAGTACCGGCAAGGGAGCCTATACCGTGGAAACGCTAATAGGCAGCCCGATCAAGAATTATTGGAATGCGGATAAACTTAGAAAATATTATAGCTAGATACCCTTAACGGCCTAGTCTCTTAGTAAACTAATGTTCAATCTGTCCCAGTAGAAATTACATGCCCTGTGTAGACTCCGGTCCTCCCAAAACTAATCAATGGAAAAGTTGGTCAAAAATCTTTTTCTACAAGGAATATATAAAGAAGCTCAGGTCAAGAGGTATAACACACCAAAGCTTTTGGTAGTAAGTTATAAGGTGAACACCCAACCTCAAAACCTTTACTGACTGTTCAAAAGGTCAGATAATAAGTGGCAGTATGGGCCAACCAACCCGCGGCCCATGCTTATACCTACGCCAAAAAGGGATGGTAAACATCTCAGGTAAGGTCTTTTAAACCTTAATATGCCAAAAGTTCTTTATTATGAGCTCTGGTTTTAGGATGTTAAATTTGCCTAAGTTCAAAATTCCAAACACTCGTTGGTATGAGCACTGGACTATGAACTAAGGTACCAAAATATTACCTAAGTTGAAAATTCCAAACGTCTATTATGATGGGCACTGGACCACAAACTAAGGTGTTAGGACAACCATATAATGAGCATTGGACTCAAGGTAAACCACAGAAAGCAAATAAATCGAAGAAAGAGAAACTAAATAGCAAAGTAAAATGTATAATGGAAATTATTACCCCGGCTAACGGAGCAGTCGTCCATACAATATTTAAACCCTTTGCAATGGGTAAAAAAAAAATCAAGCTCCGGTATTCTCCACGTCAGAAGTCTGAGCAGCTTTCGGGGCGGCTCCACCTTAAGGAAGGTCATCCACGAAGATAAGCTGGCCATCATGAAAAACCTTGTCAGAGTTAAGATTTTCCAAGGCCAGCTCAACATTGGGGTTGAAGTACTGAATCTGGGCCACAGCATTCTGAAACTGCTCCCCTCTAATCCTTTCAGAAATTGTAATTAGCTCAACCTTATCCCTCTTAAGCTGGGATAAGCGACCCCGGACAGCGGCCCCCTCCCTCTCGGCTTGAATTTTCTCCGCCTCGAACTTTTTATTGGCCAGCATGACCTCAGCTAGCTATTTCTCCAACCCCGTGATCTTCGTTCGGGCATCCTCATTCAGTTGAAGGGAGGCGTTCGGCTTCAACGTGACCTCCTTGATTTCCCCATCCATTCTCTTGATTTCATCCGCCACCTTCTTATCGGCCTCCTCGATGGACATCTCAATATAGCGGATTTCTGCAGTGGTATGAAGTGACGAGGCTTGAAGCTCAATCAAAACTTAAGCCAAACTCCGCTGAGATATATGCTCCGTCACCTCACGACTCATAAGCCGCTCATCATGGAATGGTCGGGGATCAGCACGCCCTTGGATAATGGGCAGGAGGCCCAACCTCTCCTCAGAACCGTCATCCGGGATCACTTCCACACCCCGGTCAGAGGAATTCTCAACAGCTCTCCTCTTCTTCCTCTGGGCATTCTGACCAGACCCCGAGTGGGTAGAGGTCTCCTCAATTATGACACCCCGGTCAGAGGATGTCGAGGCAGAGCCAGAAGGGGCATTGGAAGATCCTTCTTTTCGTGATCGAGCCTTTAAGTTCTGCAAAGCCGCAACAAAGAGTCCGGATGCTATACCACTAACTGCAGTAGAGAAAGGAAGAACATGTTAGAGATCAAGTAAATAAAAACACAACAAACGTTGAAATCCAGAAAGCCTAAGGTGGACCGCGGTGTCTTATTCCCTACCTAGCGAGGTAAAGAGAAGGTCATCACCAGGGGTATTGAGGACATCCATAATGCTGATTTTACCACGTTCTTTGGCATGCCGGCATATGAACTTAATAGTCACAAGCTCTTCCGGATTCAGGTGCTCTTCTTCCTTTTGAAATGGAACAGTTGGAGTTGCCCACGCATCCGGGGTCCAGTATAGGGGGAATCTTGGGTTCCCCTCTGCATTCAAATAAAAAGGGTGAAAACCTTTAGCCACCGTCACTTTGAAAAAACCGTCTTGAACTGCTTGAAGCTATTTTGAAAGATTTCAAAAGATTTTCAACCCCATAGACCAGATAGTGAGCCAATTCTTCTGCTTTGATGAGCCTTGGGGACACACCCGATGGTAAAAGTAAAAAAAGGTGTTGACTGAGTAGTGCAACCCTATTACACGATAGAACCTTTCAAAGGCTATAATATAGCCCTAGCCGTTTAGATGAACTTGGGTCGGGGCTACTCGAAGAGTCCGGAGAATGTGAATCTAGAACTCCGAGAAAGGCAACTGCAACCCCAACTTTACAAAGAAAGACTCATACAGAAACATGAAATGAGGGCCCTCCTCCCGGCTTACGCACACTCTCTCATTCCACTGTGGGCAAATGACCCAGAACTCATTGTCACGCGCCCTCTCATCTGTCAAATGCACGTATTCCAGCGCTTGCCGTAGGGCACCCTCAGAAGAATACTTGGAGAGATGATCCCAAATATCGTCTCCTACCCATGGGTACACCAACCCCGAACCACGGCGAATCCGAATTGGGTCTTCCTCTGCCGGTTGACAAACCTCGGGGACCGACGCCCTGGTCCTCTTGCCTCTCGCTATAAAAACCATAAGAAGACCCAAAAAAAGCCAGTGAGTATTTTCCAGAATCATTTAAAAAGGAGATTCCGACATGGAAACGGGGCAAACTAAGAAGTTTGCACCCATATACCAACCTCATTTCCCTCTGAAATTTAAAATTTCAGAAAGACACCCCCACTGCGTGGCGCGACAGAGATGGAGCTCTCAAGGGATTAGGAGAAAATTCAGAAACACTAACTTGAAGGGCCATTACCCAGAGTCAGCAAAAGGAAACCACAAAAAGGAAGCTCAACAAAACCAAAAGGGAAGAATTACCTTGAACTAACGCTGAGAGCGATTAGAAAAGCCTGAAAAAGGGTGAAAACTGCTCGCAAATCGCACCTCTCTACCACACAAAGCCTGCAGAAGAAGATGTTTAGGAACAGGTGAAAAAACCACACATCCTCAACCTTTTTTTATAAAAGACAAAATGGTTAAGGGGCATTCTCGTCCCCATAATCCATTAATTCAAAAACACACCCATCATGGCGCGCGGAGCTCCAAACACGTCTGCCCATTCAGGAAAGTCCACGTGGCCCACATAGCTGTAGAGGCAGCTAAAAGGACGATCGTGCAGTAACTCAAAAGTCACGCAACCCTCGAGGGCCAAGTCCGGAAGGTTCGCTCTGAACCTCAGCTTAAGACCAGAGAAGCCATTTTAAATTTAAAAGCTTCATCGCGGACGACGGTTGTAGACCACGGATCACGGACTCAGGAAGCTGTCGCTTTGACTTTTCATGCCAGAGCATCAAGTTGGGGGCAACATGGTGTCACCACCCCAGGGTAAGCGTTGGACTCACCCCAGTCAAAAATAAAAGACTGCAGATAACAGAAAAGAGAAAAGAAAAAGAAGACAATATATCAAAAGATAATTTTTATTAATCTGATCTCATTCCAGACATCATCTTACATCGAAAAAAGAGAAAAAAGAAAATAGAGACATGGAATGTATAAAGTAAGAACCGCGGCTAAAGATCCCGGAGGAAATGTGGATGTGACGCAACCAGGACATCACGAACACTCAGAGTCTCTGCCACCACCACGGCTCCACCAGTACCAACCCTGGCCTATTGAAAAAGTGGATTGACTTTGAAGAACATTGGCAAACTGAAACTCCGGAACCAGCGCCAAATCTTCTGCATTGCCTTCTCCACTGCGTTGATAAAGGCTGGGATGCTCTCTCCTTCGTCAGAAGGGACATAAGCCTTCATGAAGAAATTCATTCCATTGGAACCTTGGCCAGCTTTCTGAACACCCCAGGATACTCCAAGGGCCGTTTCAATAGTCCCTCCTGCCTTTCCGAGTGCTCTTGAAGGACGAAACACCCGCCAAGCCTCGAAAAGGAGGAGAAAAACGTAAGCCCAGACCCTAAACGCCTCCATCCAACATAATAGATGGCTCAACTCTCTCCCAACGAAGTATCAAACAAGCAACCACATCGCATACGCTGGGGAAGAGAACTACCTGACGTAATTACGCTGGGAAAGAAAACCACCCGTCAGAGAAATCACCTGCTATGGGGCAGAGCAATTTAAGGCATTTAGGAAAAAACAAGAACATTATTACCTTCATAGAGGGTAAAACCCTCCTTGAATGAAACATACAGAGAACCATCGCACAAAAAAGAGCTCACACTCAGGCAAAGGCACAAGAAGAAAAGAACACGAGGAAAGGAATGCCAGCTTTAGCACAGACATCCCCTATTTATAGAAGGAATGAAGTGTTCTGATCGATCCAATGAAAGCATATTGAATACACAAAGCAAACAAGCACCTTAAATGCCCTTCATCTCCGATTGGACGATGGAAAACCATACAACTGGGAAACGTCATGCAATTGATTTCTTATTTAAAAAGATCGTTAATTTCCAATAAAGTCAAGACAACCGTTTCCCAAAAGGGAGTCAGCACATTCTGGTGACACGTACGGCAACACAAAGAAAAGCCCTGTGAAACCATACACAGGGCCAAGAGACATGCCTCGAATGACGGGATGGCAGCAGATGCCAACCTTGGAGGTATCCCTAAAGTACACCAATAAGGAACCATGGACCCCGTCCAAGATGTGGTACCTTGACACTTATTTTCACTTAAGCGCTAAGCTGGGAGTAACTATTCTAGGCCATAGTCCAGGGTCCTGTAAGAGAAAGCTCGCCCATCGTGGGAATTATGGGACCTCGCCACTATGAATCTCGGTTAGACCTTCCAAATATCAGATAGAACCTCATAACCACATTCCTTAGGTCTGTGCAGGACCTGACATCTGCCACTTATGACTCTTAAGATGTGCGGACCATAGCTGTCTGCTACAACAGATGGCCATTAACGTAACATCCCTAAACTTTAGGGATCTGTTTGGACGATCGTGGAAGGGAGACATCCACCGCCAGGGCTCCGCCTGAACGAACGTGGAACAGAGACACCTCCCCATCAGGCCACGATCTCAACGTACCTGTACCTCACTCTGATCATGAAGGGACTATGCACATGCTCTATAAGTATCAGGCTAAGTTATTCTATCCATAAGCAGAATAATGATAACATAGTAAAAGACCTTTCTTATTCCCTGTCTGACTTGAGCGTTGGAGTCCCTTTGCAGGTAACCAACCCCCCACGGATCACCGGACAGTAGCAGCAGAAGGAGGAAACCACTATACACGTGTCTTCCTAGACACTTTTCGATTCCACATCAGAACATGAATCTTCTTTTTAACAAAAATAATTTGAGATAACAGTATATAACTATATATGCCTTAATGAATTTCACCAATATTTTTTTATGTTTTGATTTATATTTATTGTATTTTTTTTCATACAATACTATCAGTGTTTTTAATTCCTTTTATAATCACTTGTTATATTTGTAATTTGTCCTATTTTACTGATTTTTTAGTGCTTATCTTGCAATACTATTACTAATTTGTAATATGATAAAATGAATATATAAATTTGATTTTTTTTCATTAGATGGCATATCATTAAAAAATCTTCAAATTTTTAATTGGTAATTAACTCACACATTCATATTCACACACAAATATCAACGCACATACGCTACACCTAAGAAGGAAGAAGTCACATTAAACTTTGTTCATGTGATATAAATGAGTGAAGAAAAAATTTGATTCTAAGAATTCTCAATCAATAACAAAAGTCTTTACCAATTAAGCTATCTAACACCTTTAAATATATAAATTTTCATTCTCAGATTGAAAAATGCTCTTTGCTATGAAACTATTTTCATAGAAATGTTTCCGAATAATCACTTAGTAATCACATGAGTTTTTATTTACTTTTTTAATATTTAATTGTTAGATTTTATTTAAAAAATATAATAATTAGGACTTAATTACTATCTATGATCTGAAAATTGCGAAAACAATTTCTTACACCAAAAAGCTATTTTTCATGAATGAAATTCGTGAGAAGAGTGACGTACGATATAGCAATGTTTTTCAATTTTATTAACAAAACGCAAATGAAACGGTTAAATATTATATTCATTCTTATATAAAATAGAGTAGTGCTAAATTTTATGAAACGAAAGTCAACAGACGAAAAACGTGGCTAAGTCTACTTCTCTCTATTTTTTAAATAAATGTAAACAATTAAATTAATGCAAATGTCACGCACTCCCTTCACCAGTCAGAGAGATTCTAAGCGTTTTAAGGAAGGAAAATTTTTATATACACTTAGAAGAGATAAATCTTATACCATTAAAATTATGATGAGATTTATATAATTAGTCCGATCTTCATAAATTGAATAGTTGAATTAATTTGTGGTTGAAGAAAATTTCTCCTCTCAGAGGAGAAAAGAATTTCTCTTTTATGAATTTGGTTTCATACCATTAAATATAACTGTATAAAATATATCGAAAAAATAAAAAGGTTATCTTGGCATAGTGATTTTATATTTAAAATTTATCATAAAAAACAAATGAAATCAATTACTTCTCTTGCTAAAATCTAAAATTATATAGAAAAAATCAAATAATAATTAATATAAAATCAAATAAAACATAAAGATAAAACTAAAAGTCGCAAATGTTGGGAGAGCCATATAATTGCCATAGTGTCTTGAGATATTAATTTCATACTTTCATACGTTCATAGCAATGTCTATAGGGAATTTTTAGTCAAAGACAAAAAAATAAAAGATAAAACTAAATGATAGATAGCGTGTCAATTGAAAATGCATTAAAAAAAAGTAATGCTACATAGTAAGGAAAAGTTAGTCAAAATTTTGATAAAATTCATTGGTAAATTTTTTGACTATGTAATATTTTTTTTTTAAAAAAAATTCCAACACTGGAAAGGGTTAGTGGGAGAAAATAAATTAGTAACAGAAATTAACAAAACATGTCTTAACATGAGAACTACTCATGATACGTGAATTGCAATGAGGAACTGCCATCTGGTATCAAACGTAATCCTTTTAATTAATTGATAGATAATAGATAATAGATTGTGGTTTTGTATCTAAAATAAAATTCTTTCCTTGCAAACATTTTCTCGATAGCTTCTTACTCTTACTTTTCCCCCTTGGTGTACTTATACCCCTACTTTTGTTCATATGAAGAAAAGAATACAAAAAGCCTGTCACCAGCCACTTAAAACTGAGTTTATGCAACTATTTGTAACATCAAATTGGCAATTTCTATATTATTGATTGCATATTCGAACCAACATGAAACACATGTGATAAGTACGTAAAGGAACTATTTCTTAGAGACAAAGTAAAGTAACTCAATGTTAAATTGAATTTTTTTAGACCACCAGATATTTCTATAAGTTCAATATATTTGAATTGTCAATAAAACTAATTTATAATATATAAAAAATCATATATGTAAAATATAATATAATAAAATCATATATCTTTCTTTTTTTTTTAGCTATAATATATTATTGTTATCCTACTTCACTAATAAATTATTTTCTCTTCTTCTCATTCTCCAAATGTCACAAGAAATAAAATAAAAATAAAGTGACTTTTTATAATTATTAATAAAAATATATCAATTAAAAAGAAAAAGAAAAAATAAACCAAAAAATACCCTATATGTTTTCGTACTTAATGTCCATCTAATGGAGAAAAAATGTAACAAGTTAACTTAATACAGAGAAAGAGTAGAGGTGTTGGGAGAGCCATATAATTGCGATAGTGTTTGAGATATTAATTTCATACTTTCATAGCAATGTCTGTAGGGAAGTTTTAGTCAAAGACAAAAAAAAAATAAAAGATAAAACTAAAAGATAGATAGGTGTCAATTGAAAATGCATTAAAAAAAAGTAATGCTACATAGTCGGGAAAAATTAGTCAAAATTTTGATAAAATTCATTGGTAAAATTTTTGACTATGTAATATATATATTTTTTAAATCCAACAGTGGGAAGGGTTAGTTGGAGAAAATAAATTAGTTACAGAAATTAACAAAACATGTCTAAACATGAGAACTACACATGATACGTGAATTGCAATGAGGAACTGCCATGGTATCAAACGTAATCCTTTTAATTAATTGATAGATAATAGATAATAGATTGTGGTTTGTATCTAAAATAAAATTCTTTCCTTGCAAACATTTTCTCGATAGCTTCTTACTCTTAATTCCCCCCCCCCCCCTTTTTTGGTGTACTTATACCTCTACTTTTGTTCATATGAAGAAAAGAATACAAAAAGCCTGTCACCAGCCACTTAAAACTGAGTTTATGCAGCTATTTTATTAACATCAAATTAGAAATTTCTATATTATTGATTGCATATTCGAACCAACATGAAACATGTGATAAGTACGTAAAGGAACTATTTCTTAAGACAGAGTAAAGTAACTCAATGTTCAACTAGATTTTTTTTAGACCACGAGATATCTCTATAAATTTAATCTATTTGAATTGTCAATAGAACTAATTCGTAATATAAAAAAAATCATACATGTAAAATAGAATATAATAAAATCATATATCTTTCTTTTTTTAGCTATAATATATTATTGTTATCCTGCTTCACTAATAAATTATTTTCTCTTCTTCTCATTCTCCAAATGTCACAAAAAATAAAATGAAAATAACGTGATATTTTTATAATTATTGATAAAAATATATCAATTAAAAATAAAAACACAAAATAAGCCAAATATGTTTTCGTACTTAATGTCCATCTCATCGAGAAACAATGCAACAAGTTAACTTAATACAGAGAAAGAGTAGAGGTGAAAATCTATCAAGAAAAAGTTTGCAAGGAAGGAATTTTGGATATAAATTACAATTTCTCTACATTAACTTAATTATTTTTGTTAAAAAGAAGAGTCCAATTAGACATTGTTATCTTTCCGGCTTATGCTTGTGGATATTATACTTTAGCTTTTCACCGTACGTTCATAAAAATACTGTAAGATTTAAAATGTTTAGCCTATAGTATGTCATGACTCAAGAGGGACCCAGTAGCCAGTATTGAATGATCCTATATCATATCTAATAGGCACACATGGAAGAAACGAAGTGGGTGGTGCAAATCAATGACGAGCTCAAGAGCAATGGCCCTTCAATATCTGAGACGGAGCAGTGGGAGAGGCATTCCATTTACAAGATACCCTCGCGTGTCACCGAGCTGAAGAAGAAGGCCTACATACCCCAAGCGGTGTCCTTTGGTCCTTACCATTATGGGAAGGAGCATTTGAAGGCCATGGAAGAGCATAAGCATCGAGCTCTGCTCCATTTCCTCAAGAGGTGCAACAAACCCATTGAGTTGTTCTTCAAACGCATGGATCAAGTGGTGCAAGAGTTGAAAGACTCGTACAACCCACTTGATCCAATTTGGATGCAGGACACGCCCAGGTTCCTGCAGCTGATGATTCTTGATGGATGTTTCATGTTGGAGATTCTAAGAGCCAGTGACTGTATTCCGGATGACTATGCTGACAATGATCCTGTCTTTAGCGAACATGGGAAATTCTATTTCATGCCATATATCAAGCGTGACATGCTTATGCTTGAGAATCAGCTGCCCATGATGGCTCTTCGTACATTGATTGAGGTTGAGAGTGACAAATCCCAGGTAATTCAATAATTGTCAAAAAAAATTTCGCATGTTAATATGTAAGAAAAAATTGGAGTCATTCAATCCATCCGTTACTAACTATACTTTTACATGCTTATTAACTAATTACTAAATTATTTTGACTATATATGTAGTTATTAAATAGCACTATTCTCCAAAGCAAATTCATATATAAGTTAATCTAGAGTTCCACGTGCATTGACACCAAATTTCTGTAAGAACTACTTGATCCTATGATTTAATCTAATGCATGCACTTTATCGTTAAAGGAAAAGAGAAGTTACTGTATACTATGAGCATGTAATAATTTTTTATATAAAATTCTTAGATAAAAACTTTTTAATATAGATGGAAAATTCTAGCATATTTTTTGGAGCATATTAATTTAATAAGTGTTATAAGGAGAATCTCTACTATTGATTTTAAACAAATTTATATAAATTTTAAGTTATTAAGAAAATTTTCTTAAAACATGCACTAAATATCCTTTAAAAACATGCAATAAATTTTCACCATAGATAATCATTTCAACATTTGATATATGTCTAATTTTTTGAGTTACATTAAAAATACATCTATAGCACATATCTTTAAAAGATAACTTAACAGATGTTAAATGTTGATTTGAGTGAATATGGCAAGAAGTTGCTGCCTAAGAATATCTTATAACAATAAATAAATTAGCTAGTTAATTAATAGTCTTGAAGCCAAAATACATGACAGGAAGATGAGTTCTTGAACAAACAAATCCTCAAGTTCTTCTCCCCCTGCAACCCTCCTGTAATCCCAAGCGTGGGCAAATGCAAGCACGTGTTGGATGCCTACAGAAAAAGCCTCATTCACCCAGGACCCAGCCACCCAACACGCATGCCCAATGCAATAAGAAACACAATGAACCGGGGTGACGAGATCATGCGCTCCGCAGCCGAGCTCCACGAGTTCGGAGTGTGGTTCAAGAAGAGCAGAACACAGAGCCTCAGAGATGTGTCGTTCGATGGCGGGGCTGGGGTGCTTAGGCTCCCAACCATGGTGGTGGACGACACCACAGAGTCCATGTTCTTGAACCTCATTGCCTTCGAGCGTCTCCATGTTGGAGCAGGCAACGAGGTAACCTCGTACGTGTTCTTCATAGACACCATCATCGACGATGACACGGACGTTAGACTCCTCCACAAAAGAGGGATCCTAACGAACGCTCTTGGAAACGACAAAGATGTGGCCAAACTATTCAACTCACTGTCCAAGGATATCGCGGTGGATCGCCAAGGAGCGTTGGATGTGGTGCAGATGAGTTTGAACAAATATTGCAAGCAACCATGGAACAAGTGGCGTGCCAATCTCATTCACACTTACTTCAGGAATCCATGGGCTATTGTGTCTCTCATTGCTGCCGCCTTCCTTTTTGCTTTTACTATCATGCAGACAGTATACACTATTGCTCAATTTTATCAACCCAATAACAATGACAATGTTGCGCATGATAGTCCTCCAAGGCCTCGGCTTCCCTAATCACCACCTTAATTCTTGTTTTCTTCATTTTTCTCTATGTCTCCATTTGGATTCCATGTATTTGCTGGTTGCTTTGTGGTTATGACGTATGACTTTAGAGAAATTCATGCATATGCACATCCTATTACATTATTATTTAAGCATTTCATTTAATTATAACATGTGTAAAAATAATAGTTCACATGTTTAACATTTTATTAAAGTCAAATAAGTTAATATATAGCTTGTTTTGAAAATTGTTGACTCATTCTCTCTCTTTCTTTATGTTTGTTTATTCTCTCATCCTTTTTCTCCCACTATGTTATTAATGCATGTTCAAAACAATATTTAATATTTAATATTTTTCTAAACCTGAAACCTGCCCACGCTATTTTCTAGTCATGTTGTTGAAGTGCAGCAATTGGCATTTTAAGTTTTTTTATTTGACTTTTTTCACGTGTAATTTTTTTTAGTATTTTTATTTGATTGTCACAGATGAAAGAGGGTAACGGGAAGAGTACATAGCTTCCTATATGAAGCATTTATCAAAATGTTTTTTTTTTCTGGGAAACTTGATTAATATATTTTTTTGGTTCAACTTGATTGCTATTTTTAATAAATAACAAAAGGTTAGACTGTAATCCAAAGATAAATAATACTCCATAATCTTATGGATTAAAAATTATTCATTTAATAATATTAAAATGACTGAAATATTAGATTTTTCTTAAATTTATATATTTTTAAACTACTTTCTAAATAATATAACAAAAAATTGGTGAAAAAATAATATATTGTCAATTGTCTGCAAAGAAATAGGTTTTTTATAAATAATGTATTTGGAAAAAGAGTTATTGCTAATACTATTAACATATTTGTTCATTTTTCTCATTCTCAGTGTAATAGTGGTGATTATTGAGAAAGTAAATTTGGTTTTTTACAAACAATTTCACTTGTAATATAATTATATTACGACTGTTTATATATTTTAAACAATTGCTTTGGTTTTGAATTTTCGTAAAATGTATATTTTTAACTAATTAAAGATGAATTGGGTGGTGTGGCAATGAGCAACTAAGTAAAAATAGTTGTATACGTTAGCAACGTACGGAAAAATTGAGAATATATTTCTTGCTTCAAAGAACCATAGCAGAAAGAAGGTGAAAACATAGAAAGTAAAAAAATATATTTAAAGAAAACAAAATAAAATTTAGTAGAATAAATTTGTCAAAACAAATTGAGAAGATGAGAAATAGCGTGGATACATTTGAGTTTTAAAAATATATTAAATATTACATTTTATTTTAAATGTATATTAATAATATGGTGAGAGAAAAGGGTAAAAGAGAATAAGTCAACATCTCTCAAAACAAGTCTTATAAGTTATGTGAGTTTAAAGAGAAGGTAAACATGTAAGTCATTATTTTTATACATATTATTAAATGGAATACTTAAATGATGATGTGGTAAACGTGCGTATACAAGAATTTCTCATGAATTTATATGAATTCCTTGTTCTCACTACTAATTGGATTGCCAACAGGACATGACTACTGTGAATTTTCAACAGTTGAAAGAATTGCCTTAAAAAATAATATGATAGGTCATGTTTATTTAAGAATTTAAAAAGGTAATCAATTGTTTATTCCATTGCCACCTGTGAAGGTAAAAAAAAAAAGGACTATTAAAAATAAGGAAAATGCTAGTATATTATATAGCGCTCGAGCTTGTAGTCCTTCGGATGGTTAGGATTAGTTTGGTATCTAACATAAGATAAGACTTGATTATATTAAATTTGATGGTATAATATTTGATAATATAAGATTTGATAAAATTTTAATATCATTCAATATTTAATGTGACATTGTATAAAATATTATGTTATATAAAATAATACTATCATGCATTTATTGATGTATTGTATAATATTTGATATAATAAAAAATTAACACTTTTAACAAAAATATTCATTTAATAAAAAATATACTAATTCATCTAAATTTATCATGTCATACTAAGGCTGAGGCTAGGAAGGAGCAAAAAAGGGAGGAGCGAAAGGGTCTTCAAGGTTGCAAAGCCACACAAGATCGTTGATTTTCTTCGCAACCTGGGGAATGTGAAATGCCTCATTGGCCCACCAGGAATAGGATCTAAACAACAATGACAAAGGAAATGCCAGCAGCAGGTGGCTTGCCGGCGACAAGGGGGACGCTCAGTTGTTTGGGTTTGGTTGTGAGTTGAATTTCGGATTCGATTCAGACTGATTGCATTGGATCTAACTCGGGGTGATGGTGGTCATAGGCGCCGATGCTTCGGTTCTGACTTGAACGGCGCAGTGGAGCTCGCAACGATGGTGTCTCAGTGTGTGGTGGTGGTCGCGGTAGGGACGATGGCTATATGTCAATTGTCGATGGTAGCAGGGGTGGATTAAGATGAAGATTGATGGTGAGTTTGGCTACTGTTTCTGGGTTTGCAGGGGCTGTTTTATGAAGGCAAAGTAGTTTGGTTTTTGTTCTTTGGTGGAAACCGATTAAATAACACCATTGCACAACCACTGATGCTTGAGATTGCGAGAGATATTGAGAACTCACCTCATAGGATGCTTCACGCCAGCAGTCACAAGAAGAGACAACGAATGATTGGTATTCGAGTGATAGAGTTGTAAAAATAATATTTTCATATGCGTTTATCCATCAAAATTTAATGAGACTTAATCTCACCTCCAATGTCTGATTAAGTTATACGTTATTTTATTGTATAAGAGAGAGTTGGATAAGTTTATACAATACTGTTGTCATACCAAACAACTGATAAAATTATAATATATTGTATAAATTCATCTTATCAAATCTTATACATCGTGTCAAGCATATTCTTATACTTTTTAATGAGTGTAGCTTTTGCTTATAATCATTTAAAATAATAAAAAGGAAACACAATAGAAGCTTGAATTTTAGCACTGTTGCAAAATTATTAGTTCATAAGTTGACTTGAAATATATATATTTATTTGTATTTGATTTTTTTAGTTAAAATATATATAAATTAAAAAATAAAATTTATTGAATATAAGATTCGAGTCTAACTCATTGAGTTTAAGGAATTCATGAATTAAGAGTGAGTCAAACGTGAATTAAGAAAATGAGTTTACTTTCTTATTGAACCAAACTTATTTTTTTCTAGCTAAACTTGAGTTAGGCTTAACAGTTCTGCTAGTTTTCACCACTAGTGGGAATTTGGGCGGGACACTACAAGAAATTTCTCATAGGATTTTCGTCCATTTTCTCATGAAATTCCTAGTTGAAATTAATTCATAACATATTTCCAACTGTGAGGGGTCAAAATAAATATTTTAAGGTGCAGGCAGTAACATGCCGTAAAATGACGTAAGTATTAAGAACCTATTAATTCGTCATCATGCAGCACAGTTAAAAAATTTGACAACAAGTGAAGGTTCTGACACAAGCACAACACTTGAGATTGAAAATTAAGATTCTAAGGTGAAGATGTTTGTGGCCCTTGACAAAGTCAAATCGACAAAATAGCATTGACAAAGCAAGCAAGAGTTCACACACATTGACAGAATCAATCATGCAAAGCCCTTGTTAGCTTCGAAGCAGTTATTCGGCAAAGCTATCCCCAGCGAATTTAGATTCTCTCTGGCTGTTGGAGGTCTTGGATTCTAGATCGTTAAATAAAATTTTATAATTTATTTTTTTTAATTTTAAAAATTAATATTAAATTAATATTTTTTAATATTAATCGTTAAATAAAAAATAAATGATCTAAATCACTATTAGTGGCTACTGCTGGAGGAGAGAAGCCGGATCCTATCCAGCAGTTAGACAGGAAGCACACAACGGCCCCACATCAGAGATTGGAGTCGTTACCACGAAGCACAAACGAAGTGTGAAGAAAACGTGGCTGACGTGGTAAGGCAACAGTTACAAGCAGAAGATAAGTACTAACACACGGTTAGAGCAGTTGTACATATAGCTGTAAATAAATAAAGCATGTGAGTAATTTGAATGAGGGCCCACTTGTTAGATAGGTCGCAACATGTTAGGGATTTAGGATTTGAATTTTTTGTGAGTAATTTTTTATCGTACATAAATATAATATATTATTTTTATATATATTTATAAAAATTTAAAAAAATAATTTTTTGTGTTAAATAAATTTAGTAAAATTTATTTATTTTTTTCTCCAAATATTTTGTCCTTTTTATATGTAAATTTGACATAATAAATCTATATATATATATAAGAATATCTCAAATAAAACACCCAAATGCCTATAAATACCAAGTAAAACGAAGAACTCAGGATTCGTCCATTCCACTTGTGAACACCTGATAGTCCTTACAAGTCTCCGTCAGACGCTCACGAGTTGACGGGTTAAGTCAAGTATAGTTGCCACTTTATGTTTCTAGCATCTTTAAATCACAATTTGCCTCTCTAGACTCTAGGTTTCATGTATCTTTATATGCTTTTCTCTTACATTTCCAGTAATGCAATTATGTTTCCCACTCCAGTTCTTATCTTTCTGTAGTTAAGTAGCTTTAAGCTTTATCTTCTTGCAAGTTCTTTTATTTCTGCGGTTTATCGTTGCACTTTCTCTCACTTACTCGCATTAATCCTTTATTTTATTGCAAATCTGTGTTTTGACACTTTACTTCCTGCAAGTTGCTTTAATAATGCACTTTATGTTTGCCGTTCTTTTAGTTCTTGGCTGTTTATTTTGCATTTATACAAATTAATTTTTCTGTGTTGTCACTTTCGAACACTTTACATTTCCTGTCAATTACATTTGCTTTATTCGTCATTCCTTTTTGACACGCAAACTTTCTCACCCTTTTCTTAGGTGTTAAAGTTATTTTACACATTATCATATCTTTGAGAATCCCAGAGAGGTTAATTCACTCTCAGAATTTAGATATGAGCCACATTAACTGTCAGAATCACCAACAAACTGACGGGCGACCGTCAAGATTCAGTCCTGACGCACTTATTAACCAATGAAGCACACAGACATTTCGGTCGTCGTTCTCGGACACGACATGCCTGGATTCGTCTACTCCCGCTTCTTTTTCTTTTAATTTTCTTTGGTGACGCTCGACTCAAGATGGCAGTAACACGGAACAAACGCAAGAAGAAGAAAAAGAAGGGAGTGATAGCTGCATATGTTCTTTAAGGACTGGAGGTGGTGCAACAGGGAATATAGACCTTGGAGGAAAAAGAAGAAACCTAGTAGGTTAATATCCCTCATTAAAATCAATACGGTGAGTTTAAGTGTTAGTATAACTTGGTGGAATATTAGACTTTATGGCCCATTTATTTGTTTGGACCGAATGCAAATCTAAACGGTGAGTTTAAGTTAGCAAAACTTCGTGGACTATTAGACTTGTTTGGCCCATTAATTTGTTTCTACCAAATGCTTATGAATTACGATTGGTTTTTGAAAATATATTATATATTATATTATGAGAGTATCATGTATATTGACAGATTTAACTCATTTGAATTGTTTATAATACTAATTTTTAGTCAATTAGAATAGAGAGAGCATAAGAATTATACCATCTCTTCATAATAGTTATTTTTCTAAAATTTAAACTCATTTTTTTATCTCATAGATCAAGATTATTTATCAACTCAACTCATCTTTTATCCTATAATTTATAAATATTTCTATATTGTCATATATTATATCGTACCAATTTCATATTTTTTTGTTGGTGCTTCATAATAATTAACTTTTTGACAAAATTTTCCCTTAAACACCAACGGAACTATTTATTGTTAAACATTTTTTGACAAACTTTTCATGAAAAACCTTGCAACTTTTTTTGTAAAACACGAAAGCTTGAACACACCTGCGAAGGAAACGCTTGTGCAGATTTCTTGGCCAAGGAAGGAGCTAAGGAGCATTTCAGCATGAAGATCTGGAGCCAACCACCCCCTGGTTGGGAAACCTTATTGCTTGCAGAAGCGATAGGTGTGACCTTCTTTAGGAGTTAGCCTTTTTCGTTATTTTTCAGTTGTACAAAAAAAAAAGTACTTGTAAATGTTCTTGAAAGAAAAAAATTATCGGAAATTATCAATAAAAGAATTTAGAAAAGTATTCAAATAAGCTAATTTACTAGCGCTCGCATACTAATATTAATTACTATTTGAGCAGTAGCAAATACTCACCATTGACTGAATTAAATTCAGTACAAATTGTTAGACAATCATGATAAAGGAAAATTGTACAAAACCCATTTTTTACAAGTCCCAACTCCATCCATGTATAAACCTTTTGTGCTTCTAAAAGTTCTTAAAAACATGGTGCAATTTGCCCCCAAAAGCCTTCATCTCATTGAGAGTAGATTTATGAGAGTTTGATTTTCGTCGGAAGTGTCATCCTCGCAATCCTCAGTAGATGATGAAAGTGTCATAAGAGCAACAACTATAACTCTCATACTAGGGCGTAGTAGTGGATTATCTCTTGTACATGCTCTTCCAAGTTGGGCAATCTGCAACTCAAACAATCACCAGATCTTAAGTTCTATCATATGAGAAAATCTTATATCAAAGCTCTAAAGCTCTAAACCCTATACCCACAAAAGAAAACTAGAAACATAACTTTGCCCATGTACTATATTGGTTTGAAAGGCTATTCCACATACACAGGCAGAGGGATTTTTTTTTGGGGTTTAGAGAAAGTATGTGACAAACTGAGAGTAAAAGATAACATTCAAATTATTTTCAGAGAAATGCTTCCACCTTGAGAATTGACTTAATTGGATAGTTATCTCCAAGCCTAGGGTCCACCAGTTTGCGAAGAGCTTCCAAAGGATTACTCTGATTAAGTGCTTCCTCAAACTGCAATACAAAACAAGTCAAGGGTAACTTCGTTTCACGTTTAAATGGATGCATTCTGTTGACTGGTTTTGAAATATACATGTATATTTGTGAATTGAAAGTGTTTTGCTTGTAAATAAGTTAGTTCAGAAAATGGGTATCTAGACTCACCAAAGCTACAAGGCCCTTTGATTCAGCAACGGTTTCACCTGTCTTCAGAACAGCATTCTTAGCAGAAATAAGTTCATAAAGAACAACTCCAAAAGCATATACATCTATTTTTGGAGAAACATCACCATATTGAGCATATCTGCAGAAAATCCAGGTAATCAATAAAGCAAGTCCTGTGCACACAATCAAAACTGAAGGCTTAAACAGTTAAACTCCAGTTTAAAGAACAAAGAGGCCAGGAGAACCTCAGGTTCATTCCGTGATATGTTCTCAAAATTAAATTTTAAAATGTTTACTAATTAATCATACAAAAATGCCCCTTTTGTTATGATCTGTTTATCAATAAGTTAAGTTGGTGATTCACTGAAAGATGGCCCACTGCTAGCAACAGAGTACACACATTATGATATGAAAGATAGTTCTCAGCACTCCAGTTATCCATAAAAATCCAAGTTTCAGGTAAGGGTGACTTTGGTATCATTCAATACAACAAAGAAAACAAATCATACTCTGGTGGCATGTATCCAAATGTTCCCACAAGACGAGTGTGAAGTGAGGAGCTTCCAACTTCAATAAGTTTGGTTAAGCCAAAATCTGCAACCTGAATATAAAAGCTTACATAGTTTAATAATTAATATCAAAGAACATATGGAAAATCAAGATATTGGAATGTGGATCATGAAGATTGGAAACAATGCAACCTTTCCATGGAAGTTTTTGTCTATTAATATATTTGCAGATTTTACATCACGATGGATATACACAGGCACAGAGTGCTCGTGAATATATTCAAGACCTCTTGCTGAATCCAGAGCAATTTGCACTCGGGTAGACCATGGCAATGGGTCTCTCCCTGGAATCATGTTATCATCATTATTAATTGTATGACAATAATGTACTATCACAGGAAAATATCATCACTGTATGCTGATCTCACCCGTGCCATGCAAATATTGGCCTAAGTTTCCATTGTCAATATATTCGTATACAAGGAAAAGAGATCCCTCAACGCAATATCCAATCAAGCGCACCTATGTTGTTCATAAAAGGTAGGTACATGCAGAAGATGATTTAGAACTTATTTGAAATAGTTGATGATAAAATTCGTTGACAAGCACAATAATTCACACAAGGACAACAGGAGCAAAATAACATATCAGGAGTCACAATTGGAAATTAAGATTCCAATATACCCCAGCAACAAGGAGTTGATAGCTATGCAGTCCACAACTAAAAGGGCTCAAAAGTTTCTTTTCTGTTTTGTAGAATTCTTGTTTTAGTAAATTAGGAAAGCAAATACAAAACAAGTTACAGGTTATGTTGATCTTAAGTAATGCTGATCTCATATTAATTTAGTAGGATTATAATGTGGATCTGCAGACGCAATCTTGCTGGATATTTATAGACTGTTCTGCTCATAAAACCACACAAGATATTTGTTTTTGTAACAGCCTGACGGTTCGTGAAACCATGCGTGAAAATGATTACTTATCCTTTCCAGATCTATACATGCTTTAAGTTGTTTGTGTTAAGAAATATTAAATATTATGTTTATTCTTTAAGGGTAGAATAGTCTTTTATTACTTGCTTTATTTGGCTATATATAGTCTTGTTATGTTTAGCTTCAAACCCTAATTTTTATAGTTGCAACTCTGTGCTTTATCAATGAAATCTTTCTTTTTCTTTACATATTCAAATTGTTAACATGGTAGCAGAGCAGGTTTGCCATGGAGAGAGTTTAATTCTTATCAATAAAATTTTTTTTGGGCGTTCTCTGATTGTCTCTTTGCTGTCGTTCGCATTTCGTCTGGAAAATCACCATCCGCGACTTCCGTTTTGGCTCTGTAATCTGGGTATTTTGCTACACATCTGGTATTTTGGACTTTTGATTGGCATTGGCATTCCGTTGGCTTTCGTTGGCTTTTTTGCTTGTGTATCCGGTATTTTTCTTTGTTTCTTTTCTATTATTCTTCCTCTCGTTGTTTAATCATGGCTAGTGACGATTCACTTCAATCGTGAGTGTGAGATTGGATGGAAAAAATTACTCGTATTGGAGTTATGTAATGCGAAATTTTCTTAAGGGTAAAAAGATGTGGGGATATGTTAGTGGTACTTCTGTAAAACCTGTGCGAACAGATCAGAATTATCAAAATTTATTGGATGTTTGGGAATCAAATAATGCAAAGATTATCACATGGGTTAACAATTCTGTTGAGCATTCCATAGGTACACAATTGGCAAAATATGAAACAGCAAAAGAGGTTTGGGATTATTTGCAGAGGTTCTTTACACAGTCAAATTTTGCCAAACAGTTTCAGTTGGAGAATGACATACGAGCTCTCCAACAGGGAGATATGAGTATTCAAGCCTTTTATTCTGCCATGTCAGATCTTTGGGATCAGTTGGCTCTTACAGAATCAGCAGAGTTGAAGGCTTTTACTCCATATATCGCTCGTAGAGAACAACAGCGATTAGTACAATTCTTAACAGCACTTCGTAGTGACTTTGAAGGACTCGAGGTTCTATTTTGCATCGTTCTCCACTTCCATCTGTTGACTCTGTTGTCAGTGAGCTCTTGGCTGAAGAGATACGTCTTAAGTCTTACTCTGAGAAGGGAATTGTTGGTTCCACTCCGTCTGTTTTAGCAGCACATTCTAAGCCTCACTTTGATAATCAGAATAAGCCCCTCACAAGGGTTGGTTTCGATGAGTGTAGTTTCTGCAAGCAGAAAGGTCATTGGAAGGCTCAGTGTCCTAAGTTGAGACAGCGAAATGGCAACCAACCGCAATCTAATGCTCCAAGACCACCATAGGGTTCTAGACCACCACACGGATTTCGACACCCACAGTCTAACACTGCAGCTGTTGCTTCCCCAGGTCCTTTTGTTGATCCTAGTACTCTGGCTGAGCAATTCCAGAAGTTTCTCTCTTTACAACCACAAGCTATGTCTGCCTCTTCTTCTGTAGGTCAGTTATCTCATAATTCGTCAGGTATGTCACCTTCTGTTTGGGTTTTAGATTCTCGGAGCTTCACATCATATGTCTCCACATTCTTCTTCGTTTGCTCTCGTATGTCCTTCGTCTTCGTTTCGTCTTGACTGCTGATGGCACTCCTATGCCTCTAGCAGGTGTTGGTTCTGTTGTAACACCTAATTTGTCTTTATCTAATGTTTATCATATTCCGAAACTTACCTTAAATCTTGCTTCTGTTGGTCAGTTATGTGATTCTGGTAACTTAGTCATTTTTTCCTCCTCTTCTTGTTATGTGCAGGATCTACAATCTCAGAAGCTGATTGGGACAGGCCATAGGAAAGGGGGATTATATATTTTGGATGAGCTAAAAGTGCCAATTCTGCAACTACCAGTGTTGATTTGTCTTCTTTTCGTTTGAGTCCATCTTCTTCTAATTTTTATTTATGGCATTCTCGTTTGGGACATGTGTCAGCCTCTCGTTTGAGGTTTTTGGCTTCCACAGGGGCTTTGGGAAATTTGCAAACTCATGATATTTCTGATTGTAGTGGATGTAAACTGGCAAAATTTTCTGCTTTACCCTTTAATCGAAGTAATTCTGTTTCTTATTCTCCTTTTGATTTGATTCATTCTGATGTATGGGGACCTTCCCCTGTTGTTACAAAAGGAGGGTCCCGATATTATGTTTCTTTTGTGGATGATTATACTCGTTATTGCTGGGTTTACTTAATGAAACATCGTTCCGAATTCTTTGAGATCTATAAGAACTTTAGAGCACTTGTTAAAACTCAACATTCTGCTATTATTAAGTGCTTTAGGTGTGATTTGGGTGGGGAATATACTTCTCATAGATTTTGTGAGTTGCTTGCCTTAGATGGAACTGTTCATCGACTTTTGACTGACACTCCTGAGCAAAATGGTGTTGCAGAGAGAAAACATAGACATATTGTTGAAACTGCTCGTTCTCTCCTGTTGTCTGGTGCTGTTCCTAGTGAGTTCTGGGGTGAAGCTATTCTCACTGCTGTGAGTTTGATAAATACTATTCCTTCTTCTCATATCTCAGGTTTGTCACCTTTTGAAAAGTTGTATGGTTTTGCTCCTGATTATTCTTTCTTTCGGGTCTTTGGTTGTACTTGTTTTGTTCTTCGCCCTCATGTAGAACGTAACAAGTTATCCTCTCGTTCTGCTATGTGTGTTTTTCTTGGTTATGGGGAAGGTAAGAAAGAGTATCGTTGTTTTGATCCTGTTACACAAAAACTTTATGTGTCTCGCCATGTTGTGTTTCTTGAGCATATACCTTTCTTTTCTATTCCCTCCACTATCCATGCCCTCACTAAAAATGATCTTATTAGTGTGGATCCTTTCTGTGAAGACTCGATACTTTGTCATCTCATGATACTCGACATATTTGCACCGATAATTTCTGCACTCGACACTTTGCTCTCTAGCACACATGAAGCTCCTTCTCCTCCTATGGTTTCCCAAGCACCTTCTGAGATTTTGGATCCTCCTCCTCGTCAATCCCTTCGCACACGTAAGTCCACAAAGTTGCCAGATTTTGTTTATTCTTGCTATTCTCAGTCTTTTACATCTTTTTTAGCTTCTATTCATTGTTTCTCTGAGCCCTCTTCATATCAAGAGGCAATTCTTAACCCCCTTTGGCAGCAAGCTATGGATGAGGAACTTTCTGCTTTGCATAAGACAAGTACTTGGGATTTGGTTCTTCGACCTCCTAGTAAGAGTGTGATTGGTTGTCGCTGGGTGTATAAAATCAAAACAAAGTTTGATGGGTCTGTTGAGCGATACAAAGCTAGATTGGTTGCACAAGGCTTTTCTCAACAATATGGTATGGATTATGAGGAGACTTTTGCTCCTGTAGCAAAAATGACTACTATTCGTACCCTTATTATTAGTAGATTCGGTTCGTCAGTGACATATATCTCAATTAGATGTTAAAAATGCCTTCTTGAACGGGGACCTTCAAGAAGAGGTTTATATGAAACCTCCTCCCGGTGTTTCTCATGGTTCGGGTATGTTTGCAAGCTCAAGAAAGCCTTATATGGTCTCAAACAAGCACCTCGTGCTTGGTTTGAGAAGTTTTTCGATGTGATTTGTTCTCTTGGATTTGCTTCTAGTAGTCATGATTCTGCTCTCTTTGTTAAGTGTACTGCTGCAGGTCGTATCATTCTTTCTTTATATGTTGATGATATGATTATTACCGGTGATGATATTAATGGCATTACCGCCTTGAAAATAGAATTAGCCAGACGGTTTGAAATGAAGGACTTGGGTTCTTTACGTTATTTCTTGGGTATTGAGGTGGCTCACTCACCCAGAGGTTATCTCCTTTCTCAGTCAAAATATGTAGAAGATATTCTTGAGCGAGCAAGACTTACTGATAATAAGACTGTTGATACTCCAATTGAACTTAATGCAAAATACTCTTCTTCTGATGGTATCCCATTATCCGATCCTACCTTGTATCGCACTATTGTTGGCAGCTTGGTTTATCTCACTATCACTCGTCCGGATATTGCATATGCTGTTCATATTGTTAGCCAGTTTGTTGCCTCTCCCACTACAGTTCATTGGGCAGCCGTTCTTCGTATCTTGAGGTATCTTCGAGGCACAGTCTTTCAGAGTCTCTTATTTTCGTCCACCTCATCCTTGGAGTTGCGTGCCTACTCTGATGCTGATCATGGTAGTGACCCCACCGATCGTAAGTCTATTACTGGTTTTTGTATCTTTTTGGGTGATTCTCTCATTTCTTGGAAGAGCAAGAAACAATCTGTTGTTTCTCAATCTTCCACTGAAGCAGAGTATCGTGCTATGACGTCTACTACCAAAGAGATTGTTTGGCTTCGTTGGTTACTTGCAGATATGGGAGTTTATTTATCTCATCCTACTCCTATGTATTGTGACAACCAGAGTTTTATTCAGATTGCTCACAACTCTGTTTTTCATGAGCGAACGAAGCACATTGAGATTGATTGTCATCTTACTCGTCATCACCTCAAGCACGGCACCATTACATTGCCATTTGTTCCTTCTACTTTGCAGATTGCAGATTTCTTTACTAAGTCGAATTCTATTTCTCGTTTTCGCTTTCTACTTGGCAAACTCTCGATGCTTGTTGTAGCAGCATCATGAGTTTGAGGGGGGATGTTAAGAAATATTAAATATTATGTTTATTCTTTACGGGTAGAATAGTCTTTTATTACTTGCTTTATTTGGCTATATATAGCCTTGTTATGTTTAACTTCAAACCCTAATTTTTATAGTTGCAACTCTGTGCTTTATCAATGAAATCTTTCTTCTTCTTTACATATTCAAATTGTTAACAGTTTGAAGGATGTGTTTACCAGATTCAAGTGATGAACGTGTGTTAAGACCTTCAACTCAGAAAGAAATTCTGTTGATGCTTGAACATCCATCTTCTTAATTGCTGTTTTCTGCATAGAATAAATTATTTGAGAGGAAATCCAGGAATAGAGTGTAAAAGGTAAATGGTTAACTTGAAGTGGCTATAAAATGCAGAAACTTACCTATCCACCCTTAAGAACATTATCAAATATGTAAACTATGCTACATATATCCTTCCGTACAATGGAAATAATTATTGTCCTTTAGTTCAGAAGAACACGAAATATAATGCATTTTTCTCTATAATCATTTGTTCCTTATAAATTGAATGGATGATTGTTGACTTAATAATTCAACTTTAACCTCTCGGTCATTTCGTCTTATCCTGTTTGGTTGCTGATTGTCTACTTGCTGATATAAGAAATTCTTGTATAGCCTTTGTTTATGCAGCTTGTGTAAACAAGATAGTGATGTGTAATTATGTGATACAAAATAATTGTTTGTTACAAAATTTATGTAATTATTTAATATAAAATAATGATATGTTAATTATTGATTGGTTTAGTTAATACAACCTGTATAAATAAGGTCAACACAAGTATTTCTCATGCTAATTAAGCCCAACACAACGGATAAGCTCATAATTAATTAAGTAGCATTAGCATGTTTACATTTAGGGAAATGAAATTCTCTGAAATCATTTTCAGATTCCATATATGCGAATTGCAGTTTGATCCTCACCTTGACTCTGAAGCATGTTTCCTAACATAATGATATATTAGATATAAACCTATTCCCAAAATCATGTTTCCTAACATTTTCAGTATCTTAATTGTGAAACAATTGTATAGTTATTTAATTTCAACTTCACTACATAATACTTATTTATATTTTTGATTTTTTCATGTCTTTCACACAATGAACATAATGCCTTCCAATTTAAACTTATCATCACTATTCTTAAGTAAGAAATCAATGAAAACGGGAAAGCCGTATGTGTCATTAATAACATCACATGGGTAAAAGAAAATAACTCTGATATTCATATTATAAATAGTATATACACTATTTTTTATATTTTTTAATATTATTTATTATACTTATTTTTTTATTACTTTCTCTTATTTAATCATAACTCTTAAAAAATATGTAAATAATAATACACATCTTTTTAAGGGTGTAAGAGTATTATTTTTCAAAAGAAAAATACTTCTATCCTCCATTTTCATTTGCATTTTCCTTTACTTTTTTCTTTCTTGGGCTGATTATGTAGAATAATGCTTGGTATAGTCAACAACTTGGTGAACATTATCTCACACGAGTGAAATGACAGAGCGTAGGTATGCAGCACAAGCAAAATAAAAAGAACTCCATTGACGTGAGGTGATATGTGTGTAAGTGATTTGCGTAGTATTATTTGATTATGTATTAGATGTATTAGAATTAAAGATACACGTGGCTTCGTACCTCGCCTCTCAGTTCTGCATAATAGACAGCTCCAAATCCACCTTGACCAATTTTATTATCTAAGCTGAAGTTATTTGTAGCCTTGGCTAGTTCTTGATATGAGAACTCCAATGATTTTGCCACCACCATGCCTGTAAGGCCAGCAGCATTACCAGTAGAAGGCCCAGTGGATCCTGAAGTTTCATATTCAGCACTACCAGAGGCTTCACCTGGAAGAGAAGAAAAATCAGCAAATGTAATCATGTCCATTAAACTATTGCATTTCAAATTCTAGGATTGTGCCATAGTGAATGGAACTTAATCATTTGTTTCATAATACACCGCGGAACGAAAATTAATTCGGTCAGAACTTCAGTTATAAGTCTATTATTAGATCATTTTTAATATTTCCTCGTGAAGTTTTCAAAATAGAAATGTCAATTAGTTTATTTTCCTTCAAAGCCTATGACTGAGAATTTTGAGTTATTAATTAGCAGGAAAAAGTAAATATAAACAATAGTGTTAGCATTGTCAGGTAGACTTGGGAGGATAAGGCTCATTTAAAATTGTAAGTAATGTTATATTTAATATTAAATTTTAATAAATTAAAATCTCAATACATTTTAGATTAAATTAAAAGTGGATAACTCTTAGTCACTTTAGATTAAATTATGCTCACTTTGAAAGAATTTTTTTTCAACCTTGAAAAGGTTAATAAATAGCAGATACACTTACTTTTTTTTCCCCTTTTTTTTTTTTTTTTTTTTTTTTTTCTCTCTTTTTGTTACTTTTAGACAACAACAAGATAAAGTCAGTTATATGGATCAAACGACGTCATTATGCTAACTAAGTCTTTTCCCACTAGGTGAAGTCAGTTACATAGATTAAACGACGTCATTGTACCCTATCATAAACTAAGTTTTCAAAAATGTCATACAAATCTAAATCTTTTTTAAACGTTTCACCTAAACCCTAAACAACAACAACAACAACAACAACAGCAATCAAGTCTTTTTCTACTAGATGAAGTCAGTTACATAGATCAAACGACATCATTATTCCTTATCATAAACTAAGTATTCAGAAATACCATATAAATCTAAATTTTTTTAATCGTTTCACCTATAATCTTTCTTGATCTCTCTCTATCTCTAACTATTGGGCTATCCTCCACATAATCTACTATTTTTACAGGGACTTCTAAAGGTCTTCTCCTTACATGTCCAAACCATCTAAGGCGAGATTCTCTCATTTTTTCCACAATAGGTGTTATTCCTAATTTCTCTCTAATGTATTTATTCCTAATCCTATCTTGTCTTGTATGGCCATACATCCAGTGCAACATCTTCATCTCAGCGACATTGATCTTATGCTCTTGCTAGTTTTTAACCGCCCAACATTCAGTACCATATAACATTGCGGGTCTTATAGCTATGCGGTAAAATTTACGCTTAAGTTTGAGAGGCACTTTTCTATCACAAATAACTCCTAAAGTACTCCTTCATTTCATTCATCTAACTTAAATCCTATGGTTTATATTTCCCTTTATCTTTTCATCATTTTGTATGATAAATCTAAAATACTTAAATCATGTGACTTGTGATATAGTATGATCTCTAATTTTCACCGCTAAGTTAGTATTAGCACACTTCTTACCAAACTTACATTTTATATACTCCGTCTTACTTCTGCTTAGACGGAAGTCATGTTCTTACAAAACTCGTCTCCATAACTCTAACTTCTCGTTTGTTTTCTTTTTCGACTATCTAACTAAGACTATATCATCTGCAAAAAAGCATACATTATGGCACCAGCTCTTGAATATGCACAATAAGTACATCCAAGACTAAGAGAATGACGTTTTAAAAAATAAGGGTAACATTTCTACCTCTAAAATCAAGTAAAACATAGCCTAAAATTTGATCGGGTAATTATTTTATACAGGATAAACTGTGAAAGGTGAAAATAAGTAGTATAAGACTATTTTAAACACATGAATATTCAGATCAATAACAATAACATTCACCCATATCTAGGAGTTAAAGAGGGTTAGAATTTAGAAGGAATATGAGATATGAAAATATACCAGTACCATCTTGAGTTGAAAGCCCCTTAGAATCTTCTGTCGACAATTTAGCTTTTTCTCCTTTCTTCCTCTGGAAGTATCTAACATATATACAAATTACTAATAGAAGAAGCCCGCATGTTCCTGCTATAGATATTCCAACAGCAACACCCCTAGCTAAACCTGCTTATATAGAAGCAAATTTAAGCTTAGAGAGGCACTGGCTTTCTTTCACTTCTTATATTTATGCAAATATCAAGCTGAAAATAGTCATCATCATATAGCCAATTCTCTGAAAAGTTAAAAAGGCCAAACCTCCTGTTCTGCAAGAGGGAAAAGAAAATCAAAGTTAAAAGGATAGAACCAAACATGAAGCATTCGATGCTATGTGCATTCAGCGTGAAAGGTGCGAGAATAAAAGTTACTCACCTAGGGTACAAGGGAGAATAGACTCCATTTTGATCTAGAAAATTATTGAAAAATAAAGAGTTAGGCAAGTGCATAAAAATTTATACCAAGTAACTATGAAAAAAAATAAATGAGTACTTTAATCTTCAACATATTTCAATACCCTTTAGATGATTTACACCAAATACTTTGTACAAGTATAAGAACACCAAAACGTGATGGGAAAGCCAAAGCATACCTCTTCCTGGAATGAAAACTATCCCGCTCTCTTGGCTGAAATTGACGCCTGGATTGTAACTCTGTAGCAACTCTGCATCAACATTAGTCTCGTTTGCAAGCTCCTGCAGATTATTCCCAGGCCTGAGGGGATAGGTAATGAACAACCCATAATCTTTTGAAATCTGGCTGTTCCCACAAGAACAGTTGACTGTGACATTAACCTTGGCATTAACGGGTATATGATTTGGGTCATAGCTATTGAACCTCTGCAAAAGCTCAACTGTGGTCAGATTGGCATATCTCATTTTGGCAATTAAATCATAGGTGTCTCTTGCAGCAGCTGAGTACTCAAACACATGCCCCAGAAATTCACCACCAATACAATCACAGGGGAATGGAATATTGGTTCTGTTTAGGGATACCACCATTTCTCCTCCATTGAATACTTTGTCTTTATTGTAGCTGGTAATAACATCATAATTGGACAAAATATTTGATTGCATAAAGTGAGTTACATTTGCGAAGAATACCCCAAGCGGGACAAAGTAGGAAGCTAAAGCTAAATCACACCCCTTGATACACTTGGATTCCACATTGAAACAAACAGACTCCAACAACAGAAAGAACAACAGCAGTAAACCATTTTTGAGTTTCATTGTGTCAGGGAGAGTAGAGCAAATCAAAATGGCCGTAGAGAGGAACATAAAAAGCACAAAAAGAAACCCAAATCAGAAAACTGGATTTCTAGACTTTCTAGGAGTCTCTCTATACAGGGGCATCACAAGTTGACCAGTTTTAATCATATTAATTTCTTTTTCTCTTGAAACTAATAATGTCACACTTTCTCTTCTAATCAATAGACTATTTTATATGGAAAGTGACTCAAACATAAAGTGGTGGAACTCTGGCTTTTATGTGAATTTAAACTATACCGTAAATTCATATGCACACGTTTTTGCTTTTCTCATAAGAAAACACCTGATAGGCTGGAAGGGAACAATGTAACGGTTGGCTGGAAGAATAATAGGGGTTGACTTGCATGTCATTTATTGAGGACATGTAATTGAATATAAGATTTAGAGTTTTATTATATCTTTTAAAAAAAAAAAGTTTTTTAATAATTTTTTAATATTAAATAAAAAAATATTTAATAAAAAATTAAATATATTTAATATTTTAAAAATATAAAAATATTTAATATTTTTTTATTTAATAATTAAAAATATTAATAAAAAAATTGTGTAAAAAAATTTAAAATTATTCTAATTTTTATGACATGTTGGGATGCAAAACGACAAGCGAATCTTGTTGATTGCATATATTAGGTTTGTTTAAGAGTCATGATATTTGTACAATTTAAAATGTATAATTTTAGACTAATTTAGATAAGTGATAAATATATTTAAGATAATAATAATTATAATTATTTATGAAATAATTTTTTTTATTATACATAATAAGTTAAATTTATTATATTTTATATAAAGATTATCATGTAATTATTAATAAAGTGATAAGTGATGATTTTTATTATTTTTATAATAAATTTTAATTTTAATTCATTATATATAATAAAAAAATTTACTACATAAATAATTAGAATTACTATCTTAAAGATATTTATCGCTTAGAATTGTTCTAAAATTATTTATTTAAGTTGTAAAAAAAAACAGTTTTCTTTGTTTAATTAATCCTTTGCATCCGAAATGCCAACCCTGTCGGACACTGTGCAACCACTTCGTATTGTGTCCTTTCATGGTTCTAGCAAACAATTTTCCATTTTTAATTTTGAGGCACGCCTGTAGTAGTGGTCTAGTGCTATTATAATATTTCGATGACTTCGCTCTAAATATTATTAAAAAAAAAACACAACTCTATGCGAGAACATTAGTTGCACATTTCAGTTTAATTTAATTTATAATAAATTTGAAATATATTTACATGAATATTGAGTAATTGCTTCTAGCTGTGTATTAAATAATAAATAAATACACTAGGTTAAGAGTTTTTTTTCCCTAAATGTGTTTTATTTTTATTTTTTTGATAGAACCCACATGTAAAAAGGGTTAGTTACAAATTTTATGTGTGATGATGAGTTGTAAAAAGAGATATTTGTATCCATTAATATAAATTATAAAATTAATATATAAAAGATACTAAGGGACCTGTTAGTGTTTCTCTTATAGTAGTAGCATGGATAAAGACTAACAAAGCATTTTAAAAATATTTAAGATATAATTTTTAAAAAAAAATTATGTTGACTTCCTCTAAAGTTTGACTTAATTATATCTAATATTTTTCTTATTTTAAAAATTATACTAACATTTCTCAAAATTTATATTATCATTATATTTATCTCTCTTAAAATTTATATTGTCATTACACTAATATTTTCTTAATTATTACACTTATCTCTCTTATACAAAAGGTTATCTTTTTTTAATTATTACACTTATCTCTCCTGTACAACAGTTCAGTATAGATATACAAACAAAAATAGTGTCAAGTGTAAATAGGCTAAACTTTAGCTCAATGTAATTTTCTCTTTCTTTTATCATTTTGAAACAAAAACATTTTAATAATTAACTGGATAAAAACTTCAGAAATCATCTACAGCCCTTAACCCGTGTTGAGCACGCATGTTTCTAGTTTGGGCAAAAGCTCAAACGAAAACCAAACAAGTCTTTTGGCGAAGCCTGAAGGAGATGGAGATGGAGAACTACTGGGCAAGGTGTTAGGTGGGGGAGATGGCAATAATATATTTATGAATTGGAGAAATTTGGAAATTCATGTTTCAAAGACGCGTCCATCTAATGTAGCAATGTCAATTAGGCAATCTTGGAGATATGATGTGTCCAATTGTCTATTTGGCTTATCAAGCTATTGTCTTGTCTCTGAGGTTGAATGGTTTTAGTTTCTTCAGCTGATCAATCAGTCCTTGTAACTTAGGAGGGAAGTTCTTTCTCTTCATGGGCACTGATTGCCATTCCACTCCAAAGAAATGGTGACATTGTAACTCAAAAAATTTTTGTTGTGACATTTTTTATTTTATCTGATAAATAATTTTTATTTAATATTTATGAAGAATAAAAATAATGTATTACATATATATATTAATAGCATGGGGGATGTGCCCCAAACCCCACAACGTGGATCCGTCCCTGGACATTGTAACTCAAAATGTGTGACAATCTCTGAAGCATGGGTACTCCTCTCTAGAGAATACTGCATTCGATACATATCTGCATGGTACACAATGGGTACGCGATGGATACGTACCCAATTTTATTTTTTTTTAATTTTGTAATTGGGTACGACTTGGGTGCGGTTCCATCAAAGTTGGATATAACTCCATCACTATTTTTTGCTAAAAATAATTGTCTTTCACTCCCAAATGAGATTTTCTTTCTTTTCCCCAATTTCTTATTCAACCAGAGCCTCATTTCTGCTCCCCTTCTCGAGTCTCGACCTAGCAGTGCAGTCCATAAAGAGTTACATGGGTCATTTGCAACCCAATATGCTGATAGCAGCGTTCTAGACCTAGGAATAAGATGAGGGAGAAAAGATAGAGCAGAGGAAAAAGGCCTAAAGAGCAAGGCTGTGTGGCTGCATGCAAAAAAATGGAGAAGAAGCCGCTTGGAGATGAAGCAGCAAGTGGGATAGCGTGGCTGTTATGTCTGCAACTGCATTTCTGCGTTACAGCTTGAAGAAAAATTAAAGAAGCAGCCGCAATTCAGAGAAAACGTGAGAGGAAAACAATCAAAAGTACAAAATCCTAATAACCCTAATTGATGTAATGTGCAAAACACACATCATCACTTAAAAGCAAGAAATGGGTCTTTTCTAGTTTTGGGCTTCAATCAGTGGACCAAAACAAATGTGAGAATAAGATAAAACAAAGAGTGACATATGGACTTTGCCTATTACAAATAAAAATTAGTTAGTAGTATAATTTATTTTAGTTTATTTTATATATATATATATATATATATATATATATATATATATATATTATCGTATTTTAGTTTTTTAAAAAAATTTGTACCCCATACTCATATACGTACGAGATATTAGTAATGTACCTGTACCGATGCAACGTAGGTGACATTAAATGAGTAAGGCATATTTTTAAAAACCTAATTAATAATTTATAAATCAATGGCTAATATGGTTTCAGTGTATTTTCAGAGGATGATAATGAATGATCTATTTCCATTTTTAACCTAACACAACAAAGAACCTTCAAGACCTTTCACGAGAAAGCTCGAGAAAAAAATCTGCAACAATCATTGACAAGAAGCCAGGATAACTGTTGATATCATGGGAGGCCAGCGATCACCGTATGAACCTGCTGCCGCCATACATTGGTGCTTGAAAGCCTTTCATGCCCACCCATGCGACACGCATAGGCGCAAACGTTTGCATTACAACAATAAGAAAATAAAATTACTCATTGACTAATAATTATTTTTAGCCTAGGAATAAGTGCAATAGTGCATTATTCAACAAGTCATATCAGAGTGAGATTTTAAGTTGGAGTTTGCAGGTATCGCTTGGGAGGTTGTTGATCTTATGGCTCACCAATGATCACCTTATGGACTTGATGCTTGTATGGTCTTATGACCCCTATTAAATTTTTGTTAGTCTTTGAAAGGAGAGAACGTTTAATATGAAGTGGTTAAATTAAATAGTTTTTACTTATTTTTAAAATTATTAAAACACAAATTGTAACAAAAAATTTTAAACAAATACCAAAAATTAATATATTCAAAGAAATCAAAAATATATTTTAAATCTTTTTTTATATGTGACACTTATTTTTAATTTACTTTCAATATCAAAATTCTTTTTTAATTTAGTCTCTATATGCAATTGTCTTAAATATCTCCGTTGTTGTTATAACTCCAAGTGTAATACGGATTTTTAAATCTAACCAAAATCAAATAAATTTGATTTTTTTAAAATAAAAAATTGATTAGATTGCATTGATTTTCGGTTTTAATTTTAAAATGAATCCATTTTAATCCAAATTGATTAACATTATATAATATATTTATTTATTAATGAATTAATATTTTTACTTATAATATTTTAATTTTTCACATATTTCTTTTATCTTTATATGATCAAATATTATTTTAGATATGTAAAATGAGTTATTTCTATCTTTTATTTCCTTTATTTTTTTAATAGGTAAAATTGTTTTTAACTCAAAATATTCTAAGCTTAATTTTTTTGTTGTTGCCAAAAACTAATTAAATTGATCCAATCTAAATCGATTGATCGGATTTCAAAATGTAATCAATCAAATCTAATTTAATTAAATGAAAATAACATTATTTCAATTAATTGACTTTTTAACTCAAAATCAATCTAAATCGAATCGTGAATACCCTTAAAATGTAAGATCGAATTGAAAATGAGTTTCAAACTATGAAGCACGGACACATCGTCTTTGAAGCGTGTCCACGTATCAGTCACGTGTCCATATTAGACAAATGAGAACACCTGCACAACACACATGTCCTGCGTGTCTGAATGTGTCTGATTAAAAATATTATTTTTTCAGTTTGAACACTTCTCGGATACGCTTAGACATTTAAGACACAAATTGGACACAAACAATTAATATTTTTTAAAAAAATTAGTTTTCATGACTAGCGTTCAATTAGTAAACTTGTAACTCACTCAATCACAATCACTTGAGTGACGTCCCAAACCACTATTTTCACATATCAGTATTTTAAGTTTTATTTTTTCATATGCCACTATTAGACTTTTACGTTTTATCTTTTCACACACCATTATTTTCATATGCTCCTTCTACCTTTGCTTGTACCAAGCCGTCTACTTCGTCGTCACCGAAGCTTGCCTCATACCAGTATTTTCTCTAATTAATTTCTTTTATGTACATGTACTTGTACATGATTAATTTCATTATGAGAAATTAGTTTAGGAGATTTTTATAAAAATATTAATAGAAATTATGCTCTATAATTTTTAGGAGGGTTTACTAAATAGTAAATATTGACATATAAGATATATATTAAGATATTATAATTAATTTTCAAACTTATAGAAATGATATCAATGAATTATGAATTTTTTTTAAAATTTACAATTATATATATATATATGTCGTAATCATGGTCATATAATTTTTTAAATTTAATGTGTCTTTGTATCCGTGTCGTGTCTCGTATCCGTACTTAATAGGTTTCAAATATAGGAATAAAAAATATGAAAATATATTTTTTATAGGACATACATAAAATTAGTAACTCCATTCCAATAAAGACAGCGGAGAATATATTGAAAACAAAATTGTAAACATTTTTTATATATATGACGACCAAATTAAAAAGAATGTTATATATAGAGACTTAAAAATATATTTTAACCCATTTTTCAAATAATAGGCTAAGTTATTTATATGAAAAACCTCTAGTGGATTTCTCTAATTTTAACTATATGAGACTTCAACAACTTTCGAGTGGAATATTAATATGGCTCTTCTATTTACTATACATCCTTGTTTCTCCATTTTTATACTCAAGCTTGAGTTTGAGCTTGCAGATCAGACCGCGCCATGAAGTTTATATTAGATATTTTTTAGAAATGTACTGATATATGGCCAAATTATTTTTGTAACAAAAGTATAATACTGGCATTTGTATCCTACTCCTATCTTCCAGATATCAAATTTATAAGAGCTGAATTTTGGTAGATGGAGGCAATATCCGAATCCTCAGTAGTTGAAGTGAGTGTCATAAGAGCAACCACAACAGATCTCATACTTGGACGTCGTTGTGGATCTCTCTCTGTACACGCTTTGGCAAGTTGCACCATCTGCAAGCAGACAAATGGCCAAAGCTTGACTAAAATTGAAATCAGGAAGACAAAAAATTGATATGCTTTATGATAGCTAATACCTCGCGAACTGAATCAATTGAGTTGCTATCTCCAAGCCTAGGATCCACTAGTTTTTTAAGACCTTCTGTAGGATCTGGCTGATCAATAACTCCATCAAACTGCCATAAATATCACCAAAAAATTAGAAAACAAGAAAGGAAAATGTATTTCTTAAGTATTTATGTAAAATCACTAGGCTGCCATTTGAAAATAATAAATAATTGGGCGTCAATAATCACCAAAGCTACAAGACCGTTTAATTGAGCCCCAGATACACCACCCGTGATCACAGCTTCTTTAGCATAAATAAGTTCATAAAGAACTACTCCAAAAGCATAGACATCTATTTTGGGAGAAGGAGAAACCTTGCCATATGTATATCTGCAGATAAGAGAATGGCATCATTAATCTTGTGCTTTTGAAAAGTGAACTCATGTCTCTTTTATGTCTTCAAAGATTAATGTAGATGTGTCAAGTTAACGCTGAATACCTTATACCTCAAATGCTTTTAAAGGGAAACAAGGAGGTCATGACACACTTATGTCATAGTTATTGGTTGGCCTTAAACACGGCTCTCTGCTTCTTACTTCCCCAAAAACCTCAAACCCTATCTCCTATGGCTAAAGTTGTCTTTTGGTTTCCCAATACTCCCTCACTTGATAGATGAGAGATTAATCTATCGGAGTATAATCAAACATTTAAGTAGGGACTCGTGTTATTTCTATATATATGAATCTCATAATCAAACTTAATATCAAATGCTTAAAGAGACGAGACCCTTCTACTCAAACTAACACACATTGGTCTCCTATGGCTAAGTTTGCTATCACTAGAAGAGAGAAACAAAATTCATCATACTCTAGTGGCATGAAACCAAATGTACCCCCCATGCGAACAAGAGATAAGAGAACGGTATCAGTATCATTAAACTTGTACTTTTGAAAAGTGAACTCATTTTCTTTTCTTTATGTACAAAGTTGAATGTAGATGTGTTAAGTTAACACTGAAAAACTTCTCCCATTCTTTTAAAGGGTAACAAGGAGCTGAGAACCAAAAACCACTTATATCGTAGTTATTTGTTGGCCTCAAACAAGGTTCTCTGCTCCTTACTTCCTCAAAAACCTCAAATCCTATATATCTCCTATGGCAAAGTTAGCAATCACATGAAGAACAAACAAGATCATCATACTTTGGTGGCATGTAGCCAAATGTACCCTCCATACGAACAGATGAAACGGATGAACTTCCAACTTCAGTCAGCTTGGTTAATCCAAAAGCTGCAACCTGCAAAAAGAATGATATAGGATCTCCAATTTTTATCCCAAGAAGAATAATAGTAATAAGCATTCAAAAGACATTGATACAATTTCTACCTTTCCGCGGAAGTTTATGTCTAGTAAAATATTTTTTGACTTTATGTCACGATTGATATATGAAGGCACTGAATGCTCGTGAATGTATTCAAGGCCTCTCGCCACATCCAGAGCAATCTGCACCCTGGCAGACCATGGCAAAAGTTCTCGCTCTGGAAATAGTTGGACTTGATCATTAAGTCATTATGATCACATTAACACACAATCACGAAAATAGATATTTGCCAATGTTCTTGTCTCACCTGAATTATGTAGATGTTGGCTTAGATCTCCATTCTCAATGTATTCATAGACAAGGAAGAGAGATCCCTAAACACAATAGCCAATCAAGCGCACCTAGATAGTCATAAATAGGCAGATACAAGCAATAATATAAGAAAATGGAAGGCAATATATATAAACAATTTAAAACAATCTATGAAATATGGATCTTTATATGCAAAAACACAAGAAAAGGCTGACAAGAGCAATGACATAGGCAGCAAAGGACAAATTTCTCCACACAACATATAGTGTATGTTTAGAATCACTAATTTTAGGAATTAATTTGATTTATAAATAAATTTTTTTTGAAAAGTTTGAAAATAGTAATTGATCTGATTTTGAAATCCTTTTAATTTAAGGTGTGTGTATTTGGAAATTGTTACATTTAGGTGTATTTGATTTGATTTTAGTTTTAATTATTTGAATTAACAATTTTATCCTTATTTATTTACTCATTCTACCTATTTATTTAAGGGTTCTAACGTAAAATTATTAAAACGAAATATATTCAACTCCTTTTTAAGGTGATTCAAACATAAAGATTGATTTATAAATCAATTCAAAACTTATATATAATGATTGGTTTTCAATATGAAAATTGATTTATAAATCAAATCAAATTAATTCAATTTAAATCAATTCTTTGATGATTCCAAACACAACTATATATAGAAGCAGATAACCGTAAAGATTACCAAGTTCAAGTGATGAACACCTGTTAAGACTTTCACTTCAGCAAGAAATTCTTTTGAAGCTTGCAACTTCATCTTCTTGATTGCAGCTTTCTGTGTGATTGAAGAGAACTTAATAAGAGAATACCAACATTGAAACAGGCACATGGAAAGGCTGTAGTAGGAACAATGCACACACACACACACACACACATATATATATAGGATCTTACTCAGGTGAGAGGAGTGTTTATTGTGAGAGGTGAGAGAAGTGAATCTTGCCCATTGGATCTTTTATGAATGGTCAATATTAGAACATAAATGCATGTGACTTTTTTAAATAATTACATGATCTTTAAGTAACTTTTAATCTTGATCATCTATGTATAGTTGTATGGTCAAGATTTACTCCTCTCATTCTCTCACAATAAAAATTCATTTCATTAGATATGTCCCATATATATATATATATATATATATATATATATATATATATATATATATATATATATATATATATATATATCCTAATAGTGTCATCATATATCAATATGTGGTGCTGCAGGAGGCATCTATTCAATGAAAAATGCATTATTCGTCCATAGTTTAGGGTTAAAAGCACATAATTAATAAATATACTGTAATAATTAGGTATATTTTGTAAGGGGGGAAAAAGTACGAGTGAATGTTGGCTTTTCATGAACCTTCCTAATTTTCTTGTTCATTTCTTCTCAATCAATTTTGCCCTTAAAACACACATTGGAAATGGTTTTTAATTAGAGTGTTCATAGGATTGGATTAATTCAATGAATTAAAAAATTACCCTAAATTAGTTTGGTTTAGGTTTAGCATCGAGTTAGATTAAGTTAAACCGGATACGGATTATGCTATTTTCATTTCTCAACCCGATGACTCGAAGGTTAATAAGATGGATTAAAGGCACGTTATCTCAATTCACACCCACCTACACCCACCTGATCCATATAATTCTCATTTTCTCCTTCAAAAATATCCAACCCCAACCTAGTGAAGGGGAGAACTAACCCTTATAGGGTGTTTTGTTCAAGAGTTTGATATTTCATTCTTAAGAATAAGGCTCTTAAGAATGATATTCCAAGAAATAATATTTTTAAGAAAAAAATGTTAATAATACGCTCTTTTAAACATTTATTTTATTATTAATTCACTTCATATATTTAAAAAGATTATTAAAAAAAATACTAACAATACATACTTTTAGACTAATAATAAAATAAATATTAAAAGAAGTGTTCAAAATAATATATATACTGTTAACATTTTTCTTTTAAGAGTATATCAATTAAACCTATATTTTGTTAACTTTGACTATTCCTATAAGAATTTGAAGGTAAGGGAGAACAAGAATGTTATTTTATAGCTCTACGTGAAAATCATCTAAACTCACGTCCCTTGGAAATAATTTGGTAGGAGTAGTGGTAAATAAATATTTTTGAGAATGAAACATACATAACAATACAATTCTTTATCTCTTACCAAATATAAGAACAAAACATTTCCACTTTAAAATTTCTAAGAATGTAAAAACATCTCCAGAACCGAACAAACCACTTACTGCCGTAGGTGCTGGTCAAGATTAGGCGGGTACGATGTTTTCATCGACCTTACCTTCACATAGAAATGTGGCCACCACATTACCACAGTCACGGACTGTCAACACACTTATTCAAGATTTAATGAATACCTGACAATTCACCTTAGATACTAAATCTATCATAGTATAATAAAAATTCCCACCATAATAACTTCACTCCTACATAACCAAGAAATTATTGGCTAATGCACTACCAGCACTGATATTCAGAAGAACAAAATTTTATTAACTTATCCAACATCTGATCTCCAGAATACATATTAGATTACAAATCCTCATTTATAATAATAACATTTTACAATAAATTTATACACTATAGTATAGTATATTTGGTATAACAAGTGTAAAACAAATTTACTTGAATTCTGATGTATAACACCTCTTCTATATTTGGTAGAACGTACGCCATATATCAACCAAAAAGAGAAACTATAATCTTCCAATTTAAAATTTTTACTGATACTATTAAGTATGAAAAGTAAAAGATTCAGTCGAGCAAATAAAGATTCATCATTAATTGAAAACTCCTCATACAAAAAAAAAATGCTACTTTTCTTTCAAATACATGTAATTAAAACTAAAACAATGCATGAGATTACGAACCTCGCCTCTCAGCTCAGCATAGTAGACTTCCTCAAAACCACCTTGACCAATTTTATTAGCCATACCGAAGGTTTTTGTGGCATTAGCTAGTTCTTCATAAGAAAACTCTGGTGATTTGTTTACCATAATGCCTCTGATGCCAATACCACCACCTGCAGCAAGATAAACTGTAAAAGGTAAAATATGTTAGATTAATTTTATTTAATTTATTAATTTTTATCAGGACAAGAATAAGTCATGTTATATTTTATTAAAAAATTAGATTAATTAGATGTCAAAATAATTAGAGCATATTATTATAATTCAAATAGTGATAATATTGTTAAAATTAAGTACAACTCTTAAGTGTATTTTTTTATTGAGTCCTATGTATGAATTTATCATGCTAGATAAGTTTAACTCATTTTGATATAAATATATATACAAGAGAGAAATTTTATTTCTAACTATCCTAATGCTTACAGTCACTTTATCGATACTAATGTAAGAGCAAACTGCTATGGGATAAGCATAGTTTATCTTCTTTATTTCACTCGAAATCGTTTTCAAGATTTCAGTTATGACACCTCATCATTTTTTAAAGTAATCCTATAACTCATATGTCATAATTTAGGATTAAATTCATCAAGGAATTTTGGGTTATAATATTATTGGTTTCTGAACCAAAAATTCCAGCAAAATAAGCAGTGGAGACTAGTTGAAACACGAGTATATATTCAGAGCACTTATATTATTTAGGAGGTAACGAGGGTTAGAAGGAATATGACTATGAAAAATATGCCTATTCCATATTCTGGCGGCCATTTAGCCTCCTCTTCTTCCTTCTTCTTCTTCTGGAAGTATCTGACACAAACCATTGCTAATAACAGAAGCCCACATACTCCTGCTATAGATACTCCGCAACAACACCGCTAGCTAGACCTGCTTATATTTTGAAGCAAATTTAAGCTATGAGACACTGACTTTGTGCACATTCTCAAATTCATATGAACATCAAGCAGAAAATAGTTATCATATAGCCAACTCTCTATGAAGTTAGAGGGCCAAACCTCCTGTTCTGCAAGAGGGAAAAAAATATGAAAGTTAAAAGGATAGAACCAAACAAGAAACAATATTCAATACTATGTGCATTCAACATGAAAGGTGAGGCAATAAAAGTTACACAGCTAGGGTACAAGGGAACATAGACTCCATTTTGATCTAGAAATTAAGTTAAAGAAAAATAATAGTTAGTCAACTACATAAAAATGTATGTCAAATAACAATGAAGAAAAATAATGAGTTTAATTTTCATGCGTTGTCGTATAAAAAAAATTTGCTTTGTCATCCTACGATGTGTTGCATCATTTAATGAATTTGACATTTTATATAAATTTTAATTCATTAGATAATGTGACAATTTGTAAAATTTTTATACTAATAATATATCAAAATTAAATTAAAAAATGAATGAGTAATTTAGCCTTCAATATATTTCAATACCTTTTAGCTGATATATACCAAATACTTTGAAGAACTGTTAGAGCACCTAAACGTGATGGTTAAACCAGAGCATACCTCTTCCTGGAATGAAAACTATCTCACTTTCTTGGCTGAAATTGACAGCCGGATTGTAACTTGTAGCAACTCTGCATCAACATTAGTCTCGTTTGCAACCTCCTGTAAATTATTCCCCTGCCTGAGGGGATAGTTAATAAACAACCCATAATCTTTTGAAATCTGGCTGTTCCCACAAGAACAGTTGACTGTGACATTGACCTTGGCAATAACGGGTATATCATTTGGGTCATAGCTATTGAACCTCTCCAAGAGCTCCTTTTGGCAATGAAATCATGGGTGTCTCCTGCATCAACTGTGTACTCAAACACATGCCCCAGAATTTCCCACCAATACAATCACAAGGGAATGGAATATTGAGTCTGACTAGGGATAGTACAAATGTACTGAATACTGTGTCTTTATTGTAGCTGGTTATAACATCAGAATTGGACACAATCTTTGATTGCATAAAGCGCGTTAAATTTTCCAGTGGTACCGCTGGCCGGACAAAGTAGGAAGCTAAAGCTAAATCACACCCCTTGATACACTTGGATTCCACATTGAAACAAGCACACGCCAACAACAGAAAGAACACCAGTAAACCAATGTTGTGTTCCAGTGTCAGGTAGAGTAGAGCAATCAAAATGGCTGCAGTCTGCAGAGAGTAACATAAAAAGTAGTAAATGAAACCCAAATTAGAAAACTGGATATTTATGATTTTCTATTTAGAGATCACAAGTTGACCTGTGGTTTGCACGTTGTTTTGATGGGGAACCTTCAGGCTATTTTGGCAACTGTTGTGATTGGCACTAATAGCTAGCGCTATGTTTGATTTTATTTTATTATTATTATTATTATTTTGGTACTACTACCATGTTTAGTAATATACTTGATTTCATATGGACGTAATATTGTTAATATCGCATTCCTTTCTTTACATGTTTCCATAAATATTTATAATTAGATAAATGTATCACAAATAATCACGTATAATTTAATGTAGTTTGGTCTAATATACATATATTAATTTATAGATAAAAAGAGATCAAATTTATTATAAATAATATTACAATTATATCTTTTGTACGAATAAAGTTGAAAACTCTCTCCCAACTACTGCAATTTTTGTGGACAATGCAACTTTTATGGACAAAATTATAAATTTTTCACTGCAACATTATTTATAATTTATTATCTCTCAATCTTATACCTTTATCAATTCTCTAATATAAATATTTAAAACTCGCAAGAATTTGTTTGGCAAGCAACCCTTAAGCACTCTTTACGACTTTCTTAATTTCCTATTAAATATAAATGTCTCACATATCTTGCATATCTTATATATATGTCATAATTATAATATATCTTAATATTAATTATAAGATATTAATTTATCAATAAAAATAAAATTATCAATACTAATCTTCAAATCGAGAATTTGAGTCAAACTCAACAATCTCTACCTTTATCAAAATTTCATCATCACAAACAATATTCAAAATATGCAAATCCACACATTTTCCACCTACATTGAAAATCTCATCAAACCATATCAAATATTGTCTTCCAAATTTTCAAACCACAATCCAAATTGTCAAGCAAATCTTCCAATCAACACTTCGTACTTGCATCGTACTTCGTTATATAAAACACGTCACTTGACTTCCACATCAAAAAGATTTTCGACACACTTGCTAATATATAACGAGACATGTCACCTAATTTTCATCAAGAAGACTTTTGATACAAGGGACCAAAGGGACATTGTATTATCACTCAGCTCCTTGAACTATAACTTTGATACTACTTGTTTGGAGAATATCATATCTCCTTCTTCACATGCTTGCATAAATAGTTAATAATTAAGAAAAAGCATCACAAATAATCACATGCAATTTAAAGTTGTTTAACCTAACATGCATTCATCTACGAATGAAAAGAAATTAAATCAACTATAAACAATATTATAAATACAACTTTTGCATGAAGAGTTACAAACTCTCTCCCATTTACTATAACTTTTATGGACAAAGTTGCAAATCCTTATGGCCAATGCAATTTCTATGGACAAAATTGCAAACTTTCAACTTTAATAATACTTACAATTTCTTCTCTCTCATTTTCATACCTTTACCAATTTCCTAATAAAAATATGAGCAGTACGAGCCCAACTTACAAAGTCTAGGACATATCTTGACTCTAGTATATTCAATTTTGTTTTAATATTTTGAGAAAAATAATAAAAGAAATACACTATCTCATTGCAACGGAAGTCATCCGAGCAAAGTGGGGCTAATAAATGATAATCATCTGGGCCATTATTCATTTCATTACAAGTATTTATAATTCAAAAGAACTTAATTGGTAAGTAACTCTCATGCACTCTTTACAACTTTTCTATTTTTCTATTAAAAATAAATTTTTCTTATATCTTATATATTTTTTACATATATATCATAATTATCACATATCTTAATATTAATTATAAGATATAAATCTATCAATAAAAATAAGAAACTTTCAATACTAATCTTCAAATCGAAAATTTGGATCAATGCTAATAGTTAGCTAGTGAGTGTCAAATGCTATTATATGGATGGTGTTGGTTTGAAATTTGTTAGACCATGTTATTTAATTGTTTCTATCTTTTTTTTCTTTTTTTATATTGCTGTCAGTAGTATAAAATTTTTGCACGGCTGCATGTGAAACAGCTTACTTGCAAGTGATTGATAGGCCGGTGCTACGCTGCACCAAGTTAAATTTGAGTGTATTATATACCTTATATTTTACTTGTTATTATAAGTTTTTTTTTACAGATTTTTATTTACAAATTATTATTTTTTATGTTTTTTTAGGCTACTATTCACCAGTACTATTTATCAGCCTTGGTACTGTTCATCACTGATACTATTCACCACTGACACTGTTCATTGTCGATACTGTTCACCGGCCACAGCCTCGGCTACTGTTCATCGGATGTCGGTATTGTTCACCAATGACGAAAATCGCCAGCTACTGCTGGAAACCGCTAGGCATCGTCGGAAACCGTCAGTCACCTCCAGTTTATTATTGTTTATTTTTTAAAATTATACAATTATGTAAATAATACTAGTTAAAATTATATCTATAATTGTTGAAAAATCTTATAAATTTTTATAATTTTTCATAAATAATCTAAAATTATAACTATATATAAAACTTATAAAACTTAACTCGATAATATTTATACTTGAAAATTTTTTCCTATAACTATAATTGTTGAAAAATCTTATAAATTTTAATGATAATAATAAATCAATGACTTAGATTTTTAAGTGTACGATACACCCCAAAGGAGGGTTATACAACTTAGAAAAAAAAAGCGGCGTTAGATTTTCCTAAAACTATAATTATATTTGTTGAAAAATCTTATAAAACTTAATCGATAATATTTATACAATTATATAACTTAAAAAAATAGAGGTGGCTGTGGTGTCCATAAGTAGCGCAATTATATAATTTAAAAAAAATTGTGACCGATTTTCTTAAAACCGTTAAAAATTTTTATAAATTTTAAGCGATAATATTTATATGTTATACAAATTAAAAAAAAACTAGAGATGAGTGGTGTAGTATGTAAAAAAAATATAAAAATTAAAAAAACCTAAAAAAAAAACTTGAAAAAAAAGGAAACCTGGGTAATTGATCTAAGCCATTGATTTATTTTATGAATAAATCAATGACTTAGATTTTTATATTAGAAATGGCATACACCCTCCAAAGGAGGGTGTATATTAGACTCTGCCATGATTGATAATATATGGAAGTTATGTTACAAGAAAAAGTTAAGGGGCCATTTTGATCACATATATATATTCATGGGTGCTCACTTATGCACATTTAAATGAGAACAACTTGATACTCAAGTTTATAATCACCTAAATTTTTACTTGTAACAACAGTGTAGGGAAAAAAATTAAATTAAGGAGAACAACTTGTTTTTTTTTTTTACAAGTTGAATGGTTCAAGATTTGTTTAGATTTTTTTTTGTTTGTTAACTGAATTTTTTTTTCAAAAAAAATTATTTTTGGGTTATAATTTATTTATTAGTGATTTTTATTACTTATATTTATTTTATCAAATTTATTTTTGACATAAAATTTTTTAAATATAAATCGTTACTAAAATTTATTTTTAATTAAATTTAAATTTATAAATACCTTTTAATTAAACTTAAATTTACTCCATCCATCCTATAAAAAAAGTGAAAATTTTGATTATAAACTAGTCCATCATGTTTTTAATTAATTAAAAAAATAAATTAATTGAAATACACCAAAATTAATCTGATATCATATGAGATAAAAAAAAAAAGAGAGTAAAAAACGACATCTTTAATTTACTGCCGCAATTATGACTTTGTTGACTTTGATGGGTAAAACTTCTGGCGTTAAAAACTTGATTATCTTCAAATTATTATCTCAATTCATCCGTAAAAGTGAGACGAGTTGGGTTAAGTCAGGCCAAACTCAGTTTGATAAGTCTTGATTTAAGCTCAACTTAATAAAAAGTAAACTTATTTTTTAGTTCAAGCTCAACCCATTCACCTTCAATTGATAACTATTCATTTTTTAAAATTATACAATTGTATTAAATAATATCAATTAAAATTATATCTGATATAAACTAATCATTTCTATATATATATATTCTTTATATCTTATTTTTTCATAAATCAAATTCACAAGTATAGCTCTTATTAAGATATTAACAAACTGAAATTTTTTCTAAAATTATAATCATAAATTTTGTTGAAAATTTTTATAAATTTTAGTCGATAATATTTATAATTATGATTATATAATCTAAAAAATTATAGGTATACTGATTTTCTTAAAATACTATTGTGTTTGTTAAAAACTTTTATAAATTTTAAGCGATAATATTTATATAGTTATACAAATTAAAAAAAAAAACTAGAGGTGACCAGATGGTGCCAACAAATGCACCATGGAGGATGGCAGATCCACGTAGGTTCAGCGCAACACGCCTACAGATCCCTGGTGGCGCCAAGCTATTAAAACTAAATAATTAATGGCAAATTAATTAAATACTTAATAAATATTTATAAGCGTTTATTAATGATAGTGATAATATGTGACAAAAAAAAATATAAACCTGTTATTATGAAGATTTATTAATTACATAACACATATGTTTATTTTTTTGTTATTTTTAAAAAAAAAAACTTAATTATTTGCTTTTAATTGTCTTTATGTAAAAAAAACTTAAAAACAAAAAAAAGGAAACCTCTTTGTAATTGATCTAAGAACCTTCTTGTAATTGATTTAAGTTATTAATTTATTTTATAAATAAATTAATAACCTAGATGACCAAATATATCATACACTCTTTAAATGATGGTGTATATTAGAAATGGCATTTGATCACGTAGAAAAGTTGTAACAGATCATGTTTGATTGAATGATTTTTTTTCTTTTAAATAAAAATGAGAATAATAATGGAATGCAGTGTTGACTTTCCTCTTTTGTTACGTGTGAATATAGAGTAATAATTCGATTTTAATGCTTGGTATATTTGAATAAATAAAATAATACAATGAAATAATAATTTATGATTTTTCAGTTGTAATTTAATTGTTTAGGTCTAAAAGTTTTAAATGTTTGAATCGTGCCAGTCATTTCCCAGGTTGGATTGAACTGGACTATATATATATATATATATTCATGGTTAAGAAAACACAGTCCGATCAAAAAATATTTTCACTTAATGGACTACAGCTAATAATTGATACATTTAAATGAGAACAAGCTTGATACTCAATCATGGTTGATTACCTATTCGGATCTAGCCGGCCTGTCACATTTTTTGGTTTAAGAAATCACGTTCCGGCGTAAAAGATTTTTGAAACAGAAAGTGTAGGAAAAAAATTAAATTAAGGAGAACAACTTAGTACATGTTTGGTTTTCAGTTTGAAGTCTCAAACACACGTTGAGCTTCTTTGAATGGTGTGCAAGATTTGTTTAGATTTTCGTTGGTTTGTATTGTATTAACTGAATTTTTGTCTAACTTACATTTGTTTAAAAGCAAAAAAAAATTATTTTTGGGTTATAATTTATTTATTAGTAATTTTTATTACTTATATTTATTTTATCAAATTTATTTTTGACATAAAATTTTTTAAATATAAATCATGTTACTATAAATTTATTTTTAATCAAATTTAAATTTATAAATACACTTTTAATTAAACTTAAATTTATTCATTCTAATCTAAATACACACTTAATCCTATAAAAAAGTGAAAATTTTGATTATAAATGTCCTAACTTAATATGGGTGGCATGTTTTTAATTAATTAAAAAAATAAATTAATTGAAATACACCAAAATTATTCTGATATCATATGAGATAAAAAAAAAAAAAAAGTAAAAAACGACATCTTTAATTTACTGCCGCAATTATGACTTTGTTGACTTTGATGGGTAAAACTTCTGGCGTTAAAAACTTGATTATCTTCAAATTATTATCTCAATTCATCCGTAAAAGTGAGACGAGTTGAGTTAAGTCAGGCTTAATTCAAACTTAGTTTGATAAAAATATAAGCTTGGTTTAAGCTCAACTTAATAAAAAAGTAAACTTATTTTTTAGTTCAAGCTCAACTCATTCTTATCTTATGAGTTAATCGACTTCGATGATTTAAGTTTGAATCTTATGTGCAAGCCAACATATATATATGAAGGAAAGATTAATTTATATCGGTGTAAATAATTTTTTTTTACATTTATTTTTAATTATTAATTTAATTTTCATCTAATAATTACTTTTAATAAAATAATCTCAATCATTAGATAAAAGTAGAACTAATAATTAAAATAAATAAATATAAAAAAAATTTACATTAATATAAACTAATCCTTCTTATATATATATATTTATATACTAAACCAATTCATGATCCTATTGAATCGAATATGACAAAGCTCAAACTATAAACTCAAATTCTCATCACAAGCTCAACTCATTTACTCATAAGCTCTTATTAAGATATTAACAAACTGAATTAAAAACAACTCACAAGTCAACCAGACTTACTTACTGCCATAGTTGTCATTCATAATTGAAAAACGATTATCATAAATTTTGTTAGAAGTGTATATATTATTAATATTTTTTAAAAGTATTAAATTTAATAAAAAATTATGATAAATAATATTAAAAATATATATATACTATTAATAATAAAAATTTCATAACTCTTCATAATTGGAAGTGATAGTGCCAATATGATCTCTTTTAAGGCTTTCTCTATGATGCACCCTGTTCATTGGGGGGGTGCATCAATGCACTGTAAGCATCAGAGAAACTAATCAACATGTGACTTTTTTACGTATAACCGGTTAACAGGTGGCAAAGTGAAATTAAAGTTTTTGGAATAAAAAATGCAAAAAAAGTAAAATAAAATTAAATGTATTACATGATTTTGATCCTTCTGTCTTTGCTTAAACCATCCATGAGCAAGATAAAACAAACCTTCGCCAGAATCAGAGATTTCGGCAACCACATTTCCCTGTCCAAGAAGAACAAGAAGCTCCACTTGGCTTTCTTAACCGCACTACTTCTTGTGGCCTCCGTCATCACCATTGTCGCCGAAGTAAACTCCCACAAGAACTCCAGCAACAACAACAATGCCTTCTCCTCCTCCCTCTCCCACCATTCCCACGCCATCATCAAAAGTGCTTGCAGCACCACATTCTACCCTGAACTCTGCTTCTCAGCCATATCCTCCAAACCCGGCGCCACTCCTAATATTTGTTACAGTTTGTTTTTTTCAGCATTAATGTTAAGGTTGGTTAATAGCAGTGGTAGATTATATGCAACGGTGTAGATGGTTCCTGTAAAATTTCGCCATTACCACTGCAGCCGACACTGTCTTGAAGTCCCCATTATTGTCTGCCGCCACCACTATGTCCGCCTTCACTGCCGCCGCCTGAGAAGCCTCCTGTCTACTGCAGAAATCCACTCCGGCCACTTGATCCCACCCTCCACCTCCTCATCCTTCTCCGCCATCAGCTTCCTACTATTCCTCCCAACCATCATTATCATCTTCGGATAATGTTTCTTAAAATTAAAATATACACATTATATTTATATCATAAATTTATATAAAAAAATATTAAATTAAATTATATATTATTATAATTTTTTTAAAATATAAAACAAATTTATAAATAAATTAAATAAAAATTAAAATATTTTAATTAGACTAATAATAATTTCGATAGTTGGCTATATCATTGTCAGTATTAGTCATGTTCTTGGTCATAGCCAACACGTACGTTGCAGCACATGTGCTCCACAAGAATCTGCCCTTTAAAGAATTAATATTTTATTCGTACCGTTACCGGATATTAATGCGAGCAACTCCTAATAGCAGGTAACACCTATGTGGATCCATGCTCCATAACATCACAGGTGCGCCGTAAAACCAGTCCCCCTTCAAACATCAACTTTATATCTTTCTCCATTCATTTAAATAAAGGGGGCATTCATTTGTACCAAATAAAATAGAGCATTTATTGCCATCTTTATTTGTCTATGTTTTCTTCTCAGGAGTATATCTCATTTAAGAGTTATGAAATTAATTTTTTGGATAAGCAAAATTTGTTTTAGTAGTGTTATTTTTATATATGGCCTATTTTACTTAAACCAACATATGTTTATTTTATTTATCTACTGTTATTTTTGATTAATTATTTTTTGTTACTAGTTTCTTAAAATATCTTTTATTTATTAATAAATGTGTTACATTTAATCATCTATTTATTAAAGAGTATTTTAAGAAAAATAAAAAAAAAAATTGAAAATAATGATAATAGACATTCCCTTAAATAAAGAGAAATGTTACATGTATAATTTTTTTAGAATTTTGTTATATTCTCCTAAAAGTTTATCCTAATAATCATTTTAATATTAAATAAAAAAAAATATATTTAATAAAAAATTAAATACATTTAATGTTTTGAAAATATAAAAAAGCATTCAATGTTTTTTTTATTTAGTAATTAAAAAATTAATAAAAAAATTATGTAAAAAGATTTAGAATTGTTCTTTTTTTTAATAGAAACATCACTAACATCAAAATTTCACCATTTATTCTTGGGAGCGTGGGGTGTCTATTGATATTTTTTTGTATTTCTTGTGATTCTTATTTAATTAATATTTTATTAAATGAGTTAATTTAAATTATTATATTAAAACAAATTAAAAGTTATTTAATAAAAAATTAATGAATAAAATTGACAACACATACAAAAGAGTAATAATAGATAAGTAACTTTTCCATAATTAGATAATGAGAATTTCTATGATCTTCTAATAAATTTAATATTTAAGATGAGTTTTTAAATATTAATTGAATGCTGAATTTATAATAAATATTTAAAAAAAATCAATACCAAGGAAATAATTTACAGCTCATTGCATATAACAAATCCTGAAAAAAAATGATTACTATAAAAATCCCTAAAAATAATATAAAGATAATATTTATGATACATGTATAGGAACGTCACTGACAACAAAATCTCACCATTGATTTGATGTGGTTTATTCCCATTGATCACCATTGATAGAAATATTATTGCAACTTATCAACTGTTTTGACTCACGTAGCAAACTCTACTAATTTTACCATGCAATAATCAATTTCCAATCCCACTTGTAAATGTCTATATATTCCCCAATTGGCATTACATAATGATTTATTTATATGAGAAATCTCTCTTGGATTTTTCTAATTTTGGCGATACGGGACTTGATCAATTACTTTAACACTCCAGCAACTTTTCGATGGAATTATATGTATATGTAAATATTTAATGAAAAGAGTTTTTATTGTGAGAAGATAAAAAAATAAATATTGAATATATAATCATATATAGATGATCAAAATTAAAAATTATTTAAAAGTCGTGTAATCATTTAAAAAAATTACATACATATTTATGTACTAATTTTGACCGTTTATGTAAGATTCAATAGTCTAAATTCATTTCTCTCACTTCTTATAATAAACAATCATCTCACCAGATACGCTCCTTTTATCTCTCTCTCTCTCTCTCTCTCTCTCTCTCTCTCTCTCCTCTCTCTCTCTCTCTCTCTCTCTCTCTTCTATTTATTATGCATTCTTGTTACTCTATTTATTTTTCAAGCTTTTGAGTTTGAGCTAGCAAATTATACCATTTTTATTATTCTAAGTGTGAGTGAAAGAAATTCTATATGCAGAAGAAATGGTAAAAGTGAGAATCATATAAATGGATAGACTCATGAACCTACTATCTTAATGTTTTGGGTTAATATATATGTGGTGTCAAACCCACTATTTTGATTCTTCGCTTAACCCATAGAAGATTAATTAAGCTCATGGAAGAAGATCTCTTTTGTATTTTGAGCTCCCCTAATCCCAACACGTGATATCAGAGCTAGATTCGCTAAATCTAAAGATGAGTATGAAAATAATGATTTGTACTCTCATGGTTGCTATCCCCACTGAGAAAGAGCTATGAACTACAAAAACCCAAATGGAGTGGTAAGACGTGGCTCCAGTGGATTCGTCACCAACCCATGTTGTGGAGAATTTAACAAGCACACACTCCGACATTAGAGTGAGCAGTGGGCTCTTGGAATGTGAGTTAAGGTGGTATAAATATATGTGACTCTTGGATATCGAGCTAGGTGTCTGATGCTAGGTGTGAAACAAACAAGGCCTAATGATACTAGGCTTACAAGGCCTTGATGCCTGAAAAGGTCAGATGATACTGTGAAAATACTCCAAAAAAGAAAAAAACATAAAAGACTTTCGCTCGAGGGAGAGATTGTTAGGATTTTAAATCTCACATCGTGTGGAGGACTCATGTGGAAAAAAACATAAGAGACTCTTGTGTGGAGGACTTACTCGAGGGGGAGATTGTTGGGATTCTAAGTCTTACTTGGAAAAAATATAAAAGACTCTCATGTGGAAGACTCACACTTAAAGAGTGTTAGGATTCCAAATCTCACATTGAGAAAGAATGATAAAACTAAGAAATGTACTTATGTTTGCCTAAATGATTTTTTGCCAACAAAAATATAGTACTGCCATTTGTATCCCACTCGTATCTTTCAGACATCAAATTTATAAGAGTTGGATTGTCGTGAAAGGAGGCAATATCCCAGTTGTCAATAGTAAAAGTAGGGAATTAATATTCTTATTTAAAATTTTCATATGATAAAGTTATATAAAGAGAGAAATAAATATAAAGACTTAAATAATAAAGCTCTCTTAAAATTTGTTGAAACTTATGTTAGAGTTTTTATATCTATCTTTCTCTTTACATGACAAGATTATGTGAAATTAGATCCATTCCCGTAAAATTAAGTGCCGTAAGAGCAACCACAACAGATCTCATACTTGGACGTCGCTGTGGATCTTCCTCTGTACACGCTTTGGCAAGTTGTGCCACCTGCAAGCAGAAAAATGGCCAAAGCTTGACTAATGTTGAAATCAGAAGAACAAAATGTTGATATGCTTCATGATAGCTGATACCTCGTGAACTGAATCAATTGAGTAGTTATCTCCAAGCCTAGGATCCACTAGTTTTTTAAGACCTTCCGTAGGATCTGGCTGATGATCAAGAACTTCAGCAAACTGCCATACATATTAACAAAAAAATTAAAAAATAACAACAACAACAACCAAGTATTTTTCCACTAGGTGGGGTCAGCTACATAGATCAAACGACGCCATTGTGTCCTATCATAAACTAAGTCTTCAGATATGCTATTCAGATCTAAATCTTTTTTAATCGTTTCACTTATAGTCTTTCTTAGTCTTCCTCTACTTCTAACTATTGGGCTATTATCTACCTGATTTACTCTTCTTACAGGGACTTCTAAGGGTCTTCTCCTTACATATCTAACAAAAAATTAGAAAACAAGAAAGGAAAATATAGTTCTTAATTATTTATGTAAAATCACTAGGATGCCATTCGAAAATAATAAATAGTGGGATCTTAAGAATCACCAAAGCTACTAGGCCCTTGAATTCGGCACCAGATTCATCAGTTCTCATTACAGCTTCTTTAGCAGAAATAAGTTCATAAAGAACAACTCCAAAAGCGTAGACATCTATCTTGGGAGAAATACTGCCATATGCATTTCTGCATATAAGAGAATGGAATCATTAAACTTGTGCACAGAAAATTGAACTCGTTTTTCCTTTTATGTCAACGAAGAAGAATGTAGACGTGTCAAGTTAATATATACTGAGAAAACTTCTCCTCAACTGCATTTCAAGGAAACCAAGTAGCTACACACAAATACAATTTCAACATTCATTTAAGCATTCAATTAAAAGGGAAAAGAAAAGCGCAATTGCTATCATATATAATTCAATACCCCAACTTGACAGACCAAAAGAAGCAATTGGTTCACAAGATATGCATATAATTATGAAAGAGGACTTCTAAATTTGAGTTCATCGTTTTATGCTTACATATATATGAATGCTCTCATTGGTTCTGTTGTGCATTTATTTGTGAGTAATTGAAATTAATCAATTTCAAGACAGAGGATTGCCTACAAACTTATATATCATAGTTATTTCTTGGCCTAAAATAAGGTTTTCTGCTCCTTAATTCCTCCAAAACTCCAAATATGTCCTACTGCTAAGTTACCACATAAAGAGAATCATACTCTGGTGGCATGTATCCAAATGTGCCCACCATATGAAGAGAGAGAAGTGGCAAACTTCCATCTTTACTCAGCTTGGCTAATCCAAAATCTGCCACCTGAAAATATGAATATTTTAGGATCATCCGAAAATTTCTCAAAAAGGATAAAAAAGTAATAAGCTTTCAAAAGATACTGAAAACTTATTCAACCTTTGCATGGAAGTTTTTGTCTAATAAAATATTTTCTGACTTTATGTCACGATGGATATATACAGGCACTGTATGCTCGTGAATGTATTCAAGAGCTCTCGCTACATCCACGGCAATCTGCATCCGGGTAGACCATGGCAGATGTTCTCTCCCTGGTAACAGTTTGATTTTATCATTAACTACTAGGTCATAAGAATCACATTAATGAACAATCAGTGAAATTTGATATTTTTCATGTGCTTATCTCACCTGATTTACGTAGATGTTGACTTAAATTTCCATTGTCAATGTATTCATAGACAAGGAAGAGAGAGCCCTCAACACAATATCCAATCAAGCGTAGCTACATTACATGGTCATCAAGAGGTAGAAACAACATATAAGAAATAGAAGACAATATAAACAACAATTTAAAGCAATCAATGTGTTGAAAGAATATTTCTGAATTTTTTGCTTCAATTTCAAGTGTTCAGGTATGATTCACATTATATAGGCTTATGTCAATAATTACTTACTTAGAATAGAGATAAATTACAAGAAATAAATTTGTCTTAATAGAATAATCAAATCTATTTTAATAACGAAAATAATGAAATAAATCAAATCTATTATAAGATATCATCTATGATATTATAAAATATTTCAAGATATAATAAAAATATTTTTCAGATATTCTAACACCTCACTTGAGCTAAAGCTTCCTAAGCTTGAGTTTGTAATAATTAATTAATTTGATAGTGTGATAGTAGCTGGGACAGACGAAGACGGGGCTAGTGCATCTGGGACAAAGAGCTGGGGCTAGAACATCTGGGACAAAGAGTCGAGTTAGTGTGAATCATATAACTAACATAAGTTACCATCGAAATAATCGTCGATGAGAACAAAAGTCACTACTAATATGATTCATTCGTGAGTGAAGAGTCAACACTGGAATGATCGTCGGTGGAAAGAGAAACCATTAGTATGATCCATTAGCTAGTGAGAAAAGAATGACATGACAAACACCGGCATTAAAGTATATGTAGAGATGAATTTATTCTCATTCTCCCCCTCCATGAGGATAGTGACAGCGATGAAGGTTGACTCTAAACCCAATGATGAACTGGTCTGATAGGCTATGAAGGCTAATTGAAACCCAGCGATGAAGGCTGATTGAAACCCAGAGATGAAGACTGAATCTAAACCCAACGATGAAAAATTATTTGATTAATAATAAAGGCTGGTTGAAACCCAGCAATGAAAGCTGGCCTGATAAGTAATGAAGGCTGATTGCAGCGGAAATAACAGAGGCTCAGAGATCGGGAGCAACAAAACTAAATATTGGTATGATAGTGGTGAATAATGCTAAGGAGTTCCAAAAACTCTACACCGTGAAAAAGGAGATATTCTCCTCAAGGTAGATATCATGACTCTGATAACATGTTAAAAGAATATTTCTAAATATTGTTATTACTTCAGTTTCAATTGTGCAAGTATGGTTTACATTATATAGGCTTATGTCAATAAGAAATCATCTATAATACTCTAAAATATTTTAAGATAAAATAAAAATATTTTAAGATATTTTTCAGTTAATCTAACACAATGAAATATAGGATGCATGAATCCAATTCTTAATGTGCAGAAACAGAAGTAAACATTGACAACAGGAATAACAGAGGTAGCAAACGACAAATTTCTTCCCCTAAGCAAATAATTTAAAGATACTTGTTGTGAATGAACATAGACATAGGAAAATCTTATAACACTAGTTTGAGTGACAACATCTTTGTGGAACAAACTATAAAAACATCTTTAGATCATACACAAACAATGAGGCCATTTTTCTACTTATTTGTATTTTCTTGAAATTTTCTTTCTTGGGGAAAATGGAGATGACATGGATAGTAAGTTGTGGTTCTACTGAGTGTATCTTGAATTTTTGGTGACCTGCATCATGACCGAGTCAGACAATTTTGTATTGATTTCCTTGGATTACTTGTAACTCAAGTCAATATGTGAGACTCATGGATGCATTATGCATTACCATTTCTTGTTAAAGTCTACCACCATGGTACACTCTTAGTTCATTGTGATAGTTAACTTCTGCTTCTCCACTTGCCATAGGTCTATATATATGCTTTGATACACAGTTCTGAGAATGGAACATCAGTATATTCTAGTTGCACAAAAAATAAAGGGCAACCAAGTGCTATAAACCTCCTGCTATGTTCATGTCAAGGAAGCCTCTGACCCATTATGTGAGTCTATAGTAGATAGCCTTTGTATTTGAAATAGGTTGATTTCATGACTTGAACACATGACATTCAAGTCACATAGTGACAACTCCAACTGTTGCGGCAAGGCTCCCCTTATATATTCTAGTTGCACACAACAGATTTATTATGTGGTAACCTCCCAACCAAACACTTTGAAGACATCTTATATCGTTTGCCCTTACGTATGGTGCAGATATGATTCTCAAATAATTAGATTTGCTGGATGTTGATCCATTTAACTTGTTTCACTTTACATTAGTGTATTATTCCAGTAAAGAAAGCAGACAAGATATGCTTTAATTTGGGCAACAGCCTAGCAGTGCCTCAATTTACTGACTTTCACGATGTATTGTACTATGCTTCTTTGAGAAGAGATAACTATAATCATATCAATCATTTCCCGGATAATGGCAACATCCAAAGTTTTTGAAACTTAGAATATATATTTCTTATGAATAGAAAGTGTTTATGATACAGAAATTCACTTTGGTACAAAATTGATTAATGACTAGAGAAAATAAAGAATGGGAAAGAAGAAACTCAAGAAATAAGAGCAAAGGAGAAATTGAGGGAAGATCAATTGGATATCCAACAAATTAATCCTTAAAAACTTTGATCATGCACAAAAGACAAAACTGATCCTTACCTAGGCAATCATGATAAAGTGGAAAATAAAAAAGCTAATAAATGAGGAATAGAACTCAATGCTAAATAAATCCAGCACAGGAAACTAGGAGTGTAAATTGATTCTGATAACCCGATCAATTCGACCAATCCAAATCGAACCAATTAAGTTAGTTCAGTTTGGTTTGGGTATATTAATTGGTTCGGGTAAAATTTGAACCAATTAATGATTAATTAGTTCGGTTCTCAAATTTAAAATTTTAAAACCAAACCAAACCAAACCAAACCATTTTTTTACTTATTTTAATTTTAATCTAATCTGTGAAAGTTGAAAGTTGAAACTTGAAACCCATTTCAAGTTTTCCCAAATCAATTCCCCCTTTCAATTTTTTCCCAAATCGAACCCTCCTCCCTCTCCTGCCCGTTGACCTTGCCGCTCGCTCGTCGCCCCTTGCTGCTTGCCACTGATGCTGCTCTCACTCCCACTCCCACTCCATCCCTTCCAACAAGCACATCGTCTGCTGCATCCACAAGCTCGCCTCTCTGTCTCCACGCAGTCTTCAAAGAGAGAGAATCGATACCTGCAATTTGGTACTTCCATTCTTTCATTTTTTTGTTGTCACTGGTGGTTCTGTTCTGCATTTTCGTTCTATGCTAGAATGCTCCACAAGCTCACCATTTTGCATTCTCATTTTTCAATCTTTCTAGGGTCTAGGGTTTTGCGTTCAACTCATTGAGACACTCAAAACGCACACGCTTTTTCGCTTTTGAGGTGAGACAGAGGTAGAAAAATCAAATGGTTTTGTTTTTGGTTTTTGTTATGGTAGAATATTTGGTTTGAGTTACTCTTTTTTCTTCGGAGGTCCTCATTTTGGTTTGAATTTTCTCTATTTTCTCGAATACTAACCCCTCATTTTTTATTGTTTAAACTGCCAATTAACACCCATTTGTCTCGTTTCTTTCTTGTATCATCTTTTTTTTTATGAGTTCATCCAACATGTTGAAATGGAAGGGTAGATGAATGAGCTTAGAAATTCGGGGCTCCGTTTTTTTAAGGAGCTGGGTTTTAGTTTGTTGGGCCAATTGTGCTGCATTGTTTAAATTTACGACTATGTTATGCATTGTGTTGGAATGGCTTCGGGTTTGTACCTGGAGTTTGTGTCCGTTTATGGGGTGTTGCATTCATGTGTTATTAAATGTGAAAAATGATTCTATTTTTTTACCCTTATTGGGAAACAAATTAGAATGTGAATCTTTAAGTGGGGAGCTAGTAATTTAAAGCATGAATATGTGGTTGGTGATGATAGTTTGAAAATTTGAAAGGAATCATTGGCGGCAACCTTTTCATGCTTGCAATAGTTGCCCAATATACGTGTTAATAAGTATAGTGACTAGTACTTTACGTATTAACTACCATAGTTTTTTGCATTTTGCTATCAATTTAATTGGTTTCTTTCAAAGTTGCTTGTGGGTATGCTGCTAGTATGCTACATCTGTCTGTTCATGCATTTCCTTTCCTGTGCAAATATTTTAAGCTGGAGTTGGCTTTTTTACTTTCTACTTAGACATTATTTTGGCCTTTCCTTTAGTCTGTATGGCTTTATATATGTTATGCTTATTACCTTTTAAATAATTGATATAATATGGTGCCAAATCTATAATTATTGAAAGATTTCACATGGTAATGCAGTGCATGAAATTGATCCACAAAATGTTCATCACATCATATTCTACTTGCATGTTTTTTAATTATGTATGTATTATTATTTAATAAATGAATGAGGAAAGGGCAGAGTTCCAGTGAGAGGTTGTTTATAAATTGAATGCTTGGAAATATAAACACACTGCAAATATTTTCTTTCTTGATACATAGTAATTGCATAACTGATGTTTCCTACACCCGTTCCTCTTTTACCCAATGAGAGAGTTGGGTTTGATGATGATAAACTTGCAATTGCATGTTGTTGGTTAGGGTATTGGTAGAGGGATTCTTAGGTGACTTTGTGTTGTTAAAGGGGTTGAGACTAAAGAGAAGTGGATTAGTCGATTTATTATATATATAAAGTCAATTTATTATATATCCGTCAACCACCATTACCATTCTTGGCCTGAATGGGTCTCTTTCATTTTCTGCAATAATTTGGGTCTGATTGTCATTTTCCATCTTTAGGATTATATAGATCAATAGAATTATTGGTATTTACTAATAACTGAAACTAGGTGTGCCACTAAACTTTCTAAAGTATTTCAATTATTCAAGATGTTGCCAGCCTAAAACCATGCACATGCAGCAATACAAAAGTCTAAGGTTACTAGAAAAACAAAAACAAAGTCATTCTTCATGCTCTTGATATGTCTTTCCTATCTTAATTAACATAGTAAGACTCATATTCTTTTATCATTGATTGATTTGTAATTTGTAAAGTCTTCTCCATGCTTTATCATTGATTGCTTTGATTCACATTCTCCATTCTCCATGCCCACACATGACTTATACAAACAAGTGCTTATTAAGGAATATATTTAACTAATAGTTATATTTTTGTCTTTTTTGTAGGTTAATTAACACCAACAAATGACAAGTGATCCATTTGGAACTAGTGGGACTCCAAGCACTGGTGGTGGTGGAACTCAAGTTGGAAATGCTACCACTCCAACACAAATGAGTGCTTGACGCTCCAATGGTGGTTTTTAGCAGGATAAAGCAGCTAATATAACTGCATGCAAGGTATTTATCAGCGTGAAAACAACTATCTAAAATGCTAAATGTATGTGAAGGTTAAAATGCCTTAAAGTTTACTTTTCTGTCAGCATAAATTTACTTCTAAGAGGGTTTACAATTATTGTTCCATGTTTATTGCTTTCACTTCTATGTTGTTCGCTGCATGGTGTGATGATCCTTTAGTTGTAGGACATCTGTGATTCTATTCTTTTTTTTTCATGTGCATTTGTAGTTTCGTTTAACTAGTTTCTTCTTAGTTTGTAACTAGTGGACATCTCATAAAATTTGAATCATACAGAATTAAGATGTGTTAAAAAAAATAATGGTTAACCCGATCACCCGAACTAAATCAATCTGTAGATGTTCGGTTCAGTTTGATTCGGATTTGGCTATCAAAAAATACAAAAATCGAACCAAATCAAACTAATTAATTTTGATTGATTTAAATTTATTTTTTCTCAAAAATCGAATCAAATGACCCACTTATACCCTTACAAGAAACTACAACAACATTTACTTTAATAATATTTCAAGATCAAAGATAATAAATTCTCAATACAAATTGAAATAATCATGCCTATGGCCAGGCTAATGTTAAATCCCTTTGTAAAGCCATCAATAATCTTCTTAGAATAAACCTCCATCTATTATCTAAATAAGTAGGAAAAAATCCTGTATATTTTACTCAATTCATGTTTTAACGCAGCAATCGTATTTATTTATAGAGACATGAAAGAAAGAACAAAACGTTCTTTAAATTTGAAAGGTTACCAGGTTCAAGTGATGAACATGTGTCAAGACTTTCAGTTCTGCGAGAAATTCTCTTGATGCTTTCATCTTCATCTTCTTGATAGCAGCTTTCTGTGTAATTGAATAGTGCTTATTTTTTATCAGAATATATACATTAAAATGGGCACATGCGAGCGCTACAAAGTAGAAACAATTGCGTATTATCCTACGGGCAACTACAAAAAAAAAAGATAATTAATCTACTGTGATAATCATGTATATTTGTATGCGCAACAAAAGTGCGAGTGATTGTTTACTGAACCTTCATAAACCTCCTGTCCATCTCCTCTCATCCATTTTGACCCTTAAAACAAATCACTCTTAATCCTTTTTCACTAGTTCTTTCTAGCTTGAGTTCAACAATCACCTTATCTTTTGCATAACCAAGAATGTATTGGCTAATGGACTGACACTCAGAAGAACAAAATTATATTAATTTATCTAATTTCTTCAGAATACAATACGAATCCTCATTTATAATATATTTATTTGGTAGAACAAATTTATTCAAAATAATATATTTGCTAGAACAAACTTAAAGACAAATTTACCCCCAACTCTGCTACATAACACCTCTCTTATATTTGGTGGAACGCCATATATATATATCATTCACAAAGAGAAACTAAAATCTTCCAAATTAAACATTTCACTCGTAATCTTAATTAAGAAGTTAAATAATCAGTCAAACAGCAAATATAGATGCATTATTAATTGAAAGCTCCTCATAAAATTTTAAACAATTATATAACATTTCTTTCAAATGCATGTAATTATATCTAACAACGCATGAGATTACAAACCTCGCCTCTCAACTCTGCATAGTAGACTGCCCCAAAACCACCTTGACCAATTTTATTAGCCATACTGAAGTTATTTGTGGCATTGGCTAGTTCTTTATATGAAAACTCATAAGATTTGTCCACCTTAATGCTTGTGATACCAATACCACCACTCGCAGTAGGACCACCAGAATCTGAAGTTTCGAATTCTGCATTACCAGAGGCTTCGTATGAAAGAGGAATCAATAGGTGTTCCTATATATCTAGTCATCAACTATATTTTCATTTTCTTTGTATATTGTTCTTTTGTTTCATGATGCACGACTGAGGAAAAAAAGAACAACCATAACAGCAAACAAGTTTGATGCATGTCAGCATGTAAAAGGATGTTGTTGAGCTGGTTAAATGGAATCATCAATGTAGTTTCTTTCTGAGTCTATGATTTTACTATTTATTGGATACTGTTATGCAGGAACAACATAAACTATACTGAATCCAACAAGAATGTGGAATTTAAAGATCTCCAAAAAAAAAATTTATCAATGACAGGACAGCAGTTGTAAACTTTTTCCTTTATGGGGTGTTTGGAATGTAAAATTTGATTTAATTTGTACAAATTTTATGTTTGAAATGTTAAAAAATAAGAATAATTTAATTTTTAAATCCTATAGATTTAAATGGTTTGGATTTAGAAATTTTGTCAAATATGGTGAGATTCCTTTAGATTTGATTTGATTTAAAATAGATAAATTATTGTACTCTCACTAACTCTACATGGATCATCTATATTATAAGAGTTAAAATTAAAATAATAAAATGAATTAAATCAATTTTATTTATAATAAAAATTTCAAACATAAGAATTGATTTACAATTGTAAATAAAAATTTAATTTCCAAATCTAATCAAATCATTTATAAGAAAATTGAGAACTACAATTTAGTAAGTATAGTAAGATTATTTGAATTTGATTTTTGTTTTTTGAACAGAATATTTTTATAGATATTATTATGAAAATAATTTTAAAGTATTATCACCATTAAAAAATCTTCTTCAAAATGCACCTACCCAACAATTACATTTTCCAAACTTTGAATATTTGAGTTTTATTATATATAGTAAAATAAGTTATTGTTTAGTTATCAAATCAGTCAAGTCTTTACTCATATTTAAAAACGTTTTTATTATTTACTCTTTTGAATAAGTGTGATTAAATAAAGAAAATTTAAATATAATGGGAAGTCATTTTATTCTCCACATTTCTTTTCACATTTATTTTGAATAAGTGTAATTAAATAAAAATAATTTAGCATAAAAGTTAAAACCTATTAAATAATATAAAAAAAAAAAATAAATATGATAAATAATATTAGTCAAAAGAATATAAAAAGAAGTACATATATTATTAGTTTTTTAATTTGGTAAGTATTAAATTATATTAATATTAGAGTCTAAAGGGGAAAGGTAGATTGGTAGAAGGAAAAAGGGAAGAACGGGTTTGATGAAATATAAGTAGAAATCTATATACCCTTCTTAACTGGAGCAGAGTTTACTTTGGAATCTGCCGAGGGTAATATTTTATTCGATACCTTCTTCTTTTGGTAATATTTAATATACACACAAAATGCAAATAGCAGAATCCCTGCTAGCAGTACTCCAACAGATATTGCGGCGATAACCCCGCCACCTCCCGCTAGACCTGCTTGTATAGAAGCAATATATATGAGCTGAAAATAGCATTGACATTCTATTTTTAAAATATCCTTACCTTGGGTCTGATATCATATGAATATCAAACTCAAGTGAAGAAAATCATCATATAACCAACTTTCTGAGGGAGTGAGAAGGTCAAAGACTCAAACCTCCTTTGCTGCAAAGGAAAAATGAAAAAAACGAAGGTTTTTTAGAGTACGAAAAAAAAGATGGAACTTCATGGGAAATAACATGGACAGTACGGCAAATATATTTACCGAAGGGGCATATAGCTTCCATTTTGGTCTGGAAAATGAAAGAGAAATAAAATGTGAGGCAAGTATTTCAAAATGGATATACAGTATGTCAGTAACCAGAAACAAGTTGAAAGAATGTCAAACAAAAAAAACTATATAAAAATGAATTCAAACAAAAAAAAAACAGAAAAGAAAAAGAAACAAGTTGAAAGATGCAGCTATAAGCATGATGCTCATCAAGTAAGCTATAGTTAGCATTATCGAAAATTTCATTATAGGAACAGAAGGATTGAAATTTCATTATCTATGTATTTTTTAATTTTATTTTAATTTTAGAGAAAAAAAAATTAAATAATTATAAAAAAAATAATTTTTATATATTCTATTTATTTTTATATATTTTAAAATTTTTAAATAAAAAAAATTATTTCATTTCTTTTTTTTTTTTTTTTTAATTATTTATCATCTAAATATAGTATAAAACAGATTCGGCTGTGACCTATTTCTCCTGTAAAAGACTAAACCGGGGTGGCAAAAATATGAAATAATTCTCACACATAAGTTGTTAAATCATTATTTAACACTAGTGGATTGACTCTCAATTTGCATTTTTTATTATTTTGTTGTGTTTATATAAAATTATTTATTAAACTATTAAATGTTACAATACATACATATATTGAAAATGAAATTATAAAGAAAGAACAAGGGTTGGGAGGGATGCTTAGAAACAAAGAAGAAGAAAGGAGTTTTTGAAAAGTATATTGAAATTGAAATTTAAACAGAAAAGGAGTTGTAAAGTGTAAATTGCTTTGGGCGTGGTTGTGAGTGATAGAAGTTGCAGTTTTTTTTTTTTTTTTTTGGGGGGGGGGGGGGGAGATCAACAGATAGAAGTGGGCAAGACGATTTTGGACGTGCTTGTGATGATAATTACAGTATTTTCTTTGGGTAAATTGATAGAAGGAGGCAAAGAGCATGAGTTTACATTATTATTCTTTTATTTATGAGAAAATGAAATGGCTTTTATTCTTTTTTTAATTAAGTGATAATGACTTTTTGGAAAGATCAAAATTTTGATAGCAAACATAATTTTTCCTGATAATAGATAATAGATGTATAAAAGTTGGAAACTTTAAGTTAGAAATGCAGTAATACCTTTTCCTGGAATATAAACCAGACCGCTTCCTTGGCTGAAATCCACACCTGGGTTGTACCTCTGCAACAACTCCGGCTCAAGTTTCATCTGGTTTGCAATTGACTGCAAAGTATCCCCAGCACTAAGTGGGTATGTGATGAACAACCCATAATCCTTGGAAACCTCCGTGTTCCCACAGGAGCAGTTAACCGTCACATTAAACGTTGCAAAATCAGTAACAGTAGCGTTTTGTGAATAAATGTTGAATCTTTGCATCCACTCCTCGGTGGTCAAATTGGAAAAGACCTTCTCTGCAACCGAGGCATAGGTATCATATGGCTGAACCGTGTAAAGAAATGTGTGACCCAGAAATTCACCATTGATGCAATCACAAGGGAATGGAACGTTCACTCTGATATAGGATTTGAGGGAGTATTTGTTGCTTATCTTGTCTTTGTTGTAGCTGACAATATCTTCAGGTTTTGAAACCACCTGGGATTCCATAATCTCTGAAATATATTGCAGGTTAGAACCTTCCCAAACATAGTAGGAAGCTAGTGCTATGTCACAACCCCTGCTACACTTTGATTCTGCACTCAAGGATATAGAGGTCAACAACAACAAGAATAAGAAAATAACTGATAATCTGAATCTAGGTTCCATTGGATATATCGAAACCTATTCACAGGATCAAATGAAACAAATAAAATGACTCAAAACAAAAATCTCTGTGTGTTGAATACGAAAATCGGTTCTGGAGAAGCAGAAAGCTTGAAATGTGATAGTCTCATACCAAAGTTTTGATTTTAAAAAAAAAATTGAACACAGACAGACAGACTACACAAAATTTCTAAGCCTTCGTTTGGATGAAGAGAAAATGAGAGGAAAGAAATTGAACACAGACTACACAAGTTTTGATTTAAAAAAAAAAAATTGAACACAGACAGACAGACAGTCAGCATTTATCTTAAATATTTTTTAATGTTTTCTCTATTTTCTTTCTTTCTCATTTTCTCTTCGTCCAAACAATCTATAAGAGAATCATTGATTATTTAAAACAAAAATAACATAATAAGTAATGATGACTTCTGATCTGGTCAAACAATTATTGCTGTCATGTCATGGACCCAATTACTGTTGATCGACAATGGAAAAACAGTGCTTGTTTAATTTGTTTTGTTTTTATTTTTATTGAAATATTTTTATTAATAACTATAAAAATATCAAATTATTTTTATTTCATTTTTGTTTGTATATTTTTATTAAAAAATGATGAAAATAATAAAAATAAAAGAATAAAAGAATAAAAGAATAAAACAAAATGAAATAAATAGCCTGTCAATTTATTATTAAGAAAATTATTTATGAAGATTTAGAATAATTAAAATTATTATTAAAAAGAATAGTTATTAGAATTTAGAATTATTCTTCTAAATATGGTTATACATATAAATAGTTAGTTAATTAAGTAAAAAAACAAAAATAGTGACAGCCAAATGTCAAGTGCTATTATGTGAGTCGTGTTGGTTTGAAATTTGTATTTCCAATTTGTTTAACTGATTGTGCCGTTTTGTTTTGTTTTTTGTTTTTTGTTTTCATTTATTTAGTTAAGCTTTCCATTAGCATTTGGACGGCAGCAAATCAGACAGATTAGTCTGGCTACGCTTCGATAAATGACAATGGACGAAATAATATGAAATAGAATAATTTTTTTTAATGAAAATGTGTTTAGAAATTACTTTAAAAACTAGGGTGAAATAATAAAGAAAGGTCAAGAAGTTTTTCATTATTATTTAAATTAAAGTCTTTAATTTTTGTCTCTCTAATTTAAGAGTAAAAAATGGTTTAAATATTTTATTTATCTCTCTTATTAAATTTATTAATATTTAAATAATAAAATAACATGTTCTTTTTTATTCTATTTCTTATATTTTTATTTCATTCTATTATAAATTACTTTATTCCGTTCTCTTTCCCTCTCTAGACATAGACTTTAAGCCAAGAGATTGAGAATGTTTCAAGGTTGTGTTATAAGATAAAGTTGAAGGGCCTTTCAAATGGAAAATAATCATTTTCTCTTTCTTTTTTTTAACCTGGAAAACGTCATAATAAAACAACTAAAAGGTTTAGCTGGCGTGGCTAGCAGCTAAAGAGACTGACTAACTGAAATGATTTTTTTTAAATAAAGCAAAATGGGGGATGAAATGAAAATGTGACGAAAGAGTAATGTTACTAAGCAAGAAAAAATTTCAGACTTACAGTAATTATTGTTAGATAAGTTAAAATAATGAGAATTATTCATCTATTTAAGAGTGAATAATAATGTCAACATATTCTAATAACAACTCTAACAAATAAATTCTAACTATTTAGTATTTTCCGTGAAAGAAATGTAATGTTCATTATCATGTTTTGTTATGTCAGGTGTGAATAAGAATAGAATAATGATAAACTCTACATTTGGTATATTAGAATTAATAACAACATACAATGTTTATAGTAAAAACAAAATAACAATGAAATAAATTTAATTTTTTTAGCTGAAATTAAATTGTTTACTTTTAAAGGTTTCAAATGTTTGATTTGAGTTAGAACAATTACAGAAAGCCAAATCAAACTTAACGGGTTAGACCTAATTAATGATTGACACATTTAAATGAAAACAAGCTTGACCCTATCCAATCATAGTTCATTTTACATATTTGGATTTGGAGTCAGGCTATTTGCATTTTCAATTATCTATTTATAGTTTTTATTAATCACTTATAATTTCATAGAAAAAAGATTAAAATTATGATTGATTAGTAAAAATTACATATTAACAATTAAGAGTATTAATAGTAATATTTTAAACATCAAATTGAATATTTGATCTGATGAAATTTTCAAGTTATGATTCGATTTATTTAATCAATTAAATTTATGATTAAATTATAATTAAATTGTGATTAAACCAAATAATATTCAAATCAAAGAAATAACAAATTCACAATTCATCTAATTTAACTAGTCGTCTGGTCCAATTTTTTAATCATTAGCCAATAACATCACCTTTAATTTGAGCCCGGCTAGCTTATTTTTTGGGTTTAAAAAAACACGTTCTAGCGTAGAAGATTATTGTGTGAATTAACGTTAAAATTCATTTTTTAAAAGTAACAATGATTTGACGGGTTTTATTCCCATTGATATCCTTTGGGAAAAAAATAAAAAGTTATTGCAACATCTGAACTTGATCTGACTCATGCTACAAACCATACACTAAATTTACCATTCAATAATCAATAACCAATTTACAATCTCTTGTAAGTGCCTAAAATACTCCATCTCAGGCTCAGTTGATGTTTAAACAATACAAAAATAACTTGTTTATATGAGAAATCTCAATTGGATTTCTCTGATTTTAGCGATATGAGACTTAATCAATTACATAACTTGCACTTCCAACAACTTTCGAGTGGAACATATTATCTATTGCCCTTCTATTTTTATTTATTATTTTTGGGTACAACAAATTGCCCATCTATTTATTACACATTCTTGTTTCTCCATTTTTTTTTTCAAGCTTTTGAGTTTGAGCTTGCAGATCAGTCCGCATCATGAACATGAAGTTTATAGTAGATATTTTAGAAATATACTGAAATTTACCCAAATTATTTTTGCAACAAAAATATAATACTGGCATTTGTATCCTACTCTTATTTTCCAGACATTAGATTTGCAAGAGCTGGATTTTGGTAGAAGGAAGCAATATCCCAATCCTCAGTAGTTGAAGTAAGTGTCATAAGAGCAACCACAACAGACCTGATATTTGGACGTCGTTGTGGATCTCCCTCTGTACATGCTTTGGCAAGTTGTGCCATCTGCAAGTGAAAAAAAAAAGGGCAAAGCTTGACTAATGTTGAAATCAGAAGCACAAAAAGTTTATATGCTTTATGATAGTTGATACCTTGCGAACTGAATCAATTGAGTAGTTATCTCCAAGCCTAGGATCCACCAGTTTTTTAAGACCTTCTGCGGGATCTGGCTGATCAAAAACCTCATCAAACTGGCACAGATATCACCAAAAAATTATTAGACAAAAAAGGAATATATAGTTCTTAATTATTTAGGTAAAACCACTAGGCTGCCATTTGAACATAATAAATAGTGGGGCGTAAAGAATCACCAAAGCTTCAAGGCCCTTTAATTCAGCACCAGATTCACCACCCTTGATCACAGCTTTTTCAGCAGAAATTAGTTCATAAAGAACAACTCCAAAAGCATAGACATCTATTTTGGGAGAAACACGACTCCCATATGCATATCTGCAAAAGAGATAAGAGAATGTTATCAGTATCATTAAACTTGTGCTTTTGAAAAGTGAACTCGTTTTCTTTTCTATATCTACAAAGATGAAAGTAGAAATGTCAAGTTGACACTGAAAAACTTCTCCCTCAAATGCTTTTAAAGGAAGGAACTGAGAACCAAAAAACACTTATATCATAGTTATTGATTGGCCTCAGACAAGGTTCCCTGCTCCTTACTTCCCCAGAAACCTCAAATCCTATCTCCTATGGCAAAGTTAGCGATCACTTGAAGAGACAAACAGAATTCATCATACTCTGGTGGCATGTAACCAAATGTACCCGCCATACGAACAGATGAAACGGATGAACTTCCAACTTCAACCATCTTGGTTAATCCAAAATCTGCAACCTGCAAAAAGAATGATATAGGATCTCCCATCATTATCCCAATAAGAAAAATAGTAATAAGCTTTCAAAAGATATTAATACAATTTCTACCTTTGCATGGAAGTTTTTGTCTAATAAAATGTTTTCTGACTTTATGTCACGATGAATATATACAGGCACTGTATGCTTGTGAATGTATTCAAGGCCTCTAGCCACATCCAGAGCAATTTGCACCCGGGCAGACCATGGCAAAAGTTCTCGCTCTGGAAATAGTTTGACTTGATCATTAAGTCATTATGATCACATTAACGCACAATCATGAAAATAGATATATGCCAATATTCTTGTCTCACCTGAATTACGTAGATGTTGGCTTAAATTTCCATTTTCAATGTATTCATAGACAAGTATGAGAGATCCCTCAGCGCAATAGCCAACCAAGCGCACCTAGATAGTCATAAATAGGTAGATACAAGTAATAATATAAGAAAATCGAAGGCAATATAAACAACAATTCAAAACAATCTATGAAATAAGGGTCTTTATATGCAAAAACACAAGAAAAGACTGACAAGAGCAATGACATAGACAGCAAAGGACAAATTTCTCCACACAACATATAGTGTATGTTTAGAATCACTAATTTTAGGAATTAATTTGATTTATAAGCAATTTTTTTTTTGTTTGGAAAGTTTTAAAATAGAAATTGATCTGACTTTGAAATCTTTTTAATTTAAGGTGTGTGTATTTGAAAATTGTTAGAGCGTATTTGATTTGATTTGATTTTTAATTATTTGAATATACAATTTTATCCCTATTTATTTATTCATTCTACCTATTTAATTAAGGGTTCTTAAGTAAAATTATTAAAATAAAATATATTCAATTCCTTTTTAAATTGATCCAAACATAAAAATTAATTTATAAATCAATTCAAAACTTATATTTTATGATGGGTTCTCAATATGAAAATTGATTTATAAATCAAATTAATTTAATTTAAATCAATTCTTTGATGATTCCAAACACAACTATAGAAGCAGATAACCTTAAAGATTACCAAGTTCAAGTGATGAACACTTGTTAAGACTTTCACTTCAGCAAGAAATTCTCTTGAAGCTTGCAACTTCATCTTGATTGCAGCTTTCTGTGTGATTGAAGAGAGCTTACTTAATAAGAGAATACCGACATTGAAACAGGCACATGGAAAGGCTACAAAGTAGGAACAATGCATATATATATATATATATATATATATATATATATATATATATATATATATATATCCTAATAGTGTCATCATATATTAATTTGTGGTGCTGCAAGAGGTATCTATTCAATGAAAAAAACATTATTCGTCCATAGTTTAGGGTTAAAAGCACATAACTAATAAATATAGACTGCGTTTGGTATACCTGATAGTATAAGACATGATAGTATAAGGTAATAGGATAAGGTTTGATAGTATAAATAAGCTGATAAGTTCTTATACTATCAAATATTTGGTATAAATAATATAAGCAATTTGATAGTATATGTAACTATCTATTATGACCATACTACCCATCACATTCCTACAGAACCCAAGCTACGCTAACTCTATTAACCATCCAAGTTAGAACACAAGTCTCTCTCTTTAGGAAGAGGGCTCTTGGCATGGTTGGTGTCCTTTGGCGCTAGCTGGTCTAAAGCAGTGGCGGATGGATGGAAGTCAGAGCCTAAAAGCGGTACTACTAGTGGATGGCGAGGCAGGTGTGTAGTCTGGGTTTGCTTGGTCGAACGGTGATGTTGCGCACGGTGGCTTGCACACAATAGTTTGCGACAAGGAAACAATAGCTCACTTGGCGGCTTGCAGCGACAAAGCGACTTGGACCTTGACGGTGGTAACTGGCGGCGATGTGGGTTCTGCTTTGATGAAACTTCTGGGTTCAAAAAAAATTGGGTTCACATATGAGTTCTAACGCCAAAGTTAAAAGCAATGGCAGTGCACTTTGCGAGCTCCATGGATTGGACGATGCACAAATGAGCTAGGATGATCGATTGAGGATGATTTCAAAAGATAGAGATGTTTGGATTTGTGTAAGTGGTGTGTGGTGGTTGATTCGATTTTGGGCGTGATTTAGGGCTTGGAGTGATAGAGATAAAGATGAGAGGTAGGGTTGGAATAGTTATCTTATCAGGTTTTATCATGGATGAGAGAGAATAGAGTTATCCTGTAAGAATTAATTAAAAATGGTTAATTGGATTTGACTATCTTATCATGCGTTAGCACCAAACACATGCTAAGATCCGATAGTATAAGATGCACCAAACACAACCATACTGTAATGATTATATATTTTGTAAGCAAAAGAAAAAAGTATGAGTGAATGTTGGCTTTTCTTGAACCTTTCTAAATTTCCTGTTCATTTCCTCTTAATCAATTTTGCCCTTAAAACACATTGGAAGTGGCTTTCAATTAGAGTGTTCATAGGATTAGATTAACTCAATAAATTAAAAAAATCAACCTAAACTAATTAAATTAGTTTGATTTAGGTTTAGTATCAGTTAGATTAAGTCATACCATATACAGTTCATGCTACTTTCATTTTTCAACCTCATGACTCGAAGGTTAACCGGATGGATTAAAGGCACCTTTTCACGCTATCTCAATTCACACGCACTTACACCCACCTAACCCATATAATTCTCATTTTCTCGCACAAAATTCCCCAACCCCAACCTAATGAAGAGGAGAACTAACCTTTACCGAGTGTTTTGTTCAAGAGTTGATATTTCATTCTTAAGAATAAGGCTCTTAAGAATGACATTATAAGAAATTGTATTTTTAAGAAGATAAATGTTAGTAATACACTCTTTTAAATATTTCTTTTAACAATTGTTTTATTATTAGTTCACCCATACACTTGAAAGGATTATTAAGAAAAAGATACTAACAATACATGCGTTTAGACTAATAGTAAATCAAGTGTTGAAATGAATATTCAAAAGAGAGTGTTGTTAGTATTCTCTTTTAAGAATATATCAATTAAACTTATATTTGGTTAACTTTGATTATTCCTAAGAATTTGAAGGTAACGATAGACAAGAATGTCATTTTATAGCTCTATAATTATTTCCACCACATGAAAATCACCCAAACTCACCTTTTCCTTTGGAAATAATTTGGTAGGAGTAGTGGTAAATAAATATTCTTGAGAATGAAACATGGATGACTCTTACCAAATATAAGAACAAAACATTATCACCTTAAAATTTTTAAGAATGTAAAAGCATCTCCAGAACCAAACACACTCCTTACTGCCATAGGTGCTGGTAAAGATTAGGTGGGTACGGTGTTTTCTTCAACCTTACCTTCATATAGAAATGTGGCCACCACACCACAGTCACGGACCATCAACACACTTATTCAAGATTTAATGAATACTTGACAATTCACCTTGAATACTAAATCTATCATAGTACCATAAAAATTCCCACCATAATAACTTCACTTTTCCATAACCAAGAAAGTATTGGCTGATGCACTACCCAGCACTGATATTCAGAAGAACAAAATTATATTAACTTATCCAACATCTGATCTCCAGAATACATATTACATTGCAAATCCTAATTTATAATAATAACATTTTACGATAAATTTATACACTATAGTATAGTATATTTGGTAGAACAAGTGTAAAACAAATTTACTTGAATTCTGATGCATAACACCTCTTCTATATTTGGTAGAACGTACACCATATATCAACCAAAAAGAGAAACTATAATCTTCCAATTTAAAAATTTTACTGATACTATTAAGTATGAAAAGTAAAAGATTCAGTCGAGCAAATACAGATTCATCATTAAATGAAACTCCTCATATACAATTGAAAAAAAAACGCTACTTTTCTTTCAAATACATGTAATTAAAACTAACAATGCATGAGATTACGAACCTCGCCTCTCAGCTCAGCATAGTAGACTTCCCCAAAACCACCTTGACCAATTTTATTAGCCATACCGAAGTTTTTTGTGGCATTAGCTAGTTCTTCATAAGAAAACTCTGATGATTTGTTTACCTTAAATGCCTCTGATGCCAATACCACCACCTGCAGCAAGATAAACTGTAAAAGGTAAATTATGTTAGTTTAATTTTATTAAATTTTTAATTTTTATCAGGATTAACATAAATCATGTTATATTTTATTCAAGAATTAAATTAATTAAATGTCAAAATAATTATAATATATTGTTGTAATTCAAATAGTGACAATATTGTTAAAATTAAGCACAACTCATAAGTATGTTTTGTTATTGTGTTCTGTGTATGAACTTATCATAATAAGTAAGTTTAAGTTTAATCCATTCTAATATAAATATATATACAAGGGAGAGACTCTTATTTTTAACAACCCTAGTGCGTACAGTCGTCACATAAATAATGATACAAGAACAAACTACTTTGGGATAAACATAGTTTATCTCCTTCACCCCACTTGAGGTTGCTTTCAAGATTTCAGTTATTGACATCTCGTCATCTTTTTCAAGTAATTCTATGATCTCATATGTCATAATTTGGAATTAAATTGATAAAAAAATTTGGATTATAATATTATTGGTTTCTGAACCAAAATTTCCAGCAAAATAAGCACTGGAGACTAGTTTAAACACATGAATATTCAGAGCACTTATATTATCTAGGAGGTAACGAGGGTTAGAAGAATATGACTTTGAAAAATATGCCTATACCATCTTCTGGCGGCCATTTAGCCTCCTCTTCTTCCTTCCTCTTCTTCTTGAAGTATCTAACACAAGCCATTGCTAATAACAGAAGCCCACATACTCCTGCTATAGATATTCCAGCAACAACACCCCTAGCTAGACCTGCTTATATAGAAGCAAATTTAAGCTATGAGGCACTGACTTTGTGCACATTCGCATATTCATGTGAACATCAAGCTGAAAATAGTTATCATATAACCAACTCTCAATGAAGTTAGAGGGCCAAACCTCCTGCTCTGCAAGAGGGAAAAGAAAATTAAAGTTAAAAGGATAGAACCAAACGTGAAACAATATTCAATGCTATGTGCATTCAACATGAAAGGTGATGCAATAAAAGTTACACACCTAGGGTACAAGGGAACATAGACTCCATTTTGATCTAGAAAGTTAAAGAAAAATATTAAGTTAGGCAAATACATAAAAATTTATGTCAAATAACAATGAAAATAATAATAATAAGTTTAATTTTGATACATTGTCCGTATAAAAAAATTTTACATTGTCATCTTATAATATGTTACATCATTTAATAAATTTGACATTTTATATAAGTTTTAATTCATTAAATAATGTAAGAACACATAATTAAAAGACATTGTAATTTTTTTTTACACTAACAATACATCAAAATTAAATTGAAAAAGGAATAAGTAATTTAGCGTTCAATATATTTCAATACCTTTTAGCTGATATATACCAAACACTTTGAAGACCTATTAGAACACCTAAACGTGATGGTTAAACCAGGGCATACCTCTTCCTGGAATGAAAACTATTCCACTTTCTTGGCTGAAATTGACACCTGGATTGTAACTCTGTAGCAACTCTGCATCAACATTAGTCTCGTTTGCAAGATCCTGCAAATTATTCCCGGGCCTGAGGGGATAGGTAATAAACAACCCATAATCTTTTGAAATCTGGCTGTTCCCACAAGAACAGTTGACCGTGACGTTGACCTTGGCATTAACGGGTATATCATTCGGGTCATAGCTATTGAACCTCTCCAAGAGCTCAATTGTTGTCAGATTGGCATAGTTCCTTTTGGCAATGAAATAATAGGTGTCTCCTGCATCAACTGTGTACTCAAACACATGCCCCAGAAATTCCCCACCAATACAATCACAAGGGAATGGAATATTGAGTCTGACTAGGGATGTACTGAATACTGTCTTCATTGTAGCTCGTTATAACATCAAAATTGGACACTATTTTTCATTGCATAAAGCGCGTTATATTTTCCAGTAGTACCCCAGGCGGGACAAAGTAGGAAGCTAAAGCTAAATCACACCCCTTGATACACTTGGATTCCACATTGAAACAAACATACGCCAACAACAGAAAGAACACCAGTAAACCAATGTTGTGTTTCATTGTCAGGTAGAGTAGAGCAAATCAAAATGGATGCAGTCTGCAGAGAAGAACATAAAAAGTAGTAAAAGAAACCCAATTAGAGAACTGGATATCTATGATTTTCTATTTAGAGATCACAAGTTGACCTGTGGTTTGCACGTTTGAAGGTGAACCTTTAGACTATTTTGGGAACTGTTGTGATTGCCACTAATAGCTAGTGCTATGTTTGACTTTATAATAATAATAATAATAATAATAATAATAATAATAATAATAATTATTATTATTATTATTATTATTATTATTATTATTATTGGTACTACTACCGTGTATAATAATAATAAAATATTTTGCGTATAACTTTTATACGTATATCATATTTACATCATATGTTAATGTGAGAGAGATGTTAAATCAGTTTATATGTGAATATAGCATTCTCGCGAGATACAAAATGAGTTTGTGAGTAGGTTAAAAAAAATTAAATGTATGAAAGTTGGACGAATAACGAGACTAGTAATAATATATTTGATTTCATATTGATGTAATATTGTTAATATCACATTCCCTTCTTCACATGATTTCGTAAATATTTATAATTAATGAAAAGTATCACAAATAATCATGCATAATTTAATGTTGGTTCGACTTAATATACCTACATTCACAAATAAAAAGAAATCAAATTCTACTATGAACAATACTACAATCAGAACAAGAAAATCAAGATTTATAACGTTATTCACAATTTCTTCTCCCTCATTATCATACATCTATCAATTCCCTAATACAAGTATTTATAACTCACAAGAACTTATTTGGCAAGCAACCCTACGCACACTTTATGGCTTTCCTAATTTCCTATTAAATGTAAATATATCTCATATCTTGCATATTTTTTATAGATCTATCATAATTATCATATGTCTCAATATTAATTATAAAATATTAATTTACCAATAAAAATAAAATTATCAATGTTAATATTCAAATAGGGAATTTGAGTCAAACTCAACAATATTTACCTTAATCAAAATTCCACCATCACAAACAATCTTCAAAATATGCAAATCCACACATTTTCCACCTACGTTGAAAATCTCATCAAACCATATCAAATATTGTCTTCCAAATCTTCAAACCACGATCCAAATTGTCAAGCAAATCTTCCAATCAACACTTCGTGCTTACATCGTTATTATATAGAACACGCCACTTGACCTCCACGTTAAAAAGACTTTTGACACACTCACCACTATAAAATGAGACATGTCACATGATCTTCTTCAAGAAGACTTTTGAAACATGGGAGCAAAGGGACATTGTATTGTCGCGCAGCTCCTCGAATCACAGCTTTGATACTACTTGCTTAGGAAATATCATATTTCTTTCCTCACATGCTTGCATAAATACTTATAATTAAGGGAAAGCATCACAAACAATCACACACAATTTAAAGTGATTCGACCTAACATGTCTTCATCCACGAAGAAAAATATATCAAATTTATTATGAATAACATTATAAATACAATTTTTGTACGGATAAAGTTACAAATCATCTCCTAATTATTATAATTTTTGTGAACAAAGTTACAAACCCTCACTAATGCAACTTTATGAACAAAATTGCAAGTCCTCCACCTCAAGAATACTCACAATTTCTTTTCTCTCGTACTCATACCTTTATCAATTTCCTAATAAAAGTATGAGCAGTACTAGGGAGCCCGACTTAAAAAGCCCAAGACATCCCGACTCTAGTATATCCAACTTTGTTTTAATATTTTGAGAAAAATAATAAAAGAAATACACTATCTCACTGCAACGGAAGTCATCCGAGCAAAGCCAGGCCGATAATCAACCGGACCATTTTTCGTTTCATTACAAATATTTATAACTCACAAGAACTTAATTGGCAAGCAACCCTCACACACTCTTTACAACTTTTTTAGTTTCTTATTAAAAATGATTTTTTCATATATTGTATATTTTTTACATATCTATTATAATTATCATATATCTCAATACTAATTACAAGATATGAATCTAGTAATAAAAATAAAAAATTATCAATACTAATCTTCAAATCAAAAGTTTGGATCAATCCTAATAGTTAGCTAGTGACTGCCAAGTGCTATTATATGGATGGTGTTGGCTTGAAATTTGTTGGTCCATGTTATTTAATTGTTTCTATTTTTATTTTTTTTATATTGCTGTCAGTAGTATAAAATTTTTGCACGGCTGCATGTGAAACAGCTTACTTTGCAAGTGATTGAGAATATTTGAAAGTTATGTTACAATAAAAAGTTGAGGGGGCTTCCAATCACAACCAAAAGTTGTAGCAGATCATGTTTGATTGAATGAATTTTTTTAAAAATAAAAATGAGAATAAGAATGGAATGCAGTGTTGACTCTCATGTTTTGTTAGTTGTGAATATAGTATAATGATTCGATTCTAATGCATGGTATATTTGAATTAATAAAATAATACAATGAAATAATAATTTATGATTTTTCAGTTGAAATTAAATTGTTTAGGTCTAGAAGTTTTAAATGTTTGATTCGTGCCAGTCACTTTCCAGGTTGGATAGAACTGGACTATTTTTTTTTTTTTTTATGGTTAAGAAAACGCAGTCCGATTACAAAATATTTTCAAGATAAATAAACTAACTTAATGGACTATAACTAATAATTGATACATTTAAATGAAAACAAGCTTGATACTCAATCATCGTTAATTACCTATTCGGATATTGCCGGCGCATCAAATTTGTAAATTTGTTTGAAATTAAAAAGAGTGCATCACCTGTCTTATTTTTTGGTTTAAGAAATCACGTTCTGGCGTAAAAGATTTTTGAAACAGAAAGTATAGGAAGAAAATTAAATTAAGGTGCACAACTTAATCCTATAAAAAAAAGTGAAAATTTTAATTATGAATCTTCTAAATTTAATGTTAATTGAATTAGAGAAATAAATTAATTAAGATATATACAAACTAATTAGAATAGATATGAGATAAAATAATAATAATAATAATAATATAATAAACGAATTTTTGCTGCTGCAATTATGACTTGTTGACTTTGATGGGTAAAACCTCTAGCATTGAAAATTTGATTATCTGCATATTATTGTCAATTTATCGTTGCCGTTATCGGTGAAAGTTAGGATGTAAGTGGCTGATTCATTCAATTCATGATGAAAAATAAATTTGAATTAATTAATATTAATTGGTTTAATTTGATTTGATGTTTTTATTTTTTGATAATTAAACTTGAATTAAATCGAATTGAATATTTATAGATTGGTTTGTTCGTGTGATCAGGTTGGTCATTTTTTTAACACAAAAATTAACTACATAATTAATTTTTCATAGAAAAAAATACATAATAAATCTATCAAAAAAATTCTAGAAAAATAATCAAACTTTTTTATTTGAACATTAATAATTATTTTATGTTTCAAAATGTGTATTAAAAGGTTCATAAAAAAAAATAAAGAAACATATTGATATTTGTATTTAGAAATTATATTTGAATAAATTAAAAAAAATTTAAGAAAGATTTAACTTTACAAGTTGTATACTACTACTATTCAATTAAAGAGGAAGTTGTAAGGCTACTAACTTGGAAGTACATATGTAATCAATTGAACCTCTAAGGACATGAGTGGAGCTAATGGAGACTTAATTAGTTGAATTTTGAATCAGCAACCTAGCGAATCCAACGTCTCCAACCTTTGTAGTCATATCTTCATCCAAGAAAATGTTATTGGATTTCAAATCACAATGTACAATAGGAACTTCATTATCATCGTGCAGGTAATCCAATGCACAAGCAGCATCAATATCTATATTCAGTCTCTCTATAAAGGTTCAACCTAATTTCGTTTGCATGCTTTCTTTGCCCTTTAATCCAATCTTTCAAGTCCCCATTACTTAAGTACTCATAAACCAGAGCAAAAAATTCATTGTTTTTAAAGTCAATACTAAAATATTTAAAGTCAATTCATTATTTTCAAGCTTCCAAGTTCAGATGATGTTATTGCTGTTACTTTCACTTTTCTGTTCTTTATGTATAGTAGCAAACAAATTATCAGACATAGTATCGGTGTTATCACTGTGGTTATGATGATGTAATGTTTGACATGCCTTTTCCCATGGTCATGAGGCTCATATGCAAAATGCAAGTAAAGTTTTTTATTACCTTCTAAATGGACAATAGAGAGATTTTGGAAAACTCTACCACTAGGAATGGTTCCTTCTAAATCATTATAAGAGAGGTTCAAAAGCTGAATGATATGTAAATTTTGAAGTTCAATAGGAATGGATCTAGAGAGTTGGTTAGAGGAAAGATCCAAAGTTTCCAATCCTCTCACCTCTCAAAGAGTTTTTGAAATAGCACTTGATAGCATATTCCTGACCAAAAACAAATTTTTCAAGCTCAAACAATTGCTAAATGAGCTAGAGATGTCACCAAATAATTGTTAATTTTTTAATATATACTATGCCTAATATTGACTAGAGTTAATTTTATAATCCAATTAACTTATTTAAGAAACTGATGATAAAATAAGTTAGAAAATTAGTAATCATGCAGACCATGACTCATTATTATTAATAGAGTTAAAATACTAGTGTCTCTTTCAGATAGGACTAAACCTCTAATTGTAAGAAATAAGTAATAAGTTTGTTAATAAAAATTCACTAATATCATGAAGTATTATGAAATCAAAACATAGGTTCATAATTCTTACTTGAAAATTTTCTACAGCCCTGGGATCTCTAGGATTTTTATCAAGATGAACTATCCTTGCCTGCAAAGGAAAGAAAAGGTAAGTAGGGTAGGAGACATATCACCTCTCATCAAAGTGATAGAAATGAGTCAATTTTTAAGTGAATACAAAAGAAATGTTAATTCAGGAAAAAAAGAAAAATAAAAAACATCATCATAAATGTCATCTTCCACTCTTTCTAAATGTCAAATACAAAAGTAACCAGAAAAGAACCATTATTCCACCTTTGTGGTCGGTGAGTTGTGGTGCCGGTGAGCAGAACTGAACGTTTTGGTAGAGGAGTTTTTTGGTTTTCTGCGTTGAACGAATGGCGCGGCCTGAGCTGTGGTGGAGCAGAACCTACGGTGAGCTGCAGTGCCAGTGAGCAGAACCGAACATTTTGGTAGAGAAGTTTTCTGGCCTTTTACGTTGGGCGAAGACGATGTTTTAGGGGTTGTGAACTGGGAAAGTATTACAAAAAGTCAAAAAAAAAATAGTAGCCAAAAAAAGTTGTAACATAAATTAAAAATAAAAAATATAAATATATGGTTTGGTTTGGTTTTGAAATTTTAAATCCGATAACCGAACCATTCTACTCAAATCAAACCAAACTAATTTAATTGGTTCGGTTTGAATTAATTGGGTTGATCGAATTATCCGAACCAATTTACACCCCTAAGTTAAAGAGAGCCAAGTTGAGTCAAGTTAAGACAATTTTAAGCTCTGTTTGATAAATATAAGCTTAAGCTCAATTAAAAAAAAAAGAGTTTATTTTCTTGGTTCAAATTCAACTCATTCTTAACTCACGAGCTATTTGAGCTGCTAAGTTTTAATCCTATGTTGAATAATTTTTTGAAAACTTGTATATATCAATTAAAAAAGAGTTTAATAATATAAAAAATAAAATGAAAGACATATATATCTAAATATATATTAAACTAAAGCATTATATATGTGTATATATATATATATATATATATACACACACACGCGTGCGTAGGAAGTGTATCTGGTGAAAGTAGGGTTTATTGTAAGAGGTGAGAGGAGTGAATCTTGACTATTAGATCTTACATGAATGGTCAAGATTAAAATATAAATATATATGATTTTTTAAGTGGTCACATGACTTTTAAATAACTTTTAATCTTAATCATTCATATATAATTATATGGTTAAAATTTACTCATTTTTTTCTTTCTCAATAAAAACTTTTCTCACCTCATGTATGATCAACATGTATGGTTAGCTATATATATATATATATATATATATATATATATATATATAACCAACTTACGATAGAATTAAAATATAAATATGTAGAAAATAAAATGAAATTAACTATAATTAAATGATAAAATTTGTATACTCTTAAATTTTCGATCCAGCCCTTTCACCCAATGAGTGATTTTATTCTGATCAATTTTTTTTGGTAGATCGATTGATCAATTCTTTAGAGTAGTTCATCTTGACTTGAAGGACATGTGTGGCCCACATAACCAAAGGGTAGGAAGAATTTGTTGATACCTCTTTGAGAGAAGACTGGTCTGTTGGTAAGTTCAACCCTTACTAAAAACTGTAGAAGATCCAAACTCTTGAAAATAATTTCTTTTATGTTAAAATGTTGAAGGCAAAAATAATTCATTCAATTTCAACTCTAACTCTTAGATGAGTACCTGCAGGAGGTGCAGTTACTTTTACAACTCCAGAGAATCCAGTTCAAGAACTAGGATCGTCTGCCGTTTTTTATTAAAAAAAAAACTGCACAGGATCTTGACCCCATTGAGTTACGGTTTGCAAGAGTTCTAAGAATTCTTGGGACAGCCTATGTGCGACAAATGATAGCATGAACGATAATGAGGAAATTTGTTAATTTATACAGGACTAAATGTGAGATTTCATCTTAGGAATTTATTGGTTATTATTTTGTCATAACCATTGGAATAAATGAAAAATGATACTTGCACATGCACTTATCCTTACATTTTCTTGGACTCCAAGATGTCATATGGGCCATTCAAAATAAGCTACAGTAGAACCAATATATATTATCAAATGACTCGCATGAAATCTGTGAGGGTGCACTGTTTTTTATCAGATTCTGTATCACATTTTAGCGCTGCTTTTTTTTAATCATATCAACAATACTATGATTTTAAATTTTACCTTCCACCACACAGGAATGGCATAGATTTTTATTAATGCTTGTTGTATATTCTTGTATCTTAACTTTCAAGTTCTGACTTAGCTGGCAGATCATACTACAGACCACGGAATTCAGTATAGATAATTGTGGGAAAAGCAGTAGTGTTTTCCCAAATTAGTTTCGCAACAAAAGAATTAAATGGTGACATCTGTATCCTACATTCTTACTTTTATCTTCCAGACATTAGATTTACAAGAGCTGGTTTTTGCAGAAGGAAGCAATATCCCAATCCTCAGTAGTTGAAGTGTAAGAGCAACCACAACAGATCCCTTATTTGGACGTCGTTGTGGATTTCCCTCTGTACTTTGGCAAGTTGTGCCATCTGCAAGTAAAAAAAAAAGGCCAAAGCTTGACTAATGTTGAAATCAGAAGCACAAAAAGTTTATATGCTTTATGACAGTTGATACCTTGCCGAACTGAATCAATTGAGTAGTTATCTCCAAGCCTAGGATCCACCAGTTTTTTAAGACCTTCTGTAGGATCTGGCTGATCACAAACTCCATCAAACTGCCATCAAACTGCCACACATATCACCAAACAATTATAAAAAGAGAAAGAAAAGTATAGTTCTTAATTATTTATGTGAAATCACTAGGCTGCCATTTGAAAATAATAAACAGTAGGGCATCAAGAATCACCAAAGCTTGACCACAGCACCAGATACACCGTCCTTGATCACAGCTTCTTTACCAGAAATTAGTTCATAAGGAACAAAAAAAGCATAGACATCTATTTTGGGAGAAACACTGCCATATGCATATCTGCAGATAAGAAGATGGTATCATTAAATTTGTGCTCTTGAAAGGTGAACTCATTTTCCCTTTTATGTCTATAAAGAAGAATGTAGATGTGTCAAGTTAACACTGAAAAACTTCTCCCTCAAATGCTGTCAAAGGAAAATAAGGATCTGCGCACCAAGAAATACTCTCTCAACATTCATAACAAACAACAATAACAACCAAGTTTTTTTCCACTAGGTGGGGTCGGTTACATGGATCAAACGACACCATTGTGCCCTATCATAAACCAAATATTTAGAAATGTCATTCAAATCTAAATTTTTTCTAATCGTTTCACCTATAGTCTTTCTTAGTCTTCTTCTACTTCTAGCTATTGGGCTATTCTCCACCTGATCTACTCTTCTTATAGGAGCTTCTAAGTGTCTTCTTGTTACATGTCCAAACCACCTAAGGCGATATTCTTTCATCTTTTCCACAATAGGTGCTACCCTTACTTTCTCTTTAATACATTCATTCCTAATCCTATCTTGTCTTGTATGGCCATACATCCAGCGCAACATCCTCATCTCCGCGACACTGATCTTATACTCTTGTTGACTTTTTACTGCCCAACATTCAGTACCAAACAATATCGCAGACCTTATAGCTGTGGGATAAAATTTACCCTTAAGCTTGAGAGGCACTTTTTTATCACAAATAACTCCTGAAGCACTCCTCCATTTCATCCATCCAGCTTGAATCCTATGGTTTACATCTTCCTATATCTCTCTGTCATTTTGTATGATAGATCCAAGATACCTAAACTGTGCGACTTGTGGTATGATATGATCTCTAATTTTCACCGCTAAGTTAGCATTAACACGCCTCTTGTTGAACTTACATTTCATATACTCCGTCTTACTCCTGCTTAGACGAAAGTCATGTTCTTCCAAAGCTCGTCTTCATAGCTCTAACTTCTCATTTGTTTCCTCTCTCGACTCTCAAACTAAAACTATATCATCTGCAAAAAGCATGCATTGTGACACCGGCTCTTAGATATGCGCAGTAAACACATCCAAGACCAAGGTAAAAAGATATGGATTCAAAGTTGACCCTTGGTGCAGTCCTATAGTTATAGGAAAAGCTTTTGTGACTTCATTCTGTATTCTAACACTAGTTTTAGCCCCATCATACATATCTTGGATTGTTCAAATATAGGCAATACGAACTCTTTTCTTCTCCAAAACCTTCCACAAGACCTCTCTCGGTACCTTATCGTAGGCTTTTTCCAGATCAATGAAAATCATGTGTAGGTCTTTTTGCTTCCTCTGATACTTCTCCATTAATCTTCGTAGAAGATAGATTGATTCCATGGTTGACCTCCCAGGCAAAAAACCAAATTGATTCTCTTGTCTTAATTTTCGTTCAATTCCTCTTTCTCATAACTTCATGGTATGACTCATGAGCTTAATCCCTCTATAATTTGCACAGTTTGTATATCTCCCTTGTTCTTATAAATAGGGATTAAAGTGTTTTTCCTCCATTCATTTGGCATTTTCTTAAACTCATTATCTCGTTAAACAGTTTTGTGAGTCAGCTTTATATCTTTCTTTCCTAGGCACTTCTATACCTCAATAGGTATATTATCCGGTCCAACCGCTTTTCCATTATTCATCCTCTTCAATGCTTCTTTTACCTCAAACTTTCGAATTCTACGATAAAAGATTTTATTTTGGTCCTCCTCTCTAGTGTTTAGAATGTTTGAGTCCCCTAATGTCCCATGTTCCTCATTAAGTAACTTGTGAAAATAACCCTTCCATCGATCATTGATATCTTGTTCCATAACTAAGACTTTACCTTCTTCATCCTTAACGCATTTCACTTGATCCAAGTCTCTTGTCTTCCTTTCCCTACTTTTAGCAAGCTTGTAGATATTCCTTTCTCCGTCTTTAGTGTTCAACGATTGATATAACCCGTTGAACGCTTTAGCTTTCGCCTCACTCACCGCCTTCTTAGTATCTTTTTTAGCTGCCTTATATTTTTCCTAATTTTCATCATTTTTACACATGTGCCAAGCTTTATAACATTCTTTTTTAACCTTAACCTTATCTTGTACACTTGCATCCCACCACCAAGATTCTTTATCCTTGGGTCCAAAGTCTCTTGATTCATCGAATGTCTCTTTTGCTACCTTCCTAATTCCTTTAGTCATCTCGTCTCATACATCATTAGCACTCCCTTGTACCTCCCAAATCTCTTCCTTCATAATCCTTCTCTGAAAGAGCATTTGTTTTCCTCCGTTTAGTTGCCACCATTTGATCTTTGGCTCTCTGTCTCGATAATTTTTCCTTACTCTCATCTTAACCCGTACATCCATAACCAAAACTCTGTGTTGGGTAGTCAAGCTCTCTCCAGGGATAACAATCACTTCATTGATCCATGTCATAAAGATTCGATAAAGTTTTACATTGACTGTCAATTGCCTAACACAACCCTCCTCTTTTATCAAGGTTTGGGATCAGCTATGTAGGGATTTGCAATAAAACTCAGCATAAGCAGAGTTCTCTAAACATTCATAAATAAGTACTGAGTTTAAAGGGAAAAGAAAAGAGCAATGGCTAGCATGTATAGTCTGACACCCAAATTGGACAAACCAAAAGAAGCAAATCAGTCTAAAAAAATGTGCATTTGATTATGAAAAAAGACTCTGCATTTTTTAGTTAATTATTTTTTTGCTTAAATATATGAATACTCTTATTAATCCTATTTTGCATTTGTTTGTATCAATTCGAAGACAGTAGTGGGTCAAAAACAAACTTATATTATCATGGTTGGCCTCAAACAAGGTTCTCTGATCCTTACTTCCCCAAAAACTCCAAATCCTATCTCTCATTAAGTTAGCTATCACTTAAAGAGACAAATATAATTCATCATCCTATGGTGGTATGTAACCAAATGTGCCTGCCATATGAACACTGGGAACTGATGAACTTCCAACATTAATCAGCTTGGTTAATCCAAAATCTGCAACATGCAAATAAAATAATGTAGTATCTCCCAGAATTATCCCAAGAAGAAAAATAGTAACAAGCTCTCAGAAGTTTCTGAAACGTATTTTACCTTTCTTCAGAAGTTTTTGTCTAATAAAATATTTTCTGAATTTATGTCATATTTTGAATTTATGTGACGATGGATGTATATATATAGGCACTGTTTGCTCGTGAATGTATTCAAAACCTCTGGCTGAATCCAGAGCAATTTGAACCCGGGTAGAGCATGGCAAAGGTTCTCTATCTGCAAACAGTTCGACTTGATCATTAACTAAGTCAAATCACATTAATGCACCAGCACTGAACATAGATGTTTGCCATGTGCTTATATAACCTGAATTATATAGATGTTGGCTTAAGTTTCCATTGTCAATGTATTCATAGACAAGGAAAAGGGAGCCCTTAATGGAATATCCAATCAAGCGTACCTACATGGTTATCAATACGTAGATAAAACATAAGAAAGAAGACAATAAGAACAAGGATTGAAAAGTGAAAACGATCTATGAAATATGGGAACCGTGGTTCAAATTCTTTATGTGTAGACACACAACAAAACACTGACAAAAGCAGTGAATGTCAAATTTCTTCCACAAAATATAGACGCTGATAACTGAAATATACCTGCTGTGAACGAACATAAACAAAGGAAAATCTTGTAAGTTGTAACACTAGTTTGAGTCACATCTTTCCAAAACAACAATTAACGACAATCAAAGCCTTTTCCATTAGGTATGGTCGGTTACATGGATCAAACGACGCCACTGTATTCTATCAAAAACTAAATCTTTCGATTGGCCATTTAGTTCTAAATCCTTTCTAATGATTTCACCTAGAACTTTTCTTGGTCTTTCTCTCCCTCTAATTATAAGGCTATCCTCCATCTGATCAACTCTTCTAATTGCAGCTTCTATTGGTCTTCTTCTGACCTGTCCAAATCATCTTAGGCACGATTCTACCATTTTTCCTCAATAGGTGTCACTCTTACTTTCTCTCTAATACATTCATTATTGATCTTATCTTTTCTTGTATGTTCACTCATCCCACGCAAGATTCACATCTTTTCAAAACAAACAATTTTTTTTTAGATTTTACATACTAGATCATATTGATACATCAGCCATTTCACCCAAATTGAGGGCATTTTTCTTTCTTCTGTTTATTTTCCTGAATTTTTTTTAGGTATAGTGGGCTGTTGTTCTGTTGAGTGTATCTCCATGCCTGTTCCCAGGAAAAAGACTACTTTAAAGTGAGCTTATTTCTAAAAGTGAGCAAATAAAGGTATAAGTGACTCTTAATTTAATCTAACGTGCATCGTGATCTTAACCACTAATTGATTTAAGGATGGATACACACTTATTTGCTCAAATTGGAATAGCCTTCCGCATTCCCAGGATAATGTTAAACCCCTTCATCAAAGCCATCATTATCTTCTCAAAATAAATCTCCATTTATTATCTTATATAAGTAGAGGGGGGAAAACACAACAGAAAATTAAAGAAAAAAACTACATATTCTATTCAGTTCAGGTTTTAAAGTAGCAATCCTATTTTTTTTATAGGAACATAAAAGGAAAAACAAAAAATGCATTAAGTAGACTACCAGGTTCAAATGAAGAACATGGGTCAACACTTTCAGTTCAGCAAGAAATTCTCTTGATGCTTGCATGTCCATCTTTTTTAGTGCAGCTTTCTGTGTTATTAGACAGGACTTCTTTATAAGAAAGATAAATATTAAAATGGGCAACTTGGGAAAGCTAGAAATACGAACAATTGCAGGTTTATCCTAACAGCATTATCATAGATAGTATAATATTTGATGCTGCTTGAAGTTTCTATTCAATGAAAAAACTGCATTTGTCTGTTGTTTGGGGTTAAAAGGGCACAGATATATTGAATATACTGTAATAATTACACATTGGAAGTGTCTCTTAATCCCTCTTCACTAGTTCATTCCAGATTGATTTCCAAAATAAACTTGTCTTTTCCATAACCAAGAAAGTATTGGCTAACAAATTGGCATTCAGAAAAATAACATTGCATTACTTTATCTAACATCTCCATCGTACATATTATAGAGCAATCCTCCATTTCAATACTGACATGGTAAAACAAATTTAGTTACCATACTATATGCCATTGAATAATTATACATTGTCAAGATTCTGATTGTTTTAAATCTGGAAACATTCATCTTCCAATTTAAGCATTTCACTTAGACTCTCAAAGAATCAGTCAAACAGCAAGAACAGATGTATCATGAATTGGAAGCTCCTCAGTAGTTTTTTTTTTTTTTTAAATGCAACTTTTCTTTCAAATACATGTAATCAAAACTAACAACAGAGATTACAAACCTCGCCATTCAGCTCTGCATAATAGACTTCCCCAAAATCACCTTGATCATTTTTGTTAGCCATACTGAAGTTATTTGTGGCATTGACTAGTTCTTCATATGAAAACTCCCGCTGATTTGTCCAACCTAATGTCTATGATGCCAGTACCACCTGCAGCAGCAGGACCACGGACCACCAGAATCCTGCATTGCTAGAGGCTTCATCTGAAAGAGGGACGATAAATAAGAGTTAGTATACTCCGTCATCGACTATATCTTCATTTTCTATGCGTACTGTTCTTCTCTTTCATGATATGCAATAGAAGAAGACAGTGTGCAATCATAACAGCAAACCAGTTTTATGGCAGCAGCATAAACTATAATGATGCCAGCAAGAAATTGGAATGGAAAAGATATTTATGAAAGGTAACAACTCAAACATGTTGATTATTATTATTTGTAAATTGATTGGCATCAATGAAAGGTAATACCTTAGAAAGACATTAACTTGGGGTATTCGACAATTTCAACATGCTGAATGGTGTCTATCCATTCCGTAAATATGCCAAGTTGGCACAATCCCTTACTGTAAGCGTTTTCAACGTGGTACTATACTGAAGCCCCACAGGGAGAGAGACCATTTTTGGAATATTGACCAAGAACAATGACTGCAGGCTCTTCAGTTCCTTCCATTTATACCATAATCGCCATCCTCATCATTGCACGGGTCAGGCTGCTTGCAATTCTGAATCCACAATCTTTGAAGTGCAGCTAAAAGTTGATGTTGTAATGTGGCTGTAGGTCTCTTAGAAGTATATCATCTTTGGCCACCTCATTTTCCTTATGAGCATTTTCCCCATCCCATGTCAATGTCAAAGCTCTCAAGATGCGACTTCTCCATTAGATTTAGAGCCTTAGCTTGCATTTTGTTATGCCGCAGGCTTTCCAAGCCTTTGATTCCTAGTTTTCCTCTCAAATTGTTCAATCCACTCAATTCACTTGCCCCAACACTATCTAAAACAAATAGTGTTAGTGTTTGGAGATTAGTCAATTGTCCTATCCCATGTGGCATACAAGTCAATTTATCACAGAAATCCAACTCAAGATGGCGGAGACTTGTCAATTTCCAAATATTCCTGGGCAACTCCCTCAACCTTGAACAACCTTTAAGTAAAATTGTTTGCAAGTTCTGTAACTTGGTTATAGACCCTGGGAGCACCTCAATCTGTTCATTGAATGAAAGATCAAGATTCCTTAAATGTTTCAGCATACCAATGCAGGTTGGCAGTGTCATTAAATTTGAATGGTTGAGATCCAAAACGCATAGTTGTTCAAGATTCGACATGATCAAACTACAAGCAGACTCTTGAACTGATTTTCCTCTAGGCAATGCAAGAAATGTTCTTAATTTGTTTCCCTTAAGAAGGGAACTTGGAACTTGCCATGAAGAGTCTATAGGAAAACCAATTGAAAGATGACCAGTTCGTTCATCAATATGTTGTCTTTTTTCATTGACTATCACACAATCATTTCCAGCAACAAATGTCGCCAGTTCATGCACAATATCATGCATATGGCATACCAGGATATTACCTAACGTGTCCTTTAATAAATTTTGAAAGAAAGATCCATGTGCTAAATCCATGAAGTACTCATTACCAACATCTTCGACACTTACGCTTTCATCCGATTACTGAAGTTACCCTTGTGCCACCCAAAGTCGAATCAAATCTCTAACATAAATTCCAGAATCTTTTGGAAACAAGGAACAAAATGCGAAACATTAAGATAGAAGGGTAGATGATCATAACTTAGTTTGATAAGTTGAAATATTATATCACCTTGTTCATCAATTTTCACAAGATCTTTATTATTGAAGTTTAACCAATCCTTTTCTGATTCTTTAGAATACATCACGCTTCTAATATTTCTGATGGCGAGAGGAACTCTTGCACATTTTCTCACAATATATTTGCCAATTGCAATCAAGTTTTGATTCTCCGGCTCTTTTCTATTTTCAAATGCTAATTGAGTGAACAACTTCCAAGACTGTTCTTCATTTAGACCCTTTAAAAATAAGGGAGAAGAAGATGTTCCAGTTATCTTGGACACTTTCTCACTGCGTGTGGTTATGACTATTTTACTTCATTTTCCTCCATCCATTAATAAAGTCATTAATTTAAGCGAAAAGCTCACAATTCTCATTCCATACGTCATCTAAGACAAGCAAATATCTCTTGCTCTCTATTTTCTTTCGAAATTCCTGTTGCACTTGATCCATCTCATCCATCTTCTGAGCAATAGCTTTCACATAAAAATCATCCGATACACACACCCAAAAAGTCAACTCAAGATGCCCTTGGACTGCCTTATCATTATATACGAGTTGAGCAAGTGCAGTCTTTCCAAGTCCTCCAATTCTGGAAAAAATAGAAACATTCTCTTCCACATCCATATTCAATAGAAACTCTAAAAGGACGTCCTTCGCCTCCTCTCTTCCAATAACGTCTTCCTCGCGAAAGAAGGAGTGAGTTTGCCTTTGCCTATCATCAACTCGTTGCTCAAGAGTGGGATAAGTGTTAAAGGAGAACTTTCTCCTGTCAACATCAATGGCCTCTAGCCTCTCCCTACTAGTTTCCCTTATCTTATAAACCATTTTGAAAGGAAACACAAGCTGGTTGGATGATGAGAAGAAGATACGGACCTTGTTTGCTTTCTTACCTCTAGTCATCTCTTCTTGTCTCAAAGCATGAGTGGAGAAATCATCCAGCAAGTCCTCAGCATCATGAAGCACAGCTTTGATTGTCAGCATAGTTGTCTTTAGCTTTTCAAGATCATCTTTCACGTTCCAGCTTTGGACAGCATATGGACCCCGCCTTCCTAAGTTCCTATCAATTTTTCCACCATGTTGAACGCAAGAGTTTCAGCCATTTTTTCTTTTCAGACAACTGAAGAAGAAGAAGGTGCACAAGTGTTGCAAAGTTGAAAAGAGCGATGGCCTGTTTTAAAAAGATCCTCAAATTAACCAAGTATTATTCGAGCGTCACTTAAAATTCTCCTCACACCATTTAAATTTTAACATTTTAATTCTTATTCATTAACTTACATATTTATTATTTTATGTTTTTAACACTCAAGTAACATCTAATATTTTCTCTAAACAGATATATTAGTAATATATTTTTTATTATATTTTTTAATATATTCATTTTTATTGAGTTATATTATATATTAAAATAATACTTAAATTTAATTAATATAACTTAATTAATCTATAATCAAGTTTAAATTACATATATTGAAATTTGAGGATGTGAATACGAGGATGCAAGTGCTGTTTGACGCACAAGTAACATCCGATATTTTTTCAAACAAAAAATTAGTAACATGTTTTTATTATATTTTTTAATATATTTTTTATTAAGTTATATTACATATTAAAATAATATTTAAATTTAATTAATATATAATTAATTCAATTAATTTATAATAAATTTAAATTATATATAATTAAATTTAAATATTATTTTAATATATTACATTACTTAAAAAATATATATATATATTAAAAAATATGATAAAAAATATTCTAAACACTCACTTTCTCGAAATCAACACAGCGCGTCTTCTGTTTTCGATAACAAAGACGTTACGTCAACGGCCAATTCACACTACACGATCGATCACATTATCATGTTTTGTCTTATTTGAACGCATACCATGTGATGTGACTCTCATGATCTCATCAATATTTATTTATATTTTTTAATAATATTGGGGTTGTTAGTATATTTGGTAAAATTAACCTATTCTGCAGCCTGTCGGCCGCGTCAACTATTTAAAAATGGCAGAAATTGTCCGTTTTAAAAATGGGTTGGAAGAAATTCACTTCATTTCCTTTTAAGGTGGGTTGGCGGGTTAGCATTGCCAACCCGTATAAAAAATAAAATAAAAAAAAAAATAAATGAGTTGATGGGTAAACCTGGTTTAATCCGCTTAAAAAATAAAAAAAATAAATATAAAAAATCAATAAATACTATAAAAAATAATAAATAATAATGGTAAAAAATTTCAAACCATATATTTAAAATATAATTTTTAAAATAATCTAATTAAATATTCAAACATAAATTATATAATATCAAAGAGTTTTTTATTTATAATATTACTTATTATTATTTTTAAAAAAAAAAGAACCCGTCCATATCACTCGCTTGCCGCGCTTCGCTTGCCGCGGGTTATGCGGGGCGAAGTTATGGCGAGTTGAAAAAAATATGGATTAATCAACCCAACCCCAAAAAATAACGGGTTGATTTAATTGGCCCCAGTTAACCGTTTCATTAACTACAGTTGTTGGGGCTCTTTTCATTTTCCACCCAAAGTGCAATTATTGAATGCGAACTTCGTTAACCCGACTCTCTAACCTCATTCCTCAAGCTAATTGCACTTGGTTAAAATTCCATTAACTGGTGTTTGGCCCATTTGTTATAAGGTCCATAAGAGCATGAATTGATTTAGAAGCCTTGTTTTTTTTTTCCGGTCACCTCCTCCTGCCAGGAGTGCTCATATAACGAGTTGGGATGGATTGTCTTAATCTAAATCTGATCCGGACTAATTTTTTAAATCTTGCCTGACTCGATAATAATTCGATAAATAATAGAATTAAGATGGAATTGATTCAATAATAAAATAAATTATACACATATATAGATATTTTGTATAACTACCTTATAAGATTTTAGAAGTAAAAAATTAAAAATATGTGATGTTTTACAATATATATTATAAAATAATTAATATCAACATACATATATTACAATATTATGTAAAAAATATTAATTTAAATTAAAAAATTTATTATTTATCATTAGTTATAAAAAATATTATAAGTTTTATTATATTTTATGACACTGAACATGATTAAGATAACTCGAAGCATTCAAATTTGATCTAAAAATATATCAAATCTAATTTATTGAACCCAATTCTATCCAATAAAAATGGCTCAATTTGGCCCTCTTTAAATAGGTTATCAAATTATGAACCCAAGTTGCCTACAAATGTAACGGGCCAACCTAACCGGTCCAATTCATATTTACATCTCTAAATATGAGCAATGCAGGCAATAAGGGCGTATAGAGCTAACTAAATTTATAAAAATAAAAATAAAAAGTCGTCATCAATTTTTTTATGAAAAAATAATTTAAGAAACTTTTTATTTGCAAACTGAGAATATATGAAGGGATTTGTAAGAATTAAGTTTGTACAAGCCCCATCACTCTCAATATATTTATGGCCTCTTAAAACTTCAAAGTGAGGATGCAATATTTTTTTTTATCAGATTTTGTATCATATATTAGAGCTGCATATTTTCTTTTTAAGGATTTTGTTAACATACACGTTAACAAGATAAAAAAAGAAACAATTAAGCGAAAAGTACAACTACTTAATAACTTAAAAATTTAGAAAGCATTTAATATTTTTTCTTTAAGTTATAATGAATAATAAATGATAGTTTTAGTCTTTATTCCTTAACATGTGTTGGAGACAGGTTAACAAAGCCTTTTTCTAATCATACAATTTTAAATTTCAATCCCATTATTTATTCAACTTTTATACGTACTTTTTTCAACCCATTCACAAATTCATTCTGTATCTTATAAAAATACAAAAATTATATACAAACTAATTTGACATTTCTCTCTTACATTAAGATACAATATAAATATGATATGCATATTAAAAATTATAGACAAAACATTTCCCATTAAAATTTTGCTTCCACCACACAGGAATGCCATAGATTATTATTAATGTTGTACTTTATATTTATATACTTTCAAGTTTTAACTCAGCTTGCAGATCAAACTGTAGACCATAGAATTCAGTGTAGATAATTGTGGCCAGTGGGAAACGCAGTAGTGTTTTCCCAAATTAGTTTTGCAACAAAAGAATTAAATGCTGACAATTTTATCCTACCCAAATTAGTTTTGCAACAAAAGAATTAAATGCTGACAATTTTATCCTACATTCTTACTTCTATTTTCCAGACATTAGATTTACAAGAGCTGGATTTTCGTGGAAGGAAGCAATATCCCAATTCTCAGTAGTAGACGTAAGTGTCATAAGAGCAACCACAACAGATCTCATATTTGGACGTCGTTGTGGATCTACCTCTGTACACGCTTTAGCAAGTTGTGCCATCTGCAAGTGAAAAAAAAAAAGGCCAAAGCTGACTGATGTTGAAATTAGAAGCACAAAAAGTTTATATGCTCTATGATAGCTGATACCTTGCAAATTGAGTCAATTGAGTAGTTATCTCCAAGCCTAGGATCCACCAGTTTTTTAAGACCTTCTGTAGGATCTGGCTCATCAAACACTTCATCAAACTGCCATACATAGCACCAAAAAAAATTAGAAAACAAGAAAGCAAAATATAGTTCTTAATTATTTATGTAAAATCACTAGGCTGCCATTTGACAACAAAAAACAGTAGGACGTCAAGAATCACCAACGCTACAAGGCCCTTTAATTCAGCACCAGATCCACCACCCTTGATCACAGCTTCTTTACCAGAAATTAGTTCATAAAGAACAACTCCAAAAGCATAGACATCTATTTTGGTAGAAACACCTCCGTAAGCATATCTGCAGACAAGAGGATGGTCTCATTAAATTCGTGCTCATGAAAAGTGAACTCATTTTCCCTTTTATGTCTACAAAGAAGAATGTAGATGTGTCTAGTTAACACTGAAAAACTTCTCCCTCAAATGCTGCTAAAGGAAAAAAAAGGAGCTGCGCAACAAGAAATACTCTCAATATTCATAAATAAGTACTAAATTAAAAGGGAAAAGAAAATAGCAAGTGCTAGCATGTATAACTCAACTGGACAAGCCAACAGAAGCAATCAGTCTCAACAAAATGTGCATTTGATTATGAAAAAGGACTTCACATTTTTTAGTTAATTATTTTATGCTTACATATATGAATACTCTTATTAATCCTTTTTTGCATTTATTTGAGTGTGACAGACATTAATCAATTTGAAGACATTGAGTCAGTTACAAACTTATATTATCATGGTGGCCTCAAACATGGTTCTCTGATCCTTACTTCGCCAAAAACTCCAAATCCTATCTCCTATTAAGTTAGCTATCACTTAAAGAGACAAACATAATTCATCATACTCTGGTGGCATGTAACCAAATGTGCCTGCCATATGAACAGTGGTAACTGATGAACTTCCAACATCAAACAGCTTGGTTAATCCAAAATCTGCAACCTGCAAATAAAATAATATAGGATCCCCCAGAATTATCCCAAGAAGAAAATAGTAACAAGCTCTCAGAAGTTATTGAAACGTATTTTACCTTTCCACAGAAGTTTTTGTCTAATAAAATATTTTCAGACTTTATGTCACGATGGATATATACAGGCACTGTATGCTCATGAATGTATTCAAGACCTCTGGCTGAATCCAGAGCAATTTGAACCCGGGTAGACCATGGCAAAGGTTCTCTATCTGCAAACACTTTGACTTGATCATTAACTAAGTCATTACAATCACATTAATGCACCAGCACTGAACATAGATATTTTCCATGTGCTTATATCACCTGAATTACGTAGATGTTGCCTTAAGTTTCCATTGTCAATGTATTCATAGACAAGGAAAAGGGAGCCCTTAGCGCAATATCCAATCAAGCGTACCTACATGGTCATTATTTGGTAGATAAAACATAAGAAAAAAGAAAATAATATGAACAAAGAGTGAAAACAATCTATAAAATATGGGAACTGTTGTTCAAATTGTTTATGTGTAGACACACAACAAAGCACTGACAAAAGCAGTGAATGTCAAATTTCTTCCACAAAATATAGAAGCAGATAACTTTAAGATACCTGTTGTGAACGAATATAAAGGAACATAAAAAGGAACATAGAAGAAAAAACCAAAAATGCATTAAGTTTGAGAGATTACCAGGTTCAAGTGATGAACACGTGTCAGCACTTTCAGTTCAGCAAGAAATTCTCTTGATGCTTTCATGTCCATCTTTTTTATTGCAGCTTTCTGCGTTGTCAGAGAGGATTTCTTTATAAGAGAGATAAATATTAAAATGGGCAACACGGGAAAGCTAGAAATAGGAACAATTGCATATTTATCCTAACAGCATTATCATATATAATATTTTATGCTACTTTAAGTATCTATTAAATGGAAAAACTGAATTCATCTGTTGTTTGGGGTTAAAAAAGCACAGATATAACAAATATACTGTAATAATTACATGTTTTGTAAGCACAAACTAAGTGCAGGTAAATGTTGAGTGTTTACTGAACCTTAATAAATCTCCTGTTCATCTCCTCTCATCCAATGTGGCACTTAAAACACAATGGAAGTGTCTCTTAATCCTTTTTCACTAGTTCATTCTTGATTGAGTTCCAAAATAACTTGTCTTTTCCATAACCAACAATGTATAGGCTAACACATTGACAGTCAGAAAATTAGCATTCCATTAATTTATCTGACATCTCATGCATTTTATAGAGCAAATCTAGAAATAAATAATTAGTTTTAAATCTATATGGCATTGTAAGATAAATTTAGTTACCATACTATATGCCATTGATTAATTATACATTGTCAAGATTCTTATCGTTTTAAATCTGGAAATTGTCAAGATTCTTATTGTTTTAAATCTGGAAGCATTCTTTGATTAGTTTTACTTTTACTCCAACTCTGCTGTATAATCCTGTTATAGGTTTGGTAGAATGCCATATATCATCCACTAAAGTGAAACTATTATCTTCCAATTTAAACATTTCACATAGACTCTCAAAGAATTAGTCAGACAGCAAGAATAGATGCATCACTAATTGAAAACTCCACATTAATTAAAAAAATGTGCAACTTTTCTTACAAATACATGTAATCAAAACTAAAAACACAGAGATTACAGACCTCGCCATTCAGCTCTGCATAATATACTTCCCCAAAACCACCTTGACCAATTTTATTAGCAATACTGAAGTTATTTGTGGCATTGGCTAGTTCTTCATACGAAAACTCCGCTGATTTGAACATCCTAATGCCTGTGATGCTAGTACCACCTGCAGCAGCAGGACCACCAGAATCTGAAGTTTCGTATTCAGCATTACCAGAGGCTTCATCTGAAAGAGGGATGATAAATAAGAGTTACTATACCCCGTAATCAAGTATGTTTTCATTTTCTATGTGTACTGTTCTTCTCTTTTGCGGTATGCAACAGAGGAAGACAAAGTGTAATCAGAACAGCAAACAAGTTTTATGGCAGCAACATAAACTATACTGATGCCAGCAAGAAATTAGAATGGAAAAGGTCTTTAAGAAAAATAGTAAATGACAGAATCAAACTGTAAGCCTTTTCCTTTCAGATTATTTAATGGAGAGATGAGGGAAATGAGACTTATAACTTAGTGTTCTATATACAAGTTATAAGATTATTTGAGTCTGATTCTATATACAAATATAAGTTATTGGGGATTTGTCAAATCAGGCAAGTGTTCAAAAAACTTCACTATTTACCCATATTTTAAGGGGAAAGGTAGAGAGAGGGAGGAAGAACAAGTTAGATGAAATATAAGTATAAATCTATATACCATTCCTAAGTCCACTGGATTCTTCTGAGAGCAATTTTTTCTTTGATAACTTCTTCCTTCGGTAATAATTAACATACACAAAAAATGCCAATAGCAGAAGTCCTGCTACTACTCCAACAGATATTCCAGCGATAATCCCACCCGAAAGACCTGCTTTTGTAGAAACCATATATGAGCTGAAAGTAGGTTCACATTCTACTTTAGGATATCCTTACCTTGGGTCTGATATGAATATCAAACTCAAGTGAAAACAATCATAAAAAAAACAACTTTCTGCAGAGTGAGAAGGTCAAACCTCCAGAGCTGAAAAGGAAAATGAAAACACACTCATTAAGATTAGCAGGTTATTAGAGAATGAAAAATTACTCAACTTCATGTGCAAATAGCATGGACGGTAAGGTAAAAGGAATTCACCTTAGCCGAAGGGGCACATAGGTACCATTTTGGTCTGGAAAGTGAAAGAAAAAGAAAATGTGAGGCATGTGTTTCAAAGTTTACAGTTCCCCAGATACAGCAATAAGCATGATGCTCTTAAATTAAGCATACTCTTGAATGCATTTCATGCCATGTAAACATTTTGAAGACAATACTTATCAGATGATCTGAAATCATTAATATTTTTTCATGTGTTACATGCTATTCAACAGCTAAAAATGAAATCACCATCACTAATGCCAAAACCAAAGTTAATTTGGAAGTGACATGATTATTATTTTATTTGAGCATCTCTGGAAACGTATGGAAAAAATAATAGCAACATAGCAGCTTTCCCTTCATTTATGATAGATGAGAGAGCAAGAGCCTTTCAAGTTAGATAAACAATGGACTGTTTGTCCTAGCTTAGAATATATGCCTATCTAATTCGTTTTCCTAAACACTGATAGATCTGCAGATAGCATTCAGTTTATTTCTTTAGATTGATGAAGATGCGGCACATTACTAGTCAAGGTATTATGGTGACTAAAGAAGAAGCTGGGAGAATTATGTCCTCTATGAGCCAAAGTAAAGATCCAGGACCTAATATTTTTTGTGAAATTTTCTTCAAAAGTGAATTATGAGGAGAGCCTTGGCAAACTAAGCAACTTGGAGGCTCAAGTTTAAGAGCAAAATGTCAAGATTGCTAGGATAGATATGGGGGACTAGTCAACATTTCAGTTCCATCTATAAATTCACAAAATTTAAAATAAAATAATTAATACTGAGTACCCTCTAATCCATAAGAAAAACCAATCTCATAATATGTACAAAAACCTCATGAACTTATATCAGAAGACCAAAGCATGGCAGCAAAATAAGAATGTACCTTTCCCTGGAATATAAACCAGACCACTCCCTTGACTGAAATCTACACCCGGGTTGTACTTCTGCAGCAACTCCGGCTTAAGATTCGTCTGGTTGGCAATTGACTGCAAAGTATCCTCAGGTCTAAGGGGGTATGTGATGAACAATCCAAAATCCTTGGAAACATCCCTATTCCCACAGGAACAGTTAACCGTGACATTAAGTGTTCCACTATCAGGAATATCAGTTGGTCGATAGCTGTTGAAGCTCTGCAACCACTCAGCAGTGGTCAAGTTGGAATAGTTACGATTGGCAACGGACAAATAGGTGTCATTTGGCGCAACCGAGTATTGGAACGTGTGACCAAGAAACTCACCATTGATGCAATCACAAGGGAATGGAACGTTCACTCTGGTAAAGGATTTGACTGAGTCTTTGTTGGTTATGGTGTCTTTGTTGTAGCTGACAATATCTTCAGCTTCTGAAAGAACCTGGGATTTCATGATCTTCGAAATATATGTGAGGTTAGAACCATCCCAAAGATAGTAGGAAGCTAAAGCTAAATCACAACCCTTGCTACACTTTGATTCTGCACTCAAGGATATAGAGGCCACAAACAAGAAGAAAACTGATAATCTGAATCTGGGTTCCATTTGGTAGAGGATAAAAGCTTGTGAAACTTATTCAGATGAACACATGCAAAGAAAAAAAAAAGACAGAAAACAAGAATTTGAGTGTTTTGAATACGCAAATGGGTGGTGGAGAAAGTAACAGAAACAAAATTTGAAACTTGGTACTAGCCTTATATAAAAGTTTTGATTTTGGAAGAGAAAAAATTGAAGTTTTTGTAGTGGGTTAATTGATTAGGTAGTTAAGCTCAGCATGTTTGAGAGTGGATTTAAAGGAATATAGTTTGGAGAGGGAAGTGTGCGTTAGCATAATGTTGATAATCACAGAGCAGAAGCACCAGTCAAAGAAAGTGCGTTAGCCGTAATTCCAGCGTTGTTTCGGGCGTCATGGGTTGGATTGATTTGACTTGACTTAGAAAAGAAAGGATGTACCTGAAAATTGAAATTCTGGGACAGACGTGACCGTGCCCAAACGACAAGTTCACCATGCTATTGTTGAGTATCGACTCTGTTTGATTATTTTTTTTGGCATGGCATGGTTTGGCTTGATCTCGGCTTTGGATATAGATGGATCTTTTAGGTTGGATTTTGGAGGAAGAATGTGTGAGCATAAACAAGAATATAAGTTTGAATCTCAAATTAGATTATTTGACTTAAAAATGTTAATCATTTTGTGTTTTGATCCACAAAATTTATAAATTTTTTTCTTTTTTTCATTCTTTTAATACGAGACTTCTCATTTTATATTGTACATTTATATATACTTTCTTTGATACTCTCTCATATATGAGTGTATTATTTTTTATTTATAATTAATTTTTTTATTTACAAATTCGTCTAAAATTATTAAAATTCTGATATCATGTTTTTTTTTTTTTGGCATGACATGGTTTGGCATGATATTGACTTTAGATAGTGTTCAATATTTCGGATTGAATATTAGAGAAAAAGTGTTTGAACATGAATAAGAATATAAGTTTATATTTTAGATTAGATCACTTGACTCAAAATGGTTAATTATTTTAGGTTTTAATCTACTAAGTTGATAAAGCCTTTTTATTTATCTCATTCTTTCAATGTAAGACTTATTACTTCAGATTGCACACTCACATATGTTTTTTCCAACTGACTCCACCATTCTCTCTCTCTTTCTCTCTCTCTCTCTTGGGAAGAGTGTTTGAACATAAATAAAAATATCAACTTATATCTTGGATTGGATCACTTGACCTAAAAATGTTAATTATTTTTAGTCTTGATCCACTAAGTTTATAAAACTTTTTTACTTCTCTCATTTTTTTCAACTAATTATATTTTTTAGTTTATATTTTATTTTAAAATTAAATTAAATTTAAATGAATCTGTGAAATATAAAGAATACGTGTTGATGAACCTTTAAAATTTCATATTTTTACAGTTCAATTTCTTAATTTTTCATCCTCTTCTGATTTTTTTATTGAACTTTGTTCTTAAGTTTCCTTATGTTTTTATTATTTTTAATTGTGTTATTATTACAGGTTTTAATTACTTTTGATAGGTAAATATACATGAAAGAAGATTGGACATTTTTATAAGGAGGAAAGACATAACATTTCTCTCTGGTGTCCCAAAGCTGCGCTCAAGCGCTCAAAGCGTATACAGCAACATTATTTCAAAAAGCCAGTGCCTGAGCATTGGGAAGACAGCGCCTGAGTGCCCAATGCGTTACACGGCACATTTTTAAATTAGTGACTCAGCGCTTGAACGCTTATAAGCCAGCGCCTAAGCGCGGTTCGCGTAACAACACACATTATTTTTATAAATAAGAAAAGTTATGTCATAATTCAAGGAGAACGCAGAAAATCTCTAATCCTAAGAGACACTTTTGCGACGACAAGCTTTGGGAGATAATTCGGAAAAGAGAATTGCCACGAATCCTTGGAGGACTTGAAGGCTTGAAGATCATAATCACCGTAAAAGGGGTTTTAATTTTTCTTTCCCTCTAGTTTTTCCCTTTCTTTGGATTTTCTTTTCATGGATTTGTATTGTGATATGAGTTTGTTTGTATTGAACATAAATAGCTAAATACATAGATAGGGTTATGGGGAATCTTATTTTCCTATTTAATTGGGTTTGATCTCGAATTTAATTAAAGTAATTTTTTTAGGGTTTATTATATTGCATGTATTCTTATCAAAACTTGATCTCTTTTAGCATGCATTAATTTATTGTTTGATCGGTGACCATCCGCACTCAATGAGTGGACCCATATGATGAACCTAGGATTAGATTGGTGAATGACTAAATATCAATTTATTTTACCAATGAAATTAATGATTATGTTAGTTCATCTCTTGAATTAGGACTTAATGCATTTCTAATTAATTCAACTAAATGATTAAATATGTGATTTAATTTAGAAATAGAATATTGTGTCGTTCATGACCATTGGGATTCAATAACAAATAAGAGAGTATTGACAAAAGAATTACCTTACATCATAAATGAGTAAAAATCTGATTAATTAGATTTAAGTAAACATTACGTCTTAATTTCTTTCTATTTGATTATCTCTACATTGTTTAACTCTCCATTATTTTTCTTTATTTGTCTTCTGATTCTATTTTAAATTTCTCTTACACTTTCAATTATCTAAATAATTAAGAAATTTATGAATCTAATAATTATCACTTATTTTTCGTGAGATCGATAACTGAGATTCAAGTTATATATTACTTTACGATATAATACACTTGCTCGTAATATATTTTACGTGTATCATGTGTGTATTTGAATTAATTTATTTTATATTTAAAATAATTTATAATTAAAAAATTTTAGGAGAACTTTTAAAAAATATACGCTCTTCTTCGTCCGGTGATAAAATTTAAAACGTGTATAAACTCCATTCCAAGGAAGGGAAACCCACCAACCAAACGAAAGAAATATGAAAAACCTTATCATTCCAGTAACACTATCAAATTAGTAAACTCCACCCATCCTGAAACTTTATAGTGTCTTCCATTATTTTATTTTATTTTATGTGAATTATTGTTATGGGTGAGTTATCTCCATGAATTCACTCTCGCCTTTTAGAAAGCTAATGGGTCCTGTATAAAACCAATTTATGACCAATACACTTCGCGATGGTGAGTATCTCAAGCTGCGTGTAACAAAACCCTATAATGTTCGACCTTCAATTTATTTGTGGCCTAGGTTTGGATACGTTGATTATAAATCATTAAAGTAAAAACTCGAATGGGTTGAGCTAGCGGTGGATGAATATGTGATATAAAAATAAGTGTATAATTATAAGTTTGAATCTCAATTTATATCAATTTCTTAATGTTAGGTTGCAAATAGATGTAAAAATAGGTCAGCCTGTTCGTCAGAGGTCTATGACCTAACTTGCCTGAGGTTTGGTCTGACCTAACTTGTTTAATAACTTGTTTATTAAATAAGTTAGACTAAGACTTTTTTAAAAACTTATTTAATTAAAAAGGTCAAGTCTCAGGCCATCTAATAGATGTTTTAAATTTACAGACCTACTGATCTATTTAATTATATATAATATAATATATAGATTATAATAATTATAAATTATAATTATAATTATTAATTTATTATAATATATTAATATATTTTTTAATTCAATTTTAATAAAAGTTAGAAACTAAAACTTAAGTTAGTAAGTTAAAATAAAAATAACATAATTATTAATATATTTAATGTAATATATTTATTAAATAAAAATAATAAGTAAACACTCACTTTCTACTTTTATAGATATTCATTATTTTCTTACTCTGATCTTTGGTCGATGTGAGACTTGAAAGATTAGGGTAAGAAAGTGAAATTGGTGAGCATCTATAAAATTAGAAAGTAAGTGTTAAATTATAACAAAGGCTTATTGGCTTTGAATTGGCCCATTGGCTTATTTCGAGGTTTAGACCTGTTAGTTTATGTAGAGGCATATTGACTTATTTAAAGGTAAACTTGTTAGTCTATGTGAGACATGTTGACCTATTTAAAGGTAGGTCTGTTAGCCTATGTAAAGGTCTGTTGACCTACTTAAAGGTAGGCATGTTAGCCTATTTAAATATCTCATTGCAAAGTAAGCCTTTAAATATGCTTTCAGGTCAAGTCAGACTTTTAAAAAGGTCAGGTCATGTCTTAAAAATCGGCCTATTACAAGCTCACAGACCAGACTCAAGCCTTATAATTAGGATATAAGTCAGACTTATTTAAGGTAAAGCCTGATTTGACCTAACCTGTTTCTACTCCTAGTTGCAAAGAATATTCTTATATCGAAAAAGTAGATTTGTTGAGTTGTATACAAACTAAGTGAGTTTATTTTTAAAATAAATAAATAATAATGTATTTACCATTAGTATTTACCATTGATTTTATTTAAAGTACATTATAATCTTAATGCACTAAAATTTAATAATATATTTATTCTTATTTATTCACTTTAAAGTATTTAGAGTAGGCTTACATTTCTCTTCATGTAATAATGACATTAATGAGAAGTATGAAATCTGTACTAGACTACTAAAAGTATTTTCTTCACTAAAAAAATAGATATTTTTAAAAGGTATCGTAAGGACATTTATTAAGAATTTAAAAGAAGATATTAAATGTATTTATTTTTTTATTTAATATTTTTTTATTTAATATTAGAATGATTATTAAAAGAATTTGTAGAAAGATATAACATTACTTTAAAACGTAATGTATTACTAAAAAATAATTTTTTTAAAGAATGTCTTAAAAACACTTATTAAGAATTTAAAAGAAAAAGTTTTTTATAAAAAATAAAAGTAATGTATTGAGAATTAGAAAAATTATATTTTTTATATAAAATTTTTTATTTTAAATTTTTTAACAAGTATTTTTGAAGCACTCGTCAAAAAAACTCAAATATATTTTAAAAAAATTCGTCTAGAACTTTTACGTTATGATATTTGTGAATTAAATTGCATTTTGATCCTCGAAATATGTATTTCAATAACTTTCGTTGATAATTTTTGTTATCTGATAATTATTATTCATGGTATATTTATACATATCTTGTGCTAAAGATTAAACTTTTGTTGGATTTAAAAAAAAAAAGCTTTTGATGTCTTTAAATATTACAGATTTTACGATATATTTATTGTACCGTTCCAACTTCCAACTCCAAGAAAAGCTCATGAACACTGGAACGATGTGGTAATTCAATAAGTTCCTTGTTGAAATCTTGAACGAGACCAGACTGGGAAGGAAAGTTCTTGGAAAGATACTCCTATACTTTAGTAATGAATACTCCCTCTGTTTTCTCTTTTTATCTGTTTTTTTTTTTAAATATGTTTTCTCAATTTATCTATTATTTTAGAATATTAAGAATATATTAATTATTTTTTTTTAATTTTATCTCACTATTTATTTTCTCAACTAAATTTAATAATTACATATATTAATTAAATTTTATAATTTTTTTAAATATATTTAATAAAATGAGAAAATATAATTTAATCATATCAACTTATATTTCACTTAATTTAAGATTATTTAATGACATTTTTAATTTCTATACAAAAATATTAAAAAATAGATAAAGAGAAATAGAAAAAGTAATATAGTCTCATGTCTTCTTTTTTTGTTTTTTTCCACATATAGTGTCATGTCTAATAAGATCCAAGGCAAAAAACGATATTTGCAAAAAAATTATAATTTTTACCTTGATAACCTCACCATAGAGGCAAACTTAGTGCAAATGTTTGAATTCTATTAGTATGTTTGGTTCTGAAATTGAGTATGAAATTAGAGTTTAAAATTAGAATTAGTTCTCTTAATTTTAATTTTTATGTTTAAAATATTATTTAGAATTGAAATTGTAATTCCATGAACTAATTATATGGAATTGAAAAATAACTAAGTTAAACATTTCTCAATTTTTAACATATACTTTAAGAATTACCAATTATATAGCTTAAAAATTAAACTCTCTCTCTTCCTCATTTATTTATGAACAATTATATTTATTGAGATTTTATATTTATATAAAAAATTATTTTTATATTTATATAAAATTATTATAATAATTATTTATTTTTTTCTAAAAGAAATTCATGAAAAAAATTTTTATGAAAAAAATGATTATTATATATAAAAATATTATTGTATGAATATTTTTATTAATTTTAATTTTGTAAATAATTTTTTAATAGTTTATATCATATTTTTAAACAATAAAATTATAATTGAATTTAAAATTATAATTTATTATCTTAATTATTTGACAATCTCAAATATAAAATTTAAGATTCTGAACTAATTTTAATTCTAAAAAAATTAAAATTAAAATTAAAATTTTATATTTCAATTTCAATTCCAGTATCCAAATGGATAGAAGTATTAGAAGTACATATTGTGGCTAGTGTTGTACCATAAGTCTTACTCTAAAAGGAGTGAGAGAAATTATTGCATTTTTTTAAAGTGCCGTATAAGTTTATAGTCACTTTATTCATATTTTGATATCTTATCATCAAATATTGGTGGGTTTTACTATTGACTTTAATTTTTGAGTTTATTAATGATACCAAGGTTTTCAAATTTGGGTTGGACTAAAAAAATTGAGAATTAGTCTTTTGATTAGTCCAATTAATTCTTAAAAATTGAATTTTTAAAAAATGATTAAAAAATTGAAAATCAGTCTTGAAATAGTCAATTTGTTTGAATACATTATAGTTTTATAATTGAAATTTTTTTTAAATCCTTTTTTAAATATTTAAAAATTTTCAGACATTAATTATTTAATTCTTAATTTATAATAAAAACTCATTATTTAAAACTCTTAATTTGACTCATACGAGATAAATAAGAGCTTATAATGCAATAAGAATTTGATTTTAATTTATAATAAAATTTTTCACTTTTTATCCTTTTACTTATTTGATCTAGGATTAATATATATTAAAAAATTATGTTAATATTAATATAATATTCTTAGTTTAATATTTATTTATGTAATAAATAAATTTAATTATGTTAATAATACACTTCAATATTTTTTAAATATTATTTATACAATTAACATATATATGTTATATTTTTATATAATATATATGTATATTTATAAAACCTCAATTCAGTCTCAATTTAATTTCGATTAAATTTTAAAATCTTGATCCTCTTTCTTTTCCGATTCATTGTTCCAAATCTAAAAACATTGTTTAAGTTAGTATATGTGTATAAGATGGTCCAAAAAGAATTTGGAAACAAAAGACTAGGTATATTATCTACCTTCTTTCTTATTTTACATGTATGGTGGCATAATCTATTTACATCTAAGTCATTGAATTGTCAATAAAGCTGGTTAAGCCATAGTTTTCACCCAGTTAATGGATTCTGCAGAGTGGTTAGTTAGACTGCCTTTGGGCTGGCATCGTTACGACGGTACCATTAGTGAGACTTTTAGTTGGTCCCATGATTTTGGTTAGAGTTTCTGGTTACGTTTTTTCGTCTTTGGTCTTAGTTTCTGATTACTTCATATTTTATAAGTTCATTCATCTTGGGCTAGTATTTATCACTTCGGCCTGATTTCAATCTCTCATGGGAATGGGCCAGGGTTTGGACCTTCTTATCTCCAGCCTAGAACATTTATGATCTAGTAGAGTGTTATGAACAACTCTTCAATCCGATCAAAAAAAAAAAACCAACTTTTCAAAAGGGCATAACCGTAACTCCATGATGTTTGAAAATACCAGCATTATTGTGTCTAATCTGTTGTTTTTGGCTCTTCATAGAGCTGATGAATTTCAAGACATTTCCAAGTCCCCTTTGGTCTCTTCTTTTAATACTAATTCTTATGCTCAGATTTTAGTGGGCTGGCAGTTTCCTCCTGATAATTGGTTAAAATGTAACATTGATGGTTCGTGTAGAAGGAGTGGGCGTTCAGCAGCTTGTAGTGGGGTCTTTAGAGACTCTTCTGGAGCTTGGTTTCTTGGTTTCACTAGAAATCTTGGATCTAGTAATGTTTTAATGTCTGAGCTATGGGAAATTTTGACAGCACTTCAAATTGCTTGGGAGAGAGAATTCATTTATATTCTATTTGAAAGTGATTCAACTATGGCTAGAGTTTGCTACCAAAGGTTGTGAGTCTAGTCATCCTTGCAGCCACATGGTTAGTTTGATATCTAGTTTCCTTCTCAAGAATTGGAGAATTCACATCGGTCACACTCTACGCGAAGGTAATAGAGTTGCGAATTGGCTGACGAACTATGATCACTTCAAGTTCATTGGCTTCCATTTGCTGAATACACCTCCAAAAGTGTGTGGTCATCTTCTGAATGAAGACATTGTTAGTGTTAACTTTCTTCATAGGATTGTTATCTCTTATGAGCTAGGCCCTTCCTTGTAACCAAAAAAAATTCTAAAGATACTTTGAAACCTATACCAAAGAGGCATTCGTTGGTATTTACTATTTAAGAATTCAATAATTCTTTCAACTCGCCTTACTTTAAGCTTATTTGTAACATTTGAATTCCTCAAAGATTAAATTGTAATGTATTCTTATATATTCTTCAAACTTAATTAAATAATAAAATTGGGACTTTGCCGGTGGTCAATCATCATTTGGCACACTAATGATCGGGTCGTTGACTACAAGTCACTGCCAGTAATATGTGAAAATAGGTTTGAGCCTGCAAGGTATAATGTTTGAACCTAAACCCATCCATTGTTCATTATTAATTTATGAGTAAATGTTTATTTTGATTCTTTAAAAATATACTCGATATCACATTGCGACATCAAATTGGTCATTTAGAGGAAGAAACTGATAGCATTAATAGTCATTAAAGAATTAATGTGATGTTTATTATGTGGTGTTGAATATATCTTTAGAATGAATATATACTCTTAATGTATCAATAAATACATGAATAGAAATATTGTTTTTTGAAATTTTCATATAAACAAGTCTTTTATGTTATCTTTTTTCTATTTTTGGTTATATTAAATTTAGAGTAAGAGGATGGTTTTTTCAAGTCTAGGATCACGATAGGCCCTAAGTTTAGAGAACATTTATATAGTACTTACATAAGCCACCAATAGAAAACACAGAATTTGATTTCAAACCATGCATTGGGCAGAGGGCGACTAAATAAGCCAACTCTTCTTAACAATCTTCTTTGTTGTCTTCTAATTGGTAACGTAAATGGCTACCGTCCTAGGTACAACATTGTGAAGATTGGGGACATGGGGTGCTCGGGTGAAAGTGCCCTCTAGGTTAGACTCATGACAATTCCTTAACTTTTAGCCTAACCAACAACCGGCAACTTACAATATGAACAGCACGTACATTCTTAGTGGCTTTTTGGCATCATAAAGACAAGTATTGAATTGAAACTTTGTTCAACATCCACTTGAGTGACTTCTGAGACAAACAACCGCACAAAAGTAAAAGATGCCTTTCAGGTCTAATGGACTTGATGCCACACCCAATGTTGCTACACCAACAATATACATTTTCCACCCAACAAATCTTAGTCAACTGCTTTCTCTCCTTCCAATGTGTCTCAATGATTCTCTTACACAAATATAAATTCATAGGAAATGTTTATTGTGGAAGTATTTAAACCCAAACACCTAAAACAATAAATTTGTCTTACTTATTAGTTTTTTTCTTAAGTTGTCAATATTTAATTAAGAAATAAGAAATAAGGGAGAAAACGAAAACAGAAAATTTGAATATCTTTTTTGTGCTTAATAGCACAAGTCATATCTAAGTTTCTCTCTCTCCCTTGAAGTGCATCCATATATGTGTTTTAGATCGGACACTACTTCATTCAATTAGTCCTCTTTGTAGAAATTGTCACATAAAAATGTTTTATTCTCTTACTCAATATTTTTATTAATTTTTTTAATTATTAAATAAAAAAATATTAAATAATTTTTATATATTAAAATATTAAATATATTTTTTTATTTAATATTTTTTTATTTAATATTAAAAAAATTTATAGAAAGATATAGGATTACTCATGGCACATACGCACATGTACGTAAAATTGAAAATTTAAAAGTAGAGGAAATGAACGTAGAATAATCACTAATGGAAGAAAAATTGTCGGCACATGGAAGAATATTAATTAATGGAAGAAATTTTGTACGGACGTAGAATAATATTAATTAGAAGAATATTAGTAATACCTTTTTTAATATTTTTTAATACTTATTTTATTATTGATCTATCTCATATAATTAAAAGGATTATTAAAAAATAATAACAATACTTATTTTTATATCAATAATAAAATAAATATTAAAAAAATATCTAAAAAAAATGTATTACTAGTATTTTTTTATTAATTAATGGATGAAAATTTGTTTATCTGGTCACGGATGGGTTACAATGTCAAAATTTGTAGCGAGTCTCTACCTTGATGATGGTTTGCTCACTCTCATGCCATTAGTGCGTGCCAAGTTCGAGACTTGGGCACTCCACGATCCAATGTCATAATTTGGTTACTACAAATGTCAAACTTTGAAGTTGGAAGATTTGAAGCGCATTATGTTTAAGTTGCCAGCCATAGATTTTTCTAGCAAGGATTCTCGTCCAACTATGAATTATGTACGAAATTTTTTTACCTAAATCATAAATATTATAATTGAGTGTACTAAGTCAATTAAAACTTAATATTTTTATTAATTTTTATAAAATTAATTATATAACATAATTATTTATAAAAATATTCAATTATAATTAACTTGATACACTTAATTAAATGCCTATAATTTAAGTAAAATTTTTTCATTATATACATCTAACTTTCATATGCTTTTAAATTCATCAATATGACTCCCTGAATTTATCACACTTGGTATTGAGATAGTATGATGTTGTTGTATAACTCCACCTTAGTCAGCCATGGTAGTCCAAAAAATTGAAACAAGGTAGGATACCAACATAGATATTCTAAAACTCAAGTGAGTCTCATAATAAAATAAAGATAGAAGTATAGAGAAGTAAAAATACTTGAGATAAAATCCTTATGGTAGTTTTTTTTTTTATGGTGAAGTCCGTTATGAGCTTAGGCCCAATAAGAAAATACGAACCAAACTCCTTATAGGGAGTTTCTAAGCTTACACAAGGAAGTCAATGAGGATGTTATGATGCACCTTCTTTTTTATGTAGTATAACCAGTTGGCTATCATTTCTGGCTTTTTGATTATTTTTTACAAAATTATTTATCAAATTGTTATTATTTTAAAATATATTATTAAAATATCATATTTTTTATCACATAAGTATTCTTTTTATTATTTCTGTTTTACATAAATAACATAAAAAAATGATATTATTAATATGAAAGTACTAAAGTACTTAATGTTATTCACGTAACAACAACAACACATGTGTCATTGTTCTCGTGGTAAAATATCTAACATTATCATGAAAAAAATAAAATAGCTTTTTCTTGAGAGAAAAAATTGTTAAAATCTTTTGGTTGAACATTTTATAAAAAATTTGTTGAAATTATTTTTAATAGTAATATATAAATATTATTTGATTCTTAATAAAATAATTTTTTAATCAATTAAATAATTTTTTAATTAATTTATATTTATTTTAATAATTTAATACATAAAAATAAATTTTTTATATTATTTAAATAAAATAAATTTATTTAAATTTATTTTTTAATTAATATATTTAAATATAATTTTTTTCTTATAATATATTATAATAAAAAATTTTATATAATAATTAATTATTAAAATAATCTAATTTTCCAATTATCTCAAACACACATTACATCTGAACCCACCTACATATAAATGTATGGCTGAGTTGAGTTTAAACCAAAGATTCATCGACCAAACCAAACTTGTCCTCGCAAAAATTAATTGCTACCGAAATAATGATCCTTCTCATCTCTCCTATTTTCATTCTCAATCAATTTTCCGTTTTTTTGCAAAAGAAAGTGTTGAAAAATAATAATAATAAACCAGGGAAAATAAAAAGAACAAATTTTGATTTTTCCCTTTGAAAGCTTGGGTTTGCGAAGTACTTGGCAATAATCATTTTTTCACTTTAAATCTCTCAACTAATTGGTTTTCTGTTTCAATTGGGCCTTTAGAGAGTTGTGAAACACAGGGTATGGTTTCAGTGACGTGATGGAGGGGCGTGCCTAGTAGCGACGATAGTGGAGTGCACTGTGGCGGACCTGTCATGAACTGCAGAGAAGGTGGCGTGGATGGCGGCGGCGAGGGAGAGGGAGAAGAGAGCTCTGATATGGAGGAGCAAAATGGCGTCTCAAGGTTTCCAAACAGTCACAGGGAGTTGAGCAGAGTGCAGATCAAGTTTGACCAAGGTGAGGCGAGTGGAGTGCATGAGGTTGCAGACGACGAAATGGGGCGATGACGATTTCTTCGATGGCAGATTTCCCACGCTTCTGCTATTCCTGTTACTAGGTGGGAGAAGAGTGAAATCATATTGGAAAATAAGAATTGAGGGTGCATAACTTATAAAAATGTTGATATTGAGTGCTGTTGCAAGGAGATGGTTGAAATTATTCCTCCTAATTTGTATGCTTTTGCCAAATATATTTGCATTATTCAATATGGCTATAGCATGAATGATTTTTTCGAATTTCTCACTCTACGGTCTACGCTATATGCTTACAATTAATGGGATCCACTAATTACAGATCTTAAATTAGACTCAATATTACGGGGTTGCTCATGAATGTATGAAAATTGAAATGTTAAATGCTTTCGTTCTTCATATGTCAAATTTCACAAAAGTTCATCTACTGACATAGGGTTCATGTATGTCAATATTGCTTTGTAATTTGGCCTACGCAATGGGGCAGTCCATGTTCTTCCCACAATATTATTGGACCTTGATATTATAAACTTTAATTACCCATGAATTGAGTGAGTTAACGTTAGCCATTTTTCAAGTGAAAAGTGATCAATTTTATAAATATACTTCAAATTATAAGTGATTTTATATTATATATCTGTGATTACTATTAATGTGGTTATTGGAAAATCAAATTTACTTAATTCAACTTAAATGTAAGTAAACACTAGCTATAAGAGTCAATTTTATAGGAGTACCGACCTATATATACGATAAAGAATAATACTAAACATACACATATAACATTTATATATACATTATTTTATATTTGTATAATTTTTATTATATTATTATAATAGTTGATCTCACCTTATTTTTTATATATCTACAGTATGATTTTATCATTTATTTTTGATGTGAGGAAATGTGTTCCCAGATGATGTAGATAAAGCATTATTCTACAACAAAACCAATTAAATATAAAATATTTAATTATTAGATGAAAGTTGAAATATGGGTTATATATATGTAAAAAAGACTTTCCTTTAAAGTAATTAATGATGGCGAAGTTTGCATGTGACAATAAAATTAAGATAGGTTGATTTAAAAATCAGAAATCTTCAATAATTGACTGGAGAGAATGATTAACAATTTGTTCCATGTATGTATAATTGCAAATTTTACTTGATTTAGACGGTGAAGCCCAAGAGGAGACATAAGTTTAATTATAAACCCCAATAGTCAACGATACATTTGATGGTTATTATTGAGATATTAATTTAGATTGAAATCGTCTCAATGTGACAGCTATGAAGTAATACCTTTGAATGCACATGAAACCACTGATTAGTTGCTAGATTATAGTCATGAATAGCCCTTACACAAGAATAGTTATTTCACGGAAAAAAATGTTGATGAACTCGGAATTCGGATAGACAAAAGGTAAGATGGATTAACTCTCTGTGTGGGGTCATTCCGGTTGAAAACTCATTTTTTTTACCTGAGTTTCCCGTGCTACGTAGCCTCTTAGCAAGTTAGCATTGCTCATTTACCTTTTTTTTTTAGGGGCATTTACTCTTGTTGCACTATAGAATAGCAAAATTGATAATACTTTGGTCTGCCCCTTTAGTAGTCGGTGAAAAAAATGCATATGCCCCTCATGAACACATCTTTGAAAGTTAATCTGCATTTATGGGCAGACCATGGAATTTCAGTGCCAACAAATTCTCAAATTCTTACTTGGTTGCATGAGAAAGTGATAGCCTTGAACCATACAAGCTTGAAAAGTGCCCTCCATTGACCTTTTATTATTTCTCTTTGAATTTTATAAACAGAAAATATGACTTGTGTTTGCACTTCATAAGTTCATATTGGAGCTGCTATGATAAAATCATTAAACGCAGTAAAGAAGGCTTGCCATTTTGTTTGTTAGGTGTTAGATAATCTAATTAACTTTCCGTCAAGGAAATTTTCATCTTTGTTCTTCAAATCAATCCCTTTCTTTAACCTGCTAATTGTCTTATACTTGATTTTTCCTTTTAGAATTCTTGACCATTGACTTGTCTTAAATTAAACATTTAAACTTGAATTAACGCCCACCTAACTGCTTCAACTCTAAGGCATAAATAACTCTTTTCAGGAAATGAATCCATGCAGCTTTTGAGTGTAAAACAGCAATGTCACAAAACATAAAAAGAACTTCACATTATAAATGGTTTAATCTTTTGATATACCTTAACCTAAAAAGCTAAAGAAAACGAGTTTTCATAAAGACGCTCAAGGATGAACCTTTTGGCCCTTCCCAATTCCCACCCGTGCAAAAAAAATCATCCACTAGATTTGTCATTGACTATTGGTGCCCTGCTCTTTATTAACATGCTCTTTTTTTTTTTTCTAAATATATTATACTAATTACGTGTGATCCATGACACAATGATTTAAAACATGACTATCCACATTACAAGATTCATAATCTATTATTATCTTGGATCATTGAGAAGGAAGAGATTTCCATTGGTGTGATAGCTTAACAAGTCTAAGCCCGCACTGTGTTGGGGAACTATAGTCATGAAAATCAACCATTCTTCAAAATCCACGTCTTGGCTTAGACCCACCAATTTCGGATCTACTTGACCTACCATGAAGGTGTGTGTAAGGATAACCTTAGTATTAGTATTGTCACTTTCTACATGTATGTTTATTTATTTATTTTTGGTTTTGCACTTTCTACATGTTTATTATATTATGTTAATTCTTATTTGAATTTGCTTAATTAGATAGTGCTATTAGAACACCGCATGCTACTCATTGTTTACTCTTTTTACAAGGTCAATTGAGTGCGTCGGCGATGTCTGACCTTTCATGACCAAAACGCCCCTGCCATGGTTTGCGTGTTTTGATTCTTGCAGGTTGAATGAATGGGGGTACTTTGGTCCTCCCAAGAAGTTAAAAGTCATTGCAAAACAAAGTCTCTTCCCTTTGCCTTTAAGCTTTCACATATACAGATATATACACCTCCTATGAGTTTGTGTTCAGTTTTCTTTCTGACTGTCTCCCATTGAATATTCCCATCCCACCACCACCCCCACAACCGTCATTCTAGGCCCCCTGATCCCATGCTAGACCCTTCTTACACATATTGATGTCAAGCTATCATTGACCATTTGATCACAATCACACGGCAATGAGGCGATGACCCACCACCAAAGTTCCCACGAAAACACGATAAGTGTTTCATAAATATCACCAGATTTAGTATGCAGATGTTGAACCTAACCATTTGTCCATATAAATATATACACAACAAGTCTAGCCCTACACCAAGTTTGCATTTCCACCCTTTTGTCTTTCTGAGGCATTATTGTTAAACTATGAACATGAAGCACTTCCACTTCTTCCTCCTCCTTACTCTTCTCTTTCTTACACCAAGAATTCACGCCATTAGGACCAAGTTCTCAGGCCCTTCCACTTCAAGCCAACAAACTTTTCATCCATGGGCCAATTCTCCAATCAGCAGCAGAGGTAGAGAGTTCAAGTCTGAGAAGCGCAAGGTGCCTACAGGATCCAACCCTTTACACAACAAGAGATAAGCTATACCTTGATCTCAGGTTTTGGGTGGCAGAACCCCCCATTGTTCAGATAGTATAATCATATACAGGGAATACATATATGTGATATATGCTAGCAAAATATTGAAGTTGCATTTGTATGTGATATTAGAAATAGTGCTTGGTTAGCTAGAATGGTAGAGAGTTGTTGTACAGATGGTAAAGAGGATCTTGAGTTTTTAGAAGTCTGAAACAGTTAATGAATTAGAGTTTGTGTGTTTAGTTTTATACATTTTCTTTGGCTTGTTGAAAGTTTCCTGTTTCATTGCAACTGAAGCCAAAATTTTGGGATCGCAATTATATGATTTATACCATCAGTTTGCTTCTTCCATGGCTCAACTCCAAACAAGGGTCGCCATAATTCACAACTGGGTGCATGTCAAATCAGTTTGGGTTTCATAGGCATGCCAGTACTGCTCTGATTGTTTGGTTGCTGGGAAAGTGGAGGAATTCAGAAAATGAAAAGCTGTAACCTTTATACAGTTTGAGGTTGCATTTGTTGTTGTTACTATAGTCCATCTTTGGGATCCGCGAATTAGATATCTGGAAAAAGGAAATTCTTGGATAGGAACTTGCACTCATATCAATATTTAACATGTGTAGATACATTCTTTTGAGCCATTAGATACACAAATTTTTATTATGTTTCACAATGTCTTTTCATATGTCAAATATTGATATGAATTTCTATAGTAGAAACTAAAAAATTTCTACCCAATAATCATTTTATCTGTAAATAATTTCCCTTTTCTTATTCCTCCACTCCCTATGTCTTCTCTTGAAAACAACTGTGTTGAGAAAAACAATCATAAAACACATAGTTGACTAACAGGTTTTCTCAGATTTTGGGTTTAGTATTCTAGTTCTCAAATTGGTTTTGTTTTTGGGGGAGGAAGAAGGTGGGGACCTTTTGAGTTCAAAATATATGAAAATGAAATAGCATGAACTTACTCATCAGTCATCAAACAGTTCACTCATCATACCTCCTCTGGAGTCATAGGCCCCAAACCTTGAATGCACTGTGTTAAATACCCATTACTTCACACAACCACCATGCAAATAATTAAGAAAACTCCATCTTGTGTACACAGAAGAATATTTGTTGGCAGCTAAGATGATAGACTCCACATGCACTCACCCTACCTACATAACACTGAGGTCCCAGAACCTCTCACAGTCTTGTACCTTTTTTTCTTTTTAACTATTTTCACTTTCAAGTTTATAGAATGGCTTTTCACAACTCTAATTTTTTTATATTTATTTTTTTATATCACTTTTTATACTATTTTTTATATAATTAATTATATCACTTTATTATTATTATTATTTACTTAATTATAATTATTAAAAAATAATATAAAAAGTGATATTTGAAAAAAAAAAGTGACGTAGAAAATAGTAGGGTACTTACAATTAAAAAAGGTACAAGTGTATGTATAGAATATCTCTCACTTCCATGCACCCAAATCCAGGGGGAACTGAGAGTTATTTTGATTTGGTCTGTGAAATTGTAAGGTGGGGGGTTGTGGTCCACACAGTGGAGTAAGTGCACAAACTAATTCTGGTTATAGGACGCCCACCAGCGCACCACGAGCTCCAGCTACAGCCTTTTTGGTGTGCGCGTGTTGATTTTTGAGCCTCACGGTTGAGCGAAATAATTATGTAGTTGGAAAATAAATAAAAAGTGACATAATAACATTCTAATATGATGGATATGCTCAATGAGATAAATGCCGATTTCCAAGCCAGCATTACAGTTTGAAGAGGAGCCTAAAAGGTAAACTACTCTCCCCATTCTTAAATAGTAGTTTCCTTTTAAATTTATTGTGTTTTAAATTATTTATCACTTTTAAATAATTAAAAAATATTTATTGTTTCTTTTTAATTTTAATCTTATTTATTTTTATTTTCACTAATAATATTTTTTCTCTTATATTAGTTATTTCTTATTTCTCAAAAGGAATGTTATTAAATATTAATTTTTTTCTCAAAATTTATGTTACTTAATGAATTTTTTAATAAATGTACTTAAATTTTAAATGATTATTATTTATAGATTAATTCTTAAGTAAATATGATTTATTATAATTATTTAAATCATTATTTGACATGTGTAATATGATAAAAATTATCATAAAATTACATTAATTTTTAATAATATCTTTATATATATTAAATAATAATTTAAATATTTAAAAAATGACATGATAAATTATATTTATCTAAAAATTTCTCTTATTTAAAAATAAAAAAAATACTAATCAAACACTTAATAATAATTAACACAATTAATAAAAACAAACTACATTAATTAAGTTGGCCGAAATTTGAATCTTACTCAACCATAAATCCTTGAGATGAGGTAATCACTTTAAAATTGCTATAAAAAAAAAATACATCAAAATATTGATGATTGCTCTCGGACCATTCACGCGCTACGGTAATAGATGGTTCATTTGAGCTTACCCGGCACTCCATTACATTTCAGGTTTCACAACCCCAGACACTTGAAAATATTTGTATCAAGGTTAGAAAATATTTAGGAAAAAAAAAAAATTGCTTGCAGACTTCCTATACTTTGAGGACGACGTGGCAAGAAATCATCCTAAATTTGGATTGAAATTTGGTCTCCTGTCTCATTTTCTATCTCCCAATTGAAAGATGACACTTATCAACAAAATTTTTCTCTCTTAATTAGCAGTAACTTCTCTTTTAATTGTCACTTTTTTTAATGAATTGACAAAATTTAATTAAGAAGACATTAAAAAAAGAAAAGAAAAAGAGATATAGGATTTGAGTCCAGTGAATTTTTTAATTTGTCACACAAAATCATAAAACAATCTTGTGATAATTAATGGACTTCTTGTTTCATGATTTGTACATGTTATCATTAAGAGCACATGCAAGGTGCGGAATCTTGTATAGTCATTAATTTTGGAATTTTTATATTGAAAATAAAAATGAAACATAATTAAAGATTTTATCAACTTTTTTATTTTTTGTTGAATAAATTTTATCAAAATTTTATTTAGTAACCCACGGAGTTTTTAGTAATAGATTAATGAAGAAGATTAGAAACACATTATTTATTATTATTTTAACACATTTTTTATTAAGTTATGTTATGTATTAAAATAATATTTAAATTTAATTACACGTAACTTAAATTTAATTATATGTTAATTAAGTTAATTATATATTATTTAAATTTAAATATTTTTTAATGTGTGACATAATTTAATAAAAAAATATTAAAAAATATGATAAAAAATATATTCATCATATTCTTCATAAATAAATATATGATATGTAGATAAATATATGATTATATATTTTAATTTTAATTGTATCAAGTTTTTTAAGTCAAACTATAAAAATATTCTTATGAATTTCTTAATATTATCATAAATCATCTATCTTTAACTAAATTAATACAGTAAATTAGTAGAAATATGCATAAAATGTCCTCGACACCTGTAATCGCAATTTAAAAAATTTATTTAGTAGATTATGGTACTGACATCGACGACTCGTGTAATGATCACACGATTAACAAAAGTTGTTTAATGGAGTGAACTATTGCAATACTTCTCATAGTTAAGGAATTTAATTCACAGAAGTTTTTAGTTATAAAATCAATTAATTAATATAATGTAATATAGAAAAGAAAAATTTAAGACTTGAAAAGTTATTATGGGTTTTTTAAATTAATAATTAAATATTTTAATTTATTAACATGTAACAAGTAAAATAATTAAAATTTCATCACGTGTTATTTGATATAATATTTTTTTATATGTAAATTGATGTAAAAACTACTATATATATAAAAATATATAATAAATTAATAAAAAATAATAAATCAAACAACTCCAAAAAAATCAAATATAATAAAAAAATACAAAGAAAATTAACCACTGAGATAGCTAAATTAAATAAAAAAATAAAACAAAATAATTTTAATCATTTCAAAATACTTTTTTCCATCACCAACCTTATATTTATGGCCTGCACTTTCTATCATTTTAGTAGAGACAATTATTCTCATTCTTTCTTTCATGTTGGTGTAATACAAAAATTAATCACAAATTGAGAGAACTCCATTGTAATTCAAATTGAGGACTCCAAAGTCGTTTTTTTCTTTAATTTAAAACTCTATTGTAACTCAAATTGAGGCAATGTCTTTATCGATATTTCAACGGTCATACTTTGTCTTTTTTCACCCTATGTTTTGTTTCAGTGACCATGCTTTAGAACTAATCAAGTTATAGTGACGTTTTAGATGCATCAACGACATTCCATATTGAGTCGACAGAGTTATGGTAATTAGGTACCCTATGTATCTACATGACGTTGGTTTTTCTTTTGTTTATGGATGAAAATATCATATTCAAATGCCTTAAAATAAATTTAATTGATTTTCAATTCATTTCCTAAAAAAATATATAAACAAAATGAGTGCATTTAGTAAAGAAGAAAATACTATGGTTGACTGATTTTTTTTTGTCTAAATTAAAATTATTATCAAATATAGAAATGGAAATGTATTAGGTGAAATATTTTACTTTTTGTGTTATAATAATTGATTTGTGTTATAATTGATTGATTGATAATAAGGTTGCTAACTACTATCAATCTAAATAAATTTGAATTGATTTTCATATTTTTTCAAATATGATAAGTTTTTATGTGATTCTCGTATCAAATTATATCGATTATGTTATTTCTTATCCTCAATATCATGTTTAAATTATATATTTTTAATTTTTTTGCTATAATCAATATAATTTTTTATAATTGAAACCTATATTTGAAAATCTTCAATTTAAATAAATTTGAAGCATTTTTCATTGTTTCAGACATAGAAAGATAATGTGTGTTCCTTATAGCTAATTTTATCGAATATAAATTTTCTAAATATGAATATCATCTTTAAATTAAAAAAATATTTTATATTATGTGCTATACTTGATATTTGATAATTGATACATTATGTTGACTATCTTCAAGCTTTAATTTAAATTAATTTGAATTAATTTTCATTGGTTTCAAACATGAAAAAATTATTACATGATTTTTATATTTAATTATGTTGATAATGTTATTGTCAAATCACATTAACTTTCATATTTGGGACACATCATACTATAAAATTATATATGTGCAGCCATGTTGCACATCAATACATCTGCAAATCATACCATATATAGGGATGGAAACTGGTCAGGCTAGGCCAGACTTCACCCTAAACAATGCTAGAACTGTGTTGCAAATATCCGCCCGAGCACGACTGCTATTACTGTCAAAGACTTTTTTTTTGACTTGGCCTGACCTGTTTAAGAAATCTGGCATGACCCGAAGTCTGTTTAGGAGTCTGGTTTATATTAAGGTCTCTAAATAGGTCAGCAAGTCAAGGCCTTCATATAGACCTTAAATAGGCCTAAGCTTTTAAACAGGCCTTGAAAGGTCATTGAAAAAAATAGAATATAATTTTATAAATAAATATAAACAGGCCAGCCTAATAGGCCTAACAGACTTTACTGAGAGGTCAGGCCTGACCTACTAAATGAAACAGGCTTTTAAAAAAGCCTGAACCTAACTCATTTTCTAAATAGGTCAGGCCTAAAACAGGCCAAGCCATAGGCCCCTAACAGGCCGGCTGGCCTATTTCCATCCCTAACCATATACTACGAGTTAGTAGGTTTTCATTGCTATATAGTTGTTTTGCTATGTTCTTTTTCAATTTCTTTTCTCATTACCTTTTTTTTATTATAAAATGTCATTCATTTCAATTTCATGATACTAACATCAACCTTATATTCTACTTTTCATGTAAGAAGCACAAGGTTGATAAGCTACTCTAGAAGAAAATTTTCTTATTGGTTAGTTTGGGCAAACCAAAAAATTATATTTCGCTCTTACTACACGCCTAACTCAAACTTTTCTCATATAGATGTTATCCTTAAAACAAGGTTAACATGCCTTACTCACAGTTTCATTAATATGGTTCTAACATAGAATATACTTTAATGGTTTTGTAATATTCACAAGGTATTAGATGTGGAAATAAGAGAATCTCAATGTATTTATGAATCTCATTGAAAATGAGTTAAAGTACAAAATGAATTGATTTACATATATATAGCATGGAATTTGCCATAATTAGACTAACTACTTTGTAACTACCTCTAACAATAGTTAACTAACTTTAACTAACTAATTAACCGTAATACTCCCCCTCAAGTTTGGGGCAAAGATGTCTAAAGCACCTAACTTGGACAGTAAAGCAGAAAATTTACAATAGGGGAAGGGTTTAGTGAACACATCTGCTAGTTGTTGCTGTGTTAGGAGGTAGACCAATTTGAGGAAGCCGGAGTTGACATGTTGTCTTATAAAATGACAATCAATATCAATGTGTTTTGATCTTTCATGCGAAGTGGGGTTGGCAACTAGTTGAATGGCCGATTTGTTATCACACATGACCATAATGGATGGAACTTCAATTTGGAAAGGGCGTAGCAGTTGTTGCAGCAATAAAAGTTCACTTGTCAGATAGGCCAAGGCTCTATATTTGGCCTCTGCAGAAGACCTTGCAACAGTGGGCTGCTTTTTGGATTTCCATGAAATCAAGGAAGATCCCAAGTAAACACAGAACCCAATTGTTGACTTGCGAGTTACAGTGCAGTTTCCCCAATCAGAGTCAACATAAGCAGAGAGTTTGATGTTTGCTTGAGTTGAAAAGAATATGCCCTGTCCAAGTGAAGACTTTAGATATTATAGGACATAATGAAGTGCAGTGAGGTGAGTAGTCCTAGGCTTGGACATAAACTGGCTCAATTTGTTCACTACAAAAATGATGTCTGGCCTGGAGATTGTTAAGTACATTAATATGCCAAAGAGTCTTCTGTACAATGAAGGATCATCAAGAGAATCACCATCTGTGTCATTCAAAAGCAGATTGGCTTTCATTGGAATATTGGCAGCCTTTGAATTGATGAATCTACTCAAAAAGCTCCAATGTGTACTTCCTTTGACTGAGGTGAATTCCTTTTGAAGATTTGGCTATTTCCAAACCTAAGAAGTACTTCAAGTTGCCAAGAACTTTCAGTTTGAACTGCTGTTTCAAATCAGAAATGGCTTTGGAAATTAAGGCTTGGTTTGGACTGGCAATTATGATGTCATCCACATAAACAAGGAGGAGGATGAGAGACTCATTTGACCTTTTATGGAATAAGGAATAGTCAACTGTTGACTGATGGAAACCAAGCTTTATGATGGCTGCAGAAAATTTCTGAAACCACTGCCTTGAAGCTTGCTTTAAGCCATAGAGTGATTTATGCAACTTGCATACATGATGTCCATGTTGAGATGGATAACCTAGAGGCAAGTCCATGTATACTTCCTCAAAGAGGTCACCATTCAAGAAGGCATTATTAATGTCTAATTGAGACATATGCCAATTCTTCTGTGCTGCCACTGTAAGGAGGACTCTGACTATGGTCAGTTTTGCCACTGAGGAGAAAGTCTCCAAGAAGTCAATTCCTATTTGCTGTGTAAATCCTCTAGCCACTAAACGAGCCTTGTATTTTTCAACTGAGCCATCGGAGTTGAATTTTGTCTTGAAAATCCATCTACAACCTATGGTTTGTTTGCCAGGAGGTAGTGGAACCACAGACCAAGTATTGTTTGCCTCTAAAGCTTGAATCTCATCAGCTATAGCTACTCTCCATTGAGGATATCTAACTGCCTGATGGTAAAACTGTGGCTCATAGTTTGAGTCCACATTGGAAATGAAGGTGTGATAGGTAGGGGAAATGTGTTTGTATGTAAGATGTTAGTTCAAAGGATATATGGATGTGTGTACATAATCCTAAAGATACCGAGGAGGATTATGCACACAACTAGATCTTCTAGGTGGATTAGGAGCAGGGTTAATAGGATCAGGCTCAGGTAGATCAGGCTCAAGGTTAGCTGCAGGATCATGTTCAAGATTAGATGCAGGAATAGGTTCAATGTCAAGTTCAGGATCAGTTGGAGGGTCTATATTTGGTGTAGTTGGAATATGAGCAAGTTCAGGTTCATGATGTAGGGGATTAGGCATAAGATTGGGCACAACATCCTTAATTGGAACTGGAAAAACAGTGGATTGAAAAGGATCTGGAGCATTGTGTATCTGTTCTGACTCAAATGGAAATTGATTTTCAAAGAATGTGACATCTCTAGAGATAACAAACTTCTTGCTGGATAGGTCATATACCCTATATCCTTTGTAACCAGGAGGATAACCCATAAAAATAGTAGGAAAAGTTCTCGGTGAGAATTTGATTCTCTGGTGTATAGGAATGGCAGCAAAACACAAACATCCAAACACTCTGAAAGCTGTGTAACTTGGCAGCTTGTTGTACAACAACTCATAAGGGGATGCATTCTTCAAAGAGGGTGAAGGAACCCTGTTGATTAAGACGGTGGTAGCAGTGACACATTCTCCCCAAAAGGTAATTGGAACCTTAGATTGAAACATCAAGGCTCGGGCAACATTTAACAAATGTTGGTGTTTCCTTTTAACCACAGAATTTTGCTCCGGACGATAAGGGCAACTAAATTGGAGCATAGTGCCTTGCTCTTGCAAGAATTCAGTCATTTGGAGTTCTTTTGCATTGTCAGACCTAAGTTGCTTAATGGTCCTGCCAAAGTTAGTCTTAACAAAACTAAAGAACCTTTTAATAACAGAAGAGGCCTTTGATTTATATTGCAACAGGTATAGCCAAGTAAATCTAGTGCAATCATCCACAATTGTCAAAAAGAATCTCTTACCATCATAAGTGGGGTGATGATAAGGACCCCATATGTCTACATGTACAAGATTAAATGATTGTGCAGAAAAATTATTGTTTGAAACAAAAGATAGGCGTCTAAACTTTGATAAAGGGCAAACTAAATAATCATTACAAGAAGTTGGCTGTAAATGTAAGTCAATTTTATTACAAAAGAGTTTTAAAACTTTCTCAAAAACATGACCTAACCTTGCATGCCATAGTGCATGATCAGGTGATCTAGACTTATTTGTAACACTATAAACGTGTGAATGAGTATTAGAATTGCCTACTGGTTGAGTATTTGATGTTTTAACAAGTTTAGCAGCTTGAGGTGGACTGGGAGAGTGAAGAACATAAAGGCCTTGGTGAAGTTCACCTTCTCCAATCGTCCTCTGGTGCAATGTGTCCTGGATAAGGAAAGAAGACTTGTTAATGACTACATATACAGCAGAATGAGCATGTAAACTACTGACAGAAAGTAGATTAACATGGAAAGAAGGAATGTACAAAACATTATGGATGACTAAGTGGGGGTTAAGTTGAACAGAACCAGTACCTACAACTTGCACTAAAGATTGATTTGGCAAAATGACAAACCTATTCTTAATTACTTGGAAATCAAGAAAGACATTATCATGGCAAGTTATATGAGAGGTAGCCCCTGAATCAAGTATCCAGCAATTTGAATTCTTGAAAATGGAATTAAGAATGGACAGAGATGTACCTAAAGATAGCTTACCTACAGAATGATCAATTTGATCTTGTACATTGCACATAGGAACTCTTACAAGTTGTGCTTGTAACTTAGCTAGAAGGTGTTGACGTTGCTGAGGTGGCCAGGTATCATCTTCACTGCCATCAGGAATTGCAAAGACCTGATTAACAGAAGTAGAGGCTTGGTGCTTCTTGTGTCCAGGTGGATAACCATGTAATTTGAAGCATTTATCCTTTGTGTGTCCTGTAGTACCACAATGAGCACAAATTGACCTATCTTTCTTCTGGTTTTTGTTCTTGTTCGGTGGTGCTTGAACAGTATAAGCAACCTCAGTGGAAGGAACAAGTTGAAGGCCAACCCCTCTCTAAGTCTCATCTTGAACAAGCAACGAGAAGACTTGAGAAATAGGTGGAATAGGGTTCATCAAGAGGATTTGGCCATGAGCATGAGAGAAGGGCTCATTAAGCCCCATCAAGAAGGTCATGACAAATTCATCTTGAAAGAAATCTATCAAAGGTTGAACACCACCATAATTGCAAGTATGAACAGGCCTATATTCACCAAGTTCTTCCCATAAGCCTTTGAATCTAGTGAAATGAGCACTTATAGAACTGGAATCTTGATTGCAATGAAGAAGTGCCTTTTTCAACTGGAAAATTCGAGGTCCATTCTTCTGCTTGAAACGATCTTCAAGATCCTTCTAAATAGCTGAAGCAGAATTGGAATAAATCACACTGGTGCTGATTTCCTTGGTGATCGAATTCAAGATCCAAGAGGCAACTATGCTATCATTGCACTTCTATAGACGAAAAATTCACAGCTTCTGCAAGAGGTGGTTGAGGAACAGAGTCATCAATGAAACCTAATTTGTTCTTGCCATCAAGAGCAAGAATCATAGAACGACGCCATGTGAGGTAATTGCTGCCATCAAGAGGCTGAGAAACAAGGACCAATCCAGGAAGGTTCGAAGAATGAATGAAAAGTGGATTCTGTTCTTCCATGGCGAGAATGATGAGCACTTAGAAGAAAAACAAGAATCGCAAGAATGGTGGAAGAGAAGATGAAGAAGAAGTTGGAAGCTTTAAACTACTGATACCGTATTAGATGTGGAAATGAGAGAATCTCAATGTATTTATGAATCTCATTGAAAATGAGTTTACAAAAGTACATATATATATATATATAAATATATATATTATATATATATATATATAGCATGGAATTTGCCATAATTAGACTAACTACTTTGTAACTACCTCTAACAATAGTCAACTAACTTTAACTAACTAATTAGCCGTAATACAAGGCTTTGACATCACGTGAAAGTCTCTTCTTAAAGGTATGTTACAAAAACATATCTTAGTGTAATTCTTACTCTAATTCTCTGCTCCAATCTAATTTTACTTATTGAAGTTGTTAGTGTAAAAGTCTGCCCTATTCAAACTAATTTTATAGATATAAGAGCTTAATTGATTTCCATGCATTTAGATAATAACTAATGCGTCAACAAAAATACTACTAGTCTAATAACCCTAAGCATAAAAAAAAAATAACACAAAGGTCATACTTAAAAAATAGTAAAACCACAAAGGTATCAATTTGTTAATCCAAACTTGAGTCTATTCAGCTTATAGGTCGATGTTTTGCAATTTGGAACATACATGCTACATTTCAGCTTCTTTCGTATTTATATTGGAGATAAATCTTTTCATGAAAATTTTATGTATTTTTAAACCAAACTTATAAATATTGTTTTCTTGATGATTAATTACATATATTTTATTTAATAAAATTATTTTTATTTTTATTATATTAAATTTTATCATTTAATTCTTAATTTATCTATGTATCACATGAGTGCAAAATCTAGTAACTAGGAAAGGGAGGTTATTCAATTCTAAACATGTGAGTTAAGTCCAATCATTTTTTGCTGCTATATCACAATCCATATTTTTATATTATTATTATTATAAATGGATTTTCTATGTTAATATTCAATTTAAAAAAAAACTATTATTAATTACTCATTTAATAATTTTAAAAATAAAAAATAGATAAAACTACAAATACATCTATTAATCATGTAAAGATGATCTAAAGATAAACATAAAAGGAAACAAACATAAAAATTTGTTACTTTTCAATTACAATTATCTTTAAACACATTTTAGCTTTTTTTTGGGTACAATATCAATTTTTTACTATATATAATTCATATTAAATACTTTTTATTATTATTTATATTTTATCTTAAGAAAATATAAATTAACAAGCACGTAGTATTGACCAGTACTCTAATTTTAACAAATAGTGAATAGGGATAAAAATATAAAATTACCATTAGTTGGAAATATAGTAGTTTGACTTTTTAATTATAAAATAAAGTATAGTTTGATATGAATTTAAATTTGCTTTCTATGCTACTTGAACTTGCTTTTACATTATTGTCTGCTTACATTTTATTTTCTATAGCATATTCCATAATTTATTGCAGCCAAATCCCTACTCATTGCTAAAACCATAGCTTACATTGTCTCAACCATAGTTTACATTTTAGAGTCAAGTTTAACTTGATTATAGCAATAATTCAAATTAACTTTATCAAATCCTAATTATTATAGCTAAACACGAGTAAACAAGAACAGCTTGAATCCCTACTAGAGTTAATTTTAGATAGCTAGTTAATATTTGTCCTTTTTGTGTCAACAACTACATTTGGTTATTGTAGGAATGCACATGGCTAGTGGCAGACTCTTATTATTACTTATTGGTGGGTGTGGTGCTATTGAGAGGCTCCGCTGTGCCATTGATCCTGTGGAGCATTAGGGTAGCCGAGCCCGTGGCAAACAACCAGCATGTGCCAATGGCAGCGTGTGGTTGCCTATAATATAGAGATTCTTACATACACCTATTTGATAAACAAATGACATGTTATTTTAACGATTTTGCTAACAAAAACCCTTAAAATACTTGTTAAAGAATCAAATATGAATTTTTTTAAATAAAAAGTAATTTTTTTAATTTTTAATATATTAAATATACTACTTTTCATTTTAAACTTTTTATCTTTGATTTGTAACCAGTGTCCTTAGAACACTTTTTTGATAAAATCCTACTTCATGATGTGAATTTAATTTTTATATCACATTTCACGAGCTAATTAGATAAATCTATTGAAATTAATGCACAAAAGAATTCCACATGGTGAATTGGTGATTACACCATGCATATATAGTGTATGGGAGTTATCTATCTATCTATATATATATATATATATATTACAAGAGTTTCTATTATTTTTATCCATACAAAAATAGACTCTGAAATTGGACAGATTCTTAAGATACAATGTGTTAATTATTTATTAGTTTAGTTTACTGAAATTGCATAAAATAGACCTACAAAAGAATTTTTTGAAAAAGGATAATAAGAAGTGAAATAGACCCTGAACAATATTAAATAACCATATCAGTGATGGACTTCATATCAAAACTCTACTTATCTACTCATAAAGGGTGGTATAAGTAGCAAGTAAATTTGAACTTAGTGATTGAGGATTTCTGCAATGTCAGAAATTTAATTAAGTTTACATAGAAACACTGGTGAGGAGCAGTCACAATATCTTTTAGCCCCACACCCTGAGAAGACCCCCTCCCCCCTCAAAAAAAAAAAAAAAACGTTAATCCTCCTCCAAGCCAACGTTAGAGTAGTTTCTATGATGAGAAACTGTTGTAGCATGGAAGAAAGCAATATTTTTATCTCCTTCACAAAGGCATTGCACGTTAGATTTCTACCTCCAGCATATAACTCTTCATCACGCCAAGCCTTTTCTAGTTCTTCAAAGCTTGTTAATGAAATTGGTCATTCTCATATAATTGCCTATCAATTTGGGATTGCCACAGATTATTATTTGGGCTATAGAATTAAGTTGAGCACCACCAGCACACATCTCCATTCAGCAATTTTATGTCTACAAACTTCAATTTAGAGAAAAACTTCGTACACCTGATATGCTTGAACGTCCAATTGCCAAGCATTCTTTATAACTTCTTTAAGATCAACATTATATGGGACCAAAGAGAATAGAATAATAACAATAGCATTTGTTTTTACCAGATGTCATGGGATATCTGTAGTACAGAAAATTAATTGGTCTAGGGCCGAACCCAATACAATCCAAGGACAAAGCAAGATTCCACCATACCATTTGTTACACCACGTCAAATTAAAATTGAATCTTCTTCTCCAAGCATTAGAGATGTGCATCACTTCTTCTTTTCTAAGTAATCGGATAATTAATCTTTTTTAGTGATCTCTGGTCTTTGCTTGTAGTCAAGATTTTTAATTAAAAGTATAGCCGTAATGTTTACTCATTTTTTGTGTAGGTTAATAATTTAATAATTTTTTCATCTTTACCATTTGACTTATAGATTCTTTTTAATTATTATATATCCGTTGTCTTAGCATGTTTTCTACGCTTGTACAAAACACAATGCACGGTTTCCAGCAGAAAAATATTAATGTTTGCTTTGGACAATATTGTGCATAGTCTGTGCATTTGTTTTTCTTTTTTAAGTGAGTGACTAAATATATATTTGAAGGAGGGTGAGCGAAGCCCAAATTATTTGCTTTCCATTGGGTTCTTCTTTCCAATAATCTACTTTTCCAAACTGATTAACTGAAGACGTTCAATTATTTGTTTGGAGATTTTACAAGCAAAAATAAAATAAGAGTTGTTTGGAGATTTATATATGTTTTTTTTTTCTTTCTGGATTTTATCTATGCTTGGAGATTTATCTATGTTTCTTGCCCAAGGAAGATGTGGGACCAAACGTGCGCATCACACGTGGTGCTGAAATCCGACAATGGAGAAAAATATTTCCCTCATACATTAAAGAGGATGTTTCTCACTACTTGGTTGCCACGGAATTGGTTGCTTCTTCTTTTTTTCCACAACTTTTTAGACTTCAGCCTATTATTATATATAATAAAATATATAATAAATAATAACAAATAAGACTTATCTCCCTAATTTCTGTTACATTTATTTTTTTGTTCTTATCGGTACTTTGCGGTTAAAAGTATAAACATTTTTAATAAATTAAAAAATTGAATATAAAATAATAATAAAATAAGAAGTGAATAAGATATTTAATTAAATGATTTTATTTAAAAATTATTTAAGTATGCTAATAAATCTCAGATATTTTATTAATTTATTAAACATCTTTTTGAATAAATTAAAATACACGTTAACACTTGTCAAACTCAAAACAGTAGTTTAAATTATGTTTTTATTTTTTGTGTAGATTATGTTTAAATTCAAAAATATCATTAGTAAAAATGAGACCATGTAATTTACTTATTTCTTCCGTTTTAAATTGTGATTCGTTTTTTTAAAAATTAAGGTAATACTAAAAACATAAGAATAAAATAATATGAAGGATTATTAATGTGTATTGGTCTGAGTGAAAGAAATTTATACTTCTTAAGTATGTGATTTTGGACTCAATATCGAGATTCATGTATATAAAAAAAATATCATTTGAAAGAGTCTTTACTTAAACACCTGACTGTATTATGAAAGATTAATCTCTTATTTATCGGATGAAAGAATATTCTTAAAAAAAAAAACATGGAGGATTTCATTATTCCAATCTTATACACCTAAGTTGCAGTCACATTAGTTGAAGTGCTGTAGGATAGTGTAAGTATACAGAAATTTTAATGGAACCACGTTCAATCAAATGATAAATTTTGTGAAGATATAAGGTGACATATATTTAAGTATTTAAGTGTGTAAGTAATATTATAAATTTAATTTTGATGTATTATTAATGTAAATTTTTTTTATATCATTAATTAATCATACATCATCAAATATTTAAATTTTGAAATAATTATTATAAAAATTAAATAATTTTAATAACGTGACAATACATAATTAAATATTAATGTAAAAAACTTTACGCTTGCATTCAAATTAAATCCTAACATTATTTGGTGTGTGTTTGGTTGAAATTAAATTTTGGCTAAAAAATTTTCTTTAGAGATAAAATCATTTTTCACTTATTTAGTATTGCATAGGTAAAATTGATTATAGTAACAAAAAAGTTTTTTACACCATAGAAAAACTTTTTTATCTTAAGCTTAATCGTGACAAAAAACTTTTAGATTATTTTTTTCAAAACTGATTATATTATATTTTTGACAAAATAATCTTAAAATATCAAATATTATATAATATAAATATATCATTTCATTATTTTTTTAATAATTTAATATATAAAAACAATTTTTTATATATTAAAAATAAAATAAATTATCTTAAAATTATTTTTCAGTTAATATATTTAAATATAAAATTAATTAGATTATAATTAATTATAAAAAAAAACAGTTATACAACTAATTAATTATTAAAATATTTTTTTCCACAAATAATCCAATCACATACTATTAATGTGCTTCTTTTCTTATTCGCCTAATTTTTATATATTTAATATTTTTTAACTCATTCATAAATTTATTTTATATTTTATAAAAATATTATAATCACATATAAATTAATTTAATATATTTTTATATTAATATACGATATAAATATAATATACATATAAAAATTATATGTAAAACATTTACCATTAATGTGAGAGGAAGCTCCTCCCTATTTCAAGACAATGGCAAACCACCGGTAAGATTTCAGATTGCTTGGCAATGGATAATTCCTAAATTCGATCAAAGTCATACATTATTGTGATTAATGAAAGGTCCTTAAGGAGAACCAATGCAACATTTTTTGCTTTTTTGAGTTTCATACGTAACATTATTTTAATTTTGTCAATAAAAAAACATTATTTTAATTTTGGGAAGAGTAAGAGAGGGTCTCATTGTCATGATCTTATCGACAATTTTCTCTCTCCCAAGGGTTGACGGCGAATTGGGTAGTTATATGTATGTAATGTAATGGGGCAGCACAATCATCATTCTTCAGAATCACGAACCCCTTTTACTAATTAAGAGTTTGAGTGCAATCGAGAACATGAGTTTTCTGGCAGGAAGGTTAGCAGGGAAAGAAGCAGCCTATTTTTTCCAGGAATCCAAACAAGCAGTGGGAAAATTAGCACAGAAAAACCCCGTTTCCAAGACCAAGACCAACAACCTCGACGCTGTCGAGCACCAAGGACTAGGTACTGCTCCTCATGTTCATAATCAAGTTGATGTGCTTCCTGAGGTTCTGAGACACTCCCTTCCTTCCAAAATTTTCAAAGACGACAGCACCACCTTGTCGTCCACCTCACCCTTCTCTGCATCCAAATGGGTGCTTCATTCCGACCCAAAAATCCAATCTTCCGTATCCCCCGACGCTCTCAACCCTCTACGTGCTTACCTTTCCCTTCCCCAGGTCACCTTTGGCCCCAAAAGGTTCTTTCTCAATTCCAATTTCACTTGTGAAGCAATTTTAAGCTAATTAATAAAATTTCAATTGAATAAGCTTTTGCATTTCAATTTGAATTATGGGTTTTTTTTTAATGTGTTTAGTAAGAGGGCAATGGAGCTGTTTGTAGCTGTTCAAATTTTTTTTTTTGAGGGTCTTTTTCCCTTTTCGTTATTTCCTACCTTTGATCCTTCTGTTTTTGTGGACACCCACCATTTTAATTTGATGTTTTTAATGTGTAGTTCTATTTAATTTGCCCAGTTAATTTTTGTTTTTGTTTTTTTCTTAAATTAATGTTTGCAGGTGGCAAGTGCCTGAAGCAGAACACACGGTTTCAGCCTCAACAGCTAATGAATTGCGTCAAGACAGGCATACCATCCATGTTAACCCGGAGAAGTTAAAAGCTGCAGCTGAAGGGCTTGCAAATGGTACATTTCTTTCTTCTCATTTACTTGCTCATGTGGCAAATGCTCTCTTTTGAGTTTTGAATTCCTCATAGATGCTTATTCTTCTTTCATTTCTTCTTTTGGCCCTAATTGTAAAAGGTAAATGCTAATAGCAGTTCTCAACAATTGTGGATAAAGAAAAAAGTGGAAGTGTGGATTTCGTCTTTGGTTCAACATCAGGGATTTGCATTCTATTATGTTTTGAGTGGGGGAGGTTGTGATACTTTGAGTTTCTCATCAATTACATGAGCTAAAGTTAAACCTTCATAGATTCCCTGTAGCTGTAGAGAAACTTGTGATTCTGATATCAAATTAGCGTTATTTGGAAATGTAAGTCAGCCGTTTGAGGCATATTTTTGGCTTTGTTGGTGGTGTTATTAGAGGGACCTTTTAGTTTGAGATTAAGGTTGAAGTGTTTTATAATTTGAATATAGAAATTGTGAATAAGGGAGAGGGAGTTAAGGCATACAATATATGTGGTTAACATGGAGAGAACAGTAGTGGGATATTATCTGGGCAGAAGTTACTTTTCTGGTATAAGATTTTAGTTTTAGGGTTGAGTGTGTGGTAATAATGTTAATAATAAAATCAAAACAGGCATGCTTTTCTCAGTTTTTGGACAAACTATGAGTTAGAGTATGAAAAATTTTAGTAGGGCATGCTGTTATGGGGTTGTTAACAGCACCCTGAGAAAAGTGCTTGGGGCTTCAGGAACTCATGTACAAACATATGGGGGCCATAGTTATTAATAGCACACAATAGCACTTGCCATTGCTATCACACTCTAGCTATCACCAGGTGAAGTTGCGTTATTGATATTTGTGTATTTTAGTTTATACACTATAACTATGAGGACACATGCATTGCTATCTTGCTGTTTTGGGATATTGAACCCATGGAATAACTCCACTTTTGTTTCTACTTGAATGGCTTCAGCATCAAGTTCAGGTGGTTATTTACTTCATTAGATATTGGTTTATGACTTTATTCTGACTTTGTTGTGCTTATCATGCCAATAATGATGTTGAGAGAAAAAAAAGTACTGGCAACTGCTTTGGGGAAGATGCCCATGTTTTCTAATGCAAATCTTTTTGTTTTCAATTTTATAGTTGGAAAGGCATTTGTTGTTGCCACTGCAATTGTATTTGGTGGTGCTGCATTGGTATTTGGTATGGCGGCTTCCAAGTTAGACCTGCATAATGTAAGTTCATTTTGTTGTATGTTGACTCTAGAACTCTCTTTAATATGCTGTTTTCTTTTTTATTTTATTTCTCTCTCTCTCTCTCTCTCTCTCAATATGTATGTAGGTATTTTTTAAGAAAGTAAAATTAGTTAAATAACCCACTTGAATGCCTATCTTGCAACTGTTCCATTTTCAGTCATCATTCTTCATTTACTATTCATCATGTTCAATGACATATTTAGGACCATAAAACTTCTTCCTATAAGCCATTGTATTGTATCTCTCGTTTTTTGTTTGTTTTCTTGATGGTTTTTAAGTTCTATTAATAGATTTTCTATCTTCTGCTAGCCATATAAATTTTCCATCTCAGTTTATTGACTTCTTTATCTCAAATTTTCTTTGTATTAACAGATCAGTGACGTCAAAACTAAGGGAAAAGACTTCGTTGAGCCACAACTTGAGAATATCAAAGAACAATTTGTTCCCTTGAAAATATGGGTAAGTTTTAAATTGTGTTTCTTTATACTTCTGAATATATCAATTCACAGGCATAACTCAAAACTTGGGTATGCAGGCCGAGAATATGTCAAGAAAATGGCATTTGGAAAGGGAAGAAGATGTTAAGCAGAAGCCTATCGTAAAGGAGCTTTCTAAAATTTGGGGTGCAAAAACATCAGATTGAGATTTACAATTTTATTTATTTTTGGTTGCTTTGAAAATAATGGCATGGGCCATGAAAATAGATAGTTTGGATGGAGTGTGCCTCTGGCTGTTATTGTGGCTGTAAATTGTTGAAGCTTGCGGGAGAGTAAAAATAATACAAAGTAGTGTATGTCAAGTCTTAATAAGTATGCTAGTAAATGGCGGAATATTGTTGTTCTGGTTAATTCAAAAATTCCTTTATTCTTTCAAGCAGACTAGACATACTGTAAGGTTTTGAAAACCAGAATCTGTTGTAATCAGATGACACTTGGCAATGTGAGATCAATATCTAAAATACCTAGGTATGTCTATGTTTAGGCCAAGATTATATTAATGATGATAGAAAATTTAACATTGTTTTAACTGATATGTATATGGTAAATGATTAAATGATTTTATTTTATTTTATCAAGTTAAACATGGGATCCTGAATTTCCCGAGATCCTAAAAATGCTCAGGTATATTGTTAAATTGTTGATGTATAAACATCTTTTGGGGCGGTTACCAAGGAGGAGAATCTCAACAAGTTGTCAACTTACTATATCTACTGCACAAAGGCATGGCAAAATAGGCTTTCCAGACGATTAGATCCTATGATTTTTGTTGGTTTTTTTATTTGATTTATTTCCCTTTAGTTACATAGTGTGCACCTGATGCGAACTGAACTTTTATTTGGCTTTTTAGAAGCTTAGCCCGTAATTTTACCATGATAACACATCATACTTATATATTTAGATTCTTCTCGTTGTCAAGCAGAATTGAAACAAACTACTATTGGGAGACAAAACAACGCTTGTACATTTCATGACAAAATTGAGAGAAAACTATGTAAGAATGTCAAATTCTACAAGTAATTTCATTTGTGCGACTTCCCAGTTCTCATGCATGTGGTAAAAGTGAATAAAAGCATGTAAAATTACAAGCAGATTATTAAAATTAGATGAGAACTGAAATAGCGCTTAAACATCCCCAGCCAGCCAAACTGAGAACCAACCCTCTTGAGACCAATCAAAAAATTGTTTAAAAGCATGTCAAATTTCCAGGATTTTCATCTTTGTCACCTCACTTGATGTGGAAGTTGTAAAAATGAAGAAAAACATCCCGTTTACATTGAAGATCAAGAATGGATGAAATGAAAGGTAAACCTTGAAAAGCACCACTTTTGAAATTGGATGTGAGGGAATAACCAATGCCTTAACAACCAATAATGCCACCTCTTCATCCCTATTTTGTATGTTGGTCTGTATCATATCTAAAATGTAGTTACTTTAGCTTGTAATCAAGACCAGCTCCATATTTCCAAGCCTCGAGATGCCGCTTCCACTGGAAACTCGTCTTGGATGGTAGTGTATTTAAGAATGGCCTTGCAATACATGGAACATGTGAGAGTACAGGAGATAGAATCTAAGAGTTTCCACATATGAAATTATTGGACCTATATGCTTGTTGAATAAACAAAGAAACTGATAAGTGGTTCAGAAAGGACCTTGAAAAGACTATTACCTCACAACAGGATCAGCAAAGGTTGAGAGAAAGGTATAGTACCCAAGTATCAGAAAATGTCTGGACCAGTCAAGAAGTACAGGAACACCAACCTGGAACAAGAGAAAATTCTAAATCCCCTATATTGAAAAGGTTACTTCACTAATTAATTATGCCATTAAATTTGACTATAGTTTGGGCAATGTTGGCCATATGTGAAAAACTGCTCAATAGTTTACCTCAATTGACTGCCAACTAAAGGGAGGGGGCATGATATATAATAAACTCATAAATTACCTGTTTGAATATGGATGGGAGTATTTGAGGCTTTGTTAACATCACCAGGCCCAATGTCTTGGAAAGTGGCCCAAACTGTACAACATCCTACAATAATATAAGATTTCTCAGGAAAATCATTATTCCAGGGTTAACATTGATATTTCTCAATCAATTGAATCATTTGGGAAGAACATATCATAAACCAAAATCCATATCCAGACAAGGATTAAGAAGTCCACCTGTAGAAATGGTCGTAGCACTGGATCCCCAAGCCTCTGCAAAAGTGAAAGATGAGATTGAAGCATAAGGGAGAAAACAAAAAATAATCTCAGTCATGAAAGAGGTAAATTACCTGCATAGAGTTAAAATTGGCATAAAGAAGTTCATTAATAAAATCTGCAGGAACATTGGACTGTTGCTTTGCTGACATTGCTCTTTGGAACAACCATGAAGCACTTAAGTTGGGCTGTATTATACAAAATCTTGGTCAGGTACTCATGTTTCATGTACGGTAGCTGAAACAGTGAAGCCTTTAGAAAAGCAGAAAAGTACCATGTATGGGTTCAGCAGAGACAAGTTGTATGAGTCAAGATAATCACCATTAATTGCTTCATGTATTCCTTCATTATAGAAAAGTGAAAAGGGAATTAGATTAACTCAATACTGTTGCTATGTTATCTGCCATTCATCAGTTTGTTGTTAGTTGTTAGTTGTTACTTGTTAGAATAACTCCCCAAATCAATTTCGGCTGCAAAATATTTTACTGAATTAGGTTGTTCTAATGCTGCTAAAGATAGAAGAGAAGGTTAAGAATAACGGAAGTAGGGAGTTCCACCAAAACTCAGAAAAACTAACAGATCCAAACTTTCACATTTACAGATACAAAAAACACAAGTAAATCCTGTCCAACATCATTGCAACAGATCTCCTTCAACTAGTCCAAGAATATACTCCAGAAGTATGTCATTTCACAGAAACACATACCAGCTGACAGTCTCCCAAGGTGCCTGGTCAAGCTCCCAAACCCACCAAATGAAACGGGTGACTGTATGCCACTAGCATCACCAAACTACAGAGAATGAAGCTTCACTGCTTTAATATTACTTGATAGATCATAGATGACTTAATTTGATAGAGGCTTCAGAATTGTAAAACGTAATTTACCTGTAAAACTCTACTAAAAGCAGCTGGTAGCGGGCTGTTAGGTGCTCCATACCATCAAACATTATAAGGAGTCATATTTTAAAAGAAATGATAATAGGGATATAACTAAGAAGATATGAAATAAAATTAAAACAAAAATTTGGAAAATTGAAGATGTTAAGACAGAGAAAGAGAACATATCAAGTTAAAAGATAATTTTCTGATGTGCAATATCACATGTCCAGAAGCAATTACAAGTTGGATGGTTTATAATTATTTCCACTTAATGGAGTACTGTCGTCTGGCAGTGACAGACTGACAGGTTAGTCACAGAAGTATCTGAAAATTTCCATGTGAACAATATGATATAGGTATTAAAGTTCAACTTGGCTGTAGTAAAATGATTACTATGTCTAGGTTAAACTAATTTCATAGCTTCAGCAATAAGTTACCATACACGTTACATGCATGGTTCAAATTCTTACAGGAACCTTGAATCATAAAAGCCATTAAAGGGAATAATGTATTTTAACTATAGTAATAAAACTTGAAATATTCCTTTTCAGTGAAACAATTGGCCGTAATGTTTTGACGTGTCAATATTAAAAGATAAGAGCTTTCAGCGAAAGAAAACAAATAATATATATGATAAGACTGTTAATGGCAACCTAGAGTATTAAGTAATTTGTAAGTACATCATCTGATACACATTAGTACCTCTCACGATATGTGGGAAAGATGCCGTAGATAACTCTCAGTATCTCTAAATTGTCAAGTGAGACACCCTATCACATAAAAATTGCAAATTGACATCAGTCAAGCAGAAAGCAGTAGGACTGAGCACAGCAGTATAGAAGAATGCATCAGGTCAACTTTAGATGTTTTGTACCGTGACTTACAGCCATTGCCAAGCTTCTTGTTTGGCAGTTAAGAATGGGAAATTGGGGAATCTTTTTTTAGTTAGCATTTTCATAGAAAAATAAGTTTTATTAGAGAGAAAAGCAGGAAAGAACAAACAAAGGAAGGATAAGATGTCCTCAAAAATGGAGAAATCTAGGGACATCAGAGAACATAAAGAAGAAAAGAAAACTAGCCTGATATTCTGGCATCAAATCCCAGTATTCTTCTAATAATTCCTCCAATTTTGGGGATCCAGGCTGAGGTTCTACATAAGTGAACATATAAGTAGTACGATCCAAGGGACCCGAGCCAGCTGGAAATGCCTGTGAAGATTTCAGTGAAAACTCTAAAATAAAAGTAAAACATGGGGATATTATTATTCCATTAATATAGAAAAAGTTTACCTCCCAAAAAAATTGTGCTTTTGAATTTCCAACTTTCTTTACTGATGAACTGCTGTATATGACATCACTAGTGGAGTTATTTTTAAAGCCACGTGCACAAGTTCCAACAACAAGGCAAACACCATCAGGCTTCCTCCCACATCTTATCTGTAAAATCATTGCAAGTGACACAGGAAATAAGCTTCAGGAAAAGGTTCTAATATTCAGTAGTTACTTATGTATCTTTCATCAAATCAAATTGGCATACAGAGAACTTTCATGAATTGAAATTATTTTGTCAAGGGAATTGTCAGTCTCATTCTGGTTAGTGTTGATTCAATCAATAACACTGGATGAAAGAGACCATTATTGGCCTATCCTCTCAGTCTCGTAATCATTTAGGAAATTAGCTGGCTACTTATTTAACAACCGGTTGCATGCATATAAAATAAAATGATGGTGCACATGCATACGCAAGTGAATGTGTCATACATATGCATAAAAGAACATACAACAGAAGACCTTGCTGATGTCTCACTTGAAGACAGTTCATATACAATGTGAGCACACTCACATAGTTATACAAAGGAGCACATATAAATGGCAACCTGTTCCCGTATTCCATGAAACATGTGAAAACACCCATGTGATAACATGATAAAAATCATTATCTGTTTGAATGCATCAATGAGTAAAATTATAATCCTGACCTGTTTTACAACAGGGGAAAAGTTCCCCATGGCATCAATTATAAGACGAGATGACAAGATTTTGTCCCCGGAAAGTTTCAGAACCTGAAAAGAAAATAAAAAATGTATTCATGCTTCTTTATCATTAAATAAAATTAACACTGATTTCTCCGAAGTCAATTTGCATCGGCTTGTAGTCTCAGTTATATGTCTTTCAATGTATGAGATATACATAGTATTCTAAGACTCAACCACCATTATAAACATTATCATTCTCATCTATCATTCATGTTCAAACCATAAATTAAATGGTACTTCAAAATTTCCATTTCAATGCTAAGTTCCTATATTAGATACTTCCATGCTTCATCTTGGAGTCCCCATCTAACAACTCCCTTTCCCACCTCAATCTCCAGTCTAAAAAGTAACCCTTTTGCTGCTTATCCCCAGTTAGTTGCTGTTTATAAACTCCAACATATCTAGAGAACAATATATAAAACATCTGCATGGCCTGCATAGTCTATAATTGTCCAATTACGATAATTCATCAATGATAGTATTTATAAAATATTAACACTCAAGATTGCACTAGAATAACTAGTTCTACAAGTTATACTCACTGCAGCATCCTCATATATATTAATGCAGGAGACGCTGCAACCCTCAATGATGACTCCACCAAGGGAGATAAAACGTTTCTTTACAATCTCTATAAGCTTTACAGGTCTGCAATGGCAGATAATGAAAACGCCTATGATAAAATAACTTGCAGAAGCAAGTCTAGATGGTCAACAGAATACTGAATTTTATACTCAAATTATTTCATTGTAAAGAGCAAGCTTACAGTAAAAATAAAATGCATGCTTACGAAAGTTGAGCCATGATAGATACTCAAAATTGTTGTCCATGCAATGCGATACTAGTAAAATATAATAAAGCCGCTGGCCTGATAAGGATTTCTACTTCAATAATAATGAACTTTTGGAAGCATTCATTAAAATATTTCAAGTTTTTCTTTGCATCTGCTTGCACTTTTCTTAATAATGCATTAATGCTACATCCAGACACCAGACTAATCACTGATACAACAAATTTTCTATCCTCTCTTGAAGGGGACATGCAAAATACACCTATTGAGAAGCAACTGCAACTGCATATTGTTCATTGCCAAGCAAGACAGAATAGAAAAGAAAATTATTAACCAGATAAGAACATAGGCAAAATTATTTATTCATAACTGAAATCCAGGACAACAATTATTCTAGTTCTTTACTGGTATATCGAATTAGTTTATGGGAAGGAGACTGACGAAACACCGAGATTAAGAATGTCCTCAACCCAGATATCACCTTTCCTTTCAAATCCACATCTATTCTGCATAGTTCATGAAATTGCCAAAAAGAAGTTAGTAGAAAAGAAATTAGAAAAAAATAAACAGAAGAGGAGGCAGCATAAATTCTAAAGAGGTTATAAAAGGAAGACTTAGACTGTAGGCAATATTTGACACAGTTATGTCACTTGTGAGATAGCCTTTTTTCCCATCAGAGCAAGAGCAACTGTTGGCGACTGAGTGTTCTTTGACCAAAAAAATATCAAGCAGGGTCCGGAATTTATTTTAATATACTAAATTTAATACTTCTGAATCAGTAAGCAACAGCTGCATTGTAAGTAATTCCAATTTTGACATGAAAATGCAGTAGTTCTTAATTCTGAAGTGCAAGCCCAAAAAAAAAATATCAAATTTAAAAAGGATGAAAAGTATTGAATCCTAAGTATATAACATAATAATCACTTGCTTTCATATGTACCATAATTGATTGAAACACACATGGCAAGTATAGCACAACAAAGTATTTTGAATTGATATTAATGGAAGGTATTAATAATAAAACACTTATTTACCATTATAATTTATATGTTATTATATAACAAAATTAAGAGTAAGACTGCCAGGGTAATTCATTTTTCTGTACCTTGTAAGCTTGATTGAGTTTCTCCTTTATAAGTTTCTATACAAAAATAAACATGGTTGGGTCTTTTCTTTTTGGGACTGACAGTTAAATTTATGCTGTTAATATGTAGATGACACACTAATTTTTGGTAATGTTAGGTAATAATTAATAAGCCTTATTTGTCAGAGAATTTCATCTCCTGTATACAGTGGTCTTTGAATTCTGTCATTTGTAACGAACAAGGCCTCCGTATGATAAATCTTTCAATGTGTTTAGGCATGAGATGTATCATGTGTGTTCAAAGTGACTTCAAGTCATTAGATAAGGAGTAATACTGAATCGAGATGATTCTTGCTACATAGAGATTGGCAACTAAACTGAAGAAGTTTAGGAATTACAGGATTGAATTTTACTGCTGTGGCTATTTCAATATCATCTTCTTCTAGGATTCCAACTTCTACAAGTTCCAAAAGCTCCTTTCTTGATATATTCCATTCTTGCTCTCTCTAATGATCAAAACAACACAGACAGACAACTCAAAAATTAATTTGATCAATCAAAGAATTTATTGACACTTCTCTAACCAAGGATTAATGTCTCAAAGCAGCTACAATACCCCTTTTAGTACATTTCTTTCCACAATGGCAACTCGAAGGCCTCTGGCACTCAAGGCTGTGGCAATGAAGATTCCCAGAGTGCCTCCACACACTAACACATCATATGAGCCTTCTGCTTTGCCAGCCAGATCAGATGAGTGAAACAAGCTTGGAATGGTAGATACAACTTGTTGAGGTTCTTGTACAACTGCAATATAATATTAGAATATTACCAGACATGTAGAGAACTCTTTTCACATATAAGAGGGTATTTGGTTTGTTTTCTGTTTTCATTTTCAAATGATATGTTTTCACTAATAATTACAAAAATACTACACTATTTTCATTTTGTTTCATGTTTCCAAGATTTTGGACCATTTCCTTCACAAAATTTTGGAAACATGAAACTGAAAACAAGATTGTCTCATTTCCGTAAAGGGTATAAGAACCATTGAATGACATGAGTGAACCTTCTTGAGTGGAGCATATGCTTGACCATAGCTGGTCTAATCTTTTCAAGGCTTCATATGAGTAAGCTCCACCAGCACCACCAACTTCTCCACTCACTGAAACACTCTCCATTATCCTCTAAAAAAAATAATTAAATTTAAAATGCCAATCTTCATTTGGACTTGTTATAAAGAACACACACAGAACATGGCATAACATATAATCATATATCACTCAGCAATTGAAGAACTGGTACCTGGCTTCTGGATGGAACAGCTTGTGGTCTGCAAAGGAGGGCTCTTCTGCCGCATTTCTTGTGTGGGAATGGAGTCCCCACTGCGTGCTGAGATATTCCATTACTGGGTTGAAGCTGAAGCAATAACATAACAAAAGAAACTCAAAAATAAAAGGATAATAAACAATAGAGCGCAATCAAAGTAAAGCAGCTCCTTTTTCACTCTGTCCCCTGCTTTGCTTTCTGTTTCGTTTTATCATTAATAAAGGCAAGAAATTTGCGCACCACAAGTGAACACGTTTAACCACCAAAACTGTCTTTGTCGTTTCTTCATTTTCCCATAAAGAAATTGAAAAAAAAAAAAGAAAAAGAAAAAAGGGTAACCTAGCGACCCAGTTTCCAGTGAAGTCAGAGAGAGAAAAGTGCGGGTGTGGTAAGAAAGGAGTAAAAAACAGTAAAAATAAAAAAATAGAGATATATATATAAAGGTTTCGACTTTTTCGGATAAACCTCGCTACCCAGAGAGGGTTTATGAGTAGGAAGAGAAGCTCTCACTGAATCTTCAAATCTGCACTTGTTTTGAACAGGTAAAGTCTCAAATTGTAATCATGTTTTATTTTGTTCTGTTCTTCTTTCTTAGTGGGTGTTCATGTCAACTCAGCGTGTTCTTCTTTGTTTTGTTTTAGCTGAAAATTTTTAATGTAGTGATAGAGCAAGGGATCACGTATCAGTTATCACGCATTCGAAATAGAAAACTCCCACACCCTAATTTGTTTGGTGTCGGACTCTGACGAATAACAATTCAGATTATTGATAAACTTACTAGCTCACCACTTCAAGAAAATCCACCACATTAGGGTTACAGGGCTTAGGATTCAAGCTAGAAAACTAGTTTTAGATTTGTAATTGATTTCTGTGCTTTGGAGTCTGCACATTTCTTATGTATGTTATGAATATGACACCTTTTTTGGGTGGATGACATTTAGAAGCTACACTAGAATAGAACAACTAGAAGATTGATGATTGTCTGTTTTCTTTTTATTTTTCTGGTCCATTCCATTGTTATGTGATACAAAGTGGTAGGTACTAGGTAACCTCTCCCTTTCCTAAACCCCTTCCTTCTCTAGCCAAGCCAACTCATGCTATCCCTTCCTAATGATTGTCTGTGTTAATGGCTATGAGAACTCACTTCTCAAAATATCAAGGAAAAAATATGGAAAATTGTTTCCTTTTCTAGCCATTTAGTATGGAAACAGACACAGCACAGCACACACAAACAAACAAACTCATCAGAAAGCTATAGCATCATTAGTGTTTTTTTGTTTTTTTCCCCCTTGGCAGTTAAAAATTAACAGGGATTGCTCATGTGAATTGAAGAGGCCAATGTGTTGGTTCCTTTTGGAACTTCTATTCAATGTACATCATTAAAATTGAACGTCTTTGAATTTCTTAAAATCTTCTTGCAGATTTGAGCTATTTAGCAAGTGAAGTGAATCTAAACTGTTAAGGCATGGCAAGCTTGTTCACAACATCAACCTTCACCTATTCTCCTGTCAATAGCATTACCAGGGATTTCAGAAAGTCGAGTAATTCTTCTATAGGACGGTGTTGCATAAAAGCAATGGGGATAGAGAAATCCTTGGAGGAATTGTACAATGTGAAGGTGGAAAGAAAAGTTTCTCCTGAAAGATTAGCTCAGCTTGGAGTTTCAAGATGGTCAGTGTGGAAGACTGGAAAATGCAGGTTGCCGTGGGACTGGCAGGTAGACCAACTGGTGTACATAGAAGAAGGGGAAGTGAGAGTTGTGCCTGAAGGGAGCAAGCGTTTCATGCAATTTGTGGCAGGAGACTTAGTCAGGTACCCAAAGTGGTTTGAGGCTGATCTCTGGTTTAATGCTCCATATCAAGAACGTTATAGTTTCCGAGCATATGGTGACGATTAGTGATGTTGCTGTCATCATGGTCACATAAAGTAACATGTGATCTCCATCTTATTTGGTGACTGTCCTAAGTTTTGTAAAAGATGTGTTTTATAGTTTTCCAGTTCTGAATGTCCTACCAATATATTTGGTGAATACTTGGGATAATTTGCCATCATTTAAAAGAAATGTTAATCATAAATACTTCTGTATTGGTTTTTTCATGTTATCATCCTCAGCAAGGCAACATGACTTCCCAATGAGTTCATCTAGACCAATTTATATACATAACATATCACGGTACGATACAAATGGCTACAAATCCAGGGTGGAACATTTAACTCAGATCAGGAAGTGCATCATATTTTAAAGTGCTCAGATGCAAGTTATTTTTTAAACCCTTTTATATCAACCAACATATGTACAAAACATACAAATGAATACAAGCAAGAAATATATTTTTTCTCTCTTAAAAAGAGACGGTAATGGATCCTGAGAGCCCAGAAAGATTAGGTAATAAATAATGAATCCACCATGACAGCCAGTTCATCCAACATAGGACAAGTAGCAACTGACAGAGAGAAGAGAGTAAATATGAACATGGCTTGAGATCTTTAGCTGCAAAAGGCTAAAAGTAATAGAAATTACCAATGTTAAAAATTACAGAAGGGTAGCAAAAGGAAAAGATTGCTTTTTTATCACTGCACAATCTTAATGGCTAGAAGTCTAAATAAGCACTGCCTATTAAAAACTAGATCCCTTATAGTACATATACACCCCATGGCTCAAGAGCACAAAGGCCAAAAAGCCCAGAAACGAGGATCAACCTGATATCCACAGAAGAAACCCCCATCATCTAATTTCTTTGAGTGGAGTTAAGCATGCTAGATTCCAACTCGATGCATTCACCTTCGTTCCTCGTCATGGGGTCAAATTTTACAATTTGGATCTCTGATGGCTCTCAACTACCTGTAGTTGCCAGTTGATTTGCACTGGTAGCAATGGCAACAGAGGACACAAACCTTGAGACAAGGACTGCCTCATTGTTTACAGCCTTAGAGGCTGCAACATCTTCCAATTGTTTCCACATGGATTCCCGCTTCTCCTGCTTCTCTCTATCCTTGATTTCATCTTCTTGGAATCTCATCAAACATTCATCAAAAAGTGCCTGATCAGCATCGGAGAATATTTTTCTCACATTCAGGGTCAAACTTCGAACAGCTTGGTTCCAATGGCCCCGTGTATTTTTCTCCAAAGCAGGGAAAATTATAGGCAGTATCACTTTGCAATTTTGAATGATCAAATTTCGAATATGATCATTGTTCCACAGAAACAGTGCTCGTTCAGCTACCTGCCAACAGAACCAAGTCAACATAAAAACCAATTCAGTAAATCCCAGGTAAATTTTAATTTGAACATGTGCTTCCATTTAAAGCTATGTTCCATTCAACATAAATTTGCTTCTTTGAATCTTTGAGCTTTAATTCCACAAACAATTTTTTACTTTATTGTATAGCAACGCAGCTCGTAACACAGAACACAAAAAATTACAAATTCTATAATTGTTCCAAATACAAGTTTCATGTAAAAAAAAACAAGTGTCTACATCAATAATTTGAAAAGACAACCATTTGCTACCCAGTTCAAACAACCCTTTTATTGGTTATGAATTTGAAAGTATTCTATTTGTGAACATATCAAATGCTATACCACACATTGAACCCTAATTCATGCAACCTCACATTAAATAAGAGGAGGAATTGAAGGTTGAATGAAGCAATAAATTTGTCCATAACATAATCCATTCAATTTACACTCATTTGTAACAACAGCTCAATTGGGTTGCATTATTTTATTGAAAATTGAATATCATTAAATCATTTTTTTTTCATTTGTTATATCATTCAGATACATTTTAGGCTAACCTAGCTCAATGATTTAAGATAAACTGCCAGTCGTGTAAATTGTATTAATAAAACATTGGCATTTTGGCTTCCATGTCCGCTACATGTTAAAAAAATCATACACAATTTGCATTATAACTTGCAACTTTAAAATATTAAAACTTGTGAAAACCAAAATTGTGTTTTCAGATCTTTATAAATTTCTATCATTAATATGTAGGAAGCAGCAGATGCTTGAGGTAGCATAGCATTATGCAGGCTACCTACTTCATGCTTAAAATTATCTTATTATTTCTGAGCCTTTCTTACTCTAGTGCATTCAATAAGCCTTCAAATCACTTGGTTTTCCTGCTGTTAACTCATCCAAAATCCTTACTAAGCCTATTAAATCATAATTTGTACGTTGTCCTCATCCAGTTTGGCTTTCATGACACACACACGCACACAGAAGTAAGAGAAACAAAGTGGGAAAGGTAAAGGAACAACAGACAGAAATAGAGATACAGAGATGAATGATCACTGATGTAGTTAAATGCTAATAAATAAAATGCATGCAGACATCATACAAGAAAAAGAAAATGGGCAAATTTCATAAGCACCTGAAAGTGTAAGCTGTTGAGGCATCTACCAATTTGACGAAATAATGGGATCACACATTGCTGAAATTCTGCTGCTTGAGTGGCCTCTAAAACTTCCTCCAACTCACCAAGGAACATTACCTCCTTTGCACTATTAGTTTTGGGCCAATATTTCAAAATGCCTCTAACCACAGTATCAGCTAGCTTGACATCTTTCTCGACAAAGTGAGTAATGCAATAAGAAAGCATCTGATGATACATAGAAACACACTTGGGCTTGTGAAGGGGGATCAATGCATGGACAAGAAACAGCTTATGCTCTTCCTTCAAAGGCAAAGCAAATCCATTAATTATACTGCCCAGTATCTCTAGCAACTCTGCAATCCCACTGTGTTTCTCTGTCTCAAATATGAAGCGGTAAAAGACATTGTTGATAGCTTTTCTAATGAATGGCCGATGCACCATGAACTTCCCATAAATACGGTGGAGAATAGTCTTCAGGTAGTCCCTCTCTCTTTGGTCCTCTGAGTCAAAAAGGTCAAGCAGCCTCAACACAAACGCATGACTAATGTATCTTTTAGCAAGCTTTGCATCTGTTTCTGGAGAAGCTACAAATCTAAAGAGAAATTCATACACAAGCTGCAGATGAGGCCATGCTGGTTCCATAGCAGGTTCCTCCTCTTCAGGCTCATACATATCCGTGAACTTATGATCCTGATTGGAAGATGGTAGAGCACGGAACAAAAACAAATTGGCCACCACCATCTTTGTCATCTCCAGCATTGCTATCTCATTGAACTTCGAATTCACAGACGAAATGTAATCAACAAGCTCAAGCAACGTTTGGCACTTGATGTCCTTCTCTTTGAGATGCTTGGCAGGATCATTAAAATCAAACACAACACAACACATGTTCAACTTCCTAATAAAAAGGTTCGGTTTTTCTGAGCTACCAACATCCCTAAAACTTGGCAAAGCCTCATAAACTTCAGTAGCCATAAATGGACCCACTGGGGTGGCAATTGTAGGAGCTGATTTGTTAACTTGATTGGTTGAATGTGGTGCAAGAGTGCCATTATCAGAACGAGACCCACCTGAGCCAGAATTTGAAAAAACCAAATTGGGTTTGAAGGTGGTATTGGAATTGAGGCCATAAGATGAGTTCAGTGACAAATCACCATTGAACCCTCCATCACCGTTTGAATCATTATGAAAAGATTTTGAGGGCTTGCGAGGTAGTTTACCCAATATCTGTTTTATCATATCTAGAAACACCCCAAACCCAGAAAAAACCCAACCCTGGTTTTCTACAAACGAATCAGAGTTTCAAACTTGAAAGTCAGTGGTCAGTGAAATCAATAACATTATCACAATCAACGAATGAAACACATGGAAGGGTACCCTAATCAGAAACCCATACCTAAAAAATCTCAGTGAAAACCATACTCTTAAGTTCACAGACTGTGGGTGCATGGAGCAGAGTGTGAAGCAATTGAAGGCATAAACAAGAGAAAATCACTTACATTGAGAGTAAAGATTGAGAAGATCTTAAGAGGGGAAAAGAAAGTGAGAAATGCAAGAAGATTAGAGAGATTGAAGTGGGAAATTTATGATCACAGGGACATAAACCCTAGTGAGAGAAAGCTGATGATGTTGCATAATTTTGGTTTTTTTATTTTTTTGGAGTGTAGTCGGTGAAAACAGGGGAGGACAGGATGAACAGAATGGAATAAAATATAATTAGGTATTTATTTGTTCACAGAACAGAAGCAGTGCTCTTCAAAGTTTAAATTGCAGGTACACTCACGGGAACTGGAAGGAGATGTTATAATATTACATAATCCACTCAAATTTCAAATTGTAATAAGTGGCGGTTATAACCATTTAGAATTTCAGGGGAGGGTACTTCTCTACTCTTCATTCTCTCCTTTCCAAATTTGAATGTCAGGAGTAGGTTAGGTTGTCTATAATATAAGAGATTTACGAATTAGTTTATTGTTGACTTATATAAATTTGGTTTATTTAATAAATAAGTTAAATTTAAATTTTTTGAAATGTCTATTTATTTATATAAATTTAAATTTAAATTTTTAAAAAAGTATATTTGACTTATAAATGGATGGTTTGGTTTGAAAGAAAATAAACAATCAATTAAAATTAATTTGTTTGATTTTTGTATTTTTTGATATAAATCCAATATCTATATTATATTATATTTTTATATACAAAAATTTAAATAATAACTTTTCATTAAAAAATACAAAATAAACTAATAAAAAATTTTCTAAAAATAGAATCAATTTTATTAATTTGAATACTAATAATTTTCATATTTTATGAGTATATTGATATTTGTATAAGAAATTATATTTGAATAAGTTAAAAAATTATTAAATAAATAATAATATTTTTTATGCGCTACTGATATAGAATGAAAAATAATAATTTGATTAAATGAATTATAGCAATAATCCAAATTATATTTTCATCCAAGAGAATGTTGTTAGATTTCAAATCACAACACATAAAAAAATCCAATGCAAACAAGATCTTGTAGCGATCAATATAAGATTCAACTCATTTTCAAAAATCTTTTATGTACTTAAGTATTAAGAAATTCATTTTTTTAAAGTCAAATAAGCATTTAAACTCAATTCATCATTTCTAAACTTCCAAATTTAGATGATATTGTTGTCGTTACTTTCAATTTTCTGTTCTTTATGTATAGTAGTAAAGCAAATTGTTAGACATATCAATTTTCATTGTGGTTATGATGATATAAAATGCTTTCTTCAATGGTATGATTTCACATGCAAAATACAAGAAAGTTTTTTATTGCCTTCTAAATAGACAACAAAAGATTTTAGCATTAGGAATAGTTTTTAAATCATTATAAGTTCAAAAGTTTACATGTAGATTTTAAAGTTCAAAAAATGGATCTAGAGAGTTGTTTAAAAGAAAGATCCAAAGTTTTCAAACCTCTCACTTTTCCAAGAGTTTTTAGAATAGCACCTGATAGCATATTCTTGGCCAGAACTACAGTGCCGGTGAGCAGAACCGAACATTTTGGCAGAGAAATTTTCTCCTTGTTCTTGAAATTTTAGAAGTTAAAAATGAGAAAATATTACAAAAAATAAAGAAAAAATAAATAGTTGTCAAAAAATGTTGTACCATAATTTTTTTTAAAAAAATATAAATATATGGTTTGGTTTGGTTCGGGTTGATTGGTTTTGAAATTTAAATCGATAACCAACCAATTAAACTTTAATTAGTTTGGATTTTATCCGAACCAATCAATATACTTTCAAAAGAACCAAACCAATTTAATTGGTTCGGTTTGATTAATCGGGTTGGTCAATTATCAGAACCAATTTACACCCCTATATAAAGTAACCAATTTGTTTAATATATATATATATATATATTTATAATAGATATATAATTTATTAATTACATATGAGTATAATATATTTATTTTATATATAATATAATAATATTTTTATATGATATAGAATAAAATAATTTTATTAAATGTTATATTAATTTAAAAATAAAAAACATATGAAAAAATTTATGTATTGTAAGTATTTAAATAAGTTTTTAGATCAGATTAAATGACTTTTATATTTTCATAAACAAATCAAGCGAACTTCATAAAAAGCTTTTTACATGTAACAGGTTTATGTTGATTCATTACAAAATATGTTTGGGTCTATTTAGGTAAAATCTAACTTAACCCAATATATTTTCACTCCTCTACCCTAATTTTTGCCTTGGAAGGAGAGAATTCTCCTTGTTCTTGAAATTATTTTAAAAAATTAAAAATTTAAAAAATGAAGAAAAAAATATAAAAATGTATGAACAGTTTGGATTTAAATCTACAATATCAATAAATTAAAATAACAAGATAATATCTAGTGATATTTTTTAATTTTTTAATTTTAAATTAGTATAAAAATAATATAGATATAAATTACTAAAAAGAACAAAACATATATGTGATATAATTATTAAAAATAATTTTGTAATTTTTAACGGACGAGACCCTGAGAAAAGAGGGATATAATCTCTGTCCCCACATCTGTCTCATAAAATTTTTTATCTCCATCTCTGTTAAAGAAAATTCTCCAAATTTTAATTTTCAAATGAGATAATTCCAACAAGAATCTTCATATATAAGAAGATTTTGCCATATCAAGGCAAGAGGAAAGATGAAAAAAAAGGATTTAAGTTTAATTACATTTGTGTCCACCCGTTTTTGAGTTTTGAAAATAACCTGTGTTTCATTTTTGTGAGGCCATTCCCACTTGCCAAGCATTATATGGTTATTTTCTGATGCATGTGGGTGGGTTCACTTTGTAGTTTGTTTGATGAATTTTAATATTTTATGAATACGCTAGTCCATTCAAAAACTAATTTGCTTAAATTTTTAACATGGTCAAATAATCAATTTCGTCTAAAATTGTACAAAATTATAAACTTTCTTAAAATATAATTATCAAAAATTACAAAATTAACATATGAACATACTTGTTGGGTCAAATTCTATCACAATTTCTACTCATTTGTTCAAGAAACATTCAAAGATTGACATTGAATTATTATTTTATCATATAAATGTGAATGGGGCTATTAACACTTTAATATGTTTATTCACACTCATTTTTTTTCAACTTTAATTGAACTTTCTAAATACACCTTTATTTAATTTTTTTTAAAACAGAAGTCAAAATAATAATTATTATTATTTTTATATTATATCCACACACTCCAAACTAGTTATCTAAACTTAACTTAAAATTTGTAATATTACAACAATATTTGAGTTCTAATCAGTTTCGGAAATAATGTTGTGAGATCAAGTTTAAAAGATATTTACCTTTTTTTTTCATTTTCTTTTGATGTTTATTATCTTATTTTATAAAAAAATAAAAATAATCTTACTTGTCTTGTAACTCTTCACAGAAGCATATGAGTTAAAAGGATTGTTCTTGTAACGGTGTTATATTGTTGTAATAAAGTAAAACTACTGTTTGGTGAATAAGTTAAAAGCAATGAAAAAATAAAAAAGAAAAGAATTATTGTTCATAGATTTTTAATATATCCTTTTTACTTGAACTGTAATATAAGTTTAAAACCTTAAACTGTTAATTTCTTTTCTATTAATGGTTTTTAGAGGGAATCACAATTTAAAATAGCAATAATAAATTTTAGACCATAATAATAATTTACTTTAAATTCTAATGATGATTCATTTTCGTATTGATTGTTCATCATTTTGTTTATATTATTTGTATGATTATTTATCTATATTTGTAAAATTAATTTTTTTGTCAATTAATCTCATTTATTAGTATCTTTTGAATAATAATGAATACAAAATAGTTTAAAACATGTTTGTAAGTAATTTTGATGTGTAAAATATATTTACGCTTTTAATATATAGAAGATAAAACAATTCAAATACTTGAAAAGAAAAAGTTGACTTGCTTCAATTGCATTTAGCCCTCTCTATATATATATAAATCGAATAGAAGGTTTTATATATTTTTTTATAAGTCAATTTTCCATTTTTACTGTTATTTCAAAAAAAATAGTTGTAGCTCAAAATAAGGTTCTTAAATAAATAAAATCATTTGCGATATATAAAAAATAAAATTATAAAATGTATAAAATTCATATTGCATTATTAAAATATTAAATATATAATAAAAATATAAAAATTTAAAAGAATAAAGAAACAAAAATATTTTTAAATTTCTAAAAACATAAACTAAATAAATTAAATAAAAATTATAAATTAGTTGTAACTAGTTTGGAATATGGATAAATAACTACAATAATAAAAAAATTAACTTTTGTTGAAAGGAAAATTAATATAAGGATAAATTTGAAAAATATAAATAAAACTAAAAAGTAAAAAATGTAGATAAGCATATTAGAGTGCTAATAATGCAGCCCCTTGTACTACGTAAAAGACAATTCAAACTTCTCGTCCAGGAAGAAGCAGCGGCCACCTTTTGAAAGAGACATCCAAAAAATTTAAAAAGAGTTCTATTTTTCTTTGTAACAAACCCATTGGTCCAAAGCATTTGGCTTTGAAGCAATGTAGCCTAAATATCCTTATTCACCATTTTGAACAATGGCTTTTTAATTTTGTTCAAGACATTCAAAGATTGATGTTGAATTATTATTTTATCATACAGATGCGAATGGGGCGACACTTTAATATATCTATCCACATTCATTATTTTTCAACTTTAATTGAACTTTCCAAATGCACCTTTATTTGAGTGTTTTTTTAAAACAAAAGTCAAAATAATAATAATTATTATTTTTATATTATATCCACACATTCCAAATTAATTATCTAAACTTAACTTAAAATTGTAATATTACAACAATATTTTAGTTCTAATCAGTTTCGGAAATAATGTTGTGAAATATTTACTTTTTTTTTCATTTTCTTTTGATGTTTATTATCTTATTTTATAAAAAAATAAAATAAAAATAATCTTACTTGTCTGGTAACTCTTCACAGAAACATATGAGTTAAAAGGACTGTTCTTGTAACGGTGTTATATTGTTGTAATAAAGTAAAACTACTGTTTGGTGAATAAGTTAAAAGCAATGAAAAAATAAAAAATAAAATAATTATTATTCATAGATTTTAAATTTATCCTTTTTACTTGAACTGTAATATAAATTTAAAACCTTAAACTATTAATTTCTTTTCTATTAATGATTTTTAGAGGAAATCACAATTTAAAATAGCAATAATAAATTTTAGACCATAATGGTAATTTATTTTAAATTCTAATGATGATTCATTTCAGATTTGTTTGTTCGTCATTTTGTTTATGTTATTTGTATGATTATTTATCTATATTTGTAAAATTAATTTTTCTGTTATTTAATCTCATTTATTAGTATCTTTTGAATAATAATGAATACGAAGATGGTTTAAAACATATTTATAAGTAATTTTGATGTTTAAAATATATTTACACTTTTAATATATAGAAGATGAAACAATTCAAATAGTTCAAAATAAAAAGTTGACTTGCTACAATTGCATTTAGCCCCCCCCTCTCTCTCTCTATATCGAATAGAAGGTTTTATATATTTTTTTAATAAGTCAATTTTTCATTTTTACTGTTATTTCAAAAAAAAAATTGTGTGTCAAAATAAGGTTCTTAAATAAATAAAATCATTTGAGATATATAAAAAACTAAATTATAAAATGTATAAAATTCATATTGCATTATTAAAATATTACATATATAATAAAAAATATAAAAAATTTAAAAGAATAAAGAAACAAAAATATTTTTAAATTTCTCAAAAACATAAACTAAATAAATTAAATAAAAATTATAAATTAGTTGTAACTAGTTTGGAATATGGATAAATAACTACAATAATACAAAAAAAATAACTTTTGTTGAAAGGAAAATTAATATAAGGATAACTTTGAAAAATATAAATAAAACTAAAAAGTGAAAAATGTAGATAAGCATATTATAGAGCTAATAATGCAACCCCTTATACTATGTAAAAGGCAATTCAAACTTGTCCACGAAGATGCAGCGGCCACCTTTTGAAGGAGACATCCAAAAAATTTAAAAAGAGTTCTATTTTTCTTTGTAACAAACCCATTGGTCCAAAGCAATGTAGCCTAGATATCCTTATTCACCATTTTGAACAATGGCTTTATAATTTAGGAAACAAAATATGAATATTTATAAAATTAGACTAGTACTTGAACTAATAAAAGAAGAAGTTCAAGATTTTGAGGTTGAATTGGGATTAAATTAAGTTTTATAAGTATTATATATATATATTTTAAATATATGATGATATATAAAAAAATACATTAAATAAATTCAACTTACACTACATAAGGATGGTGCGTAGAACACTACTATTGTGCAAAGTTGTGATAAAATAAATTAGATACCTCTCGTCAAAAAAAAAAAAGATACCTCAAATATCACATTAGATATATAATAAGTAAGACAATAATATTTAAGCATTAAACTTCTAAACAATACATGCTACCTACTATCGTAATTCTGAAAGAGAAAGTCAAAACCAGATTTCCCAAAAAAAAAAAAAAAGGTCAAATACCAGTAAGATTCAAAGACATCAAACCATCGTTGCAACACTAGGATGAATTCCTTTGTTGCTTATCAAGGTGTGCTGCAGTTGTCAGACCAATTGGCTCAATAGGAATACTGAAAAAGTTCATTTGGTAAACAACAAACTATATTTGCAAGTGACAGAAACTGACCAAAAACTGTAACTGCAAACAACAAACTATTCTGAAGAAATGAAGTATAGACGACGGTTGTTACATATTTTCAAACCCAAATTACATTGATGACAATTGGATCAAGAAAATTATTGACAAATCCATTAAATTACAACTCTACTTGCGATTTTATATATATAAATTATAATGGAAATCACAATCCCAAGTGATGATAGCCTTTCTCTGTGAACTCAAATTATGTTCGTGGATGTCTGGAAATTTGCGGTATAAACTCGGCTATGATAAATATCTCTTTTCTTCCCCATGTTAAAGATAAGTTTCATCCATACACTGCATTTCATAGGCAAATTTGCGAAGATAAAACTGAAGAGAACTTTGTGAAAATAATAAAAGTCTTTGTCCTAGAGATTAGAGTGATTTTAAGATAATCAAGTATTTTAATAGCAACATCAACCTGTTGTGCGCCAGGGTTTTGCATGAATTGAATGATATTATTGATTGAGTAAATTATGTATGATCTGGTGGATTATAGCCTCTGTAGATCCAACTAACTGACAATATTGAGCTGGAAAGAGGAATCAAGGTCCACGATCATTATTATCATCAGTCATCACATCTCATGGGCAATTTACAATTAACAAACTTACTTTACACTATGTTTGGATGATAGGTAATGAGGGGAATAAAAATAATTTTCTTTATTTGAGAGTTTTAAAATATATGAGAACAGAACGGAATACATGGAGAATTATTTCTCTCATCTTCCTCTCAAATTCTTAACTTTTGTTCCCCTCAAAATTGAGATAGAATGGGAGGAACACATGGGTAATTCCGTTATGTTCCGTTCCATTAATGAAACTTCCAAATAAAGAGAATGAAAATTATATTTCATTCTATTCCTTTCCTTTCTGCTCTATTCTCACTTATCCCGTTTCGTTTTTTTAATGCAAAAACATCCAAATATAAGGTTACTGTACAAATCCCCCGTTCCTTTTTCTCTGCTTTATTTGATCTCTTCATATGATTTAAAAGAGAGAGAGAGAGAGAGAGAAAGAAATCATTATCATCATATCTCACATCATAAACATATAAAATCGTCAAGGAAAGCCAATAATATATAGGATTATCCGTTCGTTGTATTTTTAAATTCGTAATTTGTATTTCTGTTACAACTAGCGTAAGGAAGCCTATCTGTTTTGTTTAGCTATTATGCTTAGTATTGTTCCTAGTTCAGATGATGATAAAAATCCTCGGAAATAAAGGCGGTCATGAATCCTCATTTCAATGTAGGGTACCAGAGTTATGGAAACAGTAACACACAACTAAAATAGAGTTAAAAAAATTAGCATTGACACATAATATTTAACGTAAAAAACCCCCTTTGATGATGAGGGAAAACCATGGGTAAGACTAGAAGATTTCACTATATGGAAGAAAATTACAAGACCTCTCTCTAGATACAAGAAGAGAACAATAAGAGGAAGAAAAAATGAATTTTGAGATGGATGAAACTGAATGGAGGAGGTCCCTATTTATAGGAGAACCTCCTCCCTGTTCCACCGAAAACATCAAAAGAAAAAATTGCCTTCAATGTTGAAAAAACATGTCATCCACCGAAAGCATCATTGAAATTTTGTCATCCCATCTTTTTGACTTTTGTTTCAATATATGTCACAAAAGTGGCTTTACAGTTGTTCACAATCTCCTACTTAAAGTCACTTTTGGTGAGCTTTCAAAACCTTTCTCATCTTGCCAGTTTCATGTTGCCTACATTTCTAATAGGCTATAAGAGGACCTACACCATTTAAACTTTTCAGAGCTGATTGGTTTTGTCATAACATTTGCTAGGTTCTCTTTAGTATGAATTTTTTGCATATCCATACTCCCTTCTTCTACTACTTCTCGAACAAAGTGATATTGAACTCCTATGTGTTTTGTTCTGGAATGAAAGGCTGGATTCCTTACAATGTGCAAGACACTCTGATTGTCACAATACAAAGGAATCTTTTGTTGCTTGTGCCTGAGTTCTTCCATTAACCTTTTAATCCAAATTGTTTCCTTGCATGCTTGCATAGCTACCATGTATTCAGCTTCTGTAGTAGATAAAGCTACAACAGTCTATAACTTTGATAACTAGCTCACAGCTGCTCTTGCAAGTGTAAACACATAGCCTGTAGTAGATTTCCTTTTATTAAGATCACCTGCAAAATCTGAATCAACATATCCCCTGACAACAAACTCTGATCCTCCAAAACATAATGCAGCACCTAAGGTCCCTTTAATGCATCTTAGGATCCTCTTAACAGTATTCCAATGCTCTTTACTAGGATCTGTCATAAAACAACTGACCATCCCAATTGCTTGAGCAATATCTGATATAGTATAGATCATAACATACATAAGACTTCCCACTGCTGATGCATATGGTACTCGAGACATTTTTATCCTCTTCGCTTCATTGCTAGGACACATACTTGAGGATAATTTATAATTGATAAGAAGTGGGGTAGAGACTGGCTTACAATCTTACATGTTGAAACGCCACAAGATTTTCTTCAAGTAGTTCTTTTGAGAAAGCCAAATCTTCCTATCTTTTCTGTCTCAATGAATTTGCATACTTAAAATCTTGTTTGCTGGTCCCAAGTCCTTCATATCAAACTCCCTAGCCAACTGTGCCTTCAATTCTTGGACTCGGTCTTTGTTGGGGCCTACCACCAACATGTCATCCACGTACAATAGCAAGATGATAAAATCATTGTCACCAAACCTCTTGTAATATGTACAATGGTTTGAACTGAGTCTGTTGTATTTGAGGCTAATAATGAATAAATCAAATCTCTTGTACCAACATCTGGGCACCTGCTTTAGACCGTACAGAGATTTGGTCAACCTAGAAACCAAGTTTTCCTTGTCTTTTTCTTTAAAGCCTTCTAGTTGGAGCATATATATCTCTTCTTCTAGCTCTCCATGAAGAAAAGTTATTTTCACATCTAATTGTTCAAGATGTAAATCAAATGCAGCACACATAGCCAAGACTACTCAGGTAGTGGTAAGTCTGATAACTAGAGAGAATATCTCATTGAAATCAATTCTTTCTTTCTGAGCATACCCTTTAACCACCAGCCTTGCACGATATTGTTTCACTAGATCGTTGCCATCTCGTTTGATCTTATAGACCCATTTGTTACCAGTGGCTTTCCATCCCTTTGGAAGTTCAACAAGTTCCTATGTCTTGTTTCTATGTAAGGCCTCTATTTCTTCTTGCATTGCTGCCATCCATAGAGAAGCATCTGAACTACTCATAGCCTCTTGAAAGGTTGATGGCTCTCTTTCTTCTGTTAGAAGACAATATGCATCGTGGCTTGCCATAACATAGTCTGAGTGCCATGATGGTTACCTTATCTGATGAGTTGACCGCCGAATTTCTGTATCATTTGCCTCATATGGTTCTTGTTCCTCGTGCTCTGGTTCTTGTTCTGCTTTAGAGGAATCTTCTTCTCCAGCTTTTCCATCTATTTGTATCGTAGTAGTCTTTTTTAAAGTGCTGACATCTTCTTGTTTACTTTACAGTTCATTTTCTGCAAATATCACATCTCTACTGACAATAACCTTGCGGGCAGTGGGATCTCACAGGCGACACCCCTTAATACCATCAGCATAACCTAAGAATATGCATTTCCTGAATTTTGGATCCAGCTTTGTTCTTTCTTGGGAATTATACATCACATATGCAGGACATCCGAACACATGAAGCGAAGAATAATCTGCTGGCTTGCCATTCCACATCTTCATTGGTGTTTTTAAACCAATTGCAGTTGATGGCGATCGGTTTATCATGTAACAGGCGGTTTTGACTGCTTCTGCCCAAAAAGACTTAGCTAGACCTGCAATTCACAACATAACTCTTGTTCTTTCTAGGAGAGTTCTATTCATCCGCTCTGCTACACCATTCTATGTGTGTGCAACTGTAAATGCCTTTTAATACCCTTTTGCTTGTAAAATGCGAGAAAATTGTCATTTGTATATTTTCCTCCATTGTTTGTCCTTAAGCACTTGATCCTTTTTCCAGATTCAAGTTCTACTCTTGCTTTGAAGTCCTTGAAAATTGGAAACACATCCGACTTCTTCTTGATTGGGCACACCCATAATCTCCTGGAGTAATCATCAATGAATGATACAAAGTATTTTGCTCCTCCTAAGGACATTTCTGGTGACTCTCACACATCAGAATGAATCAAATCCAATATGTGCTTGCTTCTAGCAGTTGATCTATCAAACTTTAATCTATGCTGCTTGCTTGTAACACAATGCTCATAAAAAGGTAAGTTTACCGATTTGAGCCCGGGAAAGAGATCACGTTCTGCGAGAATCTTCAAACCACATTCTGACATATGACCTAATTTGCGATGCCACATTGTCGTTGATTCTTCTTGGCTGGCTGATGCAACTGATAAGTCTTCCTTTTACAATGTCTCTCCCTGAAGCATGTATAGATTTGCCGCGATCTTTTCTGCTTTCATCACCACAAGAGCACCTTTAATCACCTTCAAGATCCCACCTTCAATATGGATCTTGCACCCAAAGTCATCCAATTACCCAATAGATAATAAATTTGTCTTTAAACCTTTCACATGTCGTACCCCTTGAATTATACGAAAAGTACCATCGTGTAATTTTATTTTGACAGTACTAACTCCAACAATCTCCAAGGCATGATCATTTCCCATGAACACAGATCCTTCTGAGATAGGTTCATAAGAGCTAAACCAGTCTCGTTGTGAAATCATGTGCCATGTTACTCTTGAATCCATTATCCAAACATCAGTGAGTTATTTTCTGCCTTTGGAACTAATTGCTACTTCGTTGTAAAGAATTTCTCCATCATCAGAGGTACTCGCAACACATCCTTGAGAGGTTGTTGCTTCAGGAGCTTTTCCTACATTTTTCTTATTGTAATAATAATCTTTCTTTAGGTGCCCTCTCATGCCACAATGGTAGCATTTGAAGTTCTTCCTTCTTCGTGACTTTGATCTACTCTGATCTCGGCTCCCACTAGAGCCATGTTCCATTGATCTTCCCCTCATCATCGACAAAGCCTCTGCTTGTTTTGAGCTTTCTAATTTGTCTTCCTTGTTCTTCACCGATTCTTCTTCAAGATAACAACAAAGATTCTTCATAGAATTCAAGCTAAAATGAAGCTAAGTCCTTGTTTTAATGCATATCATCTTATATTTATTATATTAATTGAAGACTATCAACAATATTATGTTTATTTGTTATGTTGATAATGAGTTGATAAGGGCTCCAAAGAGTCAAGGTTAAATAGACTTTGAAGTAGAATTTTCTGTACGTTCATTTTCCACCATGTTGTAATCCGACCCATGTAGTTAGGCGGGAAAATAGCGTGTTTAGATTTTGATGTGATCAGTTGGCCATTTTTGGGCCATTTTCCATTCACCCATTTGAAGAGTATAAAGCCTCCTGGTTTCTAAGATTGAAGGAATATGCTTCGGTTGTCAAAGTGACTTGACCTTTGTTTAGGAATATTTTGGATCCATATTTGGTGAGTTTGTGTGATTTGAAATCTCCTATCGTCGTTTCTTTGCTTACAACACTTGACAAAAACTAGAGGGATTTGTTGAAAGCTAGATGCAAGTTACCAACAAAGATTGTCATCCATCTCCTTCCATTGGTTGTCATCATGAGTGGAAGTATCTCAAGGAAACTTAGTGAGTGGGCAATTGAAACCAAGGTTGATTGACCTAGACATAGACTTTTCTACATCGATTCTCAAGCTAATCAATGCATTTATTGTCCTTCCTGAAAGATTTGCCTTTATCTTAGATTTAGTTTTCATATTTTTATGGAGAAAATTACTTCCATTTAACCTCTCGAAATCTCATTTTTTTGTCGCCATAGTTTTACACCAAATAATTTTCAATTGAGTTGTTCATAAGAGTAGACTTTTAGAACACTATTTCACCGTGAATAGCTAGGAAAATAACCGTGATGTGATCCGTTACTATCATGGATTCACTAATTCGAAGAGTATAAAATCTCTTTTTAAGTATTATATGTATTACAATTTGGAGAGTGTATACTAGAACAAATCCAATATACGTTAACAATCACTGTAAAAGTATACAACTACATATATGAATAGTTACAATGAATAGTATCTATAGCGTGAATAGTACCATATATAGGAATAGTGTCGTATACTAGAATAGTGACCGTAGATCGTGAGCAGTATACCAGGCAAGTTCCCAAGAAAGAAAGGTAGGTTATTAATGGACATTCTTAAATACCAAGTCTTTCTTAACTAGAACTTTTCTAGACATACACTCCCACACTACCACACTTTATTTTTAGTAATAAGAATAATTCTTTTCTGATGTGGAAGATTAGTCAATGCTGCAACCATAGAGCATACTAAGAATTTTCTTCTGAACCCTACACCGCAGTAACCTATGGCTCTGATACCACTGTAGGATACCAGAGTTATGGAAACAGTAATATACAACTAAAATAGAGTTGAGAAAATTAGAACTGACACACTATATTTAACGTGAAAAATCTCCTTTGATGATGAGGGAAAAATCACGGACAAGATTAGAAGATTTTCACTATGTGAAAAAAAATTACAAGACTTCTCTCTAGATACAAGAAGAGAATAATAAGAGGAAGAAGAAAAGAATTTTGGAATAGATAAAATTGAATGAAAGAAGTCCTTATTTATAGGAGAACCTCTTCCCCGTTCCACCAAAAATATCAAAAGAAAAAATTGACTTTAATGTTGAAAAAACATGTCATCTATCGAAACCATCTTTAAAATTTTGTCATCCCATCTTTTTGACTTTTGTTTTAATGTATGCCACAAAAGTGGCTTTACAGCTGTTCACATTCAATCCTTATATTGCAATATTTAATTCCTGCGTATTCTTCAAGTAACCTTCATATAACTAACGGAAAAGTGAAACAAGACTAAGAGGGGCATCTTATAATGATTTTCCCATAATTTGATGATAAGAAATACTTTTGTTCACAACAGTATTTATAGTGTACCACAACATATGCTTTAACAAATAATAATTTAAATTACTAGTAAGTAGAACTTTGAACTCAGTTATATTTGTCTGATCAGAGCAACCACTCATTCTTGTGCCTTCTCTCGAACATAGTTGCCCATAATGGTTCAACCTTAAGGAGATGTTTAGACAAACTTGTCCTGTGAAAAGCACAAAGTGATCAATGGATATGCTTGAGTTTCACAAAAATAAATAAATAAATAAATAATTTGTTTGAGCTTAAAGAAATGAGCAAAAAGAAACGTCCAAAAAAATAGATAAAAAGGAAGGTATAAAAGAAAGGCCCTTTATAGGGGGAAGGACTATGTATCAATTATATCAATTATTTGTTCCTTTGACCTCAACTTAATTTTATTTTAATAAAATGAGTTGGCACTTAAGAAACAGATTGTAGTCAACTAAGATGATTATGAAAAGTATCAATAAAAAAATTGAATAGGAAAAGATAAAACCATAACTTTTCTACCCAAAATGTGTACTACTATATAACATAAATCTTTCATTTATCTGAGAAAAATTATACGAATGAGAAGAAACTTAATAAAGTGTGAACATATATGTTGCACGTTCTAGTCTTGAAATTGAAGTTGATTTCTTTCTCTTTCACTTTGTAATTTTTCATTTTTTTTTATTTGACAAACTCTTCTCTTGTAAGTTTCTTATTGTGATTGTGACTATAAAAATGACCAATGCACACGATCATGCAACAATAACACAAATGTTCAGTATCAGTTAATTGTCTAGAATTAAATGAAGAGAAAAAGATATCGTATAAAATATTAGCCACTAAATTATAGTTACATATTAAATGTTAGAATCATAACAGCTACTAATGAAGAAAAGTGATCATATATAAATGATGCATTTTCAATAAGATGTTATAAGCCGTACAAAACTTCAAAAATTTCGTTAAAAAGGGTCGTATTAGTTCTTTTATTTTTCCTCTCTAAGAAAAATAACTTTCAAATTTCAATATCTAGGTTGTGTGTTCAAAATATACTCGTTTTTAGGTTTAGGTGAAGAAAATTATTACTGTAGTCTTTTGTTTCTGAACATGTTATTGTGTTGTTACTTTCTGAATTACATAAATTAAGCTTGATTACTAATATGCATGCAAAATATAAAAACAAGACCGGGAGAGCAAAATATGTTACCAGCAAGCCTTTAAGCCACCTTTGGAATTTAGCTATATTCACTGCTGTAATAACATAAATTGTGTCTGTTATGTTGTTTAACAACAAGAAGTATACATGTCTACAAGTACGGTTGAGTAGCAATGAGCCTAAGAGCCCCAAGAATCCTGTGATAAATCCCAATTCCATACTTATATAAAATGTATCCTCATGTTCTGGACTTCTTTGGACAAGTGTTTTTGGTTCTTGAGGTGCCTCTGCATCTTCTGGACATTTTTTTTCAAGTGGTTTTCCACAAAGATCAGCATTTCCTTCATAACTTGAGGCATCGAAACTCTGCAACTGCGTGCCAATTGGTATTCTTCCAGACAGGTTGTTATTTGATAGAAACTATAAGTTGTCATTATGGTAAAATTCTTCAAGCATTTGAAAATTTGTCCTGAGAGATTATTCACTGAGAGATCCAAGAGCTGAATGATTGTTAAATAACAAAGATTCTGCGGAAGACTTCCAGAGAATTGATTCATTCGTAAGCAGTAAGCTTAACATTTCCAAATGTTGTAATGTGTTGCCTATCCAAGAAGGTATTGGTCCTAATAATCTATTCTCCCCGAGATCTAGCATAATTAACTTTGTGCAATTTTTCAATGAGAAAGGCAAATGCCAAGTGAAGCTATTGTTCCTCAATATTAATACTTGAAGTTCAAGTAGAGATCCCATAGAGAACGGAACTTCTCCTGCCAAAGCATTGTTACTCAAATCTAGAAAGACTAATGATTTGAAATCACCCCAACAATCAGGCAGCTGCCTTGATAGCTTATTATTTGAGAGATCTAATAAGCTCAATGAATCTGCCGTAGTGTTAGCACATAAAAACAAATGAGCTTCTGAAAATTTGTTTTTTGACAAATAGAGAAATGATGCACCTCGTAAAAATGGTGGGATTGAACCTTCAAATTGATTTGTAGCCAGAATTACTTGAGGGCCTTCAGAAAATCGTAAGGGCAAATTTGGAATTGTACCTGTGAGATTGTTGTGTGAAATATTCATGTAGCTTAGCTTTATCACTTGTACCCAAGAGAAATTCTTACCTAAATCATGGGCACCATAGTTGAGTGTACGAGGTCAATCAAGATTTAATATTTTTATTGATTTTTATGAAATTAATTGTATAACACAATTATCCATAAAAATACTCAATCATGATTGACCTAGTGCACCCAATTAAGTACCCGTGATTTAGGTAAGAATTTCTCTGTACCCCAAACCACATTGGAACTATATCTGATATTCCAGCATCAGAAATGTCCAGCTCGTCAAGATATTTTTTAGTCTGCAACCATTTAGGAAAATTAGGTCCTAACCTACAAGATCTTAAATATATAATAGCCAGTTGAAAAGGTGGGACCCAATGATCACTAAATGTCAAAGCCAATGAGTTGTAATTTAAGTGTATCTCCGTTAATGTGGAAGTGTTGGCAAAATGGGAGTCACTGATCAAACCTTCCAAATTGTTGGAGTCCATATTCAGATACTTTAACCGAGATGGGAATTGAATATTTTCAGGTATCTTTCCAGTTAACAGATTTTCAGACAAGTCTAATTTTTCTAAAGATGGGAATATTGACATGTCAGGTATTGTGCCAGTAATTTGGTTGCTAGCCAGTATCAATTTTTGAAGTGAGTATCTAGCACATCCAGCAGACAAATTATGAATTATCACTGAAAGCTCTTCTCTCAACATGTTACTTGACAGGTCTAGTGAGCCTAAGGTACATATGTTCCAAAATGATTTTGGAATTCCACCATCCAAAGAGTTTGATGCAATTCTCAAAGATTCCAAATTAGATGGCAACATGTCACCCTCTGGCACATTCCCACTTAACCCATTATCTGAAATGTCCAATGCTTTTAGAGATGGGAATATTGAAAGGTCAGGTAATGAGCCGGAAATTTGGTTGGTATATAGACTCAATTCTTTCAACGAATATCTAAGACACCCAGACAGACTAGGAAGAATTGTTGAAATGTCTTCATTCAAATTGATATTGTTAAGCTGTAATGAGCGTAAGGTGCATATATTCCTCAAAGATTTTAGAATTCCACCCTGTAGTTTATTACCGGAGAGGTCAAGAACCTCAAGAGGATTTCTGATGTTGCCAAAATCATATGGTATAGGGCCTTCTAAGAGGTTATAGCTTAGATCAAGCTCAGTTAAGTTGGAGCTGGCATTCAACAACCATTGGAATATTATTGACCATGTGAAGGTATTGTATGAGAGATCAAGGATAGCAAGAGAAGCAGAAAAATTTATTTTTGAAGGGGATAGAGTAAGGGAACCAAGATCTGAAAGACCACAGCCAGAGAGCATTAGTTTTTCAACTTTTGGAAGCATAGCAATCATTTGCAGCAAGCTATGAGAAGAGTTTGAGTATCCAACTCAAGTCGAGGTGGGTTAAAAGAGTGAGATTGGACAGCCACTCACCTCCAGCATGCTTGTCATCAACTTTGAGTGCTGGGTTGGATCCAAGATAAAGCTCCTGCAAACTTGAAAGGTTTCCAAATTGATAAGGAATTGTTCCAACAAGACCATTCCAACTGAGATCAAGATACCACAATTGAGAGAGATTTCCAAGTTGATAAGGAATTTTTCCTACAATATTATTCTTGCTAAGATCGAGATACTGCAATCAAGAGAGATTTCCAAGTTGATAAGGGATTGTACCCTCCAGACTGTTCCTTGAAAGATCAAGATATTGCAAGTGTGAAAGACTGACAAGTTCATTTGGAATTCTTCCTGTGAACCTTGGAGATCAAGGTATCTCAAGTTGCTTAGAGAACCAAAGAATTCTGGTATACTGCTGTCCATAAACCGATTCCAACTGAGGTTCAAATACTTTAAATGCTGCAACTCCGTCAATGATGCATTGATCTTGCCTTGAAAAGGACCAACCTGATCTTCACCATTTAGATCAAGCATTTCAACATGACCAGTTTGTTTGCTACAGATAACTCCTTTCCATTCACAACAATCGCTCTTATGATCTTCACTTTCCCAAGAGACATCCGCCACCAGGCTTGCTTTCAACTCAAGCAGGGCATGTCTCTCCCTCTCTATGCAACGAACTTGTTTTGCACCAGCAGCTCTGCAATAGTTGGACTCAAGAAGGTCCACCTGCAACAGCAACAACACCAGAAAGAATGCTCCATGGAACTTGAGAGAAACCAGACTCGCCATCATGCTCTTGAAAATTAATCAAACCAACCTAACCTTACAAACTGGTCGTGTCTTAAGCTATGTTGCAGTGTTATGCAGGTTGTTGGCCTAACTTTTACGATGTGCAAGTGTTTAAACAAACAAGTAATTGAGTTTGTGAGTCAAGATCGTTCCACGAGGATTTAAATTGCATTAAATACTAATTTAGAAGTTAACTTTTCTCGTTTAACACAAAAATTAAAGAGAAAATGTTGAACATATAAAATAATTGAAGTAATGAGATATCAAAGCAAAAATAATAACTACAAGAAATTAATGAAAGCGCTAAATGAAATATTTAAATTATCTAAATGGAAACAGTTAGGATTCTAATTTTTTGTAATCTTAACTTCACTAGGTAAAATATGCTTCAGGATGTTACAAAGATTTGGCTTATTTAATAAATTTTTGCTTTCCATAATGTTAAGCCAAATTGAGTTCATTAATAACTTCTTATTCCTAAGTTAAATTAATTTCCTCAATAATCATAAAAGCACGTACCATTAAAGACTTGAAGGTCTGATCCCTAGCTCATTCAACACAATTAATTTTCCAATTAATTACTTTATCTTTATCCTCTAATCAAGTCCACCAACTTAGTTTTTCAAAACGAAATCGGTTTGTAATTGAAAGATTAGATGATCGACTAAAATGAAATTAAGCATTAAACAGTAAAAGAAGAAAATGCATAACATCCATCACATTGGATTACCCTTAAGACAATTACAAATTCATAGAATCCTAACTAAAGGAATTTAGCTCATAATGAGCATAGAAACAAAATAAGAAAGACAAAATGAAAATTAAAGACATCCTTCCTAAATAATAATGAAAATTCCCAGAAACGTATAAGTGACGGCTCCTTTTTAGTCCCCTCAAGACCAAAAGTCCTCCCGCTCTCGTACTAGCTTCCCCCACAAATAGGGTTTTTCACCCTCTCTCCTCCTTCTTTTCTGGGCCTTTTCAAGGTCAAATATTAAAAAATATGTCTTGGTGAAACTTTCGAAAGTACACTTGATAGTAAAATCATATTCTCTCTCTTCCTTTTTTAAGCACAATGATTTATTTTTCTAGTATCTTGTCTTCTAGTGGTCAAAAGATGAGTGGAATTGATTTTGCCTTATAATGACTCTTTTTCCCCAAAGTGGAAAGATTCCAAAACATATAATTACGTATATTACCTTTAAAGAATTTACACCTTTAAACCCGCTTCAATAATTAAATCAAACCTTCATGAATTAATTTACAAACTATCTTTTTAAAATTAATCAAATCACACACAAGTATTTGCTTGATCAATTAATACTTGAAATTCTTCTCCTAAATTGATCATACCAGAGAAAATGATTAAGTTAAAAAGATAGTAATAACTCTTATTTCTAAGAATTATCACACCCCAAACTTGAACCATTGCTTGTCCTCAAGTAATGATATCCAACAATCAATAACAGGGCAAAATCAAAATAGTAAAAGTAAAGTCCATGCCAATCCTCGATGTAATTTTCAAAATTATGCTCAACACACCATACCATTTTCTTAATCACTTTCCATGATGTATGTGGGTGACTTCCTAAACTCTCAACTTAGTTTTATCCAGGAACTCCAATCAAAACCACCCTTCAAAAAAGGGCGTCTTAGGTGCATTTTCCCAAAATCCTTCTGATGAAAGGATGAAGTCTCACCGATTAATCTTCCTAAGATCAGAACTTAACACATTATTGAAATTGTCATATTGCGTAATTCACTCCATTTATGCTCAGTGTCAATGTTTCACTCAATCATCCATTTCATGCAACTCTATCATATGCTTGACAAATTTCTAACAATCAAGAGCATATACACACATTATACATTTTTGTAAAGAAGAGGACTTTAATGGGTTATAATGAGGCTAAGGTTCGTGTGTGGAATTTTTTGGGAAAGTAGGTATTTAGGTGGAGTTCAAAATTTTTGTCAAAAATTTTTCCATTCCCAAATTCAAACATTCCTTCTTAATTTTTACCCATTTTTCGATGACAAGGGGAAACTCTCCCTTTTTTTATTTTTTTTTTTTTTTTTTTTTTTTTTTTTTTTTTTTTTTTTATAACTTACAACACATTTTTTTTTTCATTGATACATTTGCTCTTTCCTCCCTTTTTATTACATAAGCAACCCCATTACCCCCAAACTTAATATTGTTGGTTGTCCGCAACCAATGTGGTTACAACCTATCATGAGATAACATTTTTGACAAAATCAAACTCCAACTAACTGGTAGTACATTTGTTTTGCAAGGAATTGGAGCTTGAAATGGGGTTAATCATCAATCAAGAAAGTCTTAAGCTCAAAGGGGTGAACAAAGGATAATACTTATGGGTTAGCCATTTAAGTCTTGAGTAGTTAACAAAACAAGGCCTCAAGTCAAATTGTGTACAAAGGTGAAATATGCAATCAATCACGTAATAAGTCAAGTTCTCAGAGAAAATACATGAATGGAAGGCATCCCGAATGTAATGTTGGAAGTCTAAAAACTCACAAGATTGATGCACTGTAGAGTGCTACAATACCACATTCATACTCACTCACCTTCAATCTTAGGTTGAAATCTGATTTAGATCTCACCCTCTTTTCCTTAGACGAGGGTTTGTGCAACCCAAATCTCCAATTGATTGGTGACTTCGAAAGAAGTCCTTCTGTAAAATCTAATGGGAGCTAGGGATTGAGTGTAGAGAGAGGATTAAGTCAAGGTATGAATGTATGTCACATGCAATGAGAAAAGAACAAAAATTTCGTCATCAGATGCACATGGACAACAACATCATCCATTCATTAATCAGTATAAGGTTCATCCAAAACAAAATATAAATGGGGCCCCCCACCGATCATTAAGCCTATTATATTCAAATAAGTAAGGGGGACAAACTTATAATTGAAAAACAGAATGGAGACAAACGAAAACAATTGAAAATAAACTAAGGAAGATTAAGGGAACTCCTGATCATTTGATGTCTTTATGCGCAAAGATCTTGGGCATTTCGCTTTCAAACAAAAAAGGCCGAGCCAATAAGCACTGGTCCTTCATTGCCGATCCGGCTATTTGCTTCATTGTGTGCTTGCTTGTAGCCTGGAATTTCCTTGGTAATTTCAGGTCAAGGGCCGCTTCTTTCCTTTGCGACTTCAATCTCCTCCTTTTCTCCCCACCGTGGTTGAACTTTAGAGGCTATGACAAGCTTGAGTTTCTCAATTCTCGCCTATAATAGGCATGACATCCTCGTAATCCTCATTGGTTGCGGGAGGAAGCTCCTTAAGTGTACTTCAATTTTTTGCTTTTTCTTTCGAATCATTGGAGGAGCTCGGTGCTTGAATTTGCCTTTCTGTGATGGAGGGAGCTTTTGATGCTTCATCAATCATCTTTGCCTTTCCTTTCTTGGATCCTATTGGTTGGATAGGAGGTGGTGGTTCTCTAGGTGGAGGTGGTGGTGTAGAAATGTAAGTAACATCATTGTTATTGATGGAGTGCTCACTAGCCGGTGGGTCAAATAGGGGGATGTCGTTAAAGTTCTTCTTGTGGTGCAAGAGGGTCACTTTTGGTGCGTAATCCTTTGTCGGGTGGCTATGTGTCTTGGGTTCATGAGGGGAGTAATATTGGAATGGTTGAAGTATTTCTTCAGAAACAAAGGGAGGATAACTACCTTGCCGCAACCTGTTGATTCCAAGGGTCCGTTGTATCCACAGATGCCGCTCCTTAGCAAATTCCCAAAAAAAGCATCTATGGTGTAAACTATGCTTGCAAAGATTTGATAGCATTGATCCGCTTTTGTGTCATCGGGTTGTTCCCGCGGTTTAGAGGTAGGAACCGAACTTGGCACCTTGGATGCCGATGCCCCAAAACGTTTGATAGCAATGCGTCAAGTCTATGGCCCCCTTGTTATCCATAATTTCATCCTCAGATAAAGCCTTGATTCCACATCTCAAACATAAGGAAGTGATTAAAGAAGGGAAAAACAACAACCCTTTCTTTTTGAATGCACAAGCAACAATTTCCTCTCAATCAAGTGTCCTACATCCACCTTCTTCTTAGTCAAAATACAATACAAACAAAACTAACCTATCCTTGTTATCGTTTCCAAGTGCTACTGTGGGAAGAATCTTGGTTCGATTATATGATACCAAACTTTAGCCAAGGGTGTGAGATCGTAATGCCCGGCTATTTTCCAATTTTCATCCGACGGAATCCAGTGTGGCCCTTCCACTTCGTAATCTTCCCGCATCATGTCACCACCTCGTTTCTCAAAGATTCTTCAACAGAGTCAAATACTCATCCGCAACATCCTTCACACCCCACCTCCGGTTCAACGTTTCTTTGCAGAAAATGACACCTTTGAACCCCTCACGATAACATATTTTTACTGTCAATATAATTATCTTGGGTAATATTTATATATCAAGTTAGCATAAAACTCGCGTACAAAAGTGGGACAATGGGTTCTCGTGGGTGAGATACGAACCGCTTCTATAATATGGTACTAATTTCTATGAGCTCAATAGCAATATCTTCAGTGAGACCATAATGGGGTGAGTCCATAATGAAGAAACCCTTCTCCAAATGAAAGTTCCTCTTCTTGACTTCCTCTCAAATTTCAATCTCCTTCCTCATCCACAAACCGCAAATTGATTTCCTCATCAGAGGATGGTGGACCAGAACGAGATGTTTGGAAGTCTGAGCGGAAACTTTAACCATGGTGTTTGGAATGGGAAGAAAAGGAATTAGGTTGATGGTGACAGAAAGAGATAGATGAGCCCGAAGGTGAGATTGGGATTGCGTGTGGGGCTACGAGAAAACAAGGACTTAGATAAAGAGGAAGGTATAGGTAGGTGACATTAAGTGCATAGTGGAGAGATGTACGGTCCCACGCTAGCTACATAGCTTAGAACACTGAGACAATTGAATACTCTTGCACGCGGTTCTTTGGCTTACTCACTTCGTCACCACTACCTATCTTCTATCATTTACCTATACGCTTAACGGGTCGATGTGACCACACAAAGACCTTTTCATGATCCCCGGGCTTAGGATGGTCCACATTGTAATAAAAACACTAGTCAAAGACTTTTTTTTTTTTTTTCTTTGTTTTTTTTTTTTTTTTTTTTGTTTTTTTTTTTTTTTTTGCATAAGAAAATGTAATTATTTACACTATAATTGTATAATATAAGGGCAAGGATATAAAGTTTGGCCGCCTCCCAAGAGCGCTTGGTTTTAAGTCTTTACCGACTTCACACTAGTGGTTATGGGTCTGAAAAATGAGTGGTGACCTTCATTCTTGTCCACGGCTCACCCCAATATTGCTTCACTCTTTGCCCATTCACCTTGAACTTTCTTCCAGAATTTTCCTCCAGCAACTCCACAGCTCCATGAGGATATACTTTGACCAATTTAAATGGTCCAGACCACCTCGATTTCAACTTCCCTGTGGAACAATTTTAATCTAGAATTAAACAAGAGCACTTGCATTCCTTCCACTAATTCCCTGGGCTGAATTTTCTGATCATGCCATGCCTTGATCTTGCTCTTATAAATTTCAAAGATTTTCATAAGCAAAGAACCCGAACTCTTCGAGTTCATTTAGTCGTAATAATCGTGCTTCACCACCGCTTGTGCATCAAAATTCAACTTCTTAATAGCCCGTAATGCCTTGTGTTTCAGCTTCTATTGGTAAATGACAAGCCTTGCCATAAACCAAAAAAAGGAGACATGCCAATGGGAGTCTTGAATGTCGTTCAGGCCCGCAGAGCATCATCTAAGTGGATAGACCAATCCTTCCTAGAGGATTCACCATTTTTTCAAGAATTCTCTTGATCTCTCCGTTGGACACTTCAACTTGTCCACTAGTTTGAGGATGGTAGGCTAAAGAGCCACTTTATGTTTCACTCCATATTTGGCAAGCAAGTTAGCAAACAAACTTGTTGCGTAAATGTGTCCCTTCATCACCGATTATAGCCCGAGGAGTGCCAACTGTAAATATGTTCTTGTGCAAAAATTTGGTAACTACCCCGGCATCATTGGAAGGCAATGCCACCGCTTCTACCCATTTAGAGACATAGTCGATCGCAACTAAGATGTAGGCATTTCCATAAGATATAGGGAATGGTCCCATAAAATCTATTCCCCAAACATCAAACAACTCAATCTCCAAAATGGTGTTGAGTGGTAGTTCTTGTCTATTGGAAATGCTCCCTATCCTCTGGCACCTATCACAAAGCTTGGCAAACTCATGAGCATCTTTGAACAAATGGGCCAAAAATATCCTGATTGTAATACCTTTGTATTGTCCCTCTTCCTCCAAAGTGACCACCATAAGGAGCAAAGATGGCAATCATTGAGGATAGCTTGCATTTCTTCCTCAAGCAAAGACATCTTCTCATGATCTGGTCTTGGCATCTTTTATACAAAAAGGTTCATCCCAAGAAAAGTGTTTAACTTGATGCATGAACCTCCTTTTCTCGTTGAGGGTTCATATCCAATCGGAACTATCCCACCGACCAGAAATTCACTATATCTGCGTACTCAAGGTGCCGCAAAGATTTTCAATCAAGATAGTAGGTGTTCATAAAGAAAATTTTCTTTAATTTCTTCTTCAACTGGGATTCTCCTTGCTCAACAATTTGGAAAGATGATCACCACCGATTTTCAACTCCCTTTTATCTCTCGATTTCCAAATCAAATTCTTGAAGCAAAAGCACCCATCCGATAAGTCTTGGCTTTGCATCCTTCTTGTCAATTAGATACTTGATGGTCGCATGATCAACTGTATACCACTACTTTAGCTCCCACCAGATATGATCGGAACTTGTCAAATGCAAATACAATCGCTAACAATTCTTTTCTCGTAGTGGTGTAGTTGATCCGAGCATCAATGAGAGTCTTGCTAGCATAATAGATAGTATGGAATATCTTATTATGCCTCGACCTAGCACAGCTCCCATCGCAAATTCACTTGCGTCACACACGGGCTCAAATGGCTTCTCCCAACTGGAGCTACTATCACGGGGCGAGAGATCGAGCCTTCTTCGTAGTTTCAAAGTCGATAGACATTCGTCTGTCAAAATGAAATGTACTATTATGCTCTAACAGTTTGCAAAGTGGCTTGGATATTTTAGAGAAGTCTTTGATGAACCTTCTATAAAACCCAGCGTGTCCTAGAAAGCTTCTGATGCCTTTAAATAATTAGGTGGAGGGAGTTTTTCAATCACCTCAACCTTAGCTTTGTCCACCTCTAAGCCTTTTCTTGACACCTTATGACCAAGAACAATGCCTTCCTTGACCATGAAATGACACTTCTCCCAATTTAGAACTAAATTGGTTTCCTCACATCTAACCAGCACCTTTTCTAAGTTATCCAAGCATCCTATGAATGAATCTCCAAAAACTGAGAAATCATCCATGAAGATTTCCATAGTTTTCTCAATAAAATCAGAAAAGATGGCCATCATGCACCTTTGGAAAGTTGCTGGAGCGTTACAGAGCCCAAAAGGCATTCGTCTGAAAGCAAATGTACCATAAGGACAAGTGAACGTAGTCTTCTGCTGATCTTCAGGGGCTACGCTATCTGATTGTAACCAGAATAGCCATCTAGAAAACAATAAAACTCTCTTCCAGACAACCTATCAAGCATTTGATCAAGGAAAGGTAGTGGAAAATGGTCCTTCCTTGTGGCTTTGTTCAACTTTCTATAATCCATGCATATCCTCCACCCTGTAACTGTTCTTGTGGGAATCAGCTCATTCTTCTCATTTTTCACTACAGTAACTCCTCCTTTTTTTGGAACGCACTGCACTGGACTTACCCACACACTGTCTGAAATAGGGTAGATGATTCCTGCATCGAGCCATTTAATGATCTCCCTTTTTACCACCTCTTTCATAATGGGTTCAACCTTCTCTGGCCTTCAATCACTGTTCTTGGCATCTTTCTCTAACAAAATTTCGTGCATACAAAGACTAGGACCTGATACCTTTAATGTCCGCCATTTTCCATCCAATAGCCTTTTTGTGCTTCCTCAAAAGTGAAATAAGACTGCTTTCTTGCTCAAAAGTTAAGAAGGAAGAGATGATGATAGGAAGAGTTTCCTTTTCTCCAAGATAAGCATATTTCAAATGAGAAGGTAATTGCTTCAATTCAAGTATGGGAGGTCTTTCAACAGAAGGTACATTCTCTGGTGTAGGTGTCTGGCAGATACATCTAAGGATTCATATTTTCTAATCCAATATCCGTGTGCCAAATTTCCTTCCTCTAGTTGCTTTAACTGCTCATTTGCGTAATCGGTTTCTTGGTTCATTTCGACTCGTGCTCTAAACTGGGCCTCGATGCTATTAATTGCTCTTGCACTTTAGAGAATCAATATCGAAATGATGTAACAACTTTCCATATCTTCATCAGATATTGTAATGCATTAAAAACATTGAAAGTCACTTGCCGATCATTCACCCTCATAGTAAGTTCTCCTTCGCACATCTATCAATGTTCTTCCCGTTGCCAAAAAGGGTCTTCCAAGGATAATTGGAATTTCCTTGTCGCCTTCAAAATCTAGAATAATGAAATCCACCGGAAATACAAATCTATCCACTTTAATTAGAACATCCTCAATTTTTCCTTCGGATAAGCAATAGACCTATCGAAGTTGCAAAGTTACAAGAATTGGGCCCGGCTTCACCAATGTTCGATTGCTTGAAAATGGACATAGGCATCGATTAATACTTGCTCCAAGATCACATAAAGCTTTTCCACAATAAGTATTTCCTATGGAACAAGGGATAGTGAAGTCGCACTCGGGTCCTTCATTTTTCGAGGAACTTTGTTCAGAATTACCGGTCGCTCTCCTTTGTCATTGCCACTGCTTTCAAATTCTCCTAATCTCTTCCTCTTAGTAAGAACATCCTTCATAAATTTGGTGTAGTCTAGCATCCGCCTTCTGTAGAGCTTCAACTAGAGGGATATTAATATGCAATGCTTCAAAATATCCGAAACTTGTTAAATTGCTTTCTTGAGTCGCTTTCTTCTTCACCTCCGTGGAAATGGAGGAGGTGGTCTCTCCGGGAACCATCTTGGGTTCAGTCCTCTTAGAAATGACTTGCTCAGTATCTCCGCACCTTGAACCGATTCGTGCTTAGGTTCCTGCGGTTTCACTCGGTTCGGCTTGCCTTTGTTCCCTCGTTCGGTTAGAACGTGTAGCATCTTGTAACACTTTACCACTCCTCGTGGTTACATGCACTTTTAACGTGTTCCTTACCTTTATCATTGGAAGATGATGGAGACTCAGTAGAAGCAAAGTGCAAAGTACCAAGCATCACATAGCTAATGCAAAGTGGCCAATTGACCTACTTGGTTCTCCAAGTTCCTTACAAAGAACTCCTTGATTCTCGAATTTGAGCTTTAGTTTCACCATGAAAGCTTTCAACATAGCTTCCAATGATGGCTCCTTTGCAGAGCATGGTTCTCGCCATCGAACGAATGTTCTGTTGTTGTTGTTGGTAATGCGGAGAAGCATAAATGTAAGGAGGATTGAGTGTTGTAGTGATTACCGTAGTCGAAATTAGGATGTTGCTTCCAACCAGATTATAAGTATTGGAAAAAGAATTGTTCCTCTATTTCCCACATAATTCATCGACATTGGGTTGTCGGGCATTCTTCAAAAGATGCCTCCCTTCACGTAAAACACAAGCTACCGAATTTATCAAGCAGATTCAACCATGACAGTTCCTTCATCGGTGTTAACCGCAGCTTAAGTTTTTCAAAGATGTTGGTAATGGCAAGAAGTCGAGGCACATAGCAATCATCTCCTTTACTTCATGAACACCACCCCACCTTTAGAAGAATTTGCTCACTGGTTGGCCATTGATAACTATTGGCAGACTATGCCCTCAATGAGTTCATAAGCTTCATTATAAGACTTGTTCAAAAAAGCTCCTCCAGAAGAGGCATCCAACATCAGCCTTGAAGGTGGTATTAATCCATTGTAAAATGTTTCCATTTGAATGCACACAGAATGCCATGATGAGGGCACCTTCTTAACAAATCTTTAAACCTCTCCCAAGCTTCATACAATGATTCATCCTCATTCTCGCCTAAAGGAAGTAATATCATTCCTCATTTCGGCATTTTTAGTGGGAGGAAAATATTTTGTGTCAGAACCTTTCACCAATCCATTCCAAGTAGTAATTGAATTGGGTTCCAAAGAATTCAACCAAGTCTAGCTCTATCCCTCAATGAATAAGGAAAGAGTCTCAATTTGAATGCATCATCACTTACCCTGTGGGTCTTGAAATTGCTAGCCACTTCCGTAAATTGCCTCAAATGCAGTGAGGATCTTCGCAGGGCACCACCAAACCGCCCAACAGTTTGAAGCATTTGAAACATCATTGGCTTAAATTCAAACTCGCCGAGTAGTTATTCATTGGCCTCACTATCCCAAGATTCATCATTTGGGGATCAAAATCGCATACCCCGATGGACCTCTCTTTGTCATTTGCCATGTCAATCATATTAGGTGCTCCTCATCGCTTACGAGAAGATTAGCCATGAAGCCTAACTCGAATGTTCCGCCAAAGCACGTTGTTCTTTGGTTCTTTTCCTTAAACTCTTAGTCGTTTTCTCTATCTCCAAATCAATTTGAAATTCTGGTTCACCCTTTTTGCATACAGATTGAAAATTACTCGCCTGCTTTTCGAACACAGTAACACAAAACGATTAGAAGTAACAAAATAAATTAAGCTAACAAAAGAATTTAAATATTCAACACCATTGTCAATCCCCAAGAACGGCGTTAAAACTTGTTGGCCTAACTTTTACGATGTGCAAGTGTACACAAATAACAAGTAATACAAAGGTGTGAGTCAAGATCGTTCCCACGAGGATTTAAATTGCATTAAATACTAATTTCAAGTTAACTTTTTCTGTTTAACACAAAAATTAAAGAGAAAATGTTGAACATATAAAATAATTGAAGTAATGAGATATCAAAGCAAGAAATAATAACTACAAGAAATTAATGAAAGCACTAAATGAAATATTTAAATTCAGAAATGGAAACAGTTAGGATTCTAATTCTTTGTAATCTTAACTTCAGTGGTAAAATATGCTTCAGGATGTTACAAACATTTGGCTTACGGAATAAATTTTTGCTTTCCAAATAGAACACCGAAGTTCATTAATAACTTCTTATTCCTAAGTTCAAATTAATTTCCTGCAAGAATCATAAAAGCACGTCCACCATTAAAGACTTGAAGGTCAGTTCCTACTCATTCAACACAATTAATTTTCCAATTAATTACTTTATCTTTATCCTCTAATCAAGTCCACCAACTTAGTTTTTCAAAACGAAATCGTTTTGTAATTGGATTAGATGATCGACTAAAATGAAATTAAGCATTAATTACGTAAAAGAAGAAAATGCATAACATCCATCACATTGGATTACCCTTCAAGACAATTACAAATTCATAGAATCCTAACTAAAGGAATTTAGCTCATAATGAGCATAGAAACAAAATAAGCAGACAAAATGAAAATTAAAGACATCCTTCCTAAAATAATGAAAATTCCTGCAGTAACACCAATCTTGACGGCTCCTTTTTAGTCCCCTAAAGCACTAAAAGTCCTAAGATTTGGCCCCCGCTCTCGTACTAGCCCCCCACAAATAAAAAAGGGTTTTTCACCCTCTCTCCTCCTTCTCACTGGGCCTTTTCAAGGTCAAATATTAAAAAATATGTCTTGGCCCAACTTTCGCCTATAAAGTACACTTGATAGTCAGATCATATTCTCTCTCTTCCTTTTAAGCACAATTTCCTTTCAACCGTATCTTGTCTTCTAGTGGTCAAAAGATTCTTTGGAATTGATTTTGCCTTATAATGACTCTTTTTCCCAAAGTCAGCAAAGATTCCAAAACATCCCAAATACTTTACCTTCAAAGAATTTACACCTTTAAAACTCCGCTTCAATAATTAAATCAAACCTTCATCGTAATTGTAGAAACCTTCTTTATATTCTTGTATTTGTGATTTACATTTATCTTTTTAAAATTAATCAAATCACACACAAGTATTTGCTTGATCAATTAATACTTGAAATTCTTCTCCTAAATTGATCAAACCAGAGAAAATGATTAAGTTAAAAAGATAGTAATAACTCTTATTTCTAAGAATTATCACAGGTATAAGTAAGAATGCCCACACCACACGTACTACTTTAATGCTGGCCGAAATCGTTTTTAAACAAAGGAAATATAGTTGAGTTTGTTTTATGCACATGTACCATTCTAAATCTGAATGAATGTGATGCCTAAATTTTTGACACATGATCCAACATAAACCTTCTACTCCATACTCTTTCAATTTTCTTGCTACAGCTTGTCCCATTTCTCACATTGAAAACTAGTTGCTAATATATTATTATAGACAGCACTATTTTTTTTTACTTTTTTTGTTTTGGGGGGAAGGTGGGGGGGGGGGGGGAGCCGGCAATATTATTTGATAACACCTCTTTCTTTGCAAAAAATTCCGAAAGAGCCATACAATTGCAACTCAATCAAATAAATAATTATCTATCCCGTGTTAAATAACTTTTTTTTTTCTTATTCTTCTTTCGCTTTTGTCCCTTTGTATTTGGAGTTGTATCAAGTTCACCACAAATGAAACAAACGCAAAGATCACTCTACACATTGAAAACATTTGTGCAGGAGATCATATGTAAACTTCTGGAACTTCTTTCTGTCTGATTAGCTTTTAATTAATACAATGACTTTTCAAAACAAAAAAACGTTTTCCCTCATCTTCAAAAGATTATAATTGTTGGGGAAAAAAAGTACATGATCTCTTAATTTAGGTTCACAGGTAATTTAGCTCATTGTGCTTTTTTTTTTTTTTGGTAACAGCTAAAGAGCAAATCAACCTCCTAAATTTGTAACATTGTACAACGGCAGTCGAATTTCACATTAATTATTATTTTTTGGTCTAATTAACAGTAATTGATACCAGCTATTATTGCCTTCAAATGTCCAAATTTATTGAAGATATATTAGTACAAAAGAGATGTGCCAGTCACATCTCATCGGGCTATTTTAGTATTATAGTTAAAAAAAACATTTCATTCATAGCCCGCAGCACAGCACTTCACTAGTTCACATGAGGGTTAAACACTAAACAACAACATATGCAAAGCTGAAGTAGCATCTAAGATCAGTTTTGTGCTGGACAGTTAGATAGCAGACACCGAAGATCCAGTACCGATTTTGAAGGGAAAGATAATGCAGGTTAACTGCTTGTCGTTCTGATCCTTAAATGTCAGCTTCACATCATAGGTGCCCTGCAAAAGTAGCACAATTAAAATGGAGATTAGGCAATGAACCCAATAAGTTAAATGTTAGAAGAAAACAGGAAATTTGTAACTCATAAAATTGTTGAAGACTAGACCAAAACGAGAACACGTTGAGGAAAGAGAGAAAGGCATACATCAGAATATGTGGTTATCAAGAAAAATGAAAACAAGTCCAAGTCTCACACAAAGAAGTCAATATAGAGCAAAGAGATAAAACAGCTAAGTTGCATCTAGTGAGCTACAAAAACAAAGTCACTAAGAGTTATTAGGAGTAATTAGTAGCATCTAACTAAAAGAAAGGCATTAGATTACGCAAGCTTCACAGTGAATTGACAGTAACCAATGTTTCCTTGACCTCAACTTACAGGTGAATATAGAAAAATAGTTCTCAGTTTGCCATAATTAATGTTTAAAGCAAGGCCTGAATGCCCAGTTTGGGCTTATTAAGCTCTGGTACACGGATGAATGGGGATTTATAGGTTTGGTTTAGAAAGAAAGAAAGAAAAAAGCCATATAGATAAAAGTTCGAAATCACGCAGGCACCACATACTGCAAGCTTGAATTTATCTATCAAAGTTTAAATGCCTCTTGATTAACAACAAAAAAAAGACATCACACCAACTGCCAAAAGCTAAGGATTCTACTTCAAGACTAACTTTAAAATATGTCATCTATTCTAAATCATAAAGAGCCCTAAAAAGTACTCTGGGTAAAAACAGGAGTACCTAATAACTTAATCGAGCAATTGGAGTATATAGCTGTAAGCTGATCAAGCAACTGAGCATTGTTAAAGATTTATAAAGAAATTTCTAAAACGAAATACTTTTAAGTGAAGATTAGGTAAATAAAACTGAGTCAAAAAATAATATGCTTGAGTTATGATGATCTAAAAGCTGCAGCCTGCAAGAGTTTACATACAGAAGAAACCAGCAAAAGAGAAGGAGGAGGAAGCATCAATTTCTCTTTATCATGAATAACGTAATATCAGTGTCTTCGTTACAACTTACTAGCATTAACATCACAATAGGTTTTGCCTTTTACAGCTAAGAACCTAGAAGGGAAAATAGTGGTGCAAATTCGCAAGTGCCCCATATTGACATAATGAGAAAATGAATTCATGGCTTGCTATGTAAATTCATAAATGTGAAGGGGTTTACGATAGGAGAAATTATTACATGCTCCTAGAGTAGCAATAAATACATGTTCCAGGAAGATATTCAACATTGATTTGAAACATGTTCACATAATTTTTAAAGAAAATAATTTAAATCAATGGTGGAGATCCTCCGGGAGCATACATTTATTGGTATAGTGAGACAAACCGATGGGGTAACTGTAGGCAATTTATGATACGAGAAAATGCATGCTCTAGGAACATGGTATAATTTCTCTTCCGATAGGGTGATATTTTTTGGAGTGGACGCAGCACCGGTGAGTATATATATTTGGTATGGTGAGACTAACCGATGGGGTAACTGTAGGCAATAATTCGGTGTGAGTGAGCACAAAGTTGCCTGCAGGAACAGGGCAGGGTGTTTCCTCACATAGATCATGGAGAAATGTAGCAGGTGGTGCTTCTATCCCAACATATGAAATTTCATATATTAAATCTCCACTAGGAATCGGTTCACCTGCATGAAAGATATGTACCATCTCCAGTCATTATTCATGGAAGTAAATTGAATGGCAAGTTGAATTACTGAAGCAGCTCACATAAACATAATGCATTACAAGAAACAATTGTGAAAAGAACCCAGAATCTTGATGTGAACAATTTGTGCTTTTAGAAAAGCATTCCAGTTATTTATTTATACATAAAAACAACAATAAAATCCAAATGGTTTTCCAAGTTTCCCAAGTTTCAATTATCTGTGGTCAACTATATATATATATAGACACACACACACACACACACATACCACATAAGAATAGCACAAAAATACAAAGAGAAAGCATGATGGAAATTGGGAAACAAAATCAATGAAAAACTGGAAAAGAAGAAAAAGTGAGAGAAAGAGATTAGAGAAGTGTCACCAGTATAAGCTGCGATCTTAAAGGTGAATGGCTCTCCTTTCACCACAGGGTCAGGTAATATTTCTACTCCACTCACCTTCACAGCATAGTCTGCATTCTTATCTGCATAGCATAAAATTCAAATCAATAGACAAAGAGCTAACATAATAAAAAAAGAAATAAGATCAAAGTTAGCTATTGGTGCCAAATCGCCTTTGATCCCCTTGGGCCTTGGCTGAACCAGATGTAATCTTCTGTTTCTCTAATTTTGAAAATTTCTCAAATGGGCATCCTCCTTCAATTCTATGCACTAGCCCCCCTGCAAGTAGGCTCCCCTTCCCCACCGTATTCTACCATTTTTCATCACCAATGATTATGAGTACCACAAACTGCAGTTGAATCCCTCTCTGTTTCTCTCCCTACTTGCAAGGTAGAATGCACAACTAACATGAAGCATGAATGATGACTGTTGAAGAATAAACCAAAATCACGAAGAGTAAAAGGTAGTTTAGTTAGTTACCGCAGTAATTGACAGTCTGAGCTTGAGCATGAGAAGAAGCAAGCAGCAAAATAATGATGGATGATAAGCACAAAAGGAGGTGGAGCGTTGAAGTAGAGTGAACTACCATGACTGTGGCTATGGCTATGGCTATGGCTATGGAAGTGAGCGGAATATGCTCAGGACTGTCCCTGAAAACTTACTATATAACCAGACAACTTGGCAACTGAACTTAGGCTCGGCATTAATTATAATAATATAATAACGCGTGCAACATGTGATATTTATTATTATTATTATTCAATTAAATATTTTAAAAAATTTTAAGTGAAAACTTCGTAATAATATAATAACGCGTGTAATGTATAATATGCAATGTAAATTAGGCTTTTTTATCGATCCGTCATTAGTGGGCCAATACATATGACGTTTTTTTATGTGAAAATGCTATACGTGTTGACGGATCTTACCATTCGTATTGATACATTTTAGTTAAATGTACCATGTGTATTGGTATAATTTATGTGAAATAAAAAATAAAAAAAATATCACGTGACATGTGTGTGACACTTAACCTATTTCACGTGAATCTCTTAAAAAAATAGTGCTCAAAGATATATATAATTTATATGTCTATTAAAAAATGTACTATAATATTGAGAGACATCAGTTTTAATTAACTTATTTATAATTCAAATATTTATTTCTGATCTATAAAGTAGTCAATGTGAGACTTTAATATTAACAAGACAAAGTAACTAAATAAGACAACAATGTATATTTCTTCACATACATAAGCCTTCCTCGACATGACAAGTTGCAATTGGAGCATTTTCATTATAAAAATGATCATCTTACACCCCTTTTAGGGGTGTAAGTACTATTCACACCATTTTTAAAGAACAACTCTTATATTCTTATATCAAACAGTGCATACATTCATTTTCATACCTTATCTAATATCATTCATTATACATACTTTTTTCTATCACTTTCTCTCACTCAATCACATCCCTTAAAAAGGCTATGAATAGTATTTACACTCTTTTTTAGAGGTGTAACATGATCATTTTTCTTTAAAGAATGTGATTGAGTGAGAAAAAAGATAGAAAAAAGTATGTATAATAAATGATATTAGATGGAGTGTGAAAAGGAGTGTATACACTCTTTGATGTAAAAATATAATAATTGTTTTCATTACCAGAGTTCTGTAGACAGTTAGATCCATCTTTAACTTCAGCAGTAAAGGAGAAGTCATCATCTTTTGACATTTTATTTTCAATATTAATACCCCTGCTAGCACACATAATCTTATCTACCTAATGTTCTTGACAAATTGAAGACAGTGATTATGTGGCCCACATAGAAGAAATGTACTTTGTTGTTTTACTTAGTTACTTTATCTTGTCAATTCTAAAGTTTCACATTAACTACTTTACAGATCAGAAGTAAATACTTAGCCTATAAATAAGTTAATTAAAATTGATGTCTCTTAATATTATGATGCCCTTTTTAGTAGACATGTAAATTACATGTGTCTCTAAATGTCATTTTTTAAGAGATTCACGTGGAATGAGTTAAGTACCTACATATACCACGTGATATTTTTTTATTATTTTTCGTTCTACGTAGATTATTTTAACAAGTTGGACGCGTCAACACGTGTGGCGCATCTAACTAGGATGCGCTAACACTTGTAGCGTTTTCACGTGAAAAATGCTACATGTGTTAGCGCAAGTGTAAGCTAGATCCTAATTCGGACACCTACACATACACGTGTTGGTGCAATCTACGTAAAATAAAAAAAAGAAAAAAAATTAAAGTGACAAAAATAGTGATAAATTAATAAATAATTTTAAAAAGATGATAATTTGATAAATAAATTTACCACTAATGATAGATTGATAAAAAAGCCTGATATTGTGTGTAAAACTAAAATAAAAGTATTAATTTATTATTATTGTTGTTGTTTCTTCGCTCGTATTAACACGTTACGTAATGCACGTGGAATGAGCTAATTAATAATGATAGCACAATCTTTGTCCATTGCTATTTTTTAAATTGGTGAAAAGAAATTAGAGTAAATAACTTTTCCCTTTCTAATATAAGAGTAGCATTATTAAAGAAAAATTGTAATTTGTGAGGGTTTCTACTTAAGAATTTAACTATATTTAAGAGATTAATCACTCTTCAATCGTGTCAGTCGCGGAATACTAAGAAAAAAAAATTGTAATGAAAAGGATTAGTAATAAAATAGTAACCAACACTTAACTCATTGATATCAAATTTTATTTTTTATTTATTTATTTTTATTACAATCTAACCCGAATGCAATGCAACTACGAGAATTGACAAATCTGGCTCTTCAGATCGCTCTCTCATAACGAAGAAGAAACAGAGTGTAACTGCAGATTCCAATTCCAAAAGCATGAAGCTCAATCCAACAATCTCACCAAACATCAGGTTGTTTTACCTTTCATCCACATTCTCGCATTTTCTCACCATTTCTCTTTCACTATCACTCTCAACGTGTCGGATCCCTCAATATGACGCTAAATTGATTCAATTCAATTTAATTCTTTGTCTTCTGTTATTGTTTTCTATAATCGGTTTCGATTCCGCGGATGTTGAGCTATCTGCGCATGTGTCTTGGAGCCCAAGGTTCAAATTCAAACGTTGGGATCATGATAGATGAATCATGCTGATGCATGCTTGAGAGGGTATTTGAATTTTTGGTGAATATCATTTTTATTTTTTCTTTTGTTATTTTTTTTGGGGGGTGCAGGAATGGTAATGTTTAATGGATAGTGGAAAATGTTGCGTGCTCTGGTGACAGTTGAGGAACCGTTGTTGGAAAAAGCGATCAAGGAAGAATGCACGTGGGAGAATCTTCCCAGACGACTTCAAGCAACTGTGCCTTCCAGAGAAGAATGGCACAAAAGGTTAGAAATAGAATTAGCTTCCATCTTGTCCCGTAAAATCTGATGCTTTCCTTTGCTAGTATATGCTCAATTTCTCATTGTTTAATCTTAGTTAGTATTTAGTAGTTACTAGTTACCCAATTTAGTTATCACTGTTGAAAGAGTGATTAATTTGTCGTTTAGTAGTTACGAATGGTTTTTTTTTTTTTAAAAGATTTTCATAAGTTGATACACTGCATTCATTTCATGGCTCATGTGTTAATTTCTTAAATGATTAATTTTTTTTTTGTAAATACATAATTATATTTTCTTCTCTATTGTTGGCCATGGAAATTTCATGCAGGATAATTGAATACTGCATAAAGAAGAGACTTCAATGGAATAGTTGTTTTGCTCGTAAAGTTTGTAAAGAAAGCGAATATTATGAAGATATGATGTGCTACTTGCGGAAGAATCTAGCTGTATGTGATGTATAGAATGTCTGTTTGACTCCTGCTATTGAAATTGTATATCAAATGCACTGTCACAAAACTTTATATGCCTATGCTCTTATTTATGTGATCAGAAAACTATGATAGAATTTTTGTGGAGAAAATTGAAATTTGTTATGCTTCGAAAATCAAATTGTGCTGTTGTAATTAAAAACAAATCTTAGTTTCTCTTTACTTTTAGGATCAGTTTTTGATGAGTAACTTAATCATATTACCTTGTCTTTTTTAAAAAAATATGTTCATCTTTATACTTAAGTATTCAAGAACTCCAGATATAAGTAGGACTCCCTGGATGTTGGGCAGCGCTCTCATCTTTTGCTTTTGTTGTAGGACATCTGTATTTAATCTGCTTCTTGTTGTCACTTGCAGCCATTTCCTTATCATCTTGCGGAGTATGTGTGCCGTGTAATGAGAGTATCATCTTTCAGATATTACTGTGATATGATCTTTGAAGTAATGAAAAATGGTAAGTAGTTACTTGTTTGTTGCAATTCCAACTGAATTAACTCCATGAAGATTGTGCTTAATTCTTGCTGTATGTAGCATGAAATTGAGGGATTTTTTTTCTTGATTATTATTTTCAAGAGGAAAAAAAATTTGATATTCTCACCAATAAGAGTAGATTGCCAGTGTCTTTTGGTTAGTTTTCATACTTGTGGTAGTGTACAGGATGTTAAAATGTCACTTTGATTTATATAGTTTTTAATTATCGTTATTATATCATAATATATGCATAATCTATAGGAATTTATAATTTATCATTGATTAAATAATTTCATATTGTACTTGTATTGCCTTCCCCTTCCCTTGTTTGATAGTCTGCTATAAGGTAGATAAATACGTAGAACAGTAAAGGTTTATTTGAATGGAAGCTGGCCTTTAAAAATTTCCTGCATGTTTTAATTATTTGCAGAGCAACCTTATGACAGCATCCCAAATTTTAGTGCTGCGGATGCTTTAAGACTTACGGGAATTGGGAGAAATGAATTTATTGATATAATGAACAAGTGCAGATCTAAGGTACTGCATAGATTTGCCTGTATGTTATACATAAATATATATTTAATACTTGGATTACATGTATGCTATTGTATGCCTTGTTGTGTTTGTCTAATTACCTGTTGCAATCATAGTGACCATATTACCGTGTATTCTATATAAAAAAGAAAACTTCTAAGAACCTTCATATAAGCTGACATGGACTTGAAGTTGATGCCAAACCAAAGATGGCTCACTGGCTATCTTCTTCATTAGGTACTTCTTTAGTGGCTTTGATATGATTTAGTAAAGCTGTAATTTAGGTTTTAGGTCTATGCAAGACAGATATAGGCATGCATTATATGATCTCTGTGACATTACTTAGGAAGGATAATCTGTGATTTTTTTCTTAACCTTTTGTGGAATAGGAAAACTGGAGTATTAGGGAAGTAGTAGAATTTGGAGAAAGAAGGAAAAGCCTTGAAGGAGAAAGGCACTTTCTTTCATGTCTGTAATTATAGCCTTTGACCAGACTTGCAGCAAGCATGGTGAACTATCCTATCGATTTGTATAAATATTTCGTTTTTATTATCTTTTGTTTTGATCCTCATAAATTTGAATTTATGAGTTCATTGACTTTACTGCCCCTTGTCTGGATAACGATTTGAATTTGCATAATAGCTTCAATTAGTTTTGGTTATGCCATTATGCTCAAAGGTAGGCTTGCAACTTTTTATATTCTTATCTCACCTGTCATTTGTTCTTTTGGAGTATCCAGAAAATAATGTGGAAACTGAACAAGTCAATAGCAAAAGAACTTTTGCCTACTCAACCTGTGGATTTTCCAATTGAACCGTGGTGGGGAGTTTGTCTTGTGAACTTTACCTTGGATGAATTTAAGGTGGGGTATGCCTTTCACCCTTATAAAACAGAGGAGGGTTCACTTATTATGTTGTTCATTGTGTTAGTTTGGGAATGAGAAATAATTTTTGTATTTACTCGTACGATACTTTTTGTCAATTTTTTCTCACCTTTTCTTCTGCATTTATAGAAACTCTCAGAAGAGGAAATGGCCACAATAGACAAAGTCTGTAAGGAGGAAGCAAATTCATTTGTCTTGTTTGACCCTGATGTTGTAAAGGGTCTTTGCAGACGGGGATTGATCTATTTTGATGTTCCTGTATATCCCGATGATCGGTTTAAAGGTGTGTTCTATGTGTTTATGTTTTGTTCTATGCTTTGGCTTAATAGGTTTTACTTTGTTAATGTCAAATTCGAAGGAATAGTTCCTATGAGTTTATGTTTGAAGCTTCATATTAAAAATACATATGATTCCTGATGCATTACAACCTGAAGCATGCCCTATGAGATTATGCAGTCTAAAGTAGGGTTGTTTACCAGTTTCCAGGCTTGAAGGTTTTGTTTCCAACAGGGAGCAGTCTTATGAAGATCCTATTGAAGAGTAAAGCAGTTGTTTCAGTCTGTGTTTCCATCATTTTTGTTCGAAGTGTTTGTTTCCATGTAGTTTGAGTCTAATGCTGGACCTTTTTCTTTCAGGTTGTTGTATGCAGTTTTTGTTGTTTCAAATGAAAATGCTACTATTAGTGAGTTGGCAACAACCCTACAGGCTGATTTGTCACAACTGCAGGCTGCTGCTGCTTTTGTGTGTCGATTGGGATGGGCAACAAAAGTAATTGATCCAGAATCTATTCTTCGAGATACAAGTATACCTGGGTCTCCTAGAACTGCAGTCAGTGATGAAGATGCTTCTGTTGCAAGTCAGGGTTCTGAGAATATGCTTATTGATAATGACTCCATTCAACAAGGGGATACTTTAGGTTCAGGGAAGTATGGCCCTCGTTCTGCCTGTACTCATGTTGCTTTCATAGTTGATGCTAATATTACATCCTATCTAATGATGGGATCTGTTTCACCAGGTTTATACCTTTCACTCCTCCCTCCCTGAAGCTTAAATTCATTTGCTATAATTCTGAGTTATGTTTTTAAATATTGTTGTGAAGTCAGCTTGTGCTGACATAAAAAGTTGTGAGAAACCCATATTAAAGTTTCTTATGACCTTTTATTGATGGTGTGGATGACTAAGCTATCATTATTAGTTATATCTCATGTATATGTTTCCTAGTCCTACAATCTAATTCTGTCCTTTAGTCTCAATAGTTTCTAGTGCAATTGTACAGTAATGTGTTTTAAGCTTCCATGTACCAACATTTGCGAGTTGCTATTTTGCTACTACATCAAAGTTTGCGACAATACCTAAATTTTTCTTCTGGTACTGGTAGCCTTTGCTTTACGGGATAAATAACAATTTGATAGCAATCTGGTTATCGGTAGAATTGATTTCCAGAGTTTAATATGTAACCCAGCAGAGCCTGAATAAATCGATTTGATCAGCAGTTTTGCAAGATTATTGGAAGAATTTAACAAGAACTCCAGCTGTTGCTTGCTTTATCGATAATGTGCTTATTGATAAGATAGAAAATCATCAGGTGAGCCCCTTTCAGGACAGGAATGAGAGATATGATTGACTGTCAGCTAAGGCATGTATTGTAATAAGTAATGCAAGTATATGATAAGAAAAATTAAGGTAGAAACTCAACTTTAACAACTTGGTGTTGGGCCATAATTACATAATTCTATTTCTAGGTTTCCATTCCTTCTTAATTTTTTTCCCTTTCTTGGTTTTTTGCTGCTTAAGTGCCGATCTCCTGTGTGCTACTTATGGTGTCGACTTGTCATCATCATATAAATAACATGCACGAATAACATATATAAGTGAGGACATCAAAGTTATAATAGCATTGAAGTTTTGAGTAATTAGTTTCAATTCTTCTGTTTTTTTGGGACCTTTTTCTTTTTAAGAGGTCTCTCTCTCTCTCTCTCTCTCTTGTCCTTTTTTTAAAATACTATGCTGGTTGCTTATTACACTTAGCCTCCAATCTCATTATTGTCTTGATGCTTGCAAAAGGGTAGCTTATTGAGCCAAAACATGACTTCTAAGTTCATGGGCATGTCATTTGCTTTGATTATTGATTAATAAATCTGTGGACGTGTTACTTATTATGCCAAGGCAGTAAAATCTTTCCTTTTGGTTACTCATTATGAGTTTGTTTGTCTTCTTTCTTGCTATGTGTCTGAGAATTGGTCTGTGTGTTTGACAAAATCATACTTCCTGCTGAACTTTGTCAGGCTTGAAATCTCATGCCGTTACACTCTATGAAGCGGGGAAACTGGGTCATGCCAGCATTGCTGATCTTTGCAAGAATCTTAGTACCCTGGAAGGTGCAACATTTGAGGGAGAACTACAGGATTTTGCAAATCATGCATTTAGTCTGCGTTGTGTGTTAGAATGTCTACAATCAGGTGGAGTAGCTACTGATGCAAAAGACGAAAAAGGTTTTGATAAGATGGGTATGATTACCTCAAGCAATGATGAGTCAAATTCTCTGATATCTGAAATCTCTTCGGCTGAAAAATCAGAAAACTCTGGTATTACAGAAGCTATGATAAGTAATGATGATTTATTAAATTTACATTCAGAGAAGCATGTGGAGGTCTCTGTTTCCTCTGAACCTGTTCCTAGTAGTATGGGTGATGGAACTCATTCTATTACTTTCGAAGGTGACAGTAGTCACATTCAGGAAGCTAGTAAGTCAGATGTAAATCTCCAGAACCACGAGAAACTACCAGGAGATGAAGGTTCAGATGTTGGATCTGAAATGCTAAAGAGGAAAAAGAAATATCGTGTAGACATTCTCCGCTCTGAAAGCTTGGCTTCACTTGCACCAGCAACCCTTAATCGTTTGTTTCTTCGTGACTATGATATAGTTGTGTCCATAGTGCCTCTTCCTCATTCATCAATTCTTCCTGGACCCACAGGCCCAGTTCATTTTGGTCCCCCCACATTTTCTTCGATGACTCCTTGGATGAAATTGGTATTATATTCAACTGCAGCTAGTGGGCCCCTATCAGTTGTTCTGATGAAAGGACAGTGTCTGCGCTTGCTTCCGGCTCCATTGGCTGGTTGTGAGAAAGCCCTTATATGGTCCTGGGATGGTTCCACAATAGGAGGGTTAGGAAGGAAACTCGAAGGAAATTTAGTGATGGGAAGTATACTCCTGCATTGTTTAAATTCACTTCTTAAACATTCAGCTGTGCTAGTGCAGCCTCTCAGTAGGTTTGATCTTAATGAATCTGGAAAAATGATTACTTTGGATATCCCTTTGCCCTTAAAGAACTCCGATGGGTCAGTTGCTTCTGTAGGAAAAGAGTTAGGACTATGTGAAGAGGAAAATTCTAAGTTGAATTCTCTGTTGACTAATTTGGCAAACAAGACGAAACTGTGGACAGTTGGTTATATTCGCTTATTGAAATTATTTAATGGGAGAGAATCAGACAAGTTCTCTTCTCAAGAGAAGTATGAATGGGTACCATTGAGTGTGGAATTTGGGATGCCACTGTTTAGTCCAACGTTGTGCAATAATATATGTAAAAGGGTAGTTTCATCGGAATTACTTCAATCTGGTTCATTTGTTGAACACCATGATGCAATGCAAAGATTAAGGAAAAAGTTGCGTGACATTTGTGCTGAGTACCGACCAACAGGTTCTGCTGCAAAGCTTCTTTACCAGAAAGAGCAAGTAAAGGAGCCTTCTCGACAACTTATGAACTATGCTAGTGGAAGCTGGAATCCACTTATGGATCCTTCTTCTCCCATTTCAGGGGCATTAAGTGCGCATCAGAGGTTAAAACTTGCTAATCGACAACGCTGCCAAACTCAAGTGTTGAGCTTTGATGGCAGTATTCTTAGGTTTGTAGCTGAATTTCTATTAATTCAATGCTTGAAGATTGCTTAATTTTCTCGTCTGATAAAATTCTATTAGCATCATCTTGGCAAATATAAAGCAGAATGATTGTTTTCTGTAAGGCTCATAATTTTGATTTCGTAATCATCCCGTCTCAGAAAGTGTATGCTATTGAATGGTGCATGCAGATCATATGCATTACCTCCTGCTTCCGAAGCTGCCACAAGGCCCATTACAGAAGACCCTCAAGCAAATACAGTGAAAACTGAACCACAAGAAAATGATAGTAAAGAAGCAATCCTTCCTGGAGTTAATCTTATTTTTGATGGTTGTGAGTTGCATCCATTTGATATAAGTGCTTGCCTCCAGGCTCGCCAACCTATTTCCTTAATAATAGAGGCAGCAGCTGCCTCAGCATCTACAGCAATCAAATAGGTCTGCAGTTATTATGGATTACTCCACTTCGATACACATGAAAGGCAATGCTAGCAAGTCACGTGCCAACGTTAATGCTACTGTCTGGTTTGTATGAATCTTCAAGATTGATGGTTGTGCACAAACTTGGGCTCAGGTTGAAGGTAAGGATCAATATTTTTGCTGGTGTATCTGTGTTTTACAAGTTCAGTGGCAACGTTGTAATTTGTTTCAGTGCCTAGAAGTTAAAAACTCTTCACTTTCTTTCAATGCCCATGGGTGACTTAATGCATGTTGTATTTGTTCCAGGTTTTGCTAGATCAGGAAATTCACATCAATTGGAGCTCTGTAAAGAGGAAATGTGTAATGGTCGTTAAACAATGTATATATGACAGGATTTTTTTGCTCCTGTCACTCGTGGCTCATATTTGAGGAAAATGTAGCCATGAAAATCCTTATTCCGTTCCATCTTTAAAGATGTGAACTCAATTGTCTTTTACTTTTGTTGCTTCCTCGTTTGTTGCCCATGTGTAATCCCGTAGTGCCTTAGGTTAATTTATCAAGAAGAATACACAGTGATATAATCATTTTTTTTTGTGACAAACTTCAGTTGCGTATACAAACTTTTAGCCTGATGTGGTGAAGAATGTCAATTACATTCCAAAACTAAAATTTGAAAGTATTATTTGTTTGCTTGAGAAATGCATTTTTAAAATTTTACTATTGATGGGAATGCTGAGATTTACTGTTTAGAGTCGGCACAAAAATAGGCAAGGAATAGTCAATTATGAATTATGAAGTTATGATCAAGGAAACCTTATGGATATGTTTAAAAGGAGGAGCTTGGAATTGGAAGAAAAAAATGAGAGATATGATTTAATTTTATGTTGGCAAAAAATATTTTTTTTGTTTTTTAACTTTTTTTTTTAAATTTGTTCTCTAATTTTTGAAAGCTTAACAAAGTTATACTTTCGCTTAACCTCGTTAATTCCATCTATATGCATGGCAAAAAATAACATAGTTGTTATTTGACATAGCTAAAAAATACACAAGTGACACCTAATGTAGCAAGGGACATATGACATGGCCAATGAATAAACAATTAGTCATTGGTAGTTCTTTCCAATTTCACCCCCATTTCAGCTTAGGATTTTTGTTTCTACTTCTTCTTCTTCTTCCCACTATTGTAATTCCTTTATTTCTTTTCATTCCCATTTTGTCAATGAACAATGACTCGTATTATAAGTTGTTACATTTATTTCGTACAAAACCTAGAAGAGTCAATGAAATATGAAAGTAATTTCTCCATGACTGGCATCACTGGGGTTGATGAGCTCCATTTTACAAGTATTGGGGATAAGACCGTAGTTTGCACTACAGGAACAAATTTTAACTTTGAAAGAAGATTTTGGAGTTGCAAGCACTAACGAGTAAGAGAATTCATTCCTATTTAGTTTATGTTGGTGGTGAGTTTTCCTAATTTCTTCAATTTTTTTGTTGACTAATTATGCATCATTTGCTTTGTTTCTAGAAAGGTATGAAAGGTTTTGGCTATAAATTTTTTGAATGTTATAATGAGGATATAACTGATGAGATAAATTTGGTTATGTTGAGGCAGAAAAAAAATATTCACACTGTAAATTTTTTCTCTCTGTTTTCAATCTTTCTCTCTTATTTTTCAATCTTTCCTTCTTCAAATTTCTCTCATAAAACAATGTTGTTTTGAGTCTAAACCATTCACTAATAGGAGCTAACGTTATATTGTTAGTTACAACATCACATAGGATTGTTTCATCTATAGAATTAACGGAGTTAAGCGAAAAGATAATTTTGTGAGGTTTTTAAAAGTTGAAAGACGAATTTAAAATATTTAATAATTAAAGGATGAATTTAAAAACAGTAAATAAATTAAAGACAAAAATATGATTTTTACCTTTTATACTTTAAGTAAATATTTTTATTTAAACTTTGTTTTAAAAAAATAGGAATATATAACATTCTTTTTTTCAGTTACTGGAAGGGGCAAAATCCTAAGAAACTATTATACTCCGAGGAAAGCGAACACCTGCCAAATCCTCATTCAGGAGACATTCACACCCAACCAATGGTGAAGCTAGGAAATGAAACCCCAAACATCTGAAGTGACCATAATTTGTCAACCAATCAGCCACACGTTATTTTCATGCAAATTGTGTTATACGAATTCTCCAATCTCTATTAAGGAAGTCTGTAATTGGATTCACCATAGAACTGTAAGGATGATCACCATTATATCCTTTAAGAACAAAGTCCACATCACATGTCAAATCATTCTTTCAATCCAATTAGATGATATATGATGATCCCGAGCTACTTTTAAGGCCGTAAAAATTTACTTATTTATTTTTATAAACATTTTAATACTTTTTGAATTTAGAAATAAAAAATTAATCTTACATTTTATTTTTTTCGAAACTGTTTTATCCAAGCATATTCTAAAAGTAAGAGTGTTCATAAGGTTAGATTAAAATAAGTTTAACTTGATTTAAATACGATCTTAATATTTTAATAGGGATAATTTCTTTTTATTCAGACCTAATTTAATAATGATTTGACTAATATCTGTATTAAAATCAAGTCAATTTGATATTTAGACAAAATTTTAAAAATAGACATTTTACATAATTTAAGTCAAAATCTTAATTTAAGGTATATTTTATAATATATATTTAAAAATAAATAATATTAATATAAATATATATATCATATTATATATAAAAAATATTTATTTATATAAAAAACTTATTAGTTATAATTAATTATAAAAAATATAAAATATAAAATAACTTATGACATTAGATCAAATTAGACTAATTCAAGATATAACCTAAATACAACTAAAAATACATTAAATCTAGTGTAATTTCTAAAACTCTTGTCTATCTCAATAAACTTCAAGTCACGACAAATTAAATTAATAAGTCGGGCCGCATTACACTACTTAAAAAGGGCACAAATTGAGATTGCGTGTGGAAAGTGGACGATTTGGGAAGTGTAACAGAACAGTATACCAAAATACCACGATACAATCCCCAAGCCGGCAAGCTAAGCAAGCATATTTAATAAATATAATAAATAATATTACATTTTTAAAAAAAATATAAAAAAATATATACACTATTTATTATAAAAATATTAAAATTATGTTTATATTCAATACATTTATTTTACTCTACGTATGAGATATAATAATGAATTTAATTTAAATATATTTTTAATATAATTTTTTATATTATCATTTAAAATATATATTATCATATCATAAAAAATATTTAATTATTATAATAATTATATTAAAATTTATAATATAATAATATATAATTAATTAATAATATATTTATAATATATCAAAATAAACACATGATAATATCCACCCATGTTCATATACAACAAGGTGACCAAAGGTATTGAATTGGATTTTGGAGATATATAAAAAATATTAGAAGAATATCAATAACATACTTTTTAAAATAATTTTTTCAACACTTGCAGAAGCAGAACTGTAAAATACGGCGTCGTTTTTTTGCCGTCATGGCCCACCCGATTCACTGGATATAACGTGGCACTGTGACTTTAACACCGATCCAATCATACACTGCACTGTGCAGTCTCTGATCAAATGAAATGGAAACGACGAACCCCAATCCCGATGGCAACGCCGCCCTTATCGATTCCTTCTGCGAGATCACTTCCTCTTCCAAGCAAGAAGCCCTCTTCTTCTTGGAGAGCCACAACTTCGACCTAGACGCCGCCGTTTCAACCTTCTTAGATAACAACAACCCCACTCACCCTCCTCAAAACGACATCAACAACGACGACACCAACACCACCACCACCAACGCCGTTTCGCGCCCCTCTCCTCGCTCCTCCTCTCCCTCCGATTCCCACTCCCCGGACTTCTACCCCTCTCTGTCGCCGTCGCCGTCGCCGTCGCGATCCCGGTCACCTTCCCCGCCCTCCCGTGCTCCCTACGAACTCCGGTCGCGGAGGTCTCTCGGTAAGGATCCCAAGAAACCCTCCGGAAGCCGCTCCAGTAGAATCTGCACGCTCGGTGATTTGAAACGGCCCTCTCGCGATGATGATTCTGATTCTGATTCCGATGAACCACAGGAGTACTACACTGGCGGTGAGAAGAGGTATTGCAATTCACGAATTTCTTCTAGGGTTTCTCAAATTCTCCCAAATTTGGTTTTTTTGGTGCACATAAACAATGATAATTCTAATATTTTTATTAGATTTGTATTTTATTTTTTATTTTTGGATTTTCATTAACGATTTTGTTGCATCTTAATGCCCTGTGGTTCACTATTTTAATATTAGCTGATTTAGATGTGAGGATTCTTTTGCTAGTTATGTATTTCAGATTATTATTTTTTGTTTCAATGGAAATTAGTTTGTAAAAATATTAACAGGAGAGAGACATAAATGGTGGTTGGTTGCTGCTTCATGAAAATATTAGACCTTACACTTCAATTTTAATTTGTAACTGCGAGAGAATTGGATCCAATGCAGGGTTGAGTGAGGCACCATTCATCTTGTTTGGAGAAGAGAGTATAGAATGTGTTACATTATCTGGTTTCTATGTCATTATGGGTTTGGTTACCTTGAATTATGGCTGAAGTTTGGCACCTAAAAGGTTACTTGATGTTATAATGTGTTGGAAAAATGAATTGGCTAACAGCCATATGAGCTTAGACTTAGGGACCTGCTGCTATTCCACTTTTTTTGTTTTTTTGGTTTTTCTTTTTGGTAAGACTACAAGCTGTAACTCAGTTGGCAAACTGAGCTCCATGTGGGTGGACAGGGACTCTAAAATTCCCTGGAATCACCTTGTGGCCATGACCTTGCCATATAAAATACATTAGAGTGTGAAAACAGGACAACAATCCTGGGTGTGGAGTATGTATATTCTTTTTCTGATCTGGATCACTTGGACATGTTTAATTACAGAATCTGATGTACTTCTGCTCTCTCTCCTTCACTTCCCCTTCCCCCCTTTTGTTTGTGTTTCTATTTCCTTCTGTATATTTATAATCTTAGTGTCTTTTGGAGATTACATGATTTTTGTCTCTTATTTTGGCATCCTTTCTGTATAATTTCTCTTTTATTAACAAAGTTTATCAACCATTCTTCTTGGCCATGATCAAGTACATAATATTGTTAGTGCCATTTTATATAATTTAGATGAGATTGCTGTTTTTGACATGGTTGCATTTTCTAAAAATATATTCTTGCATATATGTGTGGTTTTTGATTCATGTAGCTGACCTCACCTAGTGGGAAAAGGCTTGGTTGTTATTGTTGTTGTTGTATATGTGTGGCTTTTGCTTATATAGATGAAACTGACCTTTTTTTTCATTGTTACAGTGGCATGCTTGTCCAAGATCCTACCAAAGGTGGTAACAGTGTGGATGATATTTTTGATCAAGCAAGACAGTCAGCTGTTGAGGTACCTCCTGAAAATTCTCAAAACTCTTCGAGGTCAAAAAGTTTTACTGGAACAGCAAGATTGCTTTCTGGAGAGACAGTGCCATCTGTTCCTCAGCCGATAGAGGTTGTAACACACACAATCACTTTTTGGAGGAATGGGTTCTCTGTTGATGATGGTCCTTTACGGAGGTTGGATGATCCACAAAATGCTCCATTTCTGGAGGTAACTTGCGATGAAGTTTGTTTCCACAAGCTCTTGATAGGTTTTTATCCATATTTTGTAAATTTAATATTTGTCTTCTAAATTTATTGAAAGTTATTATTCTCACCACTTGGAACTTGTGGAAATTATGGATGTCATTGATCTCTTTTTCTAGTATAATTATTATATGCTAATCATTAGTTGTCCCTCGATACAGAGCATAAGGAAGTCTGAGTGTCCCAAAGAGCTTGAACCAGCAGACGGAAGGACTTCTGTCCATGTCAACCTCACAAGGCGGGATGAAAACTACCCTGTATGCCCATATTTTTTTTCTCATCAGCTGTGGATTTGTTATCTATCTGTATATTGTTTTTACCTTACTTTTTCTTTTTTTGGCCAATATATATATAGGAACCAGTGAAGCCACCCCTTCTTCCTTTTCTGGGGGTTGGAAGAACTTTAGGTAGCAGCAGCTCCAGCAGTGAAGCTGCTGATGAACCTGTTCAAACAGCTGGTACTTCTTGCAATACTGCTCCAGTGCCAGCAATGGGTTTAGTTGTAGATGAGTCACAGCCAGTGACATCAATCCAGCTAAGGTTAGCTGATGGTACACGCATGGTTTCTCGCTTCAATCACCACCATACAATTAGAGATGTTCGAGCATTCATTGATGCATCAAGACCCGGTGGAGTTAGAAGTTACCAACTGCAGACTATGGGTTTCCCTCCCAAACATCTCACTGATTGGGACCAGACTATTGAGCAAGCTGGTATAGCCAATTCAGTTGTTATCCAAAAATTGTAGGTTGTTTACCAGATTTTATTTCCAGGTCAACTTGAAATTACTATGTTTATGCTTAAACATTGATTGATCTACTTTTACAGTTTTACTTTAGTGAATTTCATAAAATTTTCATTGTAATTATACTCCATCCCAATATGCTTTCATGAAGGGAAATGTTGCTTGAATGGAGGCAGAATTACTAGGTAAGTTAGTTCCAAAATTTTGTTTGGTTACAATTACACAATAATTTGAACGGCATTTTTACTTTTTAATTATTATATAAATCATTTTTTCTATATAGGATTCCAAATTAGGACGACTTAAAAAATGTAAAAGGCGGGTCTATTTTTACTTGGGCGCATGTGAATGTGATTTCATTTGTAAGATGTGAGGTAAAACCACAACAAATAAAATTGTTTATTTTTTTCATACAATTGCGATTTGCCAAGGAGGGTAGGAAAGCAGCCCGAAAGTAAATTACAATTTACAAGGAAGAAGATGGTTCACGGTCCAACTCAAAGGAGCAAAAAAACCCAAAAGGCCAAGAGAACCCAATCATGTAAAAACCAGAAACAAGGCCGTTTCTAAGATACACCCTCCAAAAACACCTTATAACATAAGTCATTAATTTATTCATAAAATAAATTAATGGTTTGAATTAATTCCAAAAAACCTGCTTAGTAGGTTTCTTTTTTTTTATTATTTTTTTCAGTTTTTTTTAGTATTATATTTTTTTACATACTATCACCATCATTGTCATCGGTTACGTTGTTTCCTAACTACCACTTGTCACTTGTAATTTTTTTAAATTGTATAGCTGTATAAATATTATCAGTTAAAATTTATAAGATTTTTCAAAAAATACAGTTATGATTTTAGAAAACTCGATCACTTCTAATTTTTTTAAATTGTATAACTATATAAATATCATTAGTTAAAATTTACAAATTTTTTAAACAGTAATAATTTCAGAAAAAATTTTAGTATACAGAGTTATTTATGAAAAAAATAAAAAAACTGATTGATATAATTTTAACTGGTATTATTTACAGAGTTGTGTAATTTTAAAATATATAAATAGTATTCTTTTTCGGCGTAAACAGTGTCCTTTCCGGTGTGAACAGTGTTTTTCCCGGTTGAACAGTGTTTTTCCCGGTTGAACAGTATTTTCGGCATGAACAGTACATTCTTCCGGCATGAACAGTATGCATGATTTCTGAAAAAAAAAAAAATCTGCCCAAAAAAAAACCTACTACCTGTTGTTGCAGATCATGGTCAATGGTGTATCATACACCCCAACTTAATGGGGGTGTATATTAGCAACGGCCCAGAAACAAAAGGCCCTCGTGTTCCAGGTTAAACCAAAAGGCCCAGAAACAGGTTTTAACCTTCTCATATATTATTTGGTAATTGGTCAGAATTATAACGGCATGAATGGGATTAAAAAGGGTGTGATGGAATGAATATTTTTTGTTCCAGTTTGATTTTTTTTTATTTTTTTATAGTTTTAGGAAAAGAAAGACTTTCCTAATCATTTTATTATTTAATACAAAATTAAAATTGATCTTAATTATATAAATGTTATTCATGAGAAAAACAAACTAAAATTTTAGAGAGATTCCTAGATATTCTTAGAATAAGATTTTTCTTATTTTGTATTATTAAATGAGTGAAAAATCAGTTATAACATTAAAAAAGTAATTAAAATAAGAGATAATAATAGCTCACAATATAATGTGACATACATTTAATAATATAGAATAAAAAATTTTACTCTAAGAGCACTTTAAAATTTCTCCTAAAATTTTAATATTTTATCATGTATGTATTATCGTGATGTTAATTTCAATCTCGTTATTCGTTCATCTAAAATATATCTAATTTTATTAAATTTACTCACAAAATTATTCTGTATGTCATTGAAATACTATAATAGCATACAAGACAAGATAATTTGACATTTCTTTCACTTTAATATATGATATAAATACAGTATATATATTCTAGTATATATAAAACATATTCATTACTTCTACATAATTAACAGTATACAAAATTTCAGAGAAAATATGAGACATTGATTTGAGGGAAAAAGTAGAAGAGAGGGGGGAAAATGAGAAAAAAGTGAAGGGGTGTGATTATGTATATGAAGTAAGTGAATTCTTTTTTCGCAAGTGTTATTATTGATGTATTATATATGAAATATTTTATTTAAAAAAGATATTTTTTAGATGTGAGACTACTCTTCACTCTAGATATAAGACTTTTTCTTCCTACAAGTACTTTCATGTGAGGTTGAACTCATGTTATATATATGTAATATGAATGCACTTTTGAAAGCATTATTTTATAATTTGATAACAAGAATTATTGTTGTAAAGAAAAGTAAATATTATTTTATTTGTGAGAAAAATAACGGCTACCAAGGTTAATAGTGGTTATTTTATTAACATTAACTAAAGTATGTTAAAAATATATAATAAAGAGTGTGTTTGGATAAATTTTAAAAAATATATTATAAGATAGTATAAATAATTAATTTTTTTAGAATTTTTATGAAAAGTAAAAATTATTTTACGTTTTGATATAATTATATAAATTATTTTTTACTTTATCTCTTTTTTATTACATTTTTTCATAATTAATTATTTTACTGAAGCAACTCATTCTTATTTTTTAAAAAAATAAAAAACTGTTTTTTTATAAAAAAATTACCATTTTTCAAAATCTTATCTAAACATATGTCTATATTTTAGAATTATTATTTTTAATATAAAAAAAAACATTTTTCTTGTTAAAAAACTTCTATAGCAGTTATCCACTCCTGAAGGATATCTTCCTCTTCGAATGGAATGAGATCTCTTATTCTACGACGTTGATATTCCGATCCTCCCACGAGCGATTTGGATGTTTTCATTTTTTTTTAAAACATAATACTGTTTGTTATTGTGTTATGAGAAAAAAAGCGTAAACTATTTTTATGCAGAATTAATAAACCTATGCATAAGTAATGACGGCATAAGAAAATTTATGCCTTTTCCCCCCCTCATAGGCCATAGCATAACTATGTCATATTCTTAAAGATAAAAAAATCATTTAAATATATTTAAAGATTTTATTTTTCTTTCTTTTTTAAAAAAATATTAGTATCCTATTATAAGAGAAAAAGACATAAATTTTCTCTTTAATCAATATCTCCTTCTCCCCGACGGTGACATTCTGATCATCTATGAGGAATTTGGGTTTTCTTTTCTTCTTAAAAATATGACAATATTATGTTAATTATAAGGTAAAAAAGCACAATTTTTTATTTATGTACAAGACTACTAAATCCTACATTAGTAATAGTAAGTTCTAAAGCATTTATTCACTCCTTAAGGATATCCATGTCTTGGAATGGAATCTGCTTTCGTTGATATTATGATACTATAGAGGAATTTGCATATTCTTGTTTTTTTAAAGAAAAACTTGACTATGGTCGTGAATAGAGAAGAAAAATATAGAAAAATCAATATAAGAAAATATAGATTCAAAATCTTATTCTGTATATCAGATGAGATACATATCTTTGAGATCTGACAGTGCATTTATAAGAGTGCTTTAGGGTTTATATAATATAGTTATTTAGGATTAGTATCCATTAGAGATTATGATTTATTTTAACTAATTTTTTTATTTATGTGGGATAATTAAGGTAGTCATTCACCATATATAAAATATGCATGTTTTATAATATTTTCCCTTAGATAACTATACACTATGAATGTGTCTCGTTAAAACCTTGCTAAGAAAAATTTAGTGGGATAAAAACTTAGCAAAGGAAAAATAGTATAATATTCATAAGCAACTTCTCCTCAAAATATAACCAATTACAAAAGGTCCTTAAGTTGACGCATTCCAATATTATGCACATGCTTCTTGAAAATTGAAGTTGGTAATGCCTTTGTGAATAGATCAGCTGGGTTGTCACTTGAGCGAATTTTGTAAATATCAACATCACATTTCTTCAGGAGTTTATGAGTATAAATTTTTTTTTGGTAAAATGTATTTAGTTCTATCACCCTTTATGGAGCTTCCTTTGATTTGTATAATACATGCTGCATTATCCTCGTGCAATATTATTGACTCATCATTTTCCTTCAATAAGTCACATGCTCATTTAATGTATTAGATCATAGTTATCAATCATATGCACTCACGACTTGCTTCATGAATGACCAATATTTTTGAATGGTTTGATGAGGTAGCAGTGATTGTTTGCTTTACAGATCGCCATGAGATAACAGTATTTTCACATGTGAACACATAACCTGTTTATAACCGAGCTTTATGTGGATCAGAAAGATAACCAGCATCAGCATATCTTATCAATTTTGACTTTTCTCCCTTTGGGTAAAACAAACCCATATCAGATGTGTCACATAGATAACGAAGAACATATTTTACTCCATTCCAATGTCTTCAAGTTGGTGCAGAACTAAACCTTACTAGCAAATTGACTGCAAAAGTTATATATGGTCTAGTGTTATTTGTAAGGTACAAAAGTGTTCCTATTGCACTAAGATATGGTACTTCAGGACTAAAAATTTCTTCATCATCTTCTCGTGGACGAAAATGATCTTTTTTAACATCAAGTGAACGAACAACCATTGGCGAGCTTAATGGATAAGATTTATCCATATAAAATTGTTTTAAGATTTTTTCTATATAAGATGATTGATACACAAGAATTCCACTTGCCAAATGTTCAACTTGAAACCTAAGACAAAACTTTGTCTTTCCAAGATCCTTCATTTCAAATTCCTTCCTTAGGTAGTCTGCAGTCTCAGATATATCTTCTGGAGTCCCTATTATGTTTACTATATAGATATTGAAATTGTAGATGTAATATATAGATATTCTACATGTCCCTCATTTTTTGTTTTAACATGATACCCATTACGATGTATATATTTGAAACTTAGTAGATTTCTTCGGGATTTACTAGAATACAACGCATAATCAATATACAGTTTTGTCCCATTTGAGAACATAATTTGGACTCTTCTAGAGCCTTTAATTACATTTGCAGAACCATATATGGTATTAACATTAATTTCAACTAATGTCAATTATAATAAATATTTGTTATCACGAATAATTGTATGAGTTGTGTCACTGTCCACTAAACATACGTCATCCTCTATTATATCAAGTTTATTTTGCATCGAGAACACTTTGCACATAAAAATTCATTATATTGAAGAATCATCTAGTCCTTTAATGATACCTTTATGAATTGTTAATATTGATGCAGGATAGCCTTATTAGTCATATGTCAAATAAAAAAATATTATTTAGACTAGTAAACTTCTAATTTATAACAATATCGTAAACTTTGATTTGATTTACAAGATTATAGTAAACTTCTGGTTTACATTAAAATCTGTTTCAATTGCACTAATCATATCTATTTGACTTGATAATGAATAAAGTATAATGTATAAAATTTTGTTCATTGATGTAACAAAATATAGTAGTTATTTTGAAGACTTGAATTATTTTTGTACTACCATATATCAAAATCTACCATTAATCTATATATATATAAAGAATTAGAAACACACATTTTTTTCCTCAATCAATAAAAATTCTAATAAATCATACCATACATATATTTATTTAAAATATTGCAAATTAACAAAATAAGAGAAAATGTGTACGTGATGATAAAAAATAAAATAAATACATATGAAATGACAAATATGAATTCCAAGAAAATAATTCAACTACTCAAATCATCAATCAAACGATAAAAATTTTATCCATAATATTTAACGAAAATGGACACACCCAAAAGCATATTATTTATAGGACCATGGTCAAATGAATGATTCTCATTAATATCTCCCTACTTCATTTAATATGTATTTTTGGAAGGGTTGAAACCACCATGATAATGATCATTTTTCTAATTTTTGCTACATCAATGATCATAATCATGACATCTGCCATATCCAAAATTATAATATAGAACATTCATTTCAGGAAATAAAGTTCAACCCATTGGGAGACCTTTGTATTTTTTCATTAATAACCCATTTTTGTGTTCAATAATAAAAATGCATAAACTTGATTCAAAATATCTCTTAAAACAATTCTCATTTTGCTACTACAAGAGCATATTCGAGAGACATAAAAAGATCGATGATATTCTTTCTCACATTTCTTTGTTTCAAATTATGTTAAGATCAATTAGATATTTTTAGATTCAATTATGGTCTAAAGATGTAATTCTCCAAGAACTATACCATAAATCTTCATATAAAATATGACCATGAAAATTTATTGGTTTTGTGCAATCATTCAAGGATGCTTAAATAGTAATCTCTTCCAGAATTTATCAAGAATAACAAATTTAGTATAAAACAAAATATGATAATTGTGTTAGTCAAACATGATTCATAATAAAAATTCTATAAATGAAACATGAAAATATTTCATACTAAGACTAACATGAAAAAACTATAAGCAAGAACAAAGTAATGAATTAGATTAATCTAAAGAATGTGATAAGAAAACAAATTCTTTTCGTTGAACCTTTAAGTTGTTCAAGCCTTCACTTATATGGTAGAGTCTGGTGTCGAAGGAAAATCATTACTTTTGCGTGATCCTGCAAGGATGCTTGGTTTCATTCTTTTATAGCATTCCCAATATTCATAGCATTATGATGAATCTCAACATCAAGTACTCATGATAAATAATTTCTTTTAGAAATATCAAGAGCAACGAATTCAAGCTTTGTGAGATTTGACATTATAAAGACACTTGATATATAAAAAGAAACTTGGAAGATTTAGCTACACCATAAAGACTTGATCGTACTGATAACATGTTGTAAATAGAAAATAGAAATATAGAAATATCAAGATAAGAAAATATAAACACAAAGTCTTATTCTGTATATCAGATGAGATACATATATTTGAAATTTGATAGGATATTTATGAGAGCATTTTAAGATTTATACAATATAATTATTTAGGATTAGTATCCATTAGAGATTATAATCTCTTTTAATTAATTTTTTATTTATGTGGGATAATTAAAATAATTATATACTATATAAAAAATATATATATTTTACAACAAGTATCATATTTTTTAAAAACAATTACTTCCACTCAAAATTAATGAACTTCTACATAAATAACGGTGAATTCTTGTGAATAAAAATTAAAAAATGATATTTGTGCAGATTTTATTCTCAAATACTTCATTGAATTATCTGGATCATTAAAAAAAGTTATGGTGGAAATTAAGATATTATCCATAACATATAAGAAAGTTTATAAAATATTTCTAAAAATAATTTCTATGTAAATAAAAAGATTCTGATATACTTTAAGAAAAAACTTTACCTTTTCTTTCATATAATAATATTAGAGCACTGCTATTTCCAATGAAATGATTTTCATAAATTATTTACGAAAGTGAAATACATATAATAGTAAATAAATATTTTCTTTAAAAAAAACTAAAATAAACACTAAACTAATAAAACGCATGACAATTGCTCTAAATTTAAGAATTCGTGTGACCTTTCACGAATTTAAATTCGTGATATTGAGCATTATCCATAATATTATGCTAACTCAAATTTGATAAACTTTTAGATTTTAATCAAAATTGAATTGACATAATATTATTAGCGTAGAAGAAGAAGTAGTATTTTCTCTTTTCCTTTATTTGGATGGAAGAGACAATAGATAGAAAGAAAATGAAGAGAAGAGAAGAGAAAACAACAAGAAAAGATAATTTTTTCTCTAATATTTGGTTGAAGAGAATGAAATAAAAAAATGAAAAATATTTTTTATTTAATTGTAAAAACATGTAAGAGGAGAAGAAAATATAATTATGAAAAAAATCTATATACTCTTATTATAATATATTAGATAGATGTAAATATTTTAAAGTATGTTTGTAATTTAAAATTTCATTTTTTTTCTCTTATTTTTTAAGGCAGAAGAAAATTTATTTTTATGGGCCTCACTGTTACATTTTTATTTATTTCCTTCTCATTTCCCATTTGTATCCTAATAAAAAATAATAAAAGTTTTTCATTTTTTCTTTTTATTTTCTCTTAAAATTGGGAGTACAAGAATCTCTCATGTATGTATTCTTTTAATAAAAACTTATTTATAATAATATTTTTTAATAAAAACAATGACAAAACACAACTAATAATGCCATATATATATATAATTTTTATTATTTAATTATAATTAATTTTAGCAAAATTTTTATGGACCTTTGCTCTAATTTTACCAGCACAATAATGAGAAAAAGTAAAAAAAAGTGATGTGCTAGCACCATTTTCGTGGCACAACATGTCAAATTATCAATCATTCGTGTAGGGTAAGGTTACAAGCGCAATAGTGAAAAACTGGAAGGAAGTGACGCTGGGAGTGTCCCACAAAGAGGGCAACATTTATATAATACGGGCTTCTTTTGCTCTCTTTCTCTCTTCCAATAAAGTTTCCTCCTTTCTATACTATTTGATTAGATTGACATGACCCTTCTGACCTATGTGTGTCTTTGCATGGATTCCAATTTGCAAAAACGGTGTTGTGTTGCTCTCGTTAACCCACACTCCTAGTGGCTAATATATACCACTACCATCATATAAAAGCAAAAGTGTGTGTGTGAGATAAAGATCCCAATATCACAAAGGGAATATCACATGGGTGATAGCTGTGGATGGACGGTTGATGTTTGATTCCTTTCAATCACACCCAAGACATCTACCACTAATAAGCCAAATCAAAGAAGAAAGAGTATTGATTACCAACACTTTCACAGCAAAAAAAAAAAAAAAAATACCAACACAAACACGGTTTTGCACTTTGCGTTATTCTAAGCCACTGAGTGAGTATTGCAAATGCGCTTCCCGTCAAACTGGTGACAACGTGTATGTAATGTGTACTTGTGTTGTGTAGTGTTAACTTACATATTAAAAAGTTTTAAAAAATAATTTAGTGCATGATTAGAGAAGATTATAATTTTTTTCCATAAAACCAGTTTTCAACACATTATGATATGAATAATAAATATTGATAAAATTAATTATAATCTATAGTTTATTTTATTTACAGTAGAATAAGTATTTTTTAAAAGCATTTTTTTAAATATTTTGATTATAAGTACAAATTGATTATTTTAGATTTTTACATTTTAACTTATAAAAACAAATTTTTTTATATAATTAAAATAAAATATATTATCTTAAATTTATTTTTTAATTAACATATCTAAAATCAAAATTTATTTTATTATAATTAATTATAAAAAACTAATTATATATATAATCAATTATTTTTTTTTACAATTAATTCAAATAAAATCTTAATTTTTTGTATTATTAAAATTAATTTCTAACATATATATAAATGATGCCAATATTTTAAAGAAAATTTAATGTTATTAAACCACTTTTATTGATAGTGAAGAATTTCATCTTGAGAAATTTTTATATGTTCATGAAATAATATATTTTTTCCTTTTTTAAATTATTAAATAAGTGTCACACTTAAATTTATCGATTTTTTTATTTAAATCATATTTTTAATATGAGTTTTAAAATATAATTAAAAATATAATTTAAATAAATAATAATAATTTACAAATTTAATATGACACTGATATAAATAAAAGAAATATTTTATTAAACAACTAAGAATTTCTCTTTTTTCTCTCTCCCTATGAGGGTGAGAGATAACCAACAAATAGTACACACGAATGGTACACATGATCAGTGGTAAGTGCAAAGACCTAGGAGATGAGATATTGAGTTTCATCTCATAGCATAGCATACATCTTTTATTGGGAAGGAAAACTCTGGGTTTAAGTTGCAGAGACACACGTTAACCATGCGGTGTAGCCTCTCTGTCTCAACCTCTGCAATTAACATACACAAAGTGGTAGTGTTTGTGTTGATGTGTAAGAGAGAGAAATGAGAATGAGATTAAGAAAGCAACTGTTGATGTACAGAAGGAAGAAGCAAGACTATACCATTTCCAAGGGAGGACTCTGAATCTGAATCTGATTCCACCTTTTACAGGCTATAGAGACTACAGGCCAAGAACCCAAAAAATCCCTCGTGTTCTCACTCAACTGAACTATCCATTTAGACTCTTTGGAGTTTTCTACACACAAAAAAGGACTCAGATATTTTAGCTTAAATTCCGGGAGTACTCTCTGGACAATTATATGCAGTCCTCTTTTTGAGAAACAGTAAGGTGGGGACTAGTTAGTGAATGAAGCCAAATAGGTATTATATGGTTTTTTAGAGAGAGAACACAACTTTGAAACCATGATAGGGTTTGGAGGGAATAGTTGCAGTGAACTTTCTTCAATGGACATGATGAACATTGAAACTAATAGCAAGTTTCTTTCTCTACCTCTGACCAACAACAACTCTGGTGCTCCAATGCGCAGTGATCGAAGGGTATCTGTCTTGAGCAACGTTCATGGTCATAACTACAGCCAGCAGAACCATACCAACAGTTGCAGTGTGAGAGATAAGATCATGGCACATCCTCTCTTTCCTCGTCTCTTGTCCTCTTACCTCAATTGCCTGAAGGTTATGAACTCTATCGCTTACTCCATGTTCATATAAATATACATATCTTTCCCTTTCTTCCTAAGAGAAATTATTTTCATATGATCATGTGCACTATTCTAAAAGCTAAAACACTCAGCTATTCTATCTTCAAACCATGCTTATTTTTCTCTTTCATGGGTGGTTTTGAGTTAAGATCAATGAAATGGGAAGCTAGAAGTTCCAACCTTTTCTATTATCTTTTTGTTTTTGAGGTTTTATTTATTTTCATTCTTTGCTTGTTCTGATGGTGTGACTGGAGTACATATATACAGGTTGGAGCACCTCCTGAAGTGGTGGCTAGGTTAGAAGAGACATGTGCCAAATGTGAATCATCCCATTTATCTTCTGACAGGACAGGAACTGGTTCCATAGGTGAAGATCCAGCTCTGGACCAGTTCATGGAGGCCTACTGTGAGATGCTTATCAAGTACGAGCAAGAGCTCACAAAACCTTTCAAAGAGGCCATGCTTTTCTTTTCAAGAATTGAGTCTCAGCTTAAAGCTCTAGCAGTTTCGACAGATTTTGGTGATTACCCTTTAAATATTACTTGTTCCTACACATTTCCGACTGTGGAGCAAATAATGGACGATTTCTTTTGTGGGGGAGTGGGTGCAAGCAGCATTACAGTCATGGATCGTTGTTTTACAACTATGAAAGACCTAGAAATTAACTCTGTGTGGAAAGCTTTTGGTTAGAGACTAAATAAGTAGATGGATCAAGGTTTTACTTGCTACCCATACACCAGTAGTAGTCCTTCCTGTGTCTCAATGTCTTTCAAAGCTTAATTGGTATTAAATATTAATTGGTAGTATAATGATAACCACACCGCTGATGGTGCAATTAATACAAAAAACTGCACCTGCTTCTACTGGATAGGTGTGTTTCCTATGATAAGAATGATTGTGATATCAATAATTTAAATTTTTTTTTTCATTTGAATATCTTTTTAATAAGTTGAAAGAGTCAGTCATCAGGTGACCCTTCTCATCATATATAAATAGTGTGATTAGAGTGTTAAAGGAACTTGAATAAAAGTTAAAATAGATTGTAAGATTGTGAATAAGATGGGTCCTAGGTGTTTTGAACTAGGTCAAAAAGTTTGAAAAAGATTATGAGTCAATATTACTGCTTGAGGGTAAATCATGAAAATGAGGTATTGCTTTATCGTTCGAATGATGAAAAGTTTATTCAAAACCCCAATGCTTTCTAAGTAAGTGACCAAATTGATGATCTAAATGGTTCCCGGATATTTTGAAGGGATTTTTTTTTGTTCGTCACCTTGGCTTTGCCCCATTATTTCACACTTCCAGTGTGTTGTCATATCTTGCAAGGCATTAGTCCTTCTTTCTTCTGCCTAATTCCTTCATTTCATTAATTTAGATGCATGGCTCTCTTTGTCATAGTCCTTCAAGGACTTGGTAGAAAAAGGAAACTTCTTGTCTAGTCTTATTTTGTCATCTGTAATTACTTGTCAATTTGCACCCTCTGCAGTTTGATTCTCAAAACTATAGTAAATCTGTAATATATGTGTGGTTATTTTGTTCTTTTTCCCTCTTTTTATATGTTCTTCTAGTGGTGGAAGAAAGGGTACATTTTGATATGTATTAACTTATTCATTTGAGTAATGGTTGAAATCTTGAAATGTCCTTTTGTAATAATAGTTTATGATATGAAATTATCTACATGATTAGATTCATTAAGCATTGGTCAAACTCTTGGTTATTATATACTAAATGTTGACATAGGAAGTTGTAAGTCTCTTTGAAATGTTATCCAAATCAATGATATAGCTAGTGTGTAATAAAGAAATTGCTTATCGAATCTCGTTTGACATGTATTTGCCATTCTTTAGGTAATGCATTTCATTTGATAATTCAAGAGAAGAACATACTTAACATAATGCATCATTTAGTACATACATTATTCAAAGTAGCTACTTAATTTCTTCTTGTTCTAATAATTGATAAGCATATGTCTGTTATTAATAATGACTGAATGTAAATTCAAGATTACTAGAACTGACAAATTCTGCATGCATATTTATTTGCATGAATTGCTTATTTTACTGATAGTTCTTCCATTTTCTTGTGGTAATTTGAAAGGTGAAGGTGGATCATCTTCACAGAATGAGGCTGATGTGCATGAAAACAACATAGATACACAAGCTGAAGACCGTGAACTAAAAGTCCAGCTTTTGCGCAAGTACAGTGGATATCTGGGCAGCCTCAAGAAGGAATTTTTGAAGAAGAAAAAGAATGGAAAGTTGCCAAAGGAAGCTCGGCAACAGCTACTAGATTGGTGGAACAGACATTACAAATGGCCTTATCCATCGGTAACTAAGCTGTACATCCTTTATAAATCATATACCATACCTCTGTGCAATGTTTCTTAGTGTATATATTTTGATAAATGTTCATATTTCCATTACCTTGTTTCCTTCATATTTTCCAAAATATAGACATTTGAGCATGGTTCTGAAGGTGATGGTGCTATGGTTATTGGTATTTGAAAATAATCCAGGTCATATGAAACGCTAATTGTTATATACTCCCTCTGACCTTTTTTATTTGTCTTAGAAAAAAGAAAAAGCTTGTTCATGTCTATCTCTTGCTTTAGAAAACTAATGAAGTATTAATTATTTTTATTTTCTAATTTACCTTTAGTATTAATAAGTGAGAGAAGAAATTAATAAAGTGATAATAATGTTTTAAGTACTTCAGTAAAAGGTAATATATTCAAATATAGCTTTTTTTCTCATTATCAAAGCTATTTGATGGCTTCTTAATTCTTGTGCAACAATCTTAAAAGGATGGCTATTCTTAATTCTTATGATAATGGCGTATATATGTAATTGGGTGAAAATCTAGGAATCCCAGAAGCAGGCACTTGCAGAATCCACAGGCCTAGATCTGAAGCAGATCAACAACTGGTTCATCAATCAGAGAAAACGCCATTGGAAGCCTTCTGAGGACATGCAATTTGCTGTGATGGATGCAACTAACTACTACATGGAAAATGTTATGTGCAAGCCAATTCCCATGGATGGCATGCCTATGCTTCTTTAACACTAATACAATATATTCTCGCCTCGAATATTCTAAAGCTTGTATGACTGCGGAGCAAAAATAACCCTTTCTATTTGTAAGTTACCTAGGCCATGAAGCTGCTATATTAATGTATGTTAATTTTACTTTAAATTGTAATATTACCAGGATGAAAACTCTACGCTATCCCCGAACTACATCTTTTGGAGTGAGCATGAATCTAACTATGCTATTATCTGCACTGTTTATATATGGAGCATTACGGGAGAAGTTATGTACTACGTCAATTTCATAAGTAGAATTTGTTTACATACGGGAAGGCATTTATAAATGTACTGAGTAAACCAAAAAGGATTTATATATGAAGCAAATGACTGGTTGCCATTTTTTAACAATAAATTGTTATATATATTCATATTTTCTCACTCTATCACTTTAGGTTAAGCCACGCTGGTTAACATTGTTCTTGTTATAGTTGTCATTAAAAAATGACTTGATAGGCAACGTCTTGCAATCGTTATGCATATGCGAGGTTAAAGAGAAAAATTTCAGATAAAAATCCTTCTCAACTATATGGACTCTTCGTGATGAGGATTCAGTTCATACCAGAAGTAGTTGCTGAAAACTCACTTAATAAAAAAGAATAAAAGAAAATCATCCATTACACTTAATGCTCTCTATGTCCTCGTAATAAGTTAGGGTTTTTATGGAAGCTTTCCTCCGTGGTCCACATCTCCATGTTAATATATCCTAGTCCCTTTACCTTGATTTTTACACGAATGAAGTCAAATGCGACAGCTTTGAACTTAAAACTTTAGTATCACATAAAACACTGTTTGATTCCCAAGTTGTCCTTTATAATTTTTCATATATTTTATTTTATTTTTTGTGTGTAAGATGAAGCCCTCATTACTAGATCCACAGTATACGCATGACGCAATGACAGGTTCGGCTATTAAACACGTACACGCCCATACCCACCACCAAGACCAAAGATTGCTGCCTCGCCATAAAATCAAGAATGTGCATACCGAAATTTTGTATTTTAAAGGCAAAAATATCACACACACATACACGTGTGTGAGAAAGAGATATAACACATAGGTTCACATATGTCATTAATTTGGACTTAATTATTTTATTTTATTGATATTTGACAACTAATAAGTTTAATAATTATTATGTGTTTTATAAACCTTTAGGATAAATTACAGGCAGCAAGCACCTTAGCCTTTTGGTTTAACTTAGGGACATATAATCTCTGAATTTAATTTCAAACATGTCATTATTTTCGATGTAACATGTCACTGGAAAATTATCAATATTATCAATTTATATAACATATTCATACTAATTAATAATCACATGAATGATTTTGACATTATATCTCTAAGATTCATATGTACATATTCAATTAAGATTTTTTTAGAAAATGTTAATATAATATATAAGTTATTTTGTTAAAGCATCTATCCAAGGAATGTTTATAGGTAATGGAAGGTGTACATTTAAAGTAATTTTTTTTAATTTATCCATTTATTTAAAGTAATTTTAGAATAAATTAAAGAGTAATATTAATATAAACTCAAGTTACGGTAAACTTTATATGTAACAACATATCCACTATTTAAAATATAATTTTAAATATAAATAAATGTATATTATAAAATTCAATAATAAATATGTTATCACGTATTGAGTTTACCGTGAACTCGAATCTATACTAACATCATTCTAAATTAAAATTGAACAAATTAGGAGTACTATATATATATATATATATATGGACATATTCAGAAAAGTCTCATGCAGGGGTCAAAAGTCATGAATTATATTATCAAATATATATCATACTATATATCAATAAATGGCTTTAGGATAGTGATATTTATATTTCACATTCTAGCCCTAATTACCTTACTCTTTTTTGTAGGCGTAGCAAATTCTTTTCCTACTTTTGATGAGATATTCTTAATCTTAATAAGTGTATTATACTTAATAAGTAAAATTTTATTTTAAAATTAACCTAATTATATAAATTTAATTTAATTTATTCAGTCAACATTATACTTGTATATTACATTTATTAAAATAGTTACAACATGAACAATAAACTTTTTAATTTCATTATAAGAACATTTATGAAAAGAGTGAAGAAAGAATAAAAAAATAAATATTAGATATGAAATGCATTACACTAGTGGTATCATCTACATCATGGCTAGCTTATTGGTAAAATAAAATTTGTTTACATATAAATTTTAGATAGAAGAAGAGAGTGAAAATAAAAATAAGAGAAGTTAGTGAATATATTATATAAAAGTTAAAAAATAATAAAAAAATGACATCAATATGTATATCAAGTCATTAATAATCAAATATATATCAAATATGACTCTTTTACCTTTACCTTCGTGATTTTTATCTTTTAGTAAAATAGAATATTAGTACCTTAAAAGAAATTATGCATGATGGGGGGTCATGACCCATGCATCTATAAATTCGTCCGTATATATATATAGACACACACAAGTGTGTGTACCGAAAACATATAAATCTATTACTTGCCATATATATTGTATGCCGTCCAATTTTGTATTACTTATATAGAGAAATATACAATTAATTTGACAAAAATTATATAATGTGACTCGACTATGAAAACGATAGGTTGATTGTCAGTTTTTGGATGCACCAGAATTTTCCAGCTTGCTAATGGGAAAAAGAGGGAAAATGGCCTTCAAGGAATTATAACGGATATAATTTATTTTCCTCATTCCAATTCCAATTCCAATTCCAATTATAATAAAACCAAATACCAAATAAGAGAATCCACTTTAGGATAGATTTGATCATTCAGTTATGTAATAGTTAACTATTTTCTTTTTTTGTTCCAAGATTAAATCTCAGGGCTTAAATGACCATCACACCAACCACAACATGAAAAGGAAATAACTTCATTTGCAAAGTTGCAGAACTCAATTATTACATGGTACCAAGTTCAAGTTGTTACCCAACATCCTTTCTACCTTACAGTCTTGTTGCTCCACTGGACCTTCCTAGCTACTACAAATAATCTGAACCGTTGAATAGTCCCAACTCCCAACTATCACTTCTAGTACTCAAACCTCACTTGGCGGACACCACAACACTACACTATCCTTTCTCTTTTTGCCACTCTCCATTTCCATAGAGACACAGTGATACATTCACTTTCACAGTTTCACTCTTCATTCTTCTTGTCATGGCAGTTCCTGGTCGCGATACTTCTGTTTACAGTGAACTGCAGACTAGCATCCTCAACGTTTCCCTTCCTCTCCCTTCTGTCCTCAAGAAACCATTCCAGATCGTTGATGGCCCTCCAAGCTCTGCCTCTGGAAACCCCGGTATCATATGCACGTCCATTTATGCTCCATGCTATTGTATAAACTTCTATGCATATACATTCATGTATTCATTTGTTTCCCAAGTAATAGATTACAGATATGTCACATCATGTTATGATATGCATACATACAACAACAATGCTACATACACATCACATCACTTCACATCTGCACAAAATTTACCGTCTAATTATATAGTTAAGCCCACCTTGTTTTCTTGCTTTCAGCACACTAACACTACACTGTGATTCTGCTACGCACACCTGATGTGAGAGATGTGCTCTCAAAATGATGTGTCGGAACTCGGAAGCATTATTCTATATACAATGTGTGCCTGCTGACACAGTTGTTGCATAAACTATGTTATAGATCCGGAAGCAAGAGATGGTGTTTCATGAATTTGTGATTATAGAGTGTGATTGGTTAATTTTCAGTGCTTTGTTACATTTTGTTATGTGATGCAATGCAGAGGAGATTGCCAAGCTGTTTCCAAATCTTTTTGGTCAGCCTTAAGCTGTGCTGAAGCCGTGTGATTCTGGTAACAGTAAGGCAAAAGATCAGAGCTTGAGAATTGGGGTAGTTCTTTCAGGAGGGCAGGCTCCTGGTGGACACACTGTCATAGCTGGGATTTTTGGTAAGAGGATGTTTTTTTGGGTGAATTTGAGACAAATTGTGCAACTGGAAGTTTTTGGTTTTACCCATGATTGAATTTTCTCTTGTTTTGTCATTGTCTTTAGACTTTGGACTAGATTACTTTTAGGAACGCACAACTGGAAGCAAGTTGTTTGGGTTTAAGGGTGGTCCTGTGATAAATGTCTAATGTGTATACCTTTATAAGTGTACATTGAGGTTGTTTATCTTTCTTTTAAGACTTGAGAGGTCATTTTAGTCCATGTTTTATGTGTTTTATTGAGTCTTTAAGAATATTTTCTTAATTGATATTTTTTAGATTAGCTAATGATGTTTTGATGTGTTTTATGTAGTTTGGGTGCAAGCCATTGAAGCCCATTGAAGCCCAATTGGAAGCTGAAACTCAAGTCCACATATGGAAGCCAGCGCTTAGCCCCAAGGTTGTGGCGCTTAGCCTGAAGAAGCCAGAAGATTGACTGATGCGTGATGCATTTCAGTACATGTCGCGCTAAACGCCAGTAAGCTCGCGCTTAACGCAACTTCTTATGTTGCAACAGCAAAGTCAATTAATTCGCGCTCAGCATGAATAATGCTGCGCTAAGCGCTAATGTGTCTGGAAGCAATCCTAAAAATAGGATATTGCGCATCTAATTAGGGGATTCTTTTGGGGGATTGAGAGTTTGGCTGGACGTAGCTGGGAAAAAGGAAGAGCATCCATGGAGTTTTCATCATCTTTCATCTATATTTCTTTTCATTTTATTACCTTGATCATGTCTAGCTAATCATCCTCTTGTTGGGGTTAGATGTATCTAATTCTGAATCTCTTATGTATTTGATTTGATCATTCAATATATTTCTCTACTTCTTTATGAGTGCTTAATTTCTATGCTTAATGCTTGTTGTGGCTTGATTATCCATGGTTTGATGTTTGATTTAGTAAACAATTGGAAAGTTGATGCTAGGTCTAGATCTGAAATTAATCACCTAATAGGTCTTGAATCTAGGAATGTGTCTTGATTTATTAGTAATCTTTTAATCCTTAATCTTAATGCAAATTCACTTCTTAAGTTATCTAAGGAATTAGGACTTAATTAGGGGATTTAGGCTTTTTTTCATCTAAGGAATTAAGATTTGAGTAAATAGTGGATTGATTTTCATAATTGAAGTTAGAAATTATTTTGTTTGTCATGTTATTGCATTTGGGAAAAGATTAGTGAGTCTCCCCCAGCATCTCATCTTAATTGAATTCAATTCCATTTGTGCTCACTAAGTGTTTGAGAAAATTACAAAAAGACTTTGTTCTTTTAATTTCTGATTTCATCAATTATTGTTTGAGCTCCCTTCTTTCCAAACTCATCATCTAGATAGTGATTGTTGTGTTATGTGCTAGTATTTGTCACGATCCTCGTTGGGAACGACAACCCACTCATCTCTTTATTACTTGCATGACTTGGTATACTTGCCAAAGTCTACTTAACAAGTTTTTGGCGCCGTTGCCAGGGAACGGTGTTTCAATATTAGTATAACCATTTCGGTTACTAATGTAGACACAAATTTATTTTTCTGTTCTATTATTTTTGGTTTTGATAATCTCATTGTGTGCTAATCAATTTTTCTAGCTTGTGTTGTTTATGCGAGGTAAAACTCCGGCTGATCAACTTCTTTACGATCCGGAAGTAGAGAAAACATCTAGGAAGACTAGGGGTCAGACAAGGAAGAACAAGTTGTTAGCCAAGACTACACAACAACAACAAGAAGCTCCATCTTCCCCTTTGGTCCAACAAGCAGAGGAAGAGATGGCTGGAAATGGTGATAGAGCTCGGAGGACTCTTGGAGATTATGCCAACACCAATGCAAACCGGCATACCTCTAGCATAGTACCTCCTCCGGTCATTGCCAACAATTTTGAGATCAAGCTTGCTCTCTTGAACATTATGCAGCAGAATCAGTTTGCAGGGATGGAAAAGGAAGATCTGAACACTCATATCTCCAATTTCATTGAATTGTGTGATACGGTGAAGATCAATGGTGCCACTGAGGATGCAATCAGCTTAAGGTTGTTCCCTTTCTCTCTCAGAGATAGATCCAGATCTTGGCTCCAATCTCAACAAAGAGGGAGCATTGCTACATGAGATGACTTAAAAACCAAGTTCTTAGCAAGATTCTTTCCTGCATCCAGATTTATGAAGACACGGGGTGATATCACAAGTTATGTTCAACAAGAGGGAGAGACTCTTCATGACACATGGGAGAAGTTTAAAGAATTACTCAGAAGATGCCCAAATCATGGGTTTGATGATCTTATCCAAATGCAAACATTTTGCAATGGATTGAGACTGTCAACCAAGCTTATGTTGGATGTCTCAGCTGGAGGTTCTATGAACACCAAGACACCAGAGGAAGCATTGAGATTGATAGAAGCTATGGCATCTAATGATTACTTGATGCACTATGATCGAGGCACCAACTCAAAAAGGGGAGTGTTGGAGTTGGATTCAAAAGATGCTATTTTGCCTCAAAATAAGTTATTGACTCAGCAACTTGAGGCCATTAACAAGTAACTTATGCAACTTCCATAGCAAATTCAAGCCATGCAAAGCACCAATATGCCGCAACAACAAGTAATAAAATGTGATTTTTGTGGAGGTGATCATGACAATAGCAATTGTGAGGCTACCCCTAATTCTTTTGAAGAAGCCAATTATATGGGGATCTATGGGAGGCAAGGAAACTATCCATATTCTAACACCTATAATCAAGGGTGGAGGAATCACCCAAACTTTGGGTGGAAACAGGATGTTGGGTCACCAAGTAAACCTCCAACCATACAACCACCTCAGGACCGGACTTCTGCTTTGGAAAACACTCTACATCAATTCATGCAAATATCTATGTCTAACCAGAAAAACACAGATGCTTCCATCAAGAACTTGGAGATTTAAGTTGGACAAATTGTAAAGCAATTGGCAGAACAATCAGGAAGGAGTTTTTCAGGTAACACTCAAACCAATCCCAAAGAGCATTGTAAAACTATTACATTGAGGAGTGGTAAAATCCTTGAGAATGTTTGTTGTGAGCCTTTGACTGAAAAAGAGAGAGACATTGAAAAAAATTAGTCAAGTGATAAAACAAAAAGCAAGACAAATGAGTAAAATGGCAAAGAGATTGAGAGGGAAGAAACTGAAAAAGAAAAAGAAAATAAAAAGAGAGAAAAGTTAGTGGATGAGGATTCTATATTGAGGAAGAGCAAAAGTTAACTTTTGAGAGACAGAGGTGTACCTCAAGAGATTCCATCATATGTTAAAGTGCCATACCCACACCCAACCAAGAAAAAAAAGAAAGAAGAACAATTTGCTCGCTTTCTTGACATATTCAAGCGGTTGCAAATCAACATTCATTTTGCTGAGGCCCTGGAGCAAATGCCAATCTATGCTAAGTTCATGAAGGAACTTCTCACAAAGAAGAGAAGGTTTAAAGAGGATGAGACCGTTGCCTTGACGGAAGAATGTAGTGCAATTCTTCAAAGGAAGCTGCCTCCAAAACTTAAAGACCCTGGAAGCTTTACAACTCCTTGCACAATTGGAAACATTTCTATTGGTAAGGTTTTATGTGATTTGGGGGCAAGTAGCAATTTGATGCCACTCTCAATCTTGAACAAGCTTAGTGGTGGTGAGGTGAAACCAACAAGGATGACACTACAACTTGCGGATAGATCAATCAAGTGCCCTTATGGCATCATGGAAGATGTTCTTGTGAAGGTTGAAAAGGTCATCTTCCTGGCAGATTTTGTGATCTTAGACATAGAAGAGGATGTTGAAGTACCTCTTATCTTGGGGAAACCATTTTTAGCAACTGACCGGACCTTAATTGATGTGCAACAAGGGCAACTTATGTTGAGAGTGCAAGATGAAAAAGTGACTTTTAATGTTTTTGAAGCAATGCAATACCCGGATGATAAGGAAACTTCTTATCGGGTAGATTTGATTGATACTACAGTTGCAGAATCTATTCAGCACAATACTCCAACTACACCTCTTGAAAGAGTGATTGTGAATGCTATTGAGAATCATGGTGAGGTAGATAATGAAATCATTGAAGAGTGTTTGCAGTATCTAGAAGCAAATCAAGCAAAGAGTGCTATCAGTAAAATGAAAGAAGAGCTGAGGAATGACAATGTGGAGGAAAAAGTAAAACTAGAGTTGAAACCCTTGCCATCTCACTTGAAATATGCCTTTCTTGACAATCAAGATGCAAATCCAGTGATAATCAGTAGTTCTTTATCAAAACTTGAAGAAGAGAAGCTTGTAAGGGTACTCCAAGAGCACCAAACTACAATTAGATAGACTATTTCTGATTTAAAAGGAATAAGTCCAGCTTTTTGTATGCATAAGATCAAACTTGAGGAGGAATTCAAGCCAGTGGTGCAGCCACAAAGAAGGTTAAATCCCACAATGAAAGAAGTAGTGAGAAAGGAGGTGCCGAAACTCCTTGAAGCCGGAATGATTTATCCCATTTCAGATAGTGCTTGGGTGAGTCCGGTTCAGGTTGTCCCTAAAAAGGGAGGTATGACTGTGGTGATGAATGACAAGAATGAATTAATTCCCACTAGAACAATCATTGGTTGGCGTATGTGCATCGACTAGGAAGCTCAATCAGGCTACCGGAAGGATCATTTTCCTCTTCCATTCATGGACCAGATGCTTGAGAGATTATCCGGACAAGCCTATTATTGCTTCCTTGATGGCTATTCCGGTTATAATCAAATTACAGTTAATCCTGAAGATCAAGAAAAGACAGCATTTACCTGTCCCTATGGAGTTTTTGCATACAGACGGATGCCTTTCGGTCTTTGCAATGCTCCCGCTACTTTTCAAAGGTGTACGCTTTCTATCTTTGCTGATATGATCGAAAAATATATAGAGGTCATTATGGATGATTTCTCTATTTTTGGTACTTCATTTGATCATTGTTTGTCTAACCTCACTAATGTTCTTAGAAGATGCATGGAAACCAATTTAGTCTTAAATTGGGAGAAATGTCACTTCATGGTGCAGGAAGGCATTGTACTTGGCCACAAAATTTCAGCCAGCGGTATGGAGGTAGATCAAGCTAAGATTGAAGTGATAGCAAAGCTACCTCCACCATTGAATGTGAAGGGCATGAGAAGTTTTCTAGGCCATGCTGGTTTCTACAGAAGATTCATTAAAGATTTTTCAAAAATTGCAAAGCCATTGTGCAATCTTCTTATTAAGAATTCTTCTTTTGATTTTGATAATGAATGCTTGCATGCTTTTAATTTTTTGAAGGACAAATTGATTTCTACTCTTGTTATTGTAGCCCCTGATTAGGAGTTACCGTTTGAACTCATGTGTGATGCAAGTGACTATGTAGTAGGAGCTGTATTAGGGCAAAGAAGGGATAAAATTTTCCATGTAATTTATTATGCAAGCAAGGTCCTTAATGAGAATCAAATTCATTATGCTACAACTGAAAAGGAATAGCTTGCCATAGTATTTGCCTTGGAGAAATTTTGTTTCTATTTGACTGGATCTAAGATTACTGTGTTCACTGATCATGCAGCAATTAAATATTTGCTAACTAAGGGAGAATCAAAACCTAGACTGATTAGGTGGATTTTATTGTTGCAGGAATTTGATCTTGAAATTAAAGACAAGAAGGGAAGTGAAAATGTGGTGGCAGACCATCTTTCAAGGCTAGTGAATGAGGAAATCACAGCCAAAGAATAAGAGCTTAGGGATGAATTTCCAGATGAAGCACTACTGATGGTGCAAGAGAGACCGTGGTTTGCTGATATGGCCAACTTTAAAGCAGCAAATGTAATCCCAGAGCATTTTTCATGGCAACAAAAGAAAAAGTTCTTCAAGGATACTAATCATTATCTTTGGGATGACCCGTTCCTCTTCAAGTTTGGACCAGATGGATTGTTGAGAAGATGTGTCACGAAGGAGGAGGCTAAGGACATCATGTGGCATTGTCATAACTCCCCTTATGGTGGCCATTACAATGGAGAGAGAACTGCTGCAAAAATTCTTCAATCTGGGTTCTTTTGGCCCACAATCTTCAAGGACTCTCATAATCATGTGAAGAGTTGTGATAAATGCCAAAGGACTGGCAACATCACTAAGAGAGATGAAATGCCCCTTCAAAACATCTTGGAAGTTGAAGTGTTTGACTGCTGGGGTATTGATTTCATGGGTCCACTCCCACCATCCTTTTCGAATCAATTCATATTGCTGGCTGTGGACTATGTGTCAAAATGGGTGGAAGCTGTTGCGACTCCGAAGAATGATGCACAAACTGTGGTCAAGTTCATCAAGAAGAATATATTTGCTAGGTTTGGCGTGCCACAGGTTCTTATAAGTGATGGAGGTTCCCATTTCTACAACTCACAGCTCCAAAATGTCTTGGCAAAGTATGATGTAAGACATAAGGTGGTATCTCTATATCACCTGCAAACTAATGGACAAGCAGAGGTTTCTAACAGAGAAATCAAGCGGATTCTAGAAAACCTATGGCCACCTCAAGAAAAGATTGGGCTAAAAAGCTTGATGATGCGTTGTGGGCCTACCGGACTGCTTTTAAAACCTCATTAGGGTTGTCTCCATTTAAAATGGTTTATGGAAAACTTGCCACTTACCAGTGGAGTTGGAGCATAGAGCCTTTTGGGCATTGAAGTTTTTAAATTTTGATGCCTCTTTGGCAAGTGAAAAAAGAGTCCAACAGCTGCATGAATTGAAGGAAATGCGCCTCAATGCGCATGAAAATGCAGTGATCTACAAGCAGAGAGTGAAGACCTACCATGATAAGCACATTATCCAGAAAACATTCCAGCCTGGACAACAAGTTCCTTTATTCAATTCAAGGCTGAGATTATTTCTGGGTAAATTGAAGTCTAAGTGGTTTGGACCATTCATTGTTAAAGAGGTTCTCCCTCATGGAACTGTGGAAGTAGAGGATCCTTCCTCCCAGAGGAGTTTCAAAGTCAATGGTCAGTGGCTCAAAGTCTATTTGGGTGGTAACTTGGAGCGATCAACAGCAACTGTACATCTCCGTGACCCTTGAAGGCCATTCGTCAAGCTAGTGACGTTAAAGAAGCGCTTACTGGGAGGCAACCCAGGATTTCTATCCCTTTTTGTGTTATTTTGGTTGTTTAGATAGGTTGTTTTATTTTAATTTTACATGCTTTCTCTAAGTGCTTTCATATGGAATTACCATGTTAAAGTGATAATTTGGGGTTTTGGGTGAGTTTGATGGAAATGTATGGATTTGGGGGGTTATTCTGATGTTTCTAAAATACTACTATTTTTGCATGTGGCGCTCAGCGCTAGAATAGGGGGCTTAACGCCACTCACGACCTGGAATAAGTTAGCTCTCTGATGCACTAGCGATTAGCCCCATTTTCTTGCACTTAGCCCCATTTCTCAGTGTTTTTTCTGCTAAATTGGCGCACAATGCCAGAATAGGGGCTTAGCGCCACTCACGAGCTGGAATCAGTTAGCTCTCTGATTCACTGGGGCTTAGCCTCATTTGAAGGTGCTTAGCGCCATTTCTCGCGCCACTCACTGTGCACTTGCGCGCTGCCATTTAAGTGCGCTTAGCGCCACTTGCGAGCCAAAATAAGCCATTCTCTGATTCTCTGGGGCTTAACCCCCATTTTAAGGCGCTTAGCGCCATTTCTCAGTAGCTTTGCTGAAGTATTGGGGCTTAGCCTCAAACATGTGGAGCTTAGCGCCACATGTCATTCTAAAAAAAAAAGGCCTAATAACTGGCGCTAAGTGCAGTTTTCATTGCGCTAAGCGCTGAGCCCTCGTACAGAGGGGCGTAACCCTCCTGGAACTTTCCACTTCCCCGTTTCCCCATTTCTTTTCCCACCGCCCCCCCTGCTCCCCTTCTCTCTCTCTCTCTCTCCCTCTCCACCTCCCATTTTCCCCTTTCTTCTCTCTCTGCTCTCTCTCTCTCTCTACCCATCTTCTTCTTCATGTCCCCACCCCTACCTTCCATTATCACCCACTTCCCTCATTTGCCATCAATCATTTCCATTTTCCTCCTCTACGTCCTCACTCACGTCCAAGTATTTTTTTTATTTTATTTTATTTTATTTTATTTTTTGTTTTTGTTATTTGATTCAAACCGTATGGTGTTCTCTGCCTTGCTTGGAACCTGGCACTTTCATTGGATTTGTTTGGGGGGTTACATTTTTCCTATGGATTTGGGGGTTTAGGACTTTTATCTGTCTTTGTGATACTTATCTGGTTGAGTTGATGTTTTTGGCATTTCTGCGTAGGGGAAACACTGTTTATCACATTTGATTTATTATCTGTGCTTATTTGTGCAAATGCTTCTCTGTTGATTTGGGATTTTGGAAATTCTGCCTATGGGGAGCAAGGGTTTGACTGTTTACATATGTGTATATGGCTCTATAGGTTGCTTAGATCATTTAAGCAAGGATTTGTGCTTACTTATACTTCTAGCATTTGTGACTTGCATGTTCCATTGTATATTTGAAGCATGTGCATCTGGGATTTTGTGGTGTTCTGTGTTTCTAGATTTTCCAAGTGGTACAGTGCTGAGCCTAGCTAATTGATTTGTTTCAGTCATGTCCCCACCTTCAAAGCTTAACTCCAAGAAAAGAAAATGATCTTCTTTTTATGATGCTGATAGGTTTCTTTCTCTCGAGCACCAATAGAGGTATAAGGACATTGAGAATAGGAACCTTCTGACTGAGCGAAAAGTTATACTTGTTGCTGGTGAATATGAGGAATTTCAAATTGAGTTGAGGAGGCGCGGTTGGCTCAAACTGTCCACTTACCCTGAATCAGCTAATGGGGCCATTGTACGGGAGTTTTATGCCAATGTCGTTACTGTGGAGGAAGGTTTCCCACAGTACATGAATTATGCATGTGGCAAGACAATTACCTTTGATGCACAAACCATAAATTAATTTTTGGGCACTCCCACTCCTTGGGCCCCTTTGGATTGTGGATATACTGATTGGAAGAACAGGAACAAGGACTATCAACAGGTTTTAGACACTGTTTGTAAGCCGGGGGCTGAGTATGTCACTAGTAGATCAGGGCAAAGGCAGAAAATCCTCAGAGGTGAATTAACTCAGCTAGCCCAAATTTGGATGACTTTCTTGCATTCTAATATTTCACCATGCTCTGTACTTCTGATATCATTGAAAGAATATCTCTCATGCTCTATGCCATCATGGCTGGTTTGACCATGGACTTGAGGGAGATAATTTCTTTTGAGATTCAGAAGGCTGCTGATACTGTGGGGGTTGCCAGCTTGGTCATCCATCTCTGATTATTGAACTGTGTAGAGCTGCTGGTGTTGATGTATCTCAAGGTGCCAAGATTAAGCCAAGGCTTCCAATCACTACCAAGTTCATTCAGAAAAATTGTATGAGCAGTGATGCACCTGCTTCGTCTAGACCGACTCCTCCTGCACCCCGATCACTCTTTACACGTGTAGATGCATTGAAATTCTCCCATAGCCTACTTCACAGCAAGCTAGATGCTCTTCACCGATCAGATATGATGATGTGGAATATGATGCACGACTTATCTGCCCATTTGCCCAGTCCACCTGAGGGGTCATTCCACTTTCCATCTGCTAGTGAGGTGGATTCCTATATTACGTGCCTAGAACATCTTGGGGACCAGAATGCTTTTCAAGAGGGGGATGGGCTAGCAGATGATGAGGATGAAGAGGAGTAGAGCTTGAAGAATTTTGATTTGATTTTGCTTAATCTGATTTTGAGAATAATTGTTAATGTTTTGTTGTGAAGACTTTATGATGTTGTCATCATTTTTTTGTGTAGACCTGATTATTTTGTTTAGATTTTGTTATTCTGTGTTTGGACATCATTATGGTTAAAACTTTGTTCATTTAAATTTTTGTTTGTGTTTATTGAATTTATCACTGAATTATTTTATAAAAAAAAATTGAGTGTGATTTTATTTAGGTCATTTTCATTCATGGATATTGATAGGATGCCACCTAAGAGGACCACACCGAATCCAGTTCATTATATGAACAAAGACATGGTGAAAGAAGGTCTTGAAATTACAAGAACTAATCCAAATCAGAATTGGACTTTGGAGGGTCAGGAAATCGATGATGATTACAAAGAATTCTTGTAACCACTGATGGACTTGTGCCAAAAGGAGAAGGAGCGGGTGTATCCTCCTCAAGAGGTGGAAGAAGGAAAGCAAGCTTCCCAAGTGCAGAAAGAGGAAAAAGAAGACACAAAGAAAGGGAAGAAAGTGAAGACGTGTAAGAAAAAGATTGGAAAGGGTTCCTCTAGGAACCCTTGAGCTAAATTTCTCTTTACTTTGCTTGAATTTAATTTTGAATGAATAAATGTTACCATGTTCTTTCTGTTATTTTTGTTAAAGTGTCTTGTGTTTATGTGGTGTTTAAAAAAAAAAAGTTTTGAGATTATCACTCTTAGCAATTTCATTGTAGTACATTCTTCCATGTTGTTTCTCTTCTATTGAAGTTGACATTTGTGGTTGCTATGCTTCTGTGATTTTGTTTTCATAAGGATATCATAGCTTTGATGTTTGGTTTGAACTCCTGTGACTAATGACTATGGCAAGGAAATCTGGAAAATTCAATGGAAATATTCAGCTTTACCTGTGTGAGTTCTTTAGGCCTTTGATGATAAATTCTTTGTGAGTGGCACCATTGGAACTTATACTCTTGATTTTGCTTGAATCTGATTTGAATTCAAAATTTACTTGCATGTCATAGAAATGATCAGGGCACTTCTTTTCTAGTAGCCATTTTGACTAAAAAGCTGACCTAAATTTTTTTTATACCTTGTGATACCCCCTTGAGCTGAAAAATAATGATTAATTTTTGTTGATAACCCAGATGCCAAAAAAATAAAAAATAATGTTCTACCTACACCTTTTTGGATAAGAGAGCATTTTCTTGTGTTTGGGTTTAACATAAGTTTGGGGGAATAGTAAAAAAAAAGTGAAAGTGAAAAAAAAAGAAAAATAATAATAAAAATGGCAAAGAAGAAATTCAATAATAAAAAGAAATGATGCAGATTTAAAAAGTGATATATTAAAAAAAATAAAAATGAAAAAAAGGAGAAAAAAATAAGTAAATAAATAGAATGTCAAAGAAGAAATTCTCTTATTCTCTTTGGTGTTTAGCCTGCTCATCCTTCATCACTTTTCCTTTGGCCTAACCAAGTTATATCCCAAGTAAAGACCCTTGTGACTATGCATGCATGTGAATTATGTAAGGAGAATTAAGATGAAAAGTAAAATTGAAGTTGTAGGGTTTTAATGTGTGGTTTTGAGAGGAACACACACTTCATACACTAGAGTGATTGAGGGAAACAACTACATCTTGTGAGCAGCTGAGTTTCCATTATTTTGACTGTATTGCTGATGCCATGATTATTGCTCTTTCAAGAGTGAAAATAACTGTACATTTTTGCTATGACTTCTTCTGTGTGAGCAAATTCTAGATGCAAGTTTGCTATAGATGGAATCTTCTTTGTGAGTATCTCATCAGTGGAGTTTGTATTACTTTGTCTTGTTGAGTTGTGATGGATTTCATTTCCTTTTGAATTTTGTTCATTTGTTAGCTAACTTGTGTGTTGAGTTGTTTTTTTTTATTTTTGGGTTTACTTTTGCTTGGGGACAAGTAAAGTCTTAAGTTTGGGAGAATTTGATAAATGTCTAATATGTATACCTTTATAGGTGTACATTGAGGTTGTTTATCTTTCTTTTAAGACTTGAGAGGTCGTTTTAGTTCATGTTTTATGTGTTTTATTGAGTCTTTAAGAATATTTTCTTAATTGATGTTTTTTAGATTAGCTAATGATGTTTTGATGTGTTTTATGTAGTTTGGGTACAAGCCATTGAAGCCCATTGAAGCCCAATTGGAAGCTGAAGCTCAAGTCCACACATGGAAGCCAGCGCTTAGCCCCAAGGTTGTGGCGCTTAGCCTGAAGAAGCCAGAAGATTGACTGATGCGTAATGCATTTCAGTACATGTCGCGCTAAGTGCCAGTAAGCTCGCGCTTAGCGCAACTACTTATGTCGCAACAGCAAAGTCAATTAATTTGCGCTCAGCGTGAATAATGCTGCGCTAAGCGCTAATGCGTCTGGAAGCAATCCTAAAAATAAGATATTGCACATTTAATTAGGGGATTCTTTTGGGGGATTGAGAGTTTAGCTGGACGTAGCTGGGAAGGAAGGAGAAAGCTGGGAAAAAGGAAGAGCATCCATGGTGTTTTCATCATTGCTCATCTATATTTCTTTTCATTTTATTACCTTGATCATGTCTAGCTAATCATCCTCTTGTTGGGGTTAGATGTATCTAATTCTGAATCTCTTATGTATTTGATTTGATCATTCAATATATTTCTCTACTTCTTTATGAGTGCTTAATTTCTATGCTTAATGCTTGTTGTGGCTTGATTATCCATGATTTGATATTTGATTTGGTAAACAATTAAAAAGTTGATGCTAGGTCTAGATCTGAAATTAATCACCTAATAGGTCTTGAATCTAGGAATGGGTCTTGATTTATTAGTAATCTTTTAATCCTTAATCGTTGAAATAGAAAAATACTAATTGCTGTTGTGGTTTAATCTTAATCTTAATGCAAATTCACTTTTTAAGTCATCTAAGGAATTAGGACTTAATTAGGCGATTTAGGCTTTTTTTCATCTAAGGAATTAGGATTTGAGTAAATAGTAGATTGATTTTCATAATTGAAGTTAGAGATTATTTTGTTTGTCATGTCATTGCATTTGGGAAAAGATTAGTGAGTCTAACCCCAGCATCTCATCTTAATTGAATTCAATTCCATTTGTGCTCACCAAGTGTTTGAGAAAATTACAAAAAGACTTTGTTCTTTTAATTTCTGATTTCATCAATTATTGTTTGAGCTCCTTTCTTTCCAAACTCATCGTCTAGATAGTGATTGTTGTGTTATGTGCTAGTATTTGTCACGATCCTTGTTGGGAACGACAATCCACTTATCTCTTTATTACTTCCATGACTTGGTATACTTGCCAAAGTATACTTGCCAAAGTCTACTTAACATCCTGCTCGGATTATGAATTGTAAGTACGTTGAATTTTGACTTCAGAGTTTGTCTATCCTTACAGGAATCAGGTAAATTTTTTATGTTAAAGAATTATTTTCATGTAGCACATTCCACTTCCAGGGATATTGATTGAGATGTTATCCTTTAAACATTCAAATTTCTTTGAAATAATTTATTGCTACTGAGTGTTAATATCCCCTGAATATTTGTACCTTATTTTCCACTGTATATAAATGTCTAATGAATTCTATGTATATAATATCAGTTATTCACCGCTGTTAAATTTCTATGTACTAATTGTGCTAAGGTTGAGAAGCACTGGCAAGCCTGAAGAATGTCCATTGGTAACTATATTTGACATTGTGTTTACTCTTTTGACAGAGGGGCTTTGATATAATGCGTAGTGAAAGAGACAAGATTGAAACTCCAGAACAGGTTTAGATTTTTCTTTTCCAAGCATTTTCATTACTACATTATTCATGGTTTGCCACAAAATTTATCCCTTTTATAATTTGTTGCAATTGCATGAAATGAAAAATACTATTTATGACATGGTGTGACATTCATATGAGTTTAAGCAAGCTGAAGAAACAGCTAAGAAGCTTGATTTAGATGGCCTTGTAGTCATTGGTGGAGATGACTCAAACACTAATGCTTGCTTACTTGCAGAGAATTTCAGGTATGTTATTGATTATGTGAAGCTCAACTAATCCTTGATTTATGATGGATCGTGCTGCACATTTTTTAAATAACTGGAAGTGTTAATTCAATATTCCTGAGTACTTACACAAAGATCATTTGCTATATATATTTTACCAAAAACTAATTCTTTAGGAGCAAAAACTTGAAGACACGAGTTATAGGGTGTCCAAAGATTATTGATGGTGACCTGAAATGCAAAGAGGTTCCCATAAGTTTTGGTTTCGATACTGCTTGCAAGGTTATCCTTTTCAAATAATTTGTATCTAAATATATTCTGATGCTTCTTTTTTTTTCCTATGTATGTTGCATGCCTCTACAATGTACTCCTAATTAGTGAAGTTTTATGTGATAATTAGTTCTCTAAGATTTGAACTCAACTTCATTCTTAATTCTCTTCCCCATATAAGTAAACAAAGAAGCAGGGTATTTAAATCTATAAAAGTTGCACTACTTATGAACATGTTGAAACATTTTAAATTTCTATGTCAACTTGGTTTATCTTACCTGTTCTTGATCTTGTAATGATGAATACTTAAAATTATATTAAATCATAGCACTGTTGCAATATAACAGTGCTTTTAATATTATGAACTCCTTTGTTGAGTAACCGTGAAGATGAAATTGCTTTTTCTTTTATTGTTTCAGGGTGTTTAGGAGTTACAGTTTATGTAATGATACTTAAGCTTTTTTTTTAATTATTATTCATGTTTCTAAAATTGTCAATATGGCTTCTAGGTCTTAATCTGATGAAGTTGGTGTATGGGTCCAACCCAAGTGGGTCCATACCATAATTTTTTTTTTAAAAAAAAGAGAGGAGATAGGTCTTTTTAAAACATCAACATATTTTTATTTTAGAAGAAGAGAAATAGCAGCTGCCGTCATTAGAGAAGGAAGAGAAAGCTTTTGTGAGCTGATTTTGTGTGTTTAGATTAAGTGATTATTTGTGGTCCGATTTGAATGATTTTTTAGTATATTATTCCTTGCATCGTCAACTTCTACTTGTACGGTCAGAATTTTATTTCTCTATCTCTACTTATTGGGTTGTTTGTACCTATTTGTGAGTTTTGAACTTTGTTACTTTGTTGATTTCCACTTAGTTGGTGGTGAGTAGGGCCGTTGTGATATCCTTATTTGTTGGGAGATACTTTGATGTGCTCATTGATTTTTATAGTGGATATTTTTCTGGATTAGGTCCCATGATTTTTACTTCTCACATTAATAGGGTTTTCTACGTTAAAATTGTGTGTGTTCTCTTTGTTTATTTATTTTTGCTCATTCTTGGATATATCTTTTGGTGGATATTTTTGGTTGGCTGTATATTTTGCTTCTCACAGGTTCTTTCAAGCGGAAAAGATTTTATTGACCATTTGTGTGTTGTTGTTTCCGCTATGTACACATTCATTTTTTTCCAACAACTGACATCAGGTATATTTACTTGTTTGTTTGCTTGATTAAATGATGGAGCCTAATTACAGTAGAATGATTAGTTTGAATGACACAAATTACAACAAGTGAAAAGAAAAAATGAAAGATTTATTATTTGTGAAAAAATTACATTTACCGATATTTGCTAATGAAAAGTCTAAGGCTAAATCTGATGAAGAATGAGCTTTTGAGCATGAGATGATTTGTGGCTTTATTCGGTAATGGGTAGATGATAATGTTTTGAATCATATTGCTAATGATTCACATGTCAAAACTTTGTAGGAGAAGCTTGAGACTTTGTATACCTCTAAATCTGGGAACAATAAATTGTTTTTTGTTGAAGCAGGCTATGAACTTAAGTTACAAGGATGTTAGTTCTATCTCTGATCACTTGAGTAATTTTTAGGGATGCTTTGACCAGTTGTTCGACATGAATGTGAAATTTGAAGATAAAATTTTAGGACTTTGGTTGCTTAATACTCTACCTGATTCTTGGGAAAATCTTAGAGTCACTTTGACTAGTTTTGCTCCTAGAGGTGTTGTGACCATGAATTATGTAAAGACTGCTGTTTTGAATGAAGAAGTCAGACGACGAACTCAGCAGGCATCTTCTTTATAGTTAGAGGTTTTGGTTACTAAAAATAAGGGGAGAAATAGTGACAAGGATCAAGGACAAGGCAATAGAGGCAGAAGCAAGAGTAAAAACAAATCAAGGTCTAAATACAAAAACATTGAGTGTCACTATTGTGGTAAAAAGGGGCATATCTAAAAGTTTTACTACCAATGGAAAAAGGAGAACAAGGGTAAGCAACAAAAGAAGGATAATGACAATGATGATCATGTTGTCATCACTACTGGAGGAGATCTTGTGATTATTTATAATGAGAATTTGATTAATGTTGCTTGTGATGAGACCAGCTGGGTTGTTGATAGTGGTGCCTGTTTTCATGTGACATATAAGAATGTTTTCTTCACATCTTATACTCCTGGTGATTATAAGATTTTGAAGATTGGTAATGATGGTATGTCAAAGGTAATCGACATTAGCAATATTTGTTTGGAAACCACTAATAGGACAAAGTTGATTTTGAAGAATGTCAGACACGCACCAGACATTCGTTTGCATATGATTTCTACTAGTATTCTTAATGATAACGACTATTTTAGTACCTTTGGTAGTGGATAGTAGAAACTCTCCAAGGGTTCTTTGGTTGTGGCATATGGGAAGAAGTGTTCAGGTTTGTACTGGACCAAGGCTTTAATTTTTGTTAATGCTGTTAATATAGTTAAGTGTGATAACTAGTCAGAGTTATGGCATAAAAGACTTAGCCACATTAGTGAGAAGGGACTTGATATTTTGGCCAAAAGGAATCTACTTTTAGGTTTGAAGGACGCAAGTTTGGAAAAGTATGCTCATTGTTTGAGTGGGAAACATAATAAAGTCTCTTTCAAGAGTCATCCTCTTTTTAGGAAATTAGAGGTGCTTGAGTTGGTGCATTCAAATTTTTGTGGTCCAATGAAGACTAGAACATTTGGTGGTGTACTTTATTTTGTGACTTTCATTGATGTTCATTCAAGGAAAGTTTGGGTTTATGCCTTGAAGACTAAGGACCAAGCGCTTGGTGTCTTTAAGTAGTTTCAGGCTTCTGTTGAGAGAGAAACATAGAAGAAATAGAAATGTGTTCGCACTGATAATTGTAGTAAATATTGTGGACCATTTGATGAGTACTGCAGACAGCAAGATATTAGACACTAGAAGACGCCCCTTAAGACTCCTCAACTTAATGGCCTGACAAAAAGGATGAATAGGACATTGATGGAGAGAGTTAGATATTTACTTTATGAAGCAAAGTTACCTGGATCTTTTTGGGTGAGGCTTTGTATACGGTTGCACATGTTATTAATTTATCTCCTAATGTTGCTTTGCAGGTTGATGTTCCTGACAAGGTGTGGTATGGAAAGGATGTTTCCTATGACCACTTACGTGTCTTTGAGTGTAGAGCATTTGTACATGTGTCCAAAGATGAGAGGTCCAAGTTAGATGTCAAGACTAGGCAGTGCATCTTTATTGGCTATGGTCATGATGAGTTTGGCTATAGGTTGTACGATCCAGTTGAGAAGAAGCTTATTAGAAGCCATGATGTTATTTTCATGCAGGATCAGACCATTAAAGATATTGATAAGACATAGAAGTCAAAGTCTCCGAGTACTGATGGTTTGGTTGATATTGATCCAGTTCCTGAGCCTCATATGCATAATATAGCTAACTTTGACAATCATGATGATGTGCGTAATCATATTCAAGATGATCAAGTTAAGGATGTTATTGATAATGCTACTGATGAGGTAGATGTTCCTTTTCGTGAAGTTGTTGATGAACCTGTTGTTTCACTTAGGAGGTCTTTCAGACATCTTATTTCCTCTATCTATTACTCATCTAATGAATATGTGCTCCTCACTGACGGGGGAGAACCTGAGTGCTACAAAGAGGCTATGGAGAGTAAACAGAAGGCAGAATGGGTTGAAGCAATGAATGATGAGATGAGATCTTTGCTTGACAACTATACTTTTGAACTGGTCAAGTTTCTTAAGGACAGGAAAGCTTTGGAAAATTGGTGGGTTTACAGGTTGAAGAATGATGAGAATACTTCCACTCTGAGATGCAAAACTAGATTAGTAGTCAAAGGCTACCGTCAGAAAAATGGGATTGATTTTGAGGAGATCTTCTCACCAGTTATTAACATGTCTTCCATCTGAATTGTTCTTAGTTTGGCAGCCAGTATTAATTTAGAGGTTGAGTAGATGTATGTGAAAATTGCTTTCCTTCATGTTGATTTGGAGGAGAAGGACATTTACAGGAAGCAACCTGAGGGTTTTGTGATGAAGAGTAAAAAAAATTATGTTTGCAAGTTGAATAAAAGTTTATATGGCTTAAAACAAGCCCCGAGGCAATAGTACAAGAAGTTTGAGTCTGTTGTGACTTAATAGTGATTCAAAAAGACTACTTCTAATCATTGTGTATTTGTGCAAAAAAAATTTGATAATAAATTCATCATTTTATTACTCTATGTTGATGATATATTGATTGTTGGTCATAATTCTTCTAAAATTAATAGGTTGAAAAAGGAGCTTAGTAAGTCTTTTGCAATGAAAGACTTAGGACCAACTTGGCATGCAGATTACTTGCGATAGAGTGACCAAGAAGTTGTGGTTAACTTAGGAGAAGTACATTGAGAAAGTGCTTCAACGGTTTCATTTGGATAAAACTAAAGTTATAAGTACACCTCTTATTTTACATTTTAGGCTTAGCACTAGACAAGCTCCTTCTAGTGATGAAGAGAAAGAATAAATGCAACGTGTTCCTTATGCATCTGTAGTAAGAAGTTTGATGTATGAAATGGTTTGCACAAGGCTTAATATAACTCATGCAGTTAGTGTGGTTAGTCATTTTCTTTCCAATCTTAGTAGAGAGCATTGAAAAACTGTGAAATGGATATTGACATATCTTCGGGGTACTTCTAGTTTGAAGTTCTGTTTTGGAGTTGGGAAACCTATTCTTTGTGGTTATACAGATTCAGACTTGGTAGGAGATGTTGATTCTAGAAAGTCTACTTCTGGTTATTTGATTACCTTTGCAGAGGGAGCTTTGGCTTGGCAATCTAGGTTGTAAAAGTGTGTTGCATTGTCTACTACTGAGGCTGAGTTCATTGTTATTACTGAGACTTGTAAGGAGTTGGTTTGGATAAAGAATTTTGTGCATGAACTTGGTTTTACTCAGCAGAGGTATGTTTTGTTTTGTGATAGTCAGAGTGTTATCCATCTTGGAAAGAATCCTAAGTAGATCTAACCATATTGATGTGAGGTATCATTGGATATGTGATATTCTGGACTCAAAGTTGTTGGAGCTTGAGAAGATTCATATTGATGATAATGGTTTAGATATACTGACAAAGACACAACCAAGGGAAAAGTTTAAAGATTGTCGTTTGGTTACTGGTTTGACATTTGCCTCCACTTGAGTTGAAGGAGGAGTTTGTTATATAGGTCCAACCCAAGTGGGCTCATACCATAATTTTTTTTTTTAAAAAAAAAAAGAGGAGATAGGTCTTTTTAAAACATCAACATATTTTTCTTTTGGAAGAAGAGAAACAACAATCATTGTAGTTAGAAAGAGAAGAGAAAGTTTTTGTGAGCTGATCTTGTGTGTTCAAATCGAGTGGTCATTTGTGATCCGATTTGAATGATTTTTAGTATGTTATTCCTTGCATTGTGAGCTTCTATTTGTATAGTCAGAATTTTATTTATCCATCTCTACTTATTGGGCGGTTTATACCCATTTTTGAGTTTTGAGCTTTGTTGTTTTATTGATTTTTACTTAATTAGTAGTGAGTAGGGGCTGTTATGATATCCTTATTTGTTGGGAGACATTTTGCTGTACTTATTGATTTTATAAGTAGAAATTTTTCTGGATTAGGTCCCGTGATTTTTACTTCTTACATTGAGGAAGTTTTCCATGTTAAAATTGTATGTGTTCTCTTTGTCTATTTATTTTTACTCATTCTTGGATATATCTTTTGGTGGATATTCTTAGTTGACTGTATATTTTGCTTCTCATAGGTTCTTTCAAACGAGAAAAATTTTATTACTCATTTATATATTATTGCTTCTACTATGTACACATTTCTTTATTTCTCAACAAAAGTTTCATGTGATTCATATAACAAAAATATTATTTTTCACTTTGTGGCCTTAAATTAATTGGAACTTGGAAGCATTTGAGTTTATTAGTTGATGATGTGGTTAACCATAATCTTGCAGATATATGCAGAAATGATCAGAAATGTGATGGTAGATGCGCGTTCTACTGGGAAATACTATCACTGTAAGCACAAATCATTTTTAATCCTTATTGTTTTGTTGTGCATTGGAAGATTGAAAGTTCTATAGAGGTTTTCAATTTAAATTTATCTAGTACTAGTGTATATACCTGTGCAATATACGGGATAATTAATAAAGCTTAAAAAATGTACCAAAAAATAGTTTAAAATATTAAAATAAAATAAAAAAATATGATGTATCTAAAAATATATATATATATATATATGAGGAATGATCAAATTATACTAGTATAAGTTAAAGTCAAATTTACACCATTGAATAACTTTTTATCAAATAATTTTTTCACTAAATCTACTATTAGATTGAAAGTTCCTATCATATAGATCATATCTATTAAATTTTATATTAATTCAAAATTATTTAGTACTTTATTGATATACGTCAAGATTAATGTAATATATTCTTTTGAAATATATGAAAATAAAAATCACTTAATTATATTTTTATTGATATTTAATTTTTTTAAAATTTAACACAAATGATCAAGACTTTGAATAGTTATAATTTAATGGTTGAATTGATAAAAATCACATTCTATAAAAAGTTATTAGATGATGTAAGTATACTAAGTCTTACACCGGTATAACTTGATCTTTCCCTATATATATATATATATAATAAGAAGTAAACAGAATTTTGTTTCCCTAGTGTATTGGCAATGTTGTACTCGTGCAATAGTTAGAAAAATTATATTTTCAAAAATATAAATAAAAATTATTTATTATTTTTAAGGTATCAATTTGAAAAAAAAAATGAATCAAACATATAACAGAATAATTTAAATATAAAAAGTACTAATTAAATATATGCTTCATATAGTTTTGATAGATGTACAATACAAAAAATTATTTTGCAAGGGCATATGAAATGTTATATATGACGTATTTTCATTAAATGTAACATGGACAGCTCTTATAAGGTGCAGTTAAAATATTTTGTATCCTTCAATGAGAAAGAAAATAAACAATAACATAAGAGAGGTTTTTTGTTGTACAAAAAATTATTTGGCAAGAGGAAAAGAGATTATATAAGGTATCTTCATTTCAAGCATGAACAACCCTTAAAACTTGGAATTAAAAAAAAATTGTAACCATCAATCAAAGGTGGAACGAGGGGGGATGTGTATGACTCGAAGTCCATTCAGCTTTGAATATTTTTCATACATACATATGGTATATTTTTTGTGGTCCCTCTAGTAAAAAAAAATGTTGTATCTCATTTTTACAAGTTATAAAGTAAGTCGTACCCTCTTATTGTAAAAGACAAAAAGACCACAACGTAAGAATAAAATAATATAAAAAATAAAGAAAGTAAAAAGTAAAGAAAGCACAGAGACAATAGTTTATAACATTCTCTTTCTCTAACCAAACATTTTAACCTTTCTCCTCTTACCACTTTCTATCTGAAGTTTTTAGCACACAAGAAAAATGCATGGTAGGACCACTTGATTTGGAGTGTTGCTTTCACCATTTAATAAATTACTAGTTGGCAGGTGTAGAAGAAGAACACCGTACAAGAACTGGGCACATGCACAAGGCCTCAAATCCAGCACCACAAGGTTAGTTTGCATTGCATAATATTGTTGGATTACTTTTTATTTTTTACTACAAGTCTTTTATTAATTTATTCTCTTAATGCTTTCTTTTTCTCTCTTGTTTGTTTGTATAGATTTAAAAATTAGAAAAATAGAAAGCTTTTTCATCTTGTACATTATTTAGTTTTCTTTGTTCATTTTGTTAACTAATATTTATATTGTCATTGATTTAAAGTATTTAAAATACATTAAATTGTAAATAGATTGCAACTCACTTTTTTTTAATATATATGCATTTTTTTTAGATTGAAAGATGTTTATAATGCACAATCTAGTGAGCCAAATATAAATTCAGATATGAATGTTGAAAATGTTGTTAAGCAAGCTGCAACAGTGCCTACTATAGAGTCATATACTCAACCACCTCCTACCAAAGTTATGAGAATTGAACAAGAAAAAATTAATATTGACACTTTGATACATTATCCTAGAAATCCACAAATTTGGGAATGTCCTATTAATCAACAAGGTGAAATTCGTAGGGCTTATATTAAGTTTGGACCATATCAATTTATTATGGATATGTATCCACTTTCTGGTCTAGAAGATCATCCTCATTGATTTCAAGTTCATTGGTTGAAAGCTTTTTCTTAGTTAGAATACTCATTTGAAGAAGATGCTGCCTTTTGTCTTTCACGTTATTTATTTTCTAAAAAAGCAAGTTCATTCACTTCAAAAGAGCTTAGAAATTGGAGAAAAGTGAACAATGAAAAAGAATGTGCATTTTTATCTCATGTAGGAAGAAGTCCTAATTCAGTTCACAATATTGCTATTAGATGTTATGAAGATTTGAAGAATCAGTTATGTCATATTGAAAGAATACTATATAAACAGACTTCACAACAAATTTTGAGTAACAGATTGCGTTTTAAAGCCTCTATAGATGCTATTAAATGGTTAATTCACTTTTCAGGCTTATGCTTTTAGAGGCCATGATGAAATCTTGGACTCCAAAAATCGTGGTAGTTTTCTTGAGATGATTAAGCTCTTGGCTTCTTACAATGAAAAAGTGAATGAAGTTGTTTTGGAGAATGCCCCTTAAATTGCAAGGTACACATCTCCTACTATTCAAAAGAAAATTTTACATATCTTTGCTAGAAATGTGCAAGATAAAATTTGTAATGAGATTGGTGATGCAAAATTTTGTTTGATTGTTGATAAAGCTTGAGATGAATCTAAAAGAGAACAAATGACACTTGTTAGATTTGTTAATAAGCATGGACTTGTAAAAGACAATTTTTTGGATGTAGCACATGTTAGAGATACCACTGCAATAAATCTTAAAAGGAGATATGGTCAATATTGTCTCATCATAATCTCAACATTCAAATTATGCGGGGTCACGGATATGATGGAAAAAATAATATAAGAGGAGAGTGAAATGGTTTACAAGCTTTAATTCTTCAAGAATGTCCTTATGTGTATTATGTCCATTACTTAACTCACCAATTACAATTGGCTCTTATTGTTGCAGCTAGAGAAGTAATTAATGATCATGCTTTCTTTCAAAATTTGACTTTTATTGTCATTGCAGTGTGCTCTTCTTCTAAGTAGCAATGATGAATTACTAGCTAATTATGCAAATGAAATTGTTCAATTGGTTGTAAATGATGAGATTGAGATAGGAAGGGGAATGAATCAAATTAGCACATTGCAAATACTTGGAGACACGAGATGGAGTTCTCATTTCAATTCAATATGTAGCCTTTTACGTATGTTTAGTGCAATTGCTTCAGTTCTTGAAGATGTAGCTATTAAAGGCTCTACATACTCCCAATGAGGTGATGCTACTTATGCTCTTAAGTCATGGATGCCATTTGAATTTTTATTCATTTTGCACGTGATGAAAGAGATTTTAGGAATTACTGATAAATTTTGTCAAGCTTTGCAACAAAAATCTCAAGATATTTTAAATGCAATGCATTTAGTATCTAGCACAAAATTAGTGATTTAGAGGTTAAGAGATTGTGGTTGGGATAGTCTTTTAGAGAAAGTTAATTCCTTTTGTAAAAGTCAAGTTATTCAAATTCATGATATAAGTGCTTCTTTCTTTGACATAATTCGGTCTTGTCGTCAAAAGGATAATGTGACAGTTCAGCATCACTATCCTATGGATATATTTACAATTGTGGTAGATTATCAATTGAAAGAACTTAATAGTAGATTAAGTGAACAAGTGATAGAGCTTATCATATTGAGTACAACAGTAGATCCTAAAGATGGCTACAAGTCATTTAATGTTGGTGACATATATAAACTTGTTGAGAAGTTTTATCCTTTAAATTTTCAGAATTTGTCTACTATTGCTAACTTGTGTCAAAGATTGGTGAAAACTGAAAAATCAAATGCTTATCCTTTGGTTGATAGATTATTTTAAATGTTTTGACTCTTCTTTTTTTGTTTGAAATGGTACTTTCAAGAAGAGAACAAAGAATCATTATTAGTTGGGAAATCTGAGTGTGTCTTTTCAACTATGAAAATTATTAAAACAAGGCTGGGGAACAAGATGGAAGATGATCTTCTTACAAATTACATTATTGTTTATATTAAAAATGAGATTGCTAAAAAATTTACCACAGATGCGATAATAGATGACTTTTATTTTATGAAACAACATTGAGTACAACTTAAAAATTGAAGGTATATATATTTAAGATTGTCTTATATTCAATTGTGTTTACTATGAATGTTTCTAATTTAAAGCATCTTGATTAAGAATTGAATTGAATTTATTTTTATGTTTATATTAAATGATAATTAGATTTCTTTAACTTAAATATTTAGAGACATATATCTAGTCTTTAGTCTTGGCCCCCTTAAGATTAAAATCCTGGGTCCGCCCTTAATTGGAGTGTGCTTTACAAACTTATCCAAACATCATAATAATTGGAGAAGAGGTTCCTTCTGGCCTTATTACTTCATCATTTTTCTTTGATACTCTGTCATTTACTATACATTTTTATATTCCATCTTCTAAAATACATCATTCAAAATTGGTTTTATGCTAAATTTGTCAAGTCATATTACTATTTTTTTTGTTAGAGTAATGTTGCATACTCAGAAAAAAAGGTTGACAAAATTTAGCCAGAACTTACTAAGATGCTGGTTATTGTAGTTTTACCAGCTCTTTCTTGAAGTATGAATCAAAATTTAGCGTAGGAGGAATGTTATGAATTTTAGGACCTCCTGGTTGGAGGATAAGAGAGAAGGAGGGGCCTCTGCCTTAACTTCACATCCTACAATTCTATTTATTCCTAATATTTAATGTTGACATTTAAGATGGTGAAATATTCATGCATGCTTTGCAACTAGTAGAAGTAGTAATTATGTTAGCCAAAATGAACAAGATTACTTGATATGTTTTGCCATATGCTTGTACTTATTCTTTTTCATTTATAAATTCTTTTTGTATAGGTTTCGCCAAAAAAGTATCTCAACTTAAGATCAGAATAGATTATATTAGGTCTTACGTCAAGTTATTCAAATTCATGATATAAGATATAATATACAAATGTTCAGAAATAGGTTACAATTATGGTGTAATACTTATACCAGAAGACTTGATCGACTTTGTTCCTGAGGTTTGATCATAAATAAAACTTGCACCATGACATTTTTCATTTTTTTCTCTATTTTGCCAATTAGCTTAAATGTAGTTTACAATTGGTTCATAAATTGCAAGTTCAACAACTTATTGCAGAGCTTAATGAAATCTTAGCTCATGATGTTATTGACGAAGCTGGAATGTGGAAGGCAAAACTCAGAAGCCAATCCCAAGAGCTTTTTGACTTTCTACCCCAAGCAATCCAGGAGTAGCTATTGCTTGAAAGCAAGGTTCTAAATTGCGGTCCGCATCACCTGATGTGGCCGCAATATTGCGGTTGTGGCCTGTGCCGCAACAACATCAGACTGCAATTGCGTTGTGAATCAAAATCATGTAAATCAGCTGCAATGTCATAGTGTTGCAACCGCAACAGGTCACACGGCCGCATCGGTGCTTTGTTCCATTTTTTTCTTTCAAAATAAAAATGTCAAAGATGATCTTAGTATCACACAGTCATAGACAGAGACAAAGTCATCAGATCAAATCTCAATCACAGACTTACCTTTCATTATTCAAGCTTGGTCGGTGTGGCCGTGAGCGATTAGGCTGAGAGGGGGAGGTGGGCAACGTCGCGACAGTCTCCAACTCTCTGCAAGGGCGCGATTCTGGGCACGAATCAGAGAAGAAGGGGAAGTAGAGAGGAAGAGGAGGTGGGGGCGCACACGGAAGAGATGGGTTGTGGCCGTTGTGAAATGGAGATGGAGAAACGAAGATATGGAGAAGGAGAGAGATGAGAGAGAAAGGAAAAGAGGGAGGATTGGGGAAAAAGGGAAATTTTGGGTCTGGCTATACAAGAGGGGAAAGTGGGCTTGGGTTTTAAAGGGATTTGGGGGTAGATGGGGGAATTGGGGAAAATGAGGAAAAAAATTTGAGGAAAAGAGTAGGAAAAATTGGAAAAGAGGGAAATTGAAAAAAATTGTAATATTTGATTTATTATTTGTGAATTTCCAGTAAAAAGAATTCTTATGATGCTCCTAAGTATTTAAGATATTAATTATGAGTTTATATCATGGTTTCTTTTGCAGTGAAGTTATACATCTTAATAGTGACATTGTTCCTTACATAATTGTTGACGTAATTAAAGTTACAACTAGTTGTATTCTTCTAAGTAAGTTAGATTCTTTTTTATCGATGTAAAAAATATGACATATTTTCGTAAAATTTATTTGAAACTTATTTAAGTTTATATATTATTTAATTTCTTAGTCTCTTATACTATATATGTCCAAATAAAATTTTAAAAAGCCTATTAATAATTATTATAACAATAATTATGTTATTTTGGTTATGAATTCAATTTCAATTATTCTTTAAGATGGTACAAAATCTTATCAAATGTGTAAAAGCCTATAAAACATTATAAATAAAGATATATGAAGAGTTATAATAATTATAGATTTTTTTTTTACATTTTGTGCAAGCTTAAAAAAAATTCACGCCTCAACGACCGCAATCACAATTTAAAATCATGCTTGAAAGAGATCTACACTGTAACGTGCAGGTTTGTTTCTCTTTCTTCCTCTGTTGGTTTTTCCCCCTTTTCCTCTTTGCTTTAATTACAAGTTCTTCCTCATATTAATTTGCTGTTGTAGGATATTCTTTTATGAACTTAAATATTTGGTCATCTCATGTCATTAGGTTGCTAAGATAGATACTGAAAAAATGCTCATTGAAATGGTGGAAACTGAACTGAGTAAAAGGCACAAGAAGAGTAAATATAAAGGGTTGTTCAAGGGGCAATCTCACTTTTTTGGGTAATAATATTCATTCAATTACTTTGGATCTGCTGGAGGCAGATGATTCACTGAATGCCCCATATCTAAGCTGAGACTTCCTTTTCACTTGCAGTTATGAGGGTAGATATGGTTTCCCTTCAAAATTTGATTCAGATTACTATTATGCATTGGGTTATTTTGCAGCTGCTCTTCTTCATTCTGGAAAAATTGGATTGATTTCTTCGGTTTGTATTAATTTGTTTTACAATATCTTTTATCTATTTTAGTTATATTTTCGTTTTAAGGTTGACTGTTCACATTCCTTTAAGTTAGTATATTCAATTTTATCATAATCTTCTCCTTTTCAATCCTCCTAAAAAATCAGGTCATGTATTCATTATTATTGTGCTTATATAAAAAATAAAATTGTTGATGTAGGTAGGAAATTTAGATGCTCTAGTTGAACAATGGACCGTTGGTGGTACAACGTTGACTTCTTTGATGGATATTGAGAGAAAACATGGTAGGCTAGCTTCTTCTTTTATCCTTATAATGTATACAGATAATCACACTACAAACTAGTTTAGTGCATTATGTTAGAAACAGAGATGGAGAGAAATTGAATATTTCAGTGTATTCTGAATTGTGGTTGAAGTACAAATGAGTTTCTTATTTATACAAAAAAAGGGTTATGCAAGAAAAGAAATAAAAGAAATATAATCAAAATAATATAGCACTAACTATATACAATCAAATTAATCAGATATCTTAACAGATACTAACACGCTAACATTTCTCTCTCAAACTCTAGTGGGTACAGAGTGAACTAACTTGAGTTTGGAAACCAGAGTATGGAAGCGACCACGATGATGAGCTTTAGTGAACAAATTGGCTGGCTGGTCAATAGTTCCAATGGATATGAGACGAAGAGTACTATGAAGAAAGTGTTAACAAATGAAGTGACAATCAATTTCAATGTACTTGGTGCACTCATGAAAAACATCATTGTGAGCAATTTGAATAGTACTCTGATTATCACAATAGAGAACAGTAGAAAAGGACTAAAAGAAACCCAAATCATCAAGTAGTCAACGTAACAAGAGTATCTTAGAAACAATGTTGGCAAGAGCCTGATATTATGCTCCAATATTGGAAAAAGCAGTTAGAGTCTGTTTCTTACTTCGCCATGAAATAAGAGCATCACCAAGAAAGATGCAATAACCGGTAGTGGATCGGCAATCAGTGGGGTCTCTATCCCAGTCAGCATCAGAATAAGTTCGGAGGATCAATGAGGAGTTGGCAGAAAAATGAAGCCCATGAAACAAGGTGCCCTTCACATAGCGCATAATGGAGAACAACAACATAGTGAGTGGTGCACAAAGCTAACATGAATTGACTAACTAAATGAACAACATATGAAATATCTATGCGAGTAATAGTAAGATAAACCAAGCTACTAACTAACTGCTGATAGAGAGTAGGGTTATCAAGTATTGTACCATCCAGAGGTATGAATCTCACATTAGGCTCTAGAAGAGTTGATTCAGTGTGATTATCGGTGAGACCGGCTCGAGAGATAAAATCCAAGGCATATTTAGCTTGAGATAAGAAAAGACCATTAGCAGAGGAAAGAACTTCAAGACCCAGAGAGTAACTAAGAGGTCCAAGATTTTTCATCTCAAAATGTTGACTCAAGAACTGTTTAAGCTTAATAATATCAATTGAATTATCACCAGTAATAATCATGTCATCAACATAGAGAAGTAACATAAAAGCACCTCTATCAATTTTGTGAGTAAACAGAGCAGAATTATGAGCATTGGAGGAAAAATCAAACCGATTGATAGTGTTGTGAAACTTAGCAAACCAGGCTCAATGTGCTTGTTTGAGGTTATATAAAGGTCTTTCGAAGACGACAAACCTTATTTAGTGGACAAGTGTAACTACGAAGTGGACGTATATAAACTTCTTCTTCTAAGTCACCATTAAGAAAGACATTCTTCACATCCATCTGATTAAGAGTCAATTTTTGAGTGCTACAATAGAAAGGAGAGTATGAATTGAAGTGATGCGAGCAAAAAGTACAAAGGTCTCCTCATAATCAATGTCATATTCTTGAGTGAAACCTTTGGCAACCAAACGAGCCTTATAGCGCTCAATGAAGCCATCAAAATGAGTCTTGATCTTTAACACTCATTTACATCCCACAAGTGTCTTACCAGAAGGAGAATCAACAAGGTTCCAAGTATTATTATTCTCCAAAGCTTGTAACTCTTCTTGCATAGCATGTTGCCAATGAGGATCTGTGGAGGCTTCTTGATAGTAGTGAGGTTCATGTAAGTGACGCATGGTAGAAAAATAGTGATAATCACGAAGATAGGTAAGCTGAGTTCTTAACCTAGTTGGACGCTCAGACAGAAGAAGATATGCAATGATAAGTACAGGATCTACGTTTGGAACGATGTCATTGGAAGTGGTTGGAACATCATAAATGTTTGGGAGCTCACTGGAGGAATATGCATTAGAATCATTACGAAAGAGATCAACAAAGGATTTAGTGAAAAGAAGGGTCGAAGTGGGAAGGATGGACTTAATTGGGAGAGCGAGGAAAACATGGTTTCTTCTTAGAAGACAACATGACAGGAGATACGAATGCGTTGAGAGCTAGGATCCCAATAGCGATAACTCTTATGTTCAGTGTCATAACCAAGAAAGCAATATAGACGTGCTCAGGGCTCAAGTTTAGTGTAGTGTACTAATGGGGTTAAAGGAAAAAGAAACAACCACAACTAAAAACTTTAAGAGAGTTATAATCTAGAGAAATATGGTGGAGATGTTCAAAGGGAGATACATTACCTAAAACAGAGAAAGGAAGATGATTGATGACATAGATAGCGGTGAGAGCGACTTCACCCCAAGTACGTTCAGGACAAGAGGATGAGATGAGCATGGCTCGGACAGAGTCAAGGATATGATGATATTTTCTTTGAACACGACCATTTTGCTGAGAGGTACTAAGACAAAAAAACTCAGAGAGAGTACCTTATTTAATAAAAAATGTAAGAAGTTTTGAATCACGATATTCAGAAGCATTATTATGATAAAAAACTTTAATTATTTTCAGAATTGAGTTTTGATCATAGTAGCAAAATTAATGTTAACTTGAGGAAGTTCTGAACGATTTTTCATTAAATATATCCAAGTGAAATGAGAAAAATCATCAATAAATATCACAAAATATTGATTACCTTCGATAGTTGGTGTAGGGGCTTGACATAAGAATGCACAAGGCCAAAAGGAGATTTAGAAATAGAGATATTTTTACTAAAGAAAAGTGCAGGTTATTTAGCAGTTTGATAAGAAGTGCAGTCACAAGAATCATTATTAATCGAACCTAAAGCCCCTTGAGATATCGTAGCTTTCCTAGAGAACTATGAGCAAAAAGTTGGTGCCACAGCTAAAAGGAAGACGAGGTGGATGCTGCACAAAGATTTGAGGAAGAAGGAACATGAAGGTTGGTGAGCTTAAATAGTCTTCTAACTTTACATTCGACTTGTCCTATCCGTGAATCTTGCACATGACATCCAAAAGAAGAAAGGGTGGCTTCATAACCATGATCACACAATTGACCAACAAAAATAAGATTGAAGTTTATTTTGGGAATAAGATATACATAAGGTAAGCTAAGAGTGGGCAAAGAGACAAAACTCTTATAACTGACATTCATAAGAGTTCATCAACGATATATATGGAATGTGCAATGTCATTAACTTATAGGGATGAAAAAGACTAAGATGTGGACATCATATGGTTACAGTAAGCAGAATCAAAGCACCATCTAGTATTACTTGGTGTGGTTGATAAAGCAGGAGAAATATTACTAGAATTAGATAGTAAACACTTAAGGAGGGACACAATATCAGTGGTAGAAAAGGCAGTCTGAGGTATGGGTGGAGAAGTTGGGGACGCATTAGCAATAGTTGTAGCAGCAAGTATAAGCTTCGAGGAACTACAACAAGGTTGAGACCTGTTCTAATTAGACCTTGGAAGACATGTGGGTTACTTTTGAATCAAGTGTCCTAATTTCTTGCAATATTCACAACAATTGGAGGCAATTTGACCTTTCCTCATGCAATTATGACATTTTATGGTTGGACAATTAGGAAGTAAATGTCCATACTAATGATAGTGATGACATAACAATAAATCCTAATGTGTGGTGGATAACATATGAGTTATGGTAGCACGAGTATGGTGAGTATGGTGATGTCGTCAAGAGTACGATGATAGCGAGTAAGAGCACAATAGCTACTAGCAAGAGTATGGTGATGCCAACTAGAGTACGGCGATGTGAAACAGGAGTACAACCACTGCAGCAAGCGAGAGCACAGTGATGAAGTACCACGGTGGAGTACGAGAGCATAACGGCATAGTATTGTAAAGGAGTATGAAGGCAGAGTACGACAATGGAGCACGGCGGTGACGGAGTACTGGAACACAGTGGCAAAGTACGACAATGGGAGTACGACAAGGAGAAAAGCAAAAAATAACGGGAGCAACAAGAAGATTTTTGACAATGACCAAGAACCTAAGCTCTTGATACTATGTTAGAAATGGAAACAAAAAGAAATTGAATATTTTTGTATATTCCAAATTGTGTTTAAATTACAAAGGACTTATCTATTTATACAAAAAATGGGCTATACAATAAAAGAAATAAAATAAATACAATTAAAATAATATTACATTAATTATGTACAAATTAAATCAATTAGATATCCTAACATATTAACACACTAATAAATTATAGTTATTTAGTGCATCTATTTGCTTGATAACTCACCAGACATACCCTTGATTTAAAATCCATGATTACACTCTGCAGCCTCTGCCCATATATTCTGTTAAGTTTTCCAGTTTCCACTGCACCTAATGTTATGGGCAAAATACCGCAAAAAAAATAAAAGATTTACTGGTAAGAAACTAAGGATTTTTAGGTTAAGAACAATTTACCACTTGGTTGATTAAGTCAATAAGTGGTTGTTCATTAACCACTCTTTGAAGAACGTTAACTAATTAAACGGTTAATGTTCTTCAATATCAAGAGTTGATCCATTATTTAACACTGAATGATGTCTGTATTTGTAGAAAGCTATCGTCTGTGAACTTGAAACTATATCATCATATCGCCTTTTTAAGTTTTACAACTCTATTATTTTTCACAGGAAAGTTCAAGCCTGTAATTAAGAAGGCAATGGTGGAACTAGAAGGTAAGAGCTATTGTTCTGTTTAGTACGCAAAACAAAGTGGCGTTGATAAGTTACCTATTTTAACCCTAAACCACATGCAATTTCCCTTGAAACTTGAAAGGGCTACTTAAGATTGATAAGAGGTTTTGGCTGATGAAACTAATAGGTGCACCATTCAAAAAATTTGCATCCTTGCGTGATGATTGGGCCATTGAGAATAGATACTTCAGTCCAGGTTTGTTTAAGCATTTAGTTTCAGAATCTTTTATACTCTTTTGACTGATATGCTACAATGCTAACGCTAATTCTTATTGAAGATAATTATTTTGTTCTCCCATGGTTGTTTTCTTCAAAAGACAGGATAACTAGTTGAATTAATTTTATAATAACTTTAGCCTGTAACGAATGTTGGGATATTCTAATATGCTTCTATCATATCAAGAGCTAACTTATTGAAGATTTCAAATGGCTGACCTATACTGCTTCCTTTGAATCATCTTAACATGACAGAATATATATATTTTTACATTGTCTTTTGATCAGGTTCTATTCAATTTTCTGGGTCAAGAGCAAACGAGATTAATCACACTCTATTGCTAGAGCTCGGAGCACAAGCTTAGGAAGATTTCAAAATCTCAACTCAATTCATTATAATGATTTCCAATAAGAAATATGATTATGTGTTAATTCAATGGTCTAATTGTGAAATAGGACCATTATGGTGTATGAGTTATGACTAGTTTTATGAATAAAGGTGCAATAATAAGTGGGTATTCCCTCTTGATTGAGTTCTGGTTGCAACGGTGTTATGCTTTTGAGAGTTTAGCTCTTGTATGTATTTCTTTCTTTTGTCACCGAAAAAAGCCAAACTTTCAGTAGCTTTCACCCATGCAAAAGGATGCAAAGATATGCATTTGCTTTGTCAATTCAAATAATTGAGAAATAATAAACAAAAATTATAGTGAAGTATACATATTAAAATTTCACATTAATATTTCAGTAGTTCAATCTGATCTTTTTCCTTTTTTTTTTTGTAAAGAAGATGGTGCATTCATTCTTACTTTGTTTTTTTGGGTAAGCTACTTTAATCATTTTAAGAAACAAAAATGTTTAGTAGAAAAACAATAAATGAGTGTAGCTGGAAGCCTTAAACAAAGTTCAACGAGGTTGGTTGCATGTAGAGCCATCAAGAAGGTCAAAAAGCCCATAAGGCAAAAAGTCCACAGGACCAAGTGAGCTAAGACAGCCTATGAGGTAATCTACTACATTAAAAAAAATTAGTCTACCTATTAAATGGGCTGGCCCTAACCCATCCTGTGGGACAACCCACTAAAAAAAGATTGACGCACTTATTAATTGGCTGACCTTAGGTCATCCTAAGGGCTAACCCACTAAAAAAATTGTGAAGTTGATTTTATTACGAGAAAATGTTATTTACAAATTCTACTAATATTTTACATCAAGCAAACAAATAACCCTATAATATAAAGAATATTACAAATCGGCACCTGCTTAAGTTTCTCTTCCATTTTAATGAAAAGGGACATATTACCAACATAAGAATTTCTGCAACAAAAATATCACATTTGATAAAACTGTGAGGTGCAGCTAGACGGAATTGGCATTCTCTTTATACAAATTCATTATAAAGGGCCCCCGAAGATTTAAGAAATGGGCATATACTACAGATTGCTACATGCCATGATTATACTTCTGGAAGTGCAACACAAAAGCCTACTTCTGAAGTAATCAGCATGGTTCCAAACCTTGAAATTAAGCATATGCAGAAAACTAAACAATGAATTCATTCAAAACCAAGAGATCTGCCTTCTTTAGATACAACTAGGAAGGATCAAAATAATTACAGGTAAAACCACATACAAAATCGTAAGCATGGAGTAACAGCTGAATGAGTGTCATATTGTGAAATGTGAAAACCTGAAATGTGATTGCATGCAAAAGGAAATGTATCCAAGTCATTTAAGTATTTTAAATGCCAGAATGATAAAAAGATGAATTACTATACAACTCAAACTAACTAAACTATATTAATATCATAAACTAACTAATGTAAGTGCAACAATTCAAATAACTTAATCGATTAAATTGTATTAAATTGTACTTTATGAAAAGAATAGTTATTCTATAGTATGCATAAAACTGAATGTTTACATTCACAAGGCATATGGAGGAAGGAGTACATGTGTATATGAACATAAGAGATATGTTTATTAAACTTACTGCATTTTTATAGTTCTTGTACACTTTTTCCATCCCTGCAGCAAATTAGGAGGCATAGTTCCTGCTTCTACTTCCTTCCTGATTCCAGAAAGAAGCTATGCAAATAAACAATTAACGTGAAGAAGGAAAATCAATTTTTAGGATTAGATGCCCTTAACATAAATTATGATGAGATAATCAAGTGACTGAGGCATGGTATGGACTTACAGGATCCCATGCAAGGTGTTTGCTGAGAGATAAAACCATGATAATAATCTGCCATAATAAAGTCATACCAATCAAACTAAATTATTAAGTTTCAGTTCAGACTTAGACATAAAAAAGTAGATAATAAGCCCAACAACGACAGCAGCAAAGCCCACAAAGTACATCTAGTCAACCTGTAAAGCAAAATTAGCTCTAGAAATGTTAGCACACTTAACATGTGACTTACATCTTTTAGGATAATCTGGGTGGAAAAAAAAGAGATAGTAGAGGCTGCTGTCAGACCATCTTATGATCTGGCAAATATAGAAACTCACTTGTTTGAGCTTCCAGCCGAATCCTTGCTAATTTGTAAATCAATATTAGCTGCAAATTTAGAAACTTGATCACTATTACATATCATAAACAAATCTTATTTAACTATACGTAACAAAATTGAACCAAAAAAAAAAAACGAAATTCCATATATTAGAATTATATCATATAAAACCAGTCAAACTATTATAGAATTTCTAATTCCAATACAAATCACAAATGCAATTAGCAAAACAGTACTGAAAAACAACAACACATCAAATCAAAGCATTACAAAGTTCACTTTGTTACCAAATGGCCTTAAACTCAAGAGGAGGAGTGAATTGAGTTTATAAAATATTTTTACAAATCTTTCGTAAAATATTTGTTTATCAATTTTCGTTGAAGCTATTGGATAATTGAAGTGAATAGATAAATGAGATTGAATAATTCACTCACAAATTAAACAAGTCAAGATGAATAACATTCAAGCAAACATATAAAATAAATGCATAAAAGTAAAGAGATAGGGTTGAGAGAATCAAACACAATGATTTATCCTGACTCAGCCACCCCTTATGACCTACGTCCAGTTCTCAAGCGAACCACTCGAGATTTTCCACTAAACTTCAAGCTTGAACGGGTATTTGAAAACCTTTACAGATTAGAGCACTCAACAACACATTGTGGTACCTCACCCTTGTGCTTTGAGCCTCAAAACAAGGATGCCTCACCCTATACAACCTTTGAGGGATATCTCACCCTCTTTACACCTTTGAAGGATACCTCACCTTCTTCTCAACAAGGGATACCTCACCCTTTTTTACTAGAGGGATACCTCACCCTCTTTACAGAATAAACAAAGTGTTTGAATGATAGAAACTCTCTCAAAAAGTAGATTGATACAAATTGAAGCTCTAACAATGCCCCTTTTGAATATCTCAAGTTTTCTCACAAAAACAGGGCAAAAATGCTTTCTGGATTTGATTCTCGTATATGAGTGTTAGATTGATGTTCTAAATTGAAGTTCAACCCTTAAAGAAGTCCCAAGGCAAGTATTTATAAGTTGTTGGAAGAAAGGAGTCGTTGGGTTATTTTTAGCTAAGCATTAAATGCCATTAATATAGTCGTTGGACTCTGTCAGATTACTTGTAATCGATTACACAGCAAATGTAATTGATTACATTGTTGTTCCAACGTGTTCTTGGCTTTCTGGGCTTTGTGTAATCGATTACATTCTTGGCGTAATCGATTACAAGGCCTCTGACTTGCTTTGTAATCGATTACCATTTCTATGTAATCGATTACATACCTTCTTGAATGTGTTCTTGCCTTCCTGGGTTCAATGTAATCGATTACATTACTGGTGTAATCTATTACAAGGCCTTTGTTTGCTGTGTAATTGATTACAAACATCATGTAATCAATTACTTTGGCATTTGAACACATTTTTCAAGTCCAATTGAGTATGTAAGTCATTTCTAACACTTAGATCATTGGATTAAACATAAATGTCTTCATGAATATTGAATCCAAGATTAAAAATAACATTTCTTGAAAAACATGTTTAACTTTGAATTTATAAACTGATTTTGAAAACGATATTTGAAAAATCATTTAAGAATCATTGAGATACTTAAAGGGCATTTTACATTGATATTCTAAGAGTTATATCTAATATACCTCTTTTGATCTTAATCTTAATCTTTTGATCTTGGTCTTCTCTTTTGATCTTGATCTTCATCTTTGACTTTGTTATAATCAAAAACTCATTTGATATGCTTTAAGACATAAGCATTCACATTCTCTCCCTTTTTTATGATAACAAACTAAACATTCAATAGAAAGAGAAATATTTGTATTTATTTGATTATCAGATATTTAAGCGCAACTCTCCCCCGTAATGTATGCATGAGATAGAATATGTGAAAGCGCAAAACTCCTCCGTACACATGCAATATATTTCACTAATCTCTCCCCGTTGACATTATCAAAAAGAAGACATAAGTATTCAGATAAGATATAATCATTTAAAATTGTTCCAAGACATTCCAAACAACATTTGAGCATATAGTCCAATCAGATTATGATCCAAAACACATTATTGTGCAGTAAAATAACATATTATGCATCAAGATATCACATTATGCAGCAAAACAATATATTATGCATCAAAATAGCATATTATGCAGCAAGTTAATGTATTGTACGGCAGAATTAGATACATGATTGATCCATTATGACAAGTTCAAATATATTGATATTATACATGCTATTTCACATAAGAAGCATATTCATTTAGCATATGCAAGACATATAGAGATATTTTTCAATATGTTAAACTAGTGAAGCATAAAGTAAGTCTCCACTTAACCAAATGATACAAGTTCAAGCTTCTTGGAGACAAGGAGGACAGCTTGAAGTATTTTCTGGTTTTGTGCTTGGAGCAGCTACTTTTCAAGATATCCAAAGTCAATTCTTGGCCTTCAAGCACACCTACAACACACTTCAATTTTTGACTTTTGGTATCCAAATTTTCTTGGGTCCTTGTGTGTTAGTTTTTGGCAAAGTACCTTTGGGAACCCAAACCATTTTAGTTCCTAACTTGTTGATATTCTTCTTTACATTGCAAGTTGATGCACAATGCCCTTTCCTACCACAATGAAAGCATTTAATAAAGGGACTACTTGATGTACTTGATGAAACAAAAAAATTCTTGAGAAACTTTTGTTGTTTATTGGGATTATACCCCAAACCAGCATTTTGAAAAACACATGTTTGGTTCCCAAGTAATATGTTCAAATTATCTCTTCCAAAGGTAAATTTTGAAAAAGTGCTTTTCAAATCCTCAATCTCAATTTCAAATACTTTGCATGATGAGCAAGATAAGAGTGTAGATGCATTATCAAGTGATAAACATGTCATGCATAAAGAATTTGCATCAATCAATCCAAGAGTTTCATTTTCTAATTTCAAATCCTCAATTTCTTTATTTAAAATAGAAATTTGATTTTCAAATGAGAAAATTATTTTCTTAGATGATGAAACAAGCTTTGCAAGTCTTATAGATTCATTATGCAATTCTTCAAATGCATCTTGTAATTCATCATAGGAAGGGGAAGAGTTTGATTTAGACTTTGAGGATGTTACCTCCATGTTATCTCCATCTTCCTCTTCTCCTCTAACCATGAAACATAGATTGGCTTTCTCATTATCTGAGTTATCGGTTGAATTCATGTCATTATCATCCTAAGCTATGTAGGCTCTTCTTTCTTTTTTCTCCCTTGAGGATCTTTTATGATATTTTTTCACTTTACTTTGATAGATTGAGCACTCCATCTTCATGTGACCTAATTCTCCATATTCATAGCATTTAGGAGTGGATGAGGTTCCTTCCCCTTTGTGATAGACATTCTTTTGGGGAAAGGGAGGTCTTCTTTGAGCTTCACTCTTCTTGAAGAATCTTCTAAATTTTTTTACTAGTAGAGCAAGATTCTCCTCATCTATTTCCAAGCCATTTCCATCATCTTCATCATCATCATCGTCATTAATCATGGAGGAAGTGGCCTTGAAAGCTATTCCCTTCTTTTTCTTGTCAATCTCCTCACTTTGATTGAGTCTATTCAATTCCAATTCATGTTCTTGGAGCTTGCCAAAAAGTGTGGCTAAGGTCATGGTTGAGAGATTTCTTGACTCCGATATAGCCGTCACTTTAGGTTGCCAATGTCTGCTCAAATATCTCAACACTTTGTTAATAAGATCTTCATTAGGAAAAGTCTTTCCCAATGAAACAGGATGATTTACAATATGTGTAAAATGTTTTTGTATTTCTTGAATGCTTTCATTTTGGTTCATTCTAAAAAGCTCATACTCATGAGTGAGAGTATTGATCCTTGATCTTTTCACTTCACTAGTACCCTCATAGGTTACTTGTAAGGTATCCCACATTTCTTGGGCATTTTTACGATTTGACACCTTAAAGAATTCATCATACCCCAAGGATGTGATAATGATATTTTTGGCACTCAAATTATATTGGACCTTTTTCTTATCATCATTGGTCCATTCACTTCTTGGTGTATTAACCATTATATCATTAACAACTTTTGTGGGGATAAAAGGACCATTTTCAATAGCATCCCACACATCTAGGTCAATAACTTCAATAAAAATTTTTATTCTTTCTTTCCAATAAGCGTACTCATCCCCATTAAAAAATGGAGGTCTATAGATGGAAGAACTTTCTAAAAATTCATTTGAGGAGACTATCACTTTCTCTTGAAGCTGCTAAGCCCTTTACACAAGAGCCTAGCTTTGATACTACTTGTTACCAAATGGCCTCAAACTTAAGAAGAGGTGAATTGAGTTTATGAAATATTTTCGCAAATCTTTCGTAAAACGTTTATTTATCAATTTTCGTTGAAACTATTGGATAATTGAAGTGAATAGATAAATGAGATTGAATAATTCACTCACAAATTAAACAAGCCAAGATGAATAATATTCAAGCAAGCATATAAAATAAATGCACAAAAGTAAAGAGATAGGGTTGAGAGAATCAAATACAAGGATTTATTCTGGTTCAGCCACCCCTTGTGACCTACGTTCAGTCCTCAAGCGAACCACTTGAGATTTTTCACTAAACTTCAAGCTTGAGCGGGTGCTTGAAAACCTTTACAGATTAGAGCACTCAATAACATCTTGGGATACCTCACCTTTGTGCTTTGAGCCTCAAAACAGGAATGCCTCACCCTATACAATCTTTGAGGGATACCTCACCCTCTTTACACCTTTTAAGGATACCTCACCTTCTTCTCAACAAGGAATACTTCAACCTTTTTCACTAAAGGGATACCTCATCCTCTTTATAGAATAAACAAAGTGTTTGAATGATAGAAACTCTCTCAAAGAGTAGATTGATACAAATTGAAACTCTAACAATGCCCCTTTTGAATATCTCAAGTTTTCTCACAAAAACAGGGTAAAAATATTTTCTGGATTTAATTCTCGTATATGAGTGTTAGATTGATATTCTAAATTGAAGTTTAACCCTTAAAGAAGCCCCAAGGCAAGTATTTATAAGTTGTTGGAAGAAAAGAGTCGTTGGGTCTTTTTTAGCCAAGCATTAAATGCCATTAATATAGTCGTTGGACTCTGTCAGATTGATTATAATCGATTACACAGCAAATGTAATCGATTACATTGTTGTTCCAACGTGTTCTTGACTTTTTGGGCTCTGTGTAATCGATTACATTCTTGGTGTAATCGATTACAATGCCTCTGACTTGCTTTGTAGTCGATTACCATTTTCATGTAATCAATTACATACCTTCTTGAATGTGTTCTTGCCTTTCTGGGTTCAATGTAATCGATTACATTACTGGTGTAATCGATTACAAGGCCTCTGTTTGCTATGTAATCGAATACAAACATCATGTAATCGATTACTTTGGCCTTTGAACACATTTTTCAAGTCCAATTGAGTATGTAAGCCATTTCTAACACTTAGATCATTGGATTAAACATAAATGCCTTCATGAATATTAAATCCAAGATTAAAAATAACATTTCTTGAAAAACATGTTTAACTTTGAATTTATAAGTTGATTTTGAAAATGATATTTGGAAAATCATTTGAGAATCATTGAGATACTTAAATGACATTTTACATTGATATTCTAAGACCTATATCTAATATACCTCTTTTGATCTTAGTCTTTATCTTTTGATCTTGGTCTTCTCTTTTGATCTTGATCTTGATCTTCATCTTTGGCTTTGTTATCATCAAAAACCCATTTGATATGCTTCAAGACATAAGCATTCACACACTTAATTCCTTTCTAGTCTTCAAGTTCATCTTCTTGATGCACATTCGACTCCGCTGCTAATGTCTCGTGACCAAAAGCTTTACAATTATTTTCATCTAGAACAATTGAGAAAGAATTAGACAATCAATCCAAACATAATAAACCAATATTGCATATGGTTATAAAAAAAATGATACACATTAATACAAAGCATTACTATCAGGGTTCTAAACAAAATCATACAACCAATTTCTAGTGCAAATAAGCATTTGGACATGTTCGGAAAGAGTTGAACTTCTGTATCTTGTAAGAACACGTCCACCAATACTAAAAGCAAATTCTAATGCCACTAAAGTAATTGAAATGCTTAGCACATGTCGTGCCATGATAGAAAGTGTGGGAAATCTTTTTTTCATTTATTTTCCAATAGTTAAGCACATCAAAATCCTCACTGTCATCATAATCAACTTGTGGTTCGTCTAAATAAAGATTTAATTCACTCTTGCCAATGTTAGATTTTTTTAATTTCATTCTAAAACATTTTAAACTCCTGCAAGATATAATACATTAATCATCTTTGGCAAAACAAGAATGAAAGTAAAACAACAATGACTAAGTTAGCATTAAAAAACATACGCTGAATAATTTTGATCTCTTGGGCTTACTCCCTTCTCCACTTGACTTATGCAACATATTGAGTTCCTTGGATGATTGAGATTGAGAAACACTTGGTGCGTTGAAATTGCTTGTATATTCTCCATAAAGCTTCTTAAACTTCGCCCTCACATGTTTAACCTTATCTTAAGAGGTTGAAGGATCCAGCTTTGTGTAACAACAGTTTAAGAAATCAAGCTTCAAGCGCGGGTCAAGAATAGCTCCAGAAGCCAATATTACACTATACTCCTTCCAATATTTGTCAAATTTTCCTTTCATCCTCATAGACATGTCCCTTATTACCTGATCATCATTAGATAAGTTTTCTTTCAACATGTACTCAATCTTCCAAACTTGCATAAAATACAAGTTCAAGGTTGGGTAAGATGAACCAGAGATCATATTTGTAGTCTTATAAAATAGTTCTAAGAATTCACACATTTTCTCTCCCCCCCCCCTCAATTTTTCATCTAATAGACAATATTTGTAATTGGTATCTACCACTTGGAGAATATCAAATGCTTTTTCATATTTGATTACACTTTTGAGCATTAAATATGTTGAATTCTATCTAGTTGACACATCTAATCTTAAACCAATGCTTGTGTCAATGCCTGCTTCTTGCACACAATCATTGAATTTAATCATCCTCCTATCTAATCATCTCACATACTTAACACTCTCTTTGATTTTAAAGAGTGTATTACTGGCCACCTTCAAATTGTCTTGAACAATCAAATTAAGTATATAAGCAGAACAGCGGATATGGAAGAACTCACCATCACATAACAAATGATTCTGCAAACGAAGATGGTTTTTCAAAATATGTTGCATGTTATCATTTGCATAAGCATTGTCCAAAGTAATAGAAAATACTTTCTTATCAATTTCCCATTGCTTCAAGCAATCAAATGAAGTGGCTTCTAATTCAACTCCAGTGTGTGGATGCTTCATTCGACAAAAGTTAAGAATCTTACTAATTAATTTCTAGTTCTCATCAACAAAGCGAATAATTACATAAATGCAACCCTCAGTGGTAGATGTTGTCCACACATCACAAGTTAGACACACTCTATTAGGAATCCTAGACAAGACTAGCTTAAGTTTTTCCTTTTCTCTCATATAATTTTTTTAACATTAGACACAACAATATTCCTATAGTGCATCACAACATTAGGGTTCAAATAATTTACCCATTCTCTGATCTTTTCACACTCAACAAAATTAAAAGGAAGATCATGTTTAATTATGGCTTGTGCAAGCAAGTAGCGATGGGTCTTTTGATTGATCTTTGTCATGCTAGACTTTCCCTCTTGGTTAGGAAGAATGTCACCCACATCCACACTTAAATTTTAATACCTTTACAAACAGAGATATAACGACTTAAATGTGAAGTCCCATAATTATTTTTGGTCTTAAGATTTTTCCCAATTACATACTCACAATTATAATAATTGCACACAGCCTTTTCAATGTCATCTTTGTCTTTACCACTTTTTGTAAATAATTTCCAAATATTAGATATTTCTTTCTTAGTTGACTCAGTACTTGCAGACACTACAGGAGGATTTTCAAAAACAACTTCATCATCCATTTTGAGAGTCTTACTCAGAGACTCCATAATACAATTTTTTAACTCCTAGACATTAAAACAAACAAAAATATAAAAAAAGTCAGAACAAGCAAATGAAGTCAAGATGGGTAATTATAAAACACACAACATGGTAGATTATATCAACAAACACAAGTCAAATTAATATAGGATATGAAACTAAAAAGAAAAATATTCTATAGAATCTATAGAACAAAGAATCTATAGAATAAAAAGAAAATAAGAATATTTAATTAAATAAAAAATGGAATATATAGAGTATAATAATAAAATGAATAATCTATAAAAAGAATATGCACAAAATAATACCAATAAATTTCGTGTCAGTCACTTCATTTAAATCAACATAGCTATAGCCTTTCACATCATTTAGATGGGCATAATCAACACAAAATCCAAAACAGTGAATATTGGTACCTTAAAAGGGTGAGTCACTGAATTGCTTCTTGCTTGTTTCAAGTGATTACAAGACAGTTGTGTTATTCAAAAAATCATTGTGCACACCGTTTTCAGTCTATTTACTTCAGCAATTAACATCATTCACATGTTCATCCAAAAATAACATTAACTTCTAAGAATAAATAGTTTATTGGTACACTAGCCACTAGATGGAAATAACTAGTAATCCAAAAGGGTGAAGAAAAACTTAGAGTTCAAAATGATAGATACAGAGTCCAATGGAGGTAATTAATTAGTGAAGCATTTCTAATAACCAATAACCTAAAGTAAAGATAAGTTTACGTTAGGTACCTTTCCAAGCTCATAGAGTCTTGCCATTGCCTCATCTTTTAGAATCTGTGGAAACAAATCACCTTTATTTTCTAAATCTCTAGTTTCATTACCTAATCATTTCAAATAGGAGCTTAGCACATCCAAGGAACCATACCCAGTTAGCCATCAACAAGAGGGTAAAAAAGAAGAAGCTAATTTGTGAATTGTGATTCATGTTTCCTTTCCTTTTTTTTCTAAATTAAATTAAGCCAATATACACAATTTCTTAAAATAAATTACCAAACATATCCTAATTATCAGAAACAATATACTCAGTCATTGTATTTCTCCTGTGCTACTGCTAAATGCTAATTATCAAAATCTGGCCAACAAAAGAAGTAGCACATCCCTCTCCTACCAACATCCTACCCATTCTAAATGCAATTTGAAGTTTTGAATTCAGACATCCAAGTTAGAGTATTAAATTATTAGAGCATTGTAGTGAAGCATTTCGAATGTCACTTTCCTTTAACTCATCACTGTAAATGGAAAATCTTAATTTCAAATGTCATTGTAAATCCAATCCATGATTTTCTCATAATAGGTATTTCCAAGTTCCCAAATTGTAACCACAATGACATCAATTCCAGCATAAAAGTGTAATTTATCTAAATGGGGAAACAAAATATTGAACTGGGGACACTCAAAATTAATGGAAAACGAAAACAGATTACCACATTAGTGAAAATAACAAAAAAGGAACAATCATTAAGTGCTCACAAATGTAGTGTGAGTGAAAAGGATAAGGAAAAAGAACGAACCCCTTACCCTCATGAGATGGTGTGAAGTTCAATGATGTCAAACTCGGCGAGGAGTCGCCAATGACATGGCATCGGTGGAGGGTTGAAGAACTGACATGCGAAGGTGGATGCGTCGGGGAGTTAATGACGACGAGTCAACGACGGTGCTGAATGGATCGTTTGGTGGGTCATCAACGAGATTAGGTGTGCGTTTGGGATAACCATGAAAATTTGAGTATTTCAATAATCGATTATTGTATAAAAGTTTTTTGTTATAATCGATTATAATTGAATCAGTTTTATGTTTGGATACGTTAGCTGAAAAGTGATTTTAAGCTAATCTGTTTCGTTTAGATGGTATAAAAAAGAATTATTTTTATGCATTACATTATCAAAATATGTATAGAATAATTAAAAAGGTTATTTGATTGAGGACAAAATAGTATTTACATCTCAAAATGTAAGGAATAATTTATAAGTTAGAATCATAAGTTTCAATTTTAACATTATAAAAAAAATTATAATACATTGAATTTTATGTAAAAATTAAAGTTAATTTTGACAAACATATTATGACATTGTTGAAATAACTTTTTTTTCAAAAAAAGCTAAAAAAACCTAATCTAATCCGAACCAAACAAGCCCTAAGTTTTCTAATTTGAGATTAGAATTTTCTGATTTAGAATTAAGATTTAGAATCTGAGTTACATGTGAATTTGGTAGGTCAATCCCATCTTGACCCACAATTTAATGAATTAAGGATTGAAAAAACCCCATCACATAAGGGCTTAAAAAAATAAGTTAAATATAGAAATTTACTAGACTGTCCGTAGAGCCATAAACCCATTTTGATAGTAGTAGCTACATGCAATAGTGAAATAGCCCACCTGTTATGGAAACAAACTTGACTGCTAGTGCACTAGTGATTGGTAAATAACACAAAGAATAGATTAGATCTTATAAAGTGAGTCCTTACTTTACAAAATGAATACATGCAAAAGCATAATAAATTATCATATTTATTGGAATTTATTCTCTTGATTTCTTAATTAAAGGTTGAGATTCCCTACTTTTTCTTCTAAAATAAATTTCTTATAATAGAGTAACTAAATTTGAAAATAAAAATGATAAAAATCACTAAGGGTGTAAATTAGTTCGGATAATCGACTAACCCGATCAATTCAAACCAAACCAATTAAATTGGTTCGGTTTGGTTTGGGTCGATTGATTGGTTCGGGTAAAATTCAAACCAATTAAAGCTTAATTGGTTCGGTTCTCGGATTTGAAATTTCAAAATCGAACCAAACCGAACCAAACCAAACCATATATTTATATATTTTATTTTTAAAAAAAATTATGCTACAACATTTTTTGGCTACTACTTGTTTTTTTTTTTATTTTTTGTAATACTTTCTCAATTTTCAACCCCTAAAACGTCGTTTTCATTCAACACAGAAGACTAGAAAACTCCTCTGTCAAAATATTCGATTTTGTTCACCGGTACTATAGTTTTGGCCAGGAATATGCTATCAGGTGTTGTTCCAAAAACTCTTAGAGAAGTGAGAGGCTTGAAAACTTTGGATTTTTCCTTCAACCAACTCTCTGGATCCATTCCTATTGAACTTCAAAATCTACATGTCATTCAACTTTTGAACCTCTCTTATAATAATTTAGAAGGAGCCATTCTTAATGGTGGAGTTTTCCAAAATCTTTCTGTTGTCCATTTAGAAGGTAATAAAAAACTTTTTTTGTATTTTGCATGTGAACTTCATGGCCATAAAAGAAGGCATGTCAGACATTACATCATCATAGCCACAGTGATAACACTGATACTATGTCTGACAATTTGCTTGCTACTATACATAAAGAACAGAAAAGTGAAAGTAACAGCAACAACATCATCTAAACTTGGAAGTTTGGAAACAATGAATTGACTTTAAATGCTCTAATATTGACTTTAAAAACAATGAATTTCTAACTCTAGTTTATGAGCACTTAAGTAATGGGAGCTTGAAAGATTGGATTAAGGAGAAGAGAAAGTATGCAGATGAAAATGAGTTGAACCTTATGGAGAGACTAAATATAGATATTGATGCTGCTTGTGCATTGGATTACCTACACAATAATAGTAAAGTTCCTATTGTGCATTGTGATTTAAAACCCAACAACATTCTCTTGGATGAAAATATGATTGCAAAGGTTGGAGACTTTGGATTCGCTAAGTTGCTGATTCAAAGTTCAACTAATCAAGTCTCCATTAGCTTCATTCATGTCCTTAAGAGTTCAATTGGTTACATATATACATCCAAGTTAGTAGCCTCACAACTTTCTCTTAATTGAATAATAATAATATACAACTTGCCAAGCTAAATCTCTCTTGAAGATTTTTTTAACTTATTCAAATATAATTTCTTAATACAAATATCAACATGTTTCTTTGTTCCCTCTTTATGAACATTTTAATACATATTCTGAAATATGAAATAATTATTAATGTTAAAATCAATAAGTTTGATTCTATTTCTAAATTTTTTTCATAGGTTTATTATGTATTTTTTTTGTTATGAAAAGTTAATTATTTAGTTAATTTTTATATTAAAAAAATAGTCAATTCGATCATCCAAACCAAACCAATCCATAGATGTTCGGTTCGGTTTGATTCAGATTTAGTTATCAAAAAATACAAAAACTGAATCAAACTAAACCAATTGATTTTGATTAGTTCTGATTTATTTTCTCTCAAAAATTAAACCAAATCACTCACTTACACCCCTAAAAATCACCATTGCCTGCCATGTTTTCTAATTTAAGCGTAAGAATTTTTTTGGTAATAAAAAAAGGATTATGCGGATACTTATTAAAAATTAAAGATAATTTTTTTTATTAAAAAATAAATTTTTTGAATTTATAATATATTAAATGTATCACTTTTAATAAACAACTTCATTATTCGCCTAATTTTTATACTCAACTTTTTTTTGACTTATTTACAAATTCATATTATATTTCGCAGAAATGTTACAGTCACATATAACTTAATTTGATCTTTGTCTCATATGAATATACAATACTTAATTTTTTTTAACTCATTCATAAATTTATTTTATATTCTAAAAATATTAAAATTATATACCACTTAATTTAATATATATCTCTTACAAATATATGATAAATATATATATTTGAGTTAGATAAAAAACATTTTTCTTTAATAAAATCTTTCTATCTTTTCAGTGTTTTACAAAATCCCAAAAAAAAAATTGCACAGTGAAGTGAACATGTTATTCAACAGTTCTTATTTTATATAAAAAATAAAAAAAAGGGGCCTAAACTAATAATTGTACACTCAATTCCAAAATCTGGCGTGATGACTGTTTTACCCTTATCCATAATCAAAATCTACAAATTTATCCCAACCCTTATAAGGGTTCATCTTGATGGTGCTCCTGCTCGCTGCCGCTGCCACTGCCAGCCTCCACCGCGTGCTGCCAGAATCTCCATCCTCAGCCAACTACAGGTGAGTTTCTTCCTTTCTTCTTTGTATCCAATGGGTCAACCTTCACTTCTGTGTGTGTGTGTGTGTGTGTGTTTCGGGTGCCATGGGAATGAGTGTGTGCAGATGATGGGGTTTGTTTAGACCAATAATTTTGGGTCTTTTTTCATTTGGGTGTTTGCCTGTTTGGAACTTGAAAGAATCATAGGAAACTGGTTATGGTTATGAACCTTAAACTGATAGAAATTCGCAACAAAATTAGCTGAAGTGAAGTGCCTTATCTGGTCATGCGATAATTTAGTGTATCATCATGACTTAGTTCCAACTTAAACTTCAAATTTGTTTCCTCTTGGACACCCCAAAGCCTTGATTGTTGATATTAATATTTGGTATCATCAATATCACCCAAGTTTCTAGAATGAGGTTTATCTGGGTCATCATTTTTCTTCCGGGTATAAAGCCCTTGCTAAATTGTATTTTATATTGCAGTGTTTTGACATATGTAGATATGCATTAGTCTCTTCGAATATATGTAAGAAGAAATGCAATTAAAGAGGATATTGGTTATACACATAAAACAAAAAAAAACAAAAAAATTGACTTGCTATAAGAACTTGGGGCTTTGGTTTTGCTATTTGATTTGACAAGGTGATTGTTTTTCTGCTTTTTAAGAGTTGTGATGACCTTTCTTCCTTGTCGTGGTATTTATTTTTTGGAGAGTATGGCTTGGCTGTTTAATCATTAGCATTATACTTCATCTGATATATTATGAGTAAGTTAGTTGACCTTATATACTTGATTACCAAATTATTTTTCTGTTCAGGTTTCTATGTTATAAGCAAGGAGGTTTTCTAAATGGCTGCTAGTCTGTCCTTCATTTTTATATTTCCATATATCTTTGTAATTGTTTAACCAGTCTCCAATGTGAGTTCTGGTATAGAAGCTAGTATTTTATCCAGTTGTTTCCTAAAATTTTCTGTTCTGCTAGCATCAATTAATTTAGAACATTTGGTTGAAAATTTTGATTCTTTTCCCATCTCAACTGCTTGCCTTCCAATTTTATATAAATTTATAGTTATCTATTTTATACATAATTATAAAATTTGGCAATCTAGTTAGAAAGTAAAAAATTATATTCACTTGATTTATTCTTATTGCCGTTCTGACATCAAGTTGAAGGCATGAATGCATTCAAGGCATACAAGGCCTGTGTCCCAATTGCTTGGAGCCCCAATCTCTATATAACTCTGGTGAGGGGCATTCCTGGGACCAGGAGGCTCCATAGGCGCACTTTGGAAGCACTACGTCTGCGCAAATGCAATCGAACTGTCATGCGATGGAACACACCTACTGTTAGGGGAATGCTCCAACAGGTTTTAACACTAGCTCTACACAAGTCCTTTCTGCTTGAAATCCGTAGTCTTCTTGTATGCTAACTTTGGTAAACTTTGTAATCTGTATAGGTCAAGAGGTTAGTTGTTATTGAGACAGAGGAGATGTACAAGGCCCGCAAACAGAAGGAGGAAGCCCACCGAGCTCTACGTCCTCCGTTGGTCATAAATCACCAACCTGCTTCAGCTATTGGTTCTTTATAATAGTTTGCTGTGTTTTTAAAGATATTATCTTCTTACTACAAAAACTATCAAATATCAAAGTTAAAAGCTGTGGTTTGGTTACCAAATGCGTCAAATGGATCAATTCTTGCTTTGAAGTTCGTGTTTTAGTTTAAATCTGTAATTTTGTAGTGTTTTCAACTGATAACATCAGTCAAATTTTGGCCTCTGCTTATGAAACCAGGCTGTCAAGGGGTCTTTTATTTATATCTTCAGTTTGGGAATAATTTGTTCTATAAATGTTTGTTTCTTTTGAAAACATAACTTACAACCGGAGGACGGGTACTTCATAATATTTGTCGTACCTGTGTCGGATATGTATTTGTATCTGTATCAGATACTCGGATACTTGATAAATGTTAATTTAATTTTTTAACAAAAGTCATATCTTCGTATCATATCCGTATCGTATTCGATATCCGTATTCATGCATCATAGCTTGCAATTTATTTGGGGTTTTATATATGTCAATACTTAATAGTACATAACAATTGATCTAGTTAAATAGAATGTTCTGCAAATCACCCAAAATTATCAAACATGGGCCATGATATTTAGTTCTTGCACACCATGTATAGGGCCAAATAAACTGAGAATTTTTTTGAAACTATATCCTATGCTTCTTCCTTTTCATTAGCTCCAATTATCACATCATTTGCACTCACAAGCTCTTTTTCTTCACTGTCATTAGACTTTATGTTGTGCTGAACTTTGTACTGATGTCTCATTGCTAAGACAAGAAAAAGTATAAAATTCAGTACTCCCAGCACAGCAAGTAGCCAATAAAAGTAATCTAACCTACCATTGTTCAGATTGCTCCTGAGCCATCTTTTCTTACTTACTTTGTCCACGATTGACACCAATAAGCTACTGACAAAGTAACCCATTGAGAGGGTAGTTAGGAAAAGTCCAGTGCTCATAGATTTCATCCTCTCTGGTGCCTCCCTGATGAAAAATTCCAGTTGTCCAACATAGGCAAATGCTTCCCCTGCACCCACTAGAAAAAACTGAGGGACCAGCCAGAAAGCACTTAGTGTAGTATGATTTTTGACTGCACTCTCCCTCCTTTCTTTCTCAACAATGGCAGAAACCACCATGGCAAGGACAGAAAAACCTAGTCCGATTCCAATCCTCTGAAGACTTGTGAGCCCTTGGACATTGTGGGTGAGTTTCCGAGCTAAGGGCACAATGAGCTTCTCATTTAGGGAAGTAAAGAGGAGAATGGTGATGATGAGAAAAGCTGATAGAGATCCTGATGGGACAACTAAAGATCCAACTTTTCTGTTCATGACTGTAGCTTGCTCAATGGTGAAGGTATTCATCTGAGAATAGATTGTCCAAAAGAGGATACATGTAGACCAAATGGGAATAAGCTTGATTACCATTTTAACCTCCTCAACCTGGGTCACTGTGGAAACTATCCATGGATTGTTCTTTCCATCCTTTGAGCAGTTTTCATCTAGGATTGCAGCTTTGTCAAGGAACCTATCATACAAAATGGCATGCAGTGAAAATACCTGTTAGCCTGTGCTTATGTGAAATCCTTGTAGCACTCCCTGTATCGCTACTTATACAACCCTTAAAAGTTCATAAGCATACACACTTGTATATATGAAGTTATTGGTGGTCCATTTGAACTTGGATAAACTCACCCACATAATTGTGAAATATTTATACCAATACCAAAAAAATTAAAGTAGTTGCAGAAAGAGTCTAGTTGAAGTTTAGATTATTCTAATTGAATTTAAATGTTATCTTATAAGTAGGTGTGAAAACGTAGTGTGCATTTGTTTGTGTGCAAATAAGTTTGTGTCTACATTTTTTTTAAATTTTTTTATTCAAATTTCTTTTTGATGTGTTTGATAGACTGCATATCAAAGTAATGTAAAATTTGTCCTTTTCTAAAAAGACAACATAAAAAAACAAAAAAAACACTTTAACTGAAAAGAAAAGGAAAACTTTTTAATTTTAATAATCCCGTGATAGTAATCACTCTCAGAACTACAAAAAAATATCAGAAAAGCTTTGTAATTGGTGTGCAATAATTGAAGAATAATACAACCATGAGAAATTCTTTTCTCCGGGCAATAATTCCACAAAACATCACCGCCATCTAAATTATAGGAACCCCACTAACTATGCATGTCCCATCAATTTTATGCTGTATGATCCTCTTGGTTCCTCCAGGAAGACACAAGAAATTTTCATATAACCATGCTTAAATTAATCCTATTCAGTCATTGCTTTAAGAGGAAGATAGTTACCTGAACGTCTCTGTATGTGGGACCTTGGCTCCAAGGTAACCATTGAGAAAGCTTGGTTGTGAAGGGATAGGAAGACTCCTCTTCTTCCAAGCCAAAATTAATACCCTCCATATAACTGTTAAAGGGCTCCCTTGAGGCCTCTTGAATCGATAGAATGGCGTACCACAAAGCAACACAGCACCCGCAACCAACATTGTCCCTGCTGAAATTCCATATCCCCACCCTCTTCCTATATTATCTTGCACATACACCAGCACTACCACAGCAAATAAGGACCCAATACTGATAAAGAAGTAGAATCTATTGAAGAAAAAGATCATCTTCTTTTCCTCCTCGGGGTCTGTTATATCAAACTGATCAGATCCAAAGCCTGAGACATTGGATTTTATTCCTCCACCACCCACAGCTATGGTATAAAGTGCTACAAATAGCAGAGCCAACTGTTTGCCACTGGCCTCAATGCACTCATGGTGTTGTCTTCTGACACCACTGCATGGAGGGGGCCTCATGGTAGGAATACTTGTAGCCACAGTTAACAAACACACTCCCTGGTGCAAGAGAAGTGACAAGAGAACTAGTTGGTGACTGCTTGTATAGCTAATAAAGTGTTCTATGTTATTTATACAAATTTGTAATTGAATCACTGGGGAGAAGCTAAGGGTGTTTGGCGAAGGGAGAAAATTGGTTACTGTAGTGTGCTTATAAACCAAAGAAAAATGCTTATGCACATCCCTTAGCCTCACATCACCTCACATTTGAGTGAGGTTGCAAAATCAGAGTATAAATGTGCAGAAAATAAGGTGGGATCAGATGTAATCAGATGGTAAAAACTATACAAATGTGAGGTGATATGTGTTTAGCATTATTTTAAACCAAAAGTGAAAACAACTAAGTGAGAGATTTGTATCTACATATTCAAAGCTTGAGATTTACCACAGCAGCTATGGTTGCAGATATAGCAACAGTCAGGTATCTGCCAAGTTTGGCATCAGCTAGGAAGCCACCAAGGAGGCCAAGCAGGTTGAGAGTTCCCAGAACATTGGTCACTATGGTGGCTGATTTAGCTGATGGGAGATTCAAAACTCCAACCAAGTAGGTCACTATGTTCATGGATATGCCCATAACACATATTCTTTCTGCAAGTTCAGCACCTGCATAAGAAAAAGTATATATGTATTGGATCCAAATAAGAGTCCCTAAGTTCAACCTTGAAATATGACTCAAATTTCTATGGATTGAGAAGTACTTAAGATGAGCCCTGCTGCTAGCCATCCTCCAGTTTTTGACTTGTCAGCCGGGTGACCTCGAAAATCCACTGCAGCAATGTCTTCTGCACCTTCTTTCTCACCGTGACTTGCAACCAGAACCTATAAAATTGTGGTTGCAGAAAGACAAAACCATTAAGGCATTGACAAAGTTTGAGCTTTGAACAATTACACGAATTCTTGAAGATGAAGTTAATACCATGTTTGATCTTTTGTTGGACAGATAACTAAGGAGCGCTTGATAATGTGTTTCAGCTCCAAGGCCTGCGAAATACAAGTGATGTGGAAATGCAGAGTTAGCTATGCCATGGTAAGGAGTTTGATAAGATGTTGGCTCCCAAGAGGAGATGTGATGAGTGTCCTAAAGTGCTGAATCTGCAAGTTTGTGCCCGTATGTTTTGGAGTTATATAGGCTATAGTTGTGTGGCTAAGGCCGTACGTGCCTAATGAAAACAAGCATTGGAAAGTGATAGGACTTGCATTCCTAATTTTGCTCCTAACTTGCCATCATGAAGTCACAGTCGTAATGAACAATAGGAAAAGAAAAGCATCTACAAATCTATGTTGTATTTCTGTACCTTATGCTTGATGAAGTAATGATAATGATGAACAACTGAATGAAAGTGCATAGAATCTACGGCTGACAAAATACGACCTTTCTAATTCTATATGGTAGATTTAGGCAGGTTTATTTATTGCATCAGCAAATTTTAATAAAGTAGTTATTATTGAAAAGCGTTGGTCTATTTGTTTATGTTTAACCAACATCAAATGTTCACTTAGAGGAAGAAAGAAATTGAAGCGTTTTGGAAAAGCGCATTGGTATACATGTAAACATCTATTGGCGTTAGACACTATCAAAAACTAACAGGTTCTGTATTACCTAAAAAGCTTTTTACTGAAAACATTTACCGCCTTTCTAATCTGACATGAAGCTTTTCCTAAAATACTCTTAACTAAAAGTTCTTTTAAAATTAAAAATCTTCGCTAATCACTCTGATGTCTAACTGAAAATTCAATATTTGTTGGAACTCTTTAAATTTATAACAACATACTTTGAAACCAACATAATAATGCATCAAACCACACTTTTATCACTAGTTGAATTGAATAATTTGAGCAAGTCATGCTTAGACGATGTTGATTCTCTGTCGCTTTTCCTGTTGTCAAAATTAATAGATCTTGTTTAGTGGACGGAAAAAAAAAGACTTGTTTAAAATTCTGCATTTTTCACATTTTATTTTAAAAGCAGAAAAATTAGAGTTCCATAAGCCTTTTTTTTTTGGGTAAAGTATCCGTAAGCTATTTTTTTATATATGATATATAACCTATTTTTCTCAAAAAATAAAATATACTGTAGATTGTTCATAATAGAATAATTACAATAAAAATATAATAACGAACTGAAATACAACCGATCAAAGAATGTTACATTCTTGTTTTTCATAATAAAGAATGTAAAATTAATAATAATAATTTATTTAAGACAAAGAAAACCATATATCTTGTCATCATTATAAGCTCTTTTCCTTTTTTTTTTTTTGCGTGGCAATCACCACAAAATAAAAGAGTTTAAAAGTAGGAATAGGATAAATCCAAGTTAAGCGTAACCAAGTCAGAAAGTGGCAGCAGAAGAACGTCTACAAGATTCTTGGACAACTCATCTATATTATTCGAAGATATACTAATTACGTAACCCTAAATATCTCTTTAACTATCTTTGGGTGAGAATTTCTCTTGGACTTTTATCTATGTTTTATTAATGACTTTTTTTAATGTTATTTTTATAACAAAAAGTTTAAAAGAAAATTTTAGCTTGAAGTCTTGTCCTGCTCTTAAATTGAGGCAATCATCTTTCACGGTTAAATTTTCTTTAAAAAAAAAAGAATACTTTACTTTTTATATTATTATTTTTAATTAATTTTAAACTAACTAAAAATAATTTTACTATTTATTGTTTCTTTAAAAAATAAAGAACCATGATCTCTTGTTTATATTTTTAAATTTTTCTTTATCAATTTTTTTATTTTGCAAAATATTTTATTATTTATTTAATATTAATATGTTAATAAATAGACAATAGCCGACGAGCCTCGATGGTTGGCATATGGTGTCGTTGTGCTCCGTGAGAGGGGGTTCAAATCACCCCAATGGCACTCTCTGTTTCATTTTTCAAAGGACAAAAATTACGTTTATTTTTTATATTTATTATATTTATTTTATCAATTAAATTATGATATATATATATATATTTAAAATAATAATCAAAAATTATTATTAAATACATATCATAATTTAATTAATAAAATAAATATAATAAACATATCAAACGAACTTAATTTTGTCCTTTCTTAAAATTTCAATTCAAACTCTCCCGTAAGGATTTGCCAAGAAATCACCATATGCAACGTCTCAAGTCTCATTCGTAAGTGTTATAGGTCCCATCCATCGGAGTGTATGGAAGAGGATGAATGAAATCTAAGCTGTTGCACAAATGAACACACGTACCAAGTCAAGCAAATTAGAATTTCTCTTACATTTGTCATTTTCGATGTTTCTAAAAATGGCCAAAAATGGTAGTACCACTTAGGTAATTTCGTGGCCCAATGGAACTTCAAATTGGCTCCCATTATCTGACACAGATGATGAACTTGTCTTTTCACTTCCTTTCATGAATACGTCTTTCTTTCTTTCTTTTTTTCTGGTACATTCATAATGTATCCATTTTTTATACACTATTTTTATTTGTTTAATTTTTATATTTTAATTTTTTTAATTTATTCATAAATTTATATTATATTCTGTAAAAAATATTATAATTAGATATAATATAATTTAATATTTATCTCATGATAAAAATTATAGATATTTTTATTAGAGAAAAAACATTTTCCTCTTTTATATGTATTGACCCACACGTACAAACATATATGGATTTACAAATCTACAAAGTAAAATTTATTGGGTGATATATGCAACTTGCTTACCTTGTTGGAAGAGCTAAGGCTTTTTTGAGTAAAATATTTTTAGTGTTAAATTTATTTATTAAATTATTATTTTTTAGAAAATATTTATTAAAATATTATTATTTTTTATATGTTAAAATATTTTATTATTTATTGGGTCACGAAAGATGTGCCACAACGTTAGATGTATATACTTAGGATACGTCAATACGCCTGCCACATTTCCTGTTGTCGCGATCTTGATCGCGGTGAAAATAAAGCAATTCATGAGATTTTAGAAAATGAAAATGGAGTCATCATTAATTTTATTTTAATTTAGGAAAAATTAAAAAACTTTTCTTTCAAAATAGTTTTTGGAACTAGATTGGATTCGAGAGTCGGTTATGGATAGAAAATGGCGGAAACTTAATCCCACAGCACCCTAACAAACTCGTTCTAAAAAGGTATCTTAAGTTAATTGTGTAAATTCTTAACAATCCTTGAAAATATTTAATTTATCCCTTTTGTAAAATATTGTAACTATCTATAAAAAAATTACAAAATTATGAAAATTTAATTTTGACTTGACAGAAATGAAATTATGCTCCTACGTATCTCCTGGTACAATTGGAACTCAAAGTCACGTAGTTCTCTAGAAAATGATTGTGAGTTAGTTGTTTTTAATTTTGAAAAGATTTTTGTTTTGAAAAGAGATTTTATTTGAAAACAAATCCATTATTGCACGGTGTTCAAGTTAGTATCAGGCTACTCAATAATGTATCAGGAACTCTTATGATCCAAATGACATTGAAGATAGCATCCGCTATTCAATCATCATTATTGGTCACTGCATTGATTAAAAACTCTTTTTTTATCATTTTTTTAAAAAAAGAGAATGCACAATGACAAACAAGTAAACACTGTTTTTCATGAGTCAAGTAAATACAAAAAAAGAAAAAAATATAAGCATCACAAATCGAATAACTCAAAACAAATTTTGTTTTTATTTTTAAACAAATTTCAGATTATTTTCATTTTCATTTTATTTGTTTTTTATTTTTTTATTTATTTTTTCTTCTTTTCATTAGCCACAAAAGCACAATATAAAACATACCATTTTACAGTTTCCAGTCGCATTGGTCACCGCCAACAACATTGTTCACCTCTCTCACCCTAAATAAAGCAGCTTATGTTACAAATATTTGGCACTGTTCACCTCTGACTAACCACCATCCGTCGGTCACCACTTTTTTTTCAGTTAAGCCAACTGTTCAGCGCTTCATTTTTAAGTTACTTTTAAGCTTGAAAGCATTGAAAAATAAAATAAAATATAAATTTATAAATAAATATAAACAGTCGACCTAATAAAAATAGTATCGTTTAAAATTGTACTAAATAAAAAACAGCTTTTTTATCACTTTTTTCATAAATAATTATACATAATGAAAATTTTACAACAACATTTTCACCTTTTGTGTGTGTAACTATTACTAACTTTTTTTTTTTTTTTTAAATCATTTTTTTAAGTTATATAAGTGTTAATAATATCAATTAAAATAATATCGCTTAAAATTGTACTAATTATTTTTTATAAAAAATACATAATGAAAATTCTAAATATTTTATTGTGTGTAAATATTTTATTAAAATCAGTAGAGTTTTTTATATAATAAAAATATAAACTAAATAGTTTTAACCGATATTATTTACACGATTATATAACTTAAAAATAAACAATATAACTTGAAAAAATGTGTGGTGGCCTAAAACAAGAATGACGAGTGATGGACGACATGACAGATAATAACAGTGATGGTGGCGATGTTGTGTAAAAAAAAACATAAACAAAAAAAAGAAACCTGCACAAAATAAAAGAAACTTGCTCAAAAAAAAAATATGCTATTACAAGTAAATTAGAGGATGTACTATACACCCTAACATAGTAGGGTGTATAATAGCAATGATCATGATATACTATCTTAAAACATCTTGTAATAATTTTATTAATATTTAATAAAGAAAATATTAATTAAAAAATATATTTAATAAAAATATTAAATGAAAAATAATATATATTTAATATTCTAAAAGCAAAAAAAAATTCTTTATATTATTAGTAGAAAGATTATTATTAAAAGAAATGGTTAAGAGGATATAAAGTTATAAAAACGTTAACTCAAAATGTATTTATCTTCTTTAAGTAATTAGAATCATTTAATAAATAACATGAAATACTTTATAACCAGTGTCCTAAGCAAGACCCTTAAGAATTTTATAATTTTACTTTTGCGTATATACAAACGGAGTCACTCAAATATATTAAATTCAATTTATTTTTTAGAACAATTGAATTTGATTTTAATTTTAATGGTTTATCAATTTAAATCATTAAAACTATTTGAATAGAAAATATTTGTCGCCCACAAAATATTAGGCATAGTGATAAGTGAATTATGCTCCCAATGGAGGACAAATGTTCAAGTCTTAGAAGTTAGAAACCACACTTGTGAGAAAGACCTAACAACATTGCTTTGTACCCAAATGGATTAGTCAATTCAAATCATTTTAATTTGAAAAGGCGCTAGTTGTACATCTTGGTGGCTCACATCTCTTACATTTGGGAGTATGTAACAAAATTATAGTATAAATGTGTAGAAAATAAAATGAAACTAATTGTTTTACATATTCTAAGTAAAAGTAAAAAACTAAAATTACTAAAATGTCAACAAAGGCTAGCACACTTGGTGAACCTTCAACTCATAATAACTACATTACTTGAATATAAATTTTAGAATATTCTGACTTTAAAATAGGGAAAGCTTTCCTTCACCCAAAACTTTTTACGTGTTAAGAAAAATTACTAAAATAAAATAAATTCAATTCATACTATTATGTTCAAAATATGAAAAATAATTTATAAATCAATTTAATTCTAAATATAAAATTTAATTTTTAAATCAAATCAAATTCATATTTTAATGATTTCAAACTCAATGTTTTATGAATCTTGAATTTTAAGATCTTTATATTTAGAACAAGATCTGTATGTTTCAGTTTGGCCTTTTAATTGCATTTTAATCTACTATCCCCTTCCTTATACCAACTCTTTTACAATTTTTATAACTAGAAAAAAAATCCATACTTAATTTTGACGACAACTACATATTTCCTTGTTAACTTTACCTAAATGACTTAGTTTGTACTAAAATACTTGTAATGTTGCGTAATTATGGGGAATGGAATGGATATTCTCATATGATTTTTCACGAGACAAGATCATATGAATAAGAAAAATAAAAACAAAGGTTATAAATTTTTTTTATCAGTTTTAACTAGGCTCCACTAATAAAATCTCTATGTTTGTATTTCTCCTCCACATAACCTTGTCATATGAAAAACTACATGAGAAGATTTATTCCTGCAATGATATTATTTGCTTGCTTGTAATTAGTTTGTATTTGCATCGTAACATTGAACAGCTTAGCAATTAGCACCAATTTGATCATTTACTACAAAAAATTTATTAATAAAAAAGGGGTTTTTTTGTCCCTTGTTTTTATTTTTTTAATTTGGTCTCTTATCTTTTATTTTTGTTAATTTGATCTCTTATATTGTAAATCGTCATTCAATGTGATCATTTGTCACGATTTTGTTACCCCTAAATAGAAAGTGATGATGTGTTACTAACCGGTGATGATCACGTTATCGTCATGTCATATTCACATCATCATCACCACGTCATAGTCACGTCATCACCATTAGTGATAATCATTACTTCCGTTAGGTTTGTAATGGAACCGTGACAGAGATCACATTAAATAACAATTCGCAAGATAAGAGATTAAATTGACAAAAATAAAATATATGAGACCAAATTAAGAAAAGAAATAAAGACAAAAGACTAAAGTATCTATTTTGTCAATTTTGCTTTATTTGGATATTTTTTCATTAATGAAATAGAACAAAACAAGTAAAAAATGTTGGAAAGGAAAGATAATGAATGAAATAGAACTATCTTCCTCTTGTTTGAAATATTAATAAAAGAGTGGAAATGAAAACTTTATTATCCTTATTTAAGAGTTATATTATAAAAAATAGAATGGAACTATTATATTTTTAATTTTATTAAAATTTTTATTTATTTTGTTTTATCTCAATTTTAAAAGAAATAAAAATTAGACTTTTGAAAAGAAGAGATGAAAAATATTTTCCCTTGAATTCATTTCCTTTCCCATATAGTTTTAAACTGTCAATCAAGGGAGCTTATCCCCTTTCCCTCGTTTCATTCCCATCATTCAATGTCATCCAAACACATTTTCTAATCTTTGAAATAAACCAATTCCGCCGTTTCAGTTGCGTGGTATCTATATAACTATAGGTGAAGTTTTTAATTGATATGCAATTGACAACACATAATAATAACACGTTGAGAGATGTGAATAGGAGTTATACTTAATTGAGTTTTAGGGCAGAGATATTGCCATCACTATATATATTTTTGTTTAAAGAGAGTAGATTTAGTTTTCATCCTTTTTCTAAGTTCATTATGAAGCTGGTGCTTCTGCATTGGGCTTCTCTGGCTTCATTTATGTTGGTACCAACCTTCAGGCAGAATTACATGCAGTTAAACAGGGGCTGATTTTGGAAGAAGCTATCACAAAGCTTACTACTGTTCATCATGTTGAGCAGAATCTTCAATTTTACGCAATTAATGCAACACCATTCATTTACTATATTCATTTTCTTTTTTTGGGTACAAAAAATATGGGGGAAAAGCCCAAAATTAACACACAATCAGTGTAGGAAAGAAGACCCAGGTGGAGACCTCGAAGATAATCTTGCTGCAGATCATAGGTAGATGGTTCAAAACATGCAAATTAATAGAATAGTCATGTGTCATATGAGTCAATTGAGAGTAATCATATTTTAATTAACGGTTGCTAGATGTATTGATTTCTTGGTCAAGTTAGGTGCTAACGATTTAGTTACTTTGATCACGTAACATTGACAGTGTCCTCCTTCGGAACTCGGTCTTCATGTTGTATAATGAGGCAAAGCAGTAGCAACACAACAGATTTTAGGAAGATTTCCTCACCTATTGTAGGTAGCAGGTTTTTTTTTTTTTTTTGTTCATCTAACTAGATGTTGCTCCATCTTGGCCATGACCATTTGGAACGTATTCATCTTGTTGCTATTGCAGCCCTCAATTTCTGCAGACAATTTTTACTAAAGGAAACAACAGACTTCAACTTAATTTGTTGACCACTTGCTTTCTCATACATTTTTAAAATGGTCAGAAAAGACTTGCTTAAAATTCCTTAGCTCTACAGAAAAAGGGAAGAATTATCTGCAAACAACAAATGTATAGACTTCAGTTAACCAAAAAAAACTATAGACTTTGACCAGCTATTTTCAAGCCATGCAATTTCCCTTCGTTAACTCGCGCAGAAAAATTCATTCGGCTTTGTCTTTAATGCACCTTCTCTTTGAGAGGTGCATGAATGCACCTTAAAATCTAACCATTGATCTAGTAGAAAATAATGAAAAAAAGTTATGAATGGCCTAGATAGAAGAAGGGGAACCGGTTAAAGAGGTAAATCGGTTGCAACCCTCCCAAACAGACCACCATCCACCCGAAGCCCAGCCGCCACCACCGTCACCCCCTGGCCATCCTAAACCACCGCAAGTCCCAACTCCGAACTCCACCACAGAACCTCTGATCCCAGCCGCACCAGACGCTGTCTCGGCCAGTCACCGCGCTTCCCTCAGTCATTGTTGCCGATGGTTTGAGGATGGGTTCGATGGTTGTTTCGGGGTGCTGTGGAGACGGGTGCCTCTGCCACCATTACGCTGGAGCCACTGTGAACTGCCGTCCAAATGGACACCACGAACCACCTGCAATGCACCCTCGAGATGGGTGATGGTTCGGTGGTGGAGCGACTAAGTGGCTGAGTGGCGGCTGGTGCGAGGACAAGGGGTAGAGACGACGGCGGCGCGGTGACGCGTGGGCGGCAATGGACTGGTTCGGCCATGGAGGTGGTTTGCGCCGTAGTGGCTCGGCGGATTCAGACAGTCGTTTTTCTCTCTCCTCCCGTGGCTGTCATCTTAGATTTACATGTCTGAGGTCCGCCTTTTCTCCAGCCAACCCCTCCGTCGTGTTCACCACCTTCTCATCGGCCAGCCACCAAAACCACGCCGCCGCCGGAGCTCCGACGCGCTGTCACCGGAATCACACACCGTTCGCTGGAATCTACCCCCTTTAATCAGTGGAACCTACAATCCTAGGTCACCTCGTGGAGCATGCGTGAACTTTGCATTCTCCAATTCATTCAACTCATTCACAAAAACAAATAAAAAATCATTCAATTCCATCGCTTAACTCATACCAAATTTGTATTTTGCTGGTCATAGTATCTATTTCGATTAATTTATGAGTTTAATTTTGATTTACTGATAATATTATTTTTTTATATCATTAAGTAATTACATATTATTATATATATGATTTTTAAAATAATTATTATGAAAATAAATTATTTTTAATAATATATCAATATATAATTAAATAATAGTGAATTTTTTTATATTAACTGTATATTAAAATTAAATTTTTAACTTATTTTACATTAAAAATAATTTATAATCAAAATCATTTTGAGACAGTTTTCAAATTTCTTTTAAATTTTTTTTCCTATAATTATAAGCAAACCCAAACATGATACAAAATTTTTACCTCGACATCTGCTTTTTAGATTATACAAGAGTTCATGTGCGTCACCAAAATATTGTTTAGAAATCATTCTAACCGTTAAATAAAGCAATTTGGTATGGGCTGATAATCTCATTCATGATAGGTTGCATCCTTGCCGACAGAACCTTAGCCACAATTTTATATAGTACAGAGCATAGGCTAATTGCTCTAACGCCCGGTTATTTTTGCGATGACATGTGATTACCATAAAGTTTATACTCCTCAACGTATTTTCCTAGCGTATATATGAAATCCACATATGAGAAATTATTCAACGAGGATTCTTTTTTGCCAGAGACCAGAGTACAACATATCTTATGATAAAAGAAGCTGAACTTTCAACCAAAAAAAAATGAAGCTGAACTTGGTGGAGCCTCAACTGACAGCCAAAACCTAAGGGCTTGAACTCCTCAGATGTCAAACCAGAACGAATTGAACCGGCGGAAAGGGAGTAACGTTTATAGGGATAGAAACAACATAAAAGGACTCCTTTTTAAAAAATAAAAATAAGGTTAACGTAGCTCAGGCCAAGCCTTATTGAATAAAAAAAATAAAACTTGGCTCAATCTAGAAGAAGAGAGAATTTTTTCTAATTCAATTTAATTTATTATTATGTGTTATTTTTAATCTCATTTAATTGAATTAATAAATATAAGATAACAAATTAAGTAGAATTAAAAGAAGACTAAAATTAGAACTAAGTTTTATTGGAATAAAAATACAGATCTTGCCGCGTCACATATGTACGGATCTGTCATATATGTATATAATATGAAGAAGCTGTGGATCATGTATTGGATGCTATCAAGTTGAGATACATCATTTTTTAAGTGTGTGTGTATATACTGCGTGTAAAACACGTGTTTTTGTCAAATACATATAGATACATTTATGATATATGTATCTTGTATATTTGATTAAAAAATTATTATTTTTTAATTTAAATACGTTTAAATATAATTTAACACAATTTATTAATATTTTTTTAAAAAATAATTTTTATGACTAATATTTAATTAATAAATTTATAATTTACTCAAACTCAATCACATAACGAATATCACAAAGTATTATTTTCTTATATCAATATTTTAAATTTTATTTTTTCATACGTCATTATTTAACTTTTAAATTTTATCTTTTTACACACCATTATTTTTATCTGCTCCTTTTACCTATACGCCGTACAAAAGTCATCTACTTCGTCATTACCAAAAACTTATATCACACAACTATTCTTTCTAATTAATTTTGTTAAAACACATGTATTTATACATAATTAATTATATTAGAGAAATTAGTTCAAAATTTTTTTAAAAAATATTAATAAAAATTATCTTCCATATTTTTTAAAAAAATTATTAAATAATAAATATTAACACATATGATATATATTAATATATTATAAATCTTTAAATTTATAAAAATAATATTAATAAATTATAATTTTTTTTTTAATTTTGTAATTATATATATATAAATCAAATTCTTTAATTTACTTATATATATATATATATATATACCATATTCATATCTACAATTTTTTAAATTTAGTATATCACTTTATCCATATCCCTGTGGTGTTCCATATTCATATTCATGCTTCATTTTTGGAACCAAAAGACTCAATAATAACCAAAAGACTTCACAAAGTCAACAAACAGCATCTTCCAATCCAATCCTAGAAGAATATGAAGGGGAAAGCATGCAGATCCTTTTACTGGCAACCCATGAGCCTTTACATTGCCTAAGCTCATATTCCACAGATTTACAGATTTTTTTTTTTTGACATAACAGTTTCACAGATTGTTACCTTGAAGAAAAACATCAAAAGGATTTTACACGAACAGAAATAGAAAATATTGAAGGCATGCAGTAAACCATCAAAGTTGAAATCCTTACCCCTAGTCCTAGCTGAATTATATTTTGTTAGAATGGCAATATCAGTAGAAATTCGACTCTGATATCATTATCATATGAAACAATATCATTTATTAAATATTAATTATGTCAAAGAATAACTAATTGAAGTATCCATTTTCAGGAATATGAGAAATTGAACTCTCAATTTGTAGTAGCAACCATTTATACATTTATTACCAATTGCAAAAAGGCCAATTAAAACACAGCATATAAAAGAGTAAAGAAACTTATTCCATGGAGGCATGGAGCCGAAACAATTGGCATTTGGCCAATACAATACTTCCATAATGCCAGGCTGTTGTGAGTTGTGACAAATTATATATTATTTATCTATCTGCTATCAGACATTTGGCTAACAGATCTGGACCGTTCAAGCTCATCAGATGGATCCCAATCTAGTGTAGAGGATTGAATCTTAGACAGAGTCATGAAAACCTCAGAAATGTTTGGTCGTGAATTGAGGTCACGAGAAACACAGCGTTTGGCCATCTCTGCCATGGTATATGCCAGATCCAATGGATATTCACCCCTCAAAGTTGGATCCATGAAACCTCTAAGTTTCTCCCTAACATTATCTCCTTCAAGCACCTGACTCACAGTTGCTGACAGCAGCTGCTCCTCAGATCCATTCTTGTCCCCACCAACAGCTTCTCTTCCTGAAAGCAACTCCAAAATCACAACCCCAAATGCAAAAACATCCATCTTTGGGGTAATCACACCATTCTCAATATATTCAGGTGGCATGTAACCTTGAGTCCCCACCACATGCCTTGTCATTTGGAACCCCCCTTCATCCCCTTGATCCTCCACTACTCTTGCCAACCCAAAGTTTGAAACTTTAGCTCTAAAATTGCCATCCAAAAGAACATTACCACTCTTCAAATTCTTATGAACATGAGGAGGGCTGGCATAATTATGAAGGTAATTAAGCGCGTCAGCTACATCATGAGCAATCTGAACTCTCTGCATCCAACTCAGATTCCTAGAATTCTCAATGTGAAGCCAATCATCAAGGGAATAATTCTCAGCAAACTCATACACAAGATATGTATTACCTTTGTAGACACAAAAACCAGACAACCTTATTATGTTGGTGTGGTTGATCTTCTTGAGAATGTTGATCTCACCAGAAACATCCCCTTTGAGAACCTTGACAGCAGCATCATCACCCTTAAAAGAAGCTCTATAAACAGAACCCTTGATCATGTTTTCCTCACTGAAGAACCCTGTGGCTTTCTCCAAGTCCTCAAACTTGTACACTGTCAAGGACTCAATGGCATAGCGAATCCCTTCAGAAGAGAGAGACCATGACTGTGTACTGGAGGTGGTATTTGACACCTTCTTGGTGCCTTCAGTGGTGGCAGATGCCGAGAAAGGCTTGGCAGCTTCCGCCCCCGGCGGCGGCTGCCGGCGGCGGCGATAGAAACAGAGGAAAAACACAAGGAGAACCACAAGAAGGAACAAAACAACACCAACAGTTACACCAAGAATAACCCATTTCTTGGAAGAGCTGGAAGAACCACCACCCCCCGCCGGAGCTGGAGGCGGCGGAGGCGGAGACTCCGGCTGAGGCGCCCCAATTTGTATTTTCACCGGTGGCTCGTGTTTGAGAGGAACCAAAATTGGCGTGAAGAAGAAAACAATGGAAGAAGAAGAAAGCTCATTTGCATCCAAAACGCTTTGTGCATCAACCCCAAAAATCTCAGCTATTGAAGCAACTGATTCTCCTTCGGAGACAAGGTAAGTGAGCAAGTACTTGAAACCAGCGTCAAGCTGTTTCTTTGTTGGACAAGCGCACCTGAGTGGCACGTGCAGCTTCAGACCAACCGTGAGGTTCCTTGCGCTGTATTTGTTCTGAGCCTGGAGGGCTTGACACGTGGTGAGGGCCTCGTAGGTGTTGTTGGCGATGGTGAAGTAGGTTTCACCTAAGACCTTCAAGGTGTAGGAGGCGTTGTGCTGGTAGAGGTTATTGGAACAGGAGCAGTTGACGGGGACGGTGACCATGGTGTCGGTGGGAATGGGGTCAACGTCGGTGATGTTGTTGGAGTTGGCTATGAGGGAGGGTGTGGAGTTGAGGAGGTAAGAAATGGAGGAGGGGGTGTTGTATAAGGGTGACGCTGATTTGAAGGTAAGGAAAGATTGGCAGGAAGTGATGCTGTTGCAAATGTTGCCGTATGTGGAGTTGTATGGATTATCACAATCTAGCTGCTTGTTGTTTACATACTCTTGCTGGCCTTGTGTTTTGTGGGAACTGAGCAAGGACAGAACAACAACGGTGATGGCACACAAGATTGTGGCCATGATGGTGCTTGTTGTGATGGTTGATGGGTGAAGGATGATGGAGCTTTAAATGGGATCAAGCGATTTCTTCTTCTTCATCTTTGTTCTGTGTAACTTGAGGAATGGGTCGGGTGGGGTGGGGTATGGTCTGTGTAAAATTCAACTAACGCGTCTTTGTGTTTTTTTATATTTTCTGGTTCCAAGTCCAACCCCAAAATCATCGTAGGGATTGGGATGGGAAGCCAGTCAAACACGTTTCGTTTTGGAATTTTTCCACCATGGTAATAGTTAAACAGAGAGTATCCTCGTAATAATATTATTTATATATATATATAAATTTTAAAATTAAATTAACATGTATAATGTTTTTTTTACAAAGTCTAATGTATTCTTTAAATTATTCTTCTTTATGATAAAATAAATATACTTTTAAAATGTTGTATTAGATTTTTATCCCCGTGTATGGAGTTGTTTTTCTTTTTAATCCCGTTATTTATATATTTAAAATTTAACATTTAATTTATACCTCTCTTATATTAATATATAATATGTTAATTTTATCTTAAAATATGATATATTTTAATATTTACTTACACTTGTATTAATATATGATGTTTATACAAAATGTTAAATTTAGTAATAAAAAAATAATGTTTATAGTATGTTAAAAAAATTGTACAAAGTGGAAGATTATTGTAGTTTGACTTTAGAGAAAGGAAATAATGTTATCACATTATTTTTAAAAATATCACTATATATATTATTATTTAATGGTTATGATATATATATTATTATTTAATAATTATGATTAAGTGAAAAAATTATAAAAAAATAATATAATTAATGATATAAAAATAATATAAAAAATTATATATAAAAAATAACGTGAGAAAATAATAATTGTTAGAGAAAATGGAATACTAACCCATTTCAGGGGGCGTCTCGCACAAGCTGTGCCGTTGCTTGTGTGATTGTATAGTGTACCGTCTACATCACACAACTTATTTTTCAACTAATTTGTTAAAATTTGAAAGTAGCAGACATAGGAAACTTACATACAACATGTAAGTGAAGCACCACATCTTTGTTTTGGCTACTCTGCATGGACTTCAATAACAGGACAGAAACTAAACGCTAAGAAAAATTTGTATGTTCTTAGATTACATGTATAAACTAAATCCAAAAATAATCAATACATCTTTATTTTACATCAAATAATTACTTATATTTTTCTATTATGATTATTTTATATTTAAAATAATGGTGTGTCAATTACTCATTGACCGCAAGAATCTCTCAAATGGAAAAGGACATCATGCTGTAGAGACAAAAATCATTATCGATGCAACTGATAATGGACCTCAAGGAAGGAGAGATGAAGTTGTACATTATAGTTTTTGTTGACTTAATTAGGTTAGCTTCGCATTAGGATTTTTTAGGTTTGCACAACTTAAAAACATTAGAATATACATTCAGGTGCAAAGATCACACCTCAATTAACCCATTTACAATTTATCTTTTCTTTTATATTTTTTATGTGTGTCAAAGATCACACCAATTTTGTAAATCAATGCTTCTAAAAGCACTAATGACTTTAAAAAAAAAAAATCAAACATTATCAAACACAAATTTGTGACTCTTAAAATCACAAATTAATCAGATGAAACAGCACCAAAAGCTACTGGATTCCATAACATAACGGTTTACGGGCTAACATGAAAATCATTCGGCTCAAGTGTTCAGGACATATGGTTTGGACCATAACATACTTACCAAGCAAAGTGGGGAGAGCAAGAACTTCAGTTTAAGAAAAAGGAAAATAAGACCCTCACCCCCCCCCCCCCCCCAAAAAAAAAAAAATCAACTTCCAAGTGTAGTTATTGATAAAGGATTGATTAGTGGAAACAGTAGAAGAATACCCTATACATCTTATTGACCTATAATCAATGAGGTTAAATCTACAAAGGAGAAGAGATTACACATGCTCCCTTTTGCAGACTGTATGTATCTACACGTGTTAATCGTGCTTTCTTTTGCAGACTCCTTGTCGGAAAACTGTGATAGCAGTATAAGCAAGCCCTAGGAACGCAACAAGCAACACTGCAGCAATACATAGTAAATATCATAACTTGAAACCAAATGATAATAACCAAGATTAGAGAATCGACAGAAATAGCTCAAGCTTAATCCTACTAAGCATGGACACTTTAAAGGAAGAATCATATCCAAGTTTAAAATAATAATAATAATAGATCACTAAGTCATGTAATTGTGTCAATCTTCCATGTCTGTACCTTTTAGGTTGAATCCATAACTATATTTTATATTAAAAAAATAACTACATTGTACAATGAACAAACACAGATAATCCAACTTGGATTTACTGATAGTTAGATCTCAACAAGAGAAAAAGTACCAAATAGTAGATTACTAATGTCTTTATAAGCTAACATGCGAACTTCTTTCTAGAAAAAATGTCTAGCAATTAGAACTTAGAAGCGACTTACCCGCTAAGGTGAAAAAAAATAAGATGGCCAGGCGATATCTTTTAATCCATGGCAGACTAACTTCAAGAGTGCATTGCCTCTGATTATGTCCTGCTTTTACTCTGTCCCAAGTCTCTGAATTTGATGCCTGTAATTCCACTAATGAAATATTGACACCTGAAACAGCAACGCCATTCTTGTCCCTGACTTTGAGTTTCAAAGTCACTGGGTGAGAGTCCCAATCTATTTCAACAGTTCCAAAGTTTGGCTGGCCTAACAAAAGCCCACGTTTGAAACATCAAAATATGAAAACTCAGGTAAATATTCTTACTCAAAAATAAGGAGGAAAAGTTTACCATATATACAAGATCTGTATCTGCAGTTTTGGCCCTTAACTCTCATTGTAGATGGGGTTAACCATGCCACAAATCTCACAAAAAAACGCAAGAAAGCTGGGACAACCTCCTCAATTGATTGAGTAAGCCCACTTGAGGTTACATCATATAGTGGGTAGTCCAAAGCACAGTCATACCTTGTGATTTCCCCAAAGTGAACATCTCCACTTATGAAGAATACTCCACCCCTCTGCACAGGAAGGACTAATAAGATGTGAAATAAATACTTACAACATTTTGTAAATAATACTGATGTAGTTCCCTTAAACAGTAAAGATGTACTACATAGAAAACAAGAGTAGAAAATTAATGCATTGAAATTTATTACCTTACTATCTGCTATTAATTTGAAAAGCCGATCTCTTTCCTTTGGAAAACGACCCCAAGATTCCATAGAGAACAATGGGCGAATGGTTGCTGAAAGATTTGATATAACCTGATATAAAGATTAATTAAACATATAAATGTATGTGCAAAACAAACCAATACAATCAAACCAGAGACGGATCTATGTATCAGAGAGTTTTCCCCCACAAGTTTTCAAGAGTCTATGGTAATAAAACATTTACTTTGTACTATTATCCCATTAATTTGTTGATTTGGCCCTGTACTTTTTAAGAATTTTTTTAGTACATAGATTTTGCCCCCATGGACTAAAATTCCTGGATCAATACTGATTCTCAGGTGTGAGTCGTGTAACCTCCTGATGGCTAAGATAACCAGAACACTAAATAATAACATCAAAACAAAGAATATAGAAACAATTTCATGTTATCTACTTAAAGAAGAGAAATATATCTCAATTCTCCGAGGTGCAACAATTCAAGCAGAAAACTAAATTCTATTGAGACTGGCAAGAATTTCGTAAGTAAAACCCCAAAAGCTATTTAAAAGCAGAAAGCCTCTTGCTGAGTCATATAAGACTTCCTCTTTCTTTTTACCTTTTTCAGTCAATTTTAGATATGCACAGAGCATCAAAACTGCAAGCATAACAATTTATAAGGTAGCCAAAACTTGTAAAGATGCAGATGTCATAGTATCTATTATCTTTAGTATCATGAATAAAATTTACATACTGAGTAATCTCATAACAATTGATAAACAACTCCTGCACCTGAATAGAAGATCCAATTATGGTAATGGCTGTTGGCAGACCCTTTAGCTCTTTCTCCAACCATAACCATTGTGAATTCCCCAAAATGGTCCCATCACTTCCTACAGGGTCTCTGTGGTATCTGGTATCTAAGAGGATAATCTGAGAAGTTTTCCCCAATCCACAATAATAGCAGGTATTAGTACAAGAAGCATGCTCAAAAGTTAAAACACCATTTAAAAGCAACTCTGTAGTTTTGTTATTGACAAAAACAAAGTGAGTTCTTTTAAGTCACAAGACATATAAGATGACCAGGTAGTGGCTACCGTAGCAAGGTTTCAGCCAAATACCTTGACATCTCTACCTGCAGGACCATACTTATATGAGGTATATACACCAGCCTGTTTCCGCCTGAAAAAGAAGCTACAGTAAGTATCTAAATCTACGTCTGCGGCCTATTAAAATCAATTTAATGGGTTAATACATAGACAGACAAGTAAACTTGTCTTCACTCTACTCGAAGAAAAATGAGGTGCCACAGGCAATACAATCATATGCACCATAATATTGGAAAACTTCCCCCAGGATCAAGAGAAGGATTCAATAATACTCATTCATTCTCTTGGACAGAATGTAAATCAAATAAACCCAAAATGTAGCATAGAGATAAGTCCAACATGATAATGCAGCAAAGGAGATAATACACCCACCGTGGGCTATCTTGAGGTTCATCTAAGAAATCAAGAAGTAACTTTTGATTGGCGATTTTTCCATGAAATTCTTTTCCTGCATCATTTAATCCAAAATCGTGATCATCCCATGTTCCAATAACCTACAACATTCCAAATGTGAAAGTTATACTAAAGAAGTTGAGTAAACACAATCACCATTTTAGTAAATTAACCCACAAACATTTGAACAAGGTTATGCTTTCAATGAGAATCTCAACCAGCAAACAAGTATAAAAACTTAGAATGAAGCACCTTAGTATTCTCTTGAACTCGAGCATAGCCAGGATTAGCCTTAGCCATTCTGTATCTAGCCTCCATTTCCTGCTCAGAAGAAGGAACAAATCGTGGAGCATTCTTCCATGGCCCGATAGTCCTTTCCCGTCCAAATAGTTTAAAAGGGCGTTTGATGTCTCCATAAATGTTATCACCCAGCCATATAAAAATTTGGGGACGGAAGTCTACTACTGCATCCCAAATGGGCTGGCAAAGAAACACGAGACACAGTATACACATATATTAATGAGCTGACATGAAAAAGTTAGAAATATCATGCAATTATAGCAATTAAAAACCTAAATAGTAACTAATATTGAGCTTGAGCTAGAGAGGAGGCTGTTTAGTGTCAAGCAGCCAACAAGACATCAAAGTAAGATTGCAAACCCAAATTGAAACCAAAAATAAATCAAAGCTTAGCTCCGCTCCTTTAATTTGTAGCTCTAGCTCTGTGATTTCTTGAATTTAGTTGTAGATGTAACATAATTTGGTTGGCTTGATTAAGAAATACCATAAAGGACAGAGAGATATGCCATCAGGCATCAACTCTTTACAATGTAAAGGAATGTCCTAGACCATATAGTAATATACTACCTGGTACCTAAACGTAGCATAGCTGTCTGGCTTCACTTCAACCTGAATAATTTTAAGTGGCAAAAGTGTAAAACACACTAGGAAAGTTGTCTACTACTCAACTAATTTTGATTATTATTTCAGTTGGAATGAAACTGAGTTTCACGTGCATCTCACTCTTTCTTAAAACAGTTATACCATGTTATAGAATATAGATGAGATCTTCATCCCAACTTATACTTTTTAGAAAGAAAAAAAAAATGCAGAGAACAGGTTCTAGAAAATTAAGCAAATGTACTGAAAGTCTGAAACACTGGTTGGTTTGTTATATAAAATTATTCAAATTACCAAAAAAAAATTTAAAAAAAATAGACAATTTATCCACAAAACAGCTTCTTTTTTTTTGAAGTTGAGCACAGAACAGAACTGCAGTATGCTTAAGCTGACGTGACATTGGGATTGCAAACAGCGTGTGGTTAAACAAAGAGAATCATTAACATATCACAGGTCCAATAAACGACACTGCAACACGGGTAAAACAGAAACACGACAAAAACAAAAACAAAAACAAAAATAAAAAGAGAAAAATTGGAACCTGAAGCGCGCTTTGGTTGGAGCATGATCCGAAGGCAATTCGAGAGACCAGTGGTTGTTCCTGCTCCGTGTGACTGTCGGAAGCACTTACGGTCATCGCAACCATTCCGATCAATACGACGACGCACCACCGCCAACTTCGCCGACCCTGCTTAAAACCCATTTGGCCAAAGACCACAGCTTTGAATCCAATTCTTTCTCGGAGATCAGAGAAAAAGGAACTTTATGAGAATTTGAGACCAACGAGACACAAAAGGAAACTTTTGGCTACAATATAAAACATTTTTTCTTCTTTTTTTAATCATTCGGAATAAAAAAATACAGAGAATTTAATGCAACAATTTTAAAGTTTAAAAACAAATAAATAAATGCAATTTATATACATTAGCTTATGCTGCTGTTTTGCAAGAGATCATCTTAAGAAGATAATAAAGAGAAGTGTCCAAGTGAAGCTTTATTTTTTTTTTTTGGTAAAATATTATTAGTTTGGGAATAATTAACTAAATTAATGATTTATTATTTTTTAATAAATTTCTAAGATTTTTAACTTTTCTAAAATTCAATTTATAATGTATTTGAATGAGCCATTGTGTTGGTAGTAGTTGGCAAATAAATAATAGGCAAAGTCTAAATATATAATTTTGAGTATATATATAAAAGAGAAATCATTGGCTAATATAAAAAAATTCTTATTTTAATCCAATGCAGGTTCACTGTTCGAGCTACACAAGTTTCATAAACAAAGCTTTACCATATCCAACCATATTGAACCAACTTATGAGCGGCACTGCTTGATAATCTAGGAGTCCATGTTTTGACCGACCACTGACCAAACGTGGAACCCATTTCTCCAATGTCCTCCAAAAGCATATCTTAAAGGCGAGAAATCTGGACATTTATGCAAGAAACTATGAGTAAATCCTTTAGCATCACTTTCAACGGTGACCCCCCAAAAAGATAGCTCCTAGACAGAATTGTATACCCTCCCTTTTGGCAATAGCCTGGATAATTGAGGCATCTGTAGTTCATCTTGTTTAATATTCAATATGCTGCTTTTTATTGATTGAGAAGCAACTGTTCAGCTAGTTCAGTACTTGCATTGTGTTGTGTGTGGAGTTTTGGGTAGGTTTAGGTTTAAGACTTTAATTTATAGAAAATGTTTAAGAATAGTAAATACACAACACATATATCACCTAAGAATCCCTTGCTCATAAGTTGGTTAAATATGGATATGGTAAAACGTTGTCAATGAATTGCCTATAAGACATTGCTTCATAGAATTAGCTTCTATCTATCTATCTATCTATATATATTATTAACACAATGACTCGTTCAAGTACATTATAAATTGAATTTTAGAAAAATTAAGAATTTTAGAGATGTATTAAAAATTACATTAATTTACTTAACTATTTTCAAACTAACAATATCTTTACAAAAACAAAGCTTCACTTGTACACTTCTCTTTATCTTCTTAAGATGATCTCTTGCAAAACAGAAGCATTTGTCTTCAATAAAATCTTGAAAGTTAATGTTATATAAATTTCATTTTTTTTAAACTTAAAAATTGTTGCATTAAATTCTCTCTATTTTTCTTAGAGAAGGGTTAAAAGGACAATATGGATAACAAAGACAACTAGACATTTTAAAAGTCTATCCTTTTGCACAAAAAGACAAGGAATAAAGGAAAATATGCCTTATGTGTACTGCCCATGAGCTGTAACAAACAAATCTCTATTTTGCCTATAAAAACTAGTTGCACAAAGGCTTCTACAGCAGAGAATATAAGGAGAACAAAAGGGAAAATCAGAAAAATATGCTCTGTTTGGGAGTGTTTTATCATATTTGAGCTTAACTTGTAATATCCATATCTCTGTATGATAGTTATTCTCTTTAATTTTGTAAAATTCTTATGAGGTGTGTTTGTTATAATTTTGAGAGGTTAGGGTTGAAAAAAATTATTTAGTTTTTAGTTTGGAGAGGTTATGATTGAAGGAAACTATTCAATAATTTGAGAAGATAGGGTGGATTAAAATTATTTATATGTAACTTAACGAGATTAAGTTTGATAAAAGAATACACAATTTATAATTAAAAATTTCGAACTGAGCACCACATTTGAGATCCAATTAGTATAAATCTCGTGTTGTGATCTTCTCTAAACCTTAAACTTTATCATCCCTGACTGCATGTTTATTTTCGCTATATGTGTGATTGCTTGAATAAGAAACTTCAAGTGTATACGCATCATACTCTATTCTTGGTTTTTGAATTCATTCCATCACCCATAGCCAAAAAAAAAAAAAAACGAATTCATTCTATCATCAGCATACTTATATTTTGATAAAGTATCTTTTCTTTGTGTAAGTTTGTTTTTACTCAAAAGGTTGATTTTGGCACTACATGGTACAAATGTTGTTATAGATGTTGACAATTTAGAAGTGCTTGGTGGTTTGAGTCAATATATGAACACATTAGTTTTAGCCTAACTTAATTTGGATATGTGGATTGGATTAAGTTAGAAATAATTTTTATATTTTTATTATAAATAGTGTATATATTTATTTTTATATATTATTTAATATTATTTATTATACTTATTTTTTTATTTTTTTTTTTTTTAATCACACACTCTTAAAAATACACAGATGCAGATTTACACCTCTAAAAGAGGCGTAGGATGATTATTTTTCAATTAGAAAATACTCTAATTTATAAGGTATGAGTTGAGTAACGTGTTTCACAAGTTTCAATTCACATAAACTTAATTCATCTAAGTAATTTTTTTTATTATAAAAAAGCAGCTAGTCATAGTGAGAAATTATGTTACTTTTCTCATGATTTTTTTATAATATCAATTAAGTTTAAGTGTAAGTATTGTAGTCATATTAAAAATATGATAAAGAAAATAGTTATTAAAAACTCATGAAACATCTAACAAATTATTATGATAAAAATATAATGAATCACTTAGATGATAAATAGTATTTAAAAAAATTAAAAATAAAAGAAATTATTATATTAATTCATATTATATATATAATGACATTGACTTTAATTAATTAATGTAGTTTGTTATTTATATTTTTTAAGATATATTAATTTATTTTAATTTATTTTAAATTTATAATAACCTAATAAATTTATTATGTTTATTTAATTTATTTTATTTAAAAAATTAATTGTATAACTTTTTTATTTATTTAATACATATATTTTTTTAATTAAATCAAATATTATGCAAAATAAATTTTTAATTTAATATATCAATATTTATTTTAACAAAAAGTTTTATTTAATATATATTAAACCTATAAATTTAATTCAACCTTACACACTTTTAAGTGAATCAGATTAGGTGGAATTGACAGATAAACAGATGGAGTCAAAAAACTCTCTCAAAATCCACGCAAATACGCAATGCATACTTTGACATCTTCAAGTTATAAAATTTTGCTCGAACAACAAGAAGTCAAGGGTAGTTGGAATTTGAGTTCATCCTTGTTTATTCGTCAAACCAGAGATTGGAATTGCGTGGCTGAACACGCAGAAGACTTTGTGAGGTCATAGTGAATAGTGAATCAGTTAACGTGTCATCAAACTAGAGACTGGAATGCGTAGCAGTACAGACATAGAAGACTTTTGTTAATGAGTTTTAAATTTTTACAATTCTATCTTCTAATTCTGCCACGTATATAAAGATGCAACTAATGGCTAACTTTTTTCTTTATCAGCCCGAAGTGAATCAGTTCAAGTTCAATGATGATTGTGTTGGGAAATGCCTGCATTATTTTTATCTGTGAATTCAAAAATAAGCACTATGTAAAAGTATAAAATAATTATAATAATAACATTAGAAAATTTTTAGTGTAGAAAACCTTTTTAATGTGAGCAAGAGAAAAATTACGGGACCTGTAGGTCACTTAAATCTCTACTATAAAATAATGAGAATATAAAATACAATGATATTGTATCTTCAATTTGTGGATATAACTTTCACAAATTAACTCTTTATTTTTCTCTCTCAAGAAACTCTCTAAGAGGCTCTCTCTCTATTTTTCTCTCACTCTCTTCTTCTTTTGATTGTGAGGATGATCCATTTTCTCCTTTCAATTCTTCTATTTATAAGACAATGATAGTCTGAAAACCGTATCTGAAAGTGGTTTGTGCAAAATTATGTGCACTAAAGGTGATTTTCAATTATGCACTTGATTTCAAATTTTACTTTGAAATCTTGCACCGAAAGTTATTTTATATCTTTTCTTCAATTTCAACTAAAACAATGGACCACAATTTAGGGAAAATATCATTGGATCAATTCGGGATTGATGCTAAGCCTGCAACTTCTTTACAGACTTCTAACTTCTCTTTAGGTAGAACTTTTGTCATCATATCTGCCCCGTTGTCTTTGGTATGTATCTTCTCAATCTGCAGCAGTTTACTTTCCAACACATCACGGATCCAATGATATCTTACGTCGATGTGTTTCGACCTTGAATGAAATGTCGAGTTCTCGAGATGTAGACCGTCGCGATAGAGAACATGCTTTCTTGATCGACCTAACTCTTGTAGAAACTTCTTCATCCATAAGATCTCCTTGCAACCTTCGGTGATTGCGATGAATTAATTCGAACGTGGTGCTTAAAGCAATACACTTTTGTAGTCGTGATTGCCATGAGATAGCTCCCCCTGCATAAGTAATCAGATATCCTGATGTAGACTTTCTTGAATCCATATCTCCTGCCATATCTGCATCTGCATACCCAGTGAGCATTAGATTTTCATTGCCAAAACACAAGCACCTTTTGGCAGTTTCTTTCAGATACCTTAGTATCCATTTCACAGCACTCCAATGCTCTTTTCCTGGATTCGATAGGAATCTACTCACAACTCCTACAGTATAAGCAATGTCTGGTCTTGTACATGCATTATTTACATAAGACTACCAACAAAGAAAAGAATAGGGCACCTTGCTCATTTCTTCCTTTTCTTCTTCATTCCCTGGACATTGCGTCTTACTTAGTTTGAGATGACCAGGTAATGGAACATGCACAGGTTTGGCATTATGCATGTTGAACCTTTCAAGAACTTTCTTGATATAGTCTTCTTGTGACATCCACAACATCCTTCTAGATCGATCTCTGATGATCTTCATTCCAAGAATCTTCTTTACTGCACCCAGATCTTTATGGCAAATGATTTGCTCAATGCCATTGAGTGCTAAGCAACTATCTTTGTCTTATCTTTCCCAACAATCAAGCATATCATCAACATATAACAATAGTATGATGGATTCACCATTTTCATAGTTCTTCACAAACATATGGTATGGAGGTCTTCTAAAAACCGTGTTGGGTCATGAAGAGATCAAACTTCTTATACTATTGCCTTGGAGCTTGCTTGAGACCATAGAGGCTTTTCTTCGAGACGACACACTAGATGTTCTTTGCCCTGGTTCTTGAAACCTTGGTTGCTCCATATAAATTTCTTCCTCTAAATGTAAGAATGTTGAAGTCGTTTCTATTTCCAAGTCTAGTTTTTGCTAGACCAAGGATCGCTCTAATGGATGTCATTGGTGAGAAGATTTCTTCAAAATATGCCTTTCTTCGGTTGCACCCTTTCACAACAATCCTTGCTTTGTACCGGGGTTTAAGTCTTGAGTTTGAATACCCACTTGTTTTTCAATGCCTTTCGTCCATCCGGTAATCTCACCAGGTCATACGTCTCGATTCTTCGGGGATTCAGTATTTCTTCTTGCATGGCTTGCATCCATTTCTCTTTATCATTCGTCTCAATGGCTTCTATGAAACTTTGAGATTCCCCTTCATCGTGAGAGTGACATAATCATCTGAGAAATACCTTCTTGATGGTTGTCCGACTCTTGTTGATCTTCTCACTTGAGGTTCTTGTTCTACTTGATCCATTTGTTCTTCATGCAATATTCGGGTCGTTGTTATTTCGAAAGTTGCTCCATCCGATGAGGTTGTAATTGCTCATTCCTTTGAGGAATCTCTCCCCCTGAATTGTGTACCATAATGGTCTTTGACTTCTTAGATTATTGAATATCTTGGATTGTCTGATCTTCATAGAATACCACGTCTCTGCTTCGAACAATCTTCTTGTTTACAGGATCCCATAATCTGAAGCCAAGTTCATCACTTGGTGAACCAAAGTATATGCACTCCTTCGTCTTTGCATCAAGCTTTGCTCTTTCATCTTTAGGAAATGTGGACAAATGTCCTGCACCCAAAGACTCTCAAGTGACCATAAGAGGCTTTCTTTCCGGCACCATACTTCTTTTGGAATCTCTCCATTTAAAGGTCTTGAAGGAGACAAATTGATCAAATCAATGCAATTTTTTGCTTCACCCCCGAATGCCTTTGGGAGTTTTTGAGAAAGCATGCTTCGACTTTCTCTGCGATTGTTCTGTTCATTCTCTCGCCTAGTCCATTCATCCGAGGTGTCTTGGGGGTACTTTAATGTCTTATCCCATGAGTTTGCAATAATCCTCAAAAGGACCTCTATACTCTCCGCCGTTATCAAGCATCAACTTTCTTCCGATGCTCGTTCTACGAAGCATGGAATTCCTTGAAAGGTTGAAGAACTTGATCTTTCGTCTTCAATGGATACACCCACACCTTCCTAGAGTGATCATCAATGAAGGTAACAAAGTATTGGCACCGCCAGAGGACCAGATGTTGAGCAAACATCGAATGAACAAGATCCAGAACCGCTTTCTTCTTCTTGCATCATCGATCTTTGGAAAGATACTCTGTGTTGTTTGCACGCTAGTCTTCACAGGATTCAAGTGGTTGTCCCTTTATGTTTGGAAGATGATCTTTTGCGAGAATCTCCAAACATTTCTCGCTCATGTGGCCTAGTCGTTTATGCCACAATTCCTTGCTTGCATCTTGAGCAACATTCATCTCCTCTTTGCATATCTTTCCCTGCATAATGTACAGAGAGCCTTCCTTTCTGCCACGAGCAATAATCATGCTTCCTCGGCTGAGTTTCCATCTGCCGGCACCAAACTGGTTTATCATTCCGGTTTCATCTAACTTTCCTACCGAGATAAGGTTCAGACGCATGTCTGGAACATGTCTTACCTCCTTCAGCACAAGCTTGTTTCCATTCTCAGTAATCATCATTACTTCACCAATGCCAATAATCTTGCTTGTGACATGATTTCCCATTTTCACTGTACCAAAATCTCCTTTTTGATATGATGAGAAAAAACTTTCATGAGGTGTGACGTGGAAGGATGCTCCTGAGTCAATTATCCAAATGCAGTCATCAGATGTAATATTCAGATAATTTTCTTCTCCAATAAGAAATATATTCTCATCAGTCGAGGCTACTGCAGTAGTTGTTCCATCTTCTTTCTTCTTCTTTGGGTTAATCTGGTCAGGGTGGACTGTTCCAGCTTGTTGGTCTCTCTTCAAGAATCTGCACTCAGACTTTACGTGGCCTGGTTTACCACAGTAATAACAACTTAGTCTAGTGCGAGATTTGGATCTACCTTGTGATTTTCCACGACCTCCTTTTTCACGATTCTTGCTCCTTCCTCTGTTGTCAACAACGTTGGCTTCAAACTGGTTGTTCACGCCCTTTCTCTCCGTCTTGAATTCGAAGAAGCACTGCAGAAGAATCCATGCTAAGCTTTCCTTTGGAGCGAAGTCGAGAGTGACAACTAGAGTGTCCCAACTCTCGAGAGAATCGAGGTTGCAACTCATCGTCTAACGTCTTCGTCGGTTGATTCACAATACCTTTGAAGGTATTCAAATGTTCGATCATGTTTCGACCGAAGTACTTCACCACGTCTAACAAGGTGGGCTTTATTCCCTGGCGTCTTCTTTTGAATCAAGGATTCAAGTTTCGTCCACAAATCATAATAAGTTGATACATGTTCGAACAAATGTCAATATATTTTGATCATAACTATCGCTTTCCTTGGAGCTCCCATTCTTTTGTCTTCCCTCCGATTTATCTTTTACGGGTGATTGGCTCATACAAATCTTTGCGGTATAGTGGTCTTCCATCATCGGCCTTCAATAGGAGACATAGATTAACTTGAACATATCTCCATCGAGTGACTCCCTCCATCTTGAGTTACACAAGCCAATACAATATATGTGAATAGAATCATTCAGTCAAAGATCGTATACAATAAGTAGTATGCAAACAAAGTGTACCAGGGTGAGTTCAAGAAAAAAGAGAGTGGGTCACTAATGACACACTTAAATACCAAGTCTTTCCTGGAACTTTCCTAGACAACACTTTCACACCACCACACGTTATTTCCAAAGAACAAGGATAATTCTTTTCGATGTGGATGATCAACAATGATGCAATCACAGAAGATACTTGAATTTTCTTATGAATCCAAAGACCTAGTATCCCAGAGCTCGAAGCTCGATTGTTAGGAAATGCCTGCATAATTTCCCTCTGTGAACTAAAAATAGCACTATGCAGAAGCGTAAAATAATTGTAATAACAACGTGGAAAACCTTCTCAATGTGAGTAAGGAAAAACCACGACCCGGGGCCACTTAAATCTCCACTATAAAATAATGGGAATACAAAATACAATGATATTGTATCTTTAATTTGTGGATATAACTCTCAAAAATTAACTCTCTATTTTTCTCTCTCAAAAAACTCTCTAAGAGGCTCTCTCTCTATTTTTCTCTCACTCTCTTCTTCTTTTGATTGTGAGGATCTGATCCATTTTCTCCTTCTCAATTACCTCTATTTATAGAAGCACAATGAGTGCAAAATCGTGTGCATTAAAAGTGATTTGTACAAAACCATGTGCACTAAAAATAATTTTCAATTATGTACTTGATTTCAAACTTTACTTTAAAATCTTGTACCAAAAATTATTTTGTATCTTTACTTCAATTTCAACTAAAGCACATGCTGGAACTCACAGATTCTGACCTGCAAAGAAAAATGTTACCTCCTTGTTTTGTTTACTTTGGTAGTACTATTCTGTCTAATCAGGTTCTGGGCTTTGGTTCTTCTTCATTCCGTTTCTTTGTCTTGAACTCCATTTTTTTTGGCTTCAAATTCAATGGCAGATATAGTGTTATCCCCACTGTTGCAAGTGGTGTTTGAGAGAGTAACTTGCCATCTTTTGAACCTTGTGGCTGAGGCATGCGGGTTTGAGGATGAGATTGACAAACTCCGCCGTACCTTGCGCCATATTCAGCCACTGCTTGAACATGCAGAGCAGCAACAAGCAAGTGACGAAGCTCTCAAGTTATGGCTCACAGAGCTCAGAGGTGTAGCTTATGATGCAGATGACTTGCTAGACGAGTTCTGCATACATCATTGTCATGAATTGCCCCGATTTCGCTATCACTTCGTAAGTAATGCAGTTTCTTCTTTTAGATCATATGCTACTTACCTTGAACTCTTCCCTAAGATGAAACGGATTAGACAGAATCTTGATGTTCTAGTTGGTGAGATGTCAAATTTTCATTTGAAAGAGGTGAGTGTTGCAAAGGGGCGTTACCTTGGACTTGGAGGGAGGAGACAAACTGGGTCTTTTATAATCAAAACTGAGGTTTTGGGGAGAGAAAAGGATAAAGAAAAAATCTTAGAGCTGATTCTGAAGAGTGATCAGAGAAACCAAATCCATGGAGCTGTTCCTACTGTCATTTCTATAGTTGGTTTAGCGGGGATTGGTAAAACCACGCTTGCTCAATTAGCTTACAATGATGAGAGGGTGTCCAGAGGTTTTGATTTGAAAATATGGGTTTCTGTTAATGAAGATTTCTATGTGAGGGACATCATAAGATCAATCATAGAATCTGTGACCAAAAGGGGATGTGAAATTGCTGGGATGGATGTTCTTCAGTATCAACTCCGAGATTTGTTGCAACTGAGGAGATATTTACTTGTACTGGATGACGTGTGGAATGAAGATCATGATGAGTGGGATAAACTGAGAATACTACTGAGTGGCTGTGCAGAAGGAAGCAAAATCATAGTAACTACTCGCAGTGAAAAGGTTGCTTCAATAATGGGTACAGTTTCTCCTTATTATTTAAAGGGTCTATCTGACGAAGATTGCTGGGAGCTGTTCAAGCAAAGGGCTTTTATCCACGGGGAAGAATGTGAGAAAAAGCTTATGCCAATTGGAAAAGAGATTGTCAAGAAGTGTGGAGGTCTACCTTTGGCTGCAAAAACTTTGGGGAGTCTTATGCTCTTCAAAAGAGATGAAAGAGAATGGTTATATGTGAAGGAGAGTGAACTGTGGAATGTGCTTAAAGGTGAGAATGGAATACTTCCAGCCTTAAGGTTAAGCTATAGTCATTTGCCATCTCATCTAAAGGGATGCCTCATGTACTGCTCAATATTTCCTAAAAATTATGTTATTGAGAAGGAGAAGCTAATTCTAATTTGGATTGCACAAGGCTTGATTCAATCAACTGAAGGAGAAAAATCACTTGAAGACGTTGGAGATGAATATTTCAAGGACTTAATGTGGATTTTTTTCTTTGAGGTTGTCAAAAGGAGCAGTGACGGTGATGTAACAGAATGCAGAATGCACAATCTGGTTCATGACCTTCTGCAATTGGTTGCTGGGAATGAATTTGTGATAATAGAATCTAGTAGTCTGCCAAGACATCTTTCCCAAACTCGTCACACATCCGTGGTTTCTGACTTTGGGGCACACGCCATTCCAGAAAACTTGTACGAGGCTAAGAAATTGAGAAGCCTTCATTTACTTTTCTCCAAAGATCACCTTGGAGAAGGCCCTGGTAATTGGTTTTCAGAATTTAGATATTTGCGGCTACTAAATTTAAGGGGCAGTGGCATTAAAAGGCTGCACGACTCAATTTCCTCTTTGATATCTTTAAGGTATCTAGATCTCTCACGCACCCTCATTGAGACATTGCCAGAGACTCTTTGTTACCATGGTAGTAAACTTCAAGTTTTAGATCTATCTGACTGCCATGAACTCATTGAACTTCCAATGGGGTTATATAAATTATTCAATTTAAGGCATTTGATAATAAATGGTTGTGATAGACTGTCTCACATGCCAGAAGATATTGGACGGTTGGTACATCTTCAAACACTACCAGTGTTTATTGCCGGAACTGAGACAAGTAAAAGCCTCGCTCAGTTGCAGAGACTAATGCTTAAGGGCGAGTTGAACATCAAGCAAATGGATCATGTAAAACAGGCAAGTGAGGCAAAACTTGCAAACTTAAGAGGGAAACCACAGCTCCATTCATTAAGTTTATCATGGAAAAATTATGACGATTTGATAATGAGAAATGAGTTTTGTGAGATGAATAGCAAAGAAGTTATGGAGTGCATTGAACCACATCAAAATTTGAAAAGTTTGCATATTCAAGGATATCCAGGCATTTGCTTTCCAAGATGGATTGGTGTAGTTCAACTCCCTAATCTAACTAAAATGGTGTTGATTGATTGCAGAAGATGTGAACATCTTCCCACACTGGGGAAATTTCCATTTTTGAAGGCTATTCACTTACAAGGAATGCACAGCGTGATCAACATTGGCAGAGAATTCTATGGCGGGTGCTCGGGAAGGACATTCCAGTTGTTGCAAGAGCTATTCATTGTAGACTTTCCCAATTTGGAATTTTGGTGGAGTATGAATGGTGGAGAAGAATTTCCTTCCCTTGTTAAATTAACCATCAGGAAATGTCCTAAGTTGAAAAACATGCCATCTTTTCCATCTCTTCAACATTTGGAATTGCGGAACTGTGATGAGATGATACTATTATCAGCAAGTAATACTTCCTCTCTCTCCACCCTTGTTGTAGATCAATTTACAGGGCAGTTGGCTCCTTTAGAAATCTTGCTTCAAAATAATGCTTCTCTCAGTTCTCTAACTATTAGCTCCTGTCGAAATCTTCTCTCCATACCCTCAACCTTAGGATGTCTGACTGTACTTAAATCATTAATAATTCGTTGGTGTGAAGAGATACTTACCCTACCAGAAGATTTTCAAAAGCTATCCTCATTGGAATGCTTGGAGCTAAGTGAGTGCCATAGCCTTGTTTCTTTGCCAGAAGGTATTCAAGGTTTACACGCACTCCGGTCCTTATCTGTTGAAAATTGCAGTAGCATATCATCTTTACCAACAGGACTGCAACATCTCACTGCTCTTGAGCACTTGGCGATAATGTATTGTCCAGTTTTGGATCATTTGCCTTCTGAATTAAGTAACCTTTCCATGCTAAGGAGTTTGTACATCATGAGCTGCCCAAAGCTGTCATTTCTTCCTGAAAGTCTAAAGCATGTGACCTCACTACAAACTCTTGAAATACACAGCTGTCCTGGCTTAAAAGTTCTTCCTGAGTGGATTGATAATCTTGCATTTCTTCGATCTTTGCTCATATCAGACTGTCATAATATAGAATCACTTCCAGAAGGTTTGAGGCACTTGAGCAACCTTCAGCATCTATCAATACGCGAATGTTCCGCTCTTGAGGAGGAATGCAGCAAAGATGTTGGTAGAGATTGGCCAAAGATAGCTCATATTCCACATACCTATGTTGGGAATTTGGAGCTTGGGCGACTGTCCACAGGGAGCAGCTCCACTCATTAGAAGCGAGGACTAGGGATCGCCTAACTGTTAGCCCAATATACTAATGCCCGCTTTTCATGTTCAATTATCCTGCATATGTTTGTATTATAGTTCAGCATATTTTGTTTGACGTAAAGAATAATATTTATGTGGAAAGTGTTAGAATCTTTTATTAAAGAAAAGCAATAATTGAAGGGACATACAGATTATATAAGTTGCTATTGACCTATTGTACTTCATAAAAGCTTGTCTTCTACTCCTTCAGAATGAGTGATATTTGTTTGTTCCATTATAACTGTGCCTGTTTTTATATGATGCAGTGGCGTTGTAGTGGTATTCCGTCCCCAAACTTCGTATGGCTAGATGATAATATTTATGAAGACATCAAGTACCTTTTTAGTCTTTTACATATTGGACGCTTTAGGAATTTGGACGGGAGAAGACTGTTAGGCCATAGAAGAATCCTCCACTATTTGTTCTTCCTCTGAGCAAGAAATGGAGGTTAGATACAGAAACTTGAGTCAAAGTTTGGCTATTTTGTTCAAGAGAATAATGACTGCTGAGGTGCTTCATCCTGTTCTTTTATACTTGTTTGTTGGGATTCTCATTGAAAACAATACAGTGATAAAGCGTTTGTGTCTGCATTTAATAAATTCATATCTTTAAAGTAACTAGAAATTTTGTTTGGCAGCCCTCTGTGGCAAAGGAAATTTATTATAATACTTTTGTCATGGTCTCTGTTAGTTTAGTATATCATTCTAATATATTGTATAATTATACTAATTTATAAATTATAAAACATTTTAGAAATCTTATAAAGCCGAAATAGTATATGCAACAGATGGAGGTTTGGAGGTCATATGGCACTCTGCACTTTTATGATTGGTTTTGTCTGATGGCCTTTGTCTCATTATTTTTTTTCTTTTTGAGTTATTTAGTATTTTAATATTTAGTTTTGTTTTTTTAGGCTTAAGGCACTTTGGAATAAAAAAAGAGCTAGTAGTGTAATTAAGAAGTGATTTATAGTTAAAATAATTATTACAAGTGTTAATTAGAATTTAAATAGGTATATGAGTGGTACATATACCTCCATTATTATAATTGACCATTAGTTTGACTTCCCTATTTAATGAAGGACATTTTAGACAAATAAGAAAAAAGTTGATTGAAGAAGAGTAATAATGGGCAAATACGAACAATAATAGACACGTCCTATTTAATCATAAAAAAGAACAGACACATTCATTTAATTGATTGAGCATTGTTTTATGAGCTTTCTTTATGCTCAATCAAAGGAAGTGTTTATTGTTACTCCCATTTGACTATTGACACTCTTTTTTAACTATTTTTTTAAGAGCGATGCTATGTCTCACGAATTTATTTTTGTGTAAGATTTATGAATGACCATTCAATCATAATAAACTTGTAACAAATTGTAATTAGAAATAAAAAAATGATCATCTTATATTCTTAAAAAGGGATATAAATACTATTTACACACTTTTTAAGAAATACGATTGAGTGAGAGAAAGTGATAGAAAAAATTATATATAATAAATGATATTAAATCGTAAAAAGATATATATACACTATTTAATATAAAAATATAAGAGTTGTTAAAAATATGTATGAAAAAGCAATTAACAAAATGCAAATGTAGTCAACCTCATTTTAAGCATTGTAGGTTGTTCCACGAAAACAAATTCGCAGGATTTAGCATTATTCTTTTTTTATATTTCTAAAATACCCTTTATTATGAGCCAATATATCTTTAGTAGGTTTAATTGCTTCCACTGGAATCTGAATCGTATGGATGGATCCCAGAAAGCAATAGGAGTCAATCTTAAAAATGACATGAGAATGGAGCTTGAACGTGTAGTCATCAACAACTTGCTATCAATGTGCCAAATCTCCATCCTCCACGCCTGTAGCCATCTTCTTCCTTTAATTTTTACCTCCAAGACAAGTTGCATAATCTCATTCTCTTCCATGTCTTGAGATGTCATGGTTCCAGAACGTCTTCTGCAATATACATGAGCCCAAGATTGTAACTCGAAATAGCTAATCACCCTTTAAGGGCTGTCTTCTCTGTCCCACTAATCCCAGCTATTAGAATCACTTCATAGCTACTTCCAACTAAAAGTGGCAATATATCATTAATTTCACTTAATTATTTAATATAAGATATTTTAAGGGGAAAAAATTGAAGAGAAGTGACAATAAATAAATAAGAGTGTCAATAGGCACTCTCTCAATGAAAATGTAATTTTGTCATCCAAACCCAATTTCATTCTTTGCCCACTGAATATTGCTATTGGATTCAGGTCCAGCTTCCTAATTGATAATGTCTGTTTGTTCAATAGGAAGCAATCATCCAACCAAAGAAAAATGCAATCATGCAAATGATGCTAATGCCATTAGAGAAAAGGTATTAATGAGTCATACATATTTAATCTTTCGACTGTAGTATCAACAAATTTATCAAGATTTGTTTATAATGGAAGTACATTTGCGGCCAAAAATCTCAGCTAAACCACAAATCACTCATCGATGAGGAAAACAAAACAAAACAAAAGTTGGCTTGTAAGAAACATATACTGTATTAATTTACTGTATTATTTAAAGGGAAGCAACTAAAAGTGAATTACAATCATGATCCAACTTTTGGTTTTCTATATGCAAGAATTTTGCAAAAACACCAACTAAGGGGGCAGTATTATATGTGCAGGCCTCGGTCTGCATAAAGTTATTCCTTTGATCCTCAAAATTGTCTTGCCAATCAGGCCCTCCAACCAAAGCCCCAACCAAAACGTTAGGGTTAGGTGCCTGGCTACTGTACCAATTATCATAACCTTGGATACACCCTATGAACCCTTTATTCTCTTTGTATGAAACAATGGATGCCCCTCTATGATGCACCCTTTTAGGGTAGCTAGGCCCATAGCCCACTAAGTAGCTCATGTTCATTGGGTTAGAGCCCAAAATGTAATTAACCTGTGATTTAGCAAAACTGAGAATTTCTTCATGATCCACAGTGCCCCCATGGCAGCTGAGCTTTTGATTTGTGTTTTGGAGGAAGTCAGAGTACACTGTGAGCAGAAATGCTGCTGTTGAAACGTATTGCATGTTGTTCCACTGTCGGACATACAGTAATCCAGCTGCGGTTCGTTCCACATTGCTGCCATTATTTTTGTTGAGACATGAGCATATATAGTACTCTGCTTTTGATCTATATTGTTCAAGTATATCACCATGCTTCTTGTGTTTTTTTACGTTTAAAAACTGCAAAAGATCAAACTGTAGTAAGATCGCAAATACATGCAATTCTACCTTAATGAGCAGAGCAGACAAATGAGGAATCTGACCATGTTTTTATTTTTTATTTTTCGTACAAACCATGTTTTTATTTTTTTGCAATTTCTAGATTTAACTCAATTTATTTTCTTTCTTTTTTCCTTACTTTTTCATGTCATAAAAATTCGACAACTTTTTACATTAATGTCAACTGCCTAACACAACCATTCATCTTTTATCCGAATTTAAGACCGACTATATAAAAATTTGTAACAAAATTCAGCATAAACAGAATTTTATCATTGTTGTTATTCCTTACTTTAAATTAAAATAACAATGTACTTTAGATTAAACTAAGTATAGATATTTTTACTTGTTCACTTTGCAAACTCATTTACTTTAAAAAAGTTTTTTCCTAACTTAAATGATACCAAATATGTTCAGGAAGTACTTAATCCTGCATTCAAATCTAACTAAAGCTACTTCCCCTCTACTTTAGCTTAATTACCCCACCCCTTCTCCCACCAAGTTGTGAAACTCCTTTGTAACTTTAAAATAAAAAAAGAGAAAATGCTAATAGTATTATTCAACCCACTACTAGTATTTTGAAATTTGAGCTGACGTGAACTCTCTTATAGATCTCATTTTCATCACGGTTTGTTTTTTTCCTCAAATCCAACTCCACACAGTAAATGTCTATATCCAAAGGCCACACAAAAGTTCCATCCCCTCTGTTTTTTTTTGGGGTCAACAAAACGCTCCATAAATGAGGAATTTTTCAACTCTTATGGACCATATCTAGTATGGACTAAGCTATATATTGGGCTCATCATCCTAAAATACTTCACATGAATCCAAATTAGAATTTGCCCAAAGAAAAAGAAAAAGAAAAAGATACTATCTAACTTCCGTTACACATTAAATGTTTTGAAGGGTAGGTTAACAAGACCCTCGTAAAAAAAAGGTGGGTCAAGATAGGAATGGTAAAACTCCCCGCCAGACAAGGCATGAGGACCATCCCGAAAGAAGCAACGCGAGGATGGGGATGGGGAGAAAAATTTCGTATCATATTCGGGGGATGAATTGTGAAACGTTAAATTCCTAATTTTTTTTTGTAATATATATATATTACATAAATAAATAAATATATTTTAATAATTGTATTATATTAATTTTTATATTTATTTAAAACTAAAAATATTAAAATAATTTATTTCATCTTTTTCTTATTTTTTCTTATTTTTTAATTTGTTCTTATGAATCACGGATACCGTGGGATCGAGGAACGGGGATAGGGGAAAATTTTCCCCGCGGCGGGAATAGGTTGGGACGGGGAGAGAGAGTTGAGGTGCGACGGGGGAGGAGAGTACTCCCCGCCCCCGCCTCGTGTGGGTGCCATCCCTAGGTCAAGAGCAACGCATGTCGCATGTGAATTGGGAACCATGTGTAGCACTGTTGAATCAACCGTTAATTATATACGTTGTTCACTAGTAGCAAACTTACATGTATGGAATTCAGAAAGAAAAAAAAAACTTACATGTATGGAAGCCAGTTTCCAACACTATATAAGTCTCAAATGGAAACGAGGCAGTGGAATTGTGCCCAATCAAACTGATAAGAAAACTCAAAACAATAGAAGTAGGACTTCTCAAGCTTCAGTTAGCTTTGAAGGTGGGGCAGACAAGTGCAATTTCTGGCCTTATGAGTTGAAGGTCGAGCATACCAGTCAGACAAGCAATTAATGCATAGGTTACCTATATTCATTTTGTAACTTACCCATGTTTTCCTACAAGGTAATAGAAAAATTGAGGCGTTCCAGTCAAGAAGAAAAGAGAGAAAAAAAGAAGAAAGAAAACTAAGGTGTTGTTGGAGCACAAAGTAAGGCTTTCAGTACTTCAACATTTGGTTCAACCATGAGCCAGACCACTTTAATTACAGTCTGATTCAAAGCAAAAGCACCAGTTGCACATGGCCTTGTGCTTGGATACACTTTTTAGTTTTTAGCACCCACAGATAATATACCTTAATTAGTGCATACTCCATGGATGACTTCTATAAAAATAAGGTTATAAGATTTAACCCGCCATTTTCAGGTAAGAAAAGCAAAATCTAGACAAAGTTGGAGAGAAATAAGTCACTCACAGGAAAAAAAAAAGGTTTGAAAAAGAAATAAAATGAAAACATACTATAGACTACACTATATTTGACCTCTTTCAAGGCCTTGAGGAACAATACATTAGGCAACAGAGAGTGATTGAAGGAAAGTTTACCTTAGAGGCTATGACCTGGAGACCAGCGTACTTGACGTCCCAGCTGAATTCTGACATGGACCAACCAGTGCCACCAAAGGTATGAGCATTGGAAATAACGTACTCAAAATACGCTTCCTTGTCGGTGGCCTTGTACAGCCACATGGCTGCCCATAACAACTCATCCATGTATCCACTCACCGACGCATAGTAGCTCTTCACTACTTCAACACTGGCATCATAATTTCCTCTATACTTGTCCCCAAACTCAAACAACTACACACACAACAAATATTGCCTTCAATAATTAATTCATTTTCTCACAACAAATATCTCAACCTAATTATTAGTACTTGAATTTTGAAATTGAGATTTCAAAGAATTGCTATTTTACCCGAGATGAGTTATAAAATTTTATTAAAGGTTGATTTCATAATAAATATTTAAAATTTTATAATAAATAATCAACAAACCAATAAAATGTGTTATACTATGCATACGAAAAAACAAAAAAAAGGGTATCCGAGTAATGCCTAAGATTTAATACTAAACTTGCTCCAACCATTATTATGGTACCTAGTCAAAACCAATCCAACAAGCACAACCATTCTTGGACACAGGAGAGAGCAGAGTTAGTGACTAGAGCTTAGTTACCTGCTGGGCATGGTGTAGAAGTAGGTGAGAGTAATGTGGGTTTGTTTTCCTGAACACAATGGAGGCAGCTGCCATAGCCGCCGCCGTCTCTCCGGCCAGATCTGAACCAGGATTGTTCTCATCTATCTTGAATGCTTGCCGTGAAGTTGTCATGTCCTCTGGGCGTTGCCAGCAATAATGGTCAGTGTCACCATCACCCACCTAATAAAAAGTTAAAAACAACTTAATTTGAGAATGAGAACTCTCTGGAATTCTCTTAAACCAATGTCTCCAAGTAAAGCAGTAGAAATAAACAACGAATTGATGTACCTCTGCCCATAGTACATTTGGGCTAGTGTGAGCTTTGATAAAGTAATCAGTGCCCCATTTGATTGCTTCCATTGTGTGTTCTAGTTCACCTGCATCTGCAATTTGTTGCCAATACTCAATGGCACCCCATGAGAGCATCGTCACAGTGAATGCCATTGGTAAACCAAACTTCACGTGATCACCTGCATCATAATACCCTCCCACCAAGTCCACCTGCATACACAAACAAACACAAATGGGAATTGCCATACCAAGAAAGTGAAAGACAATATTTTGATATGTTGGAGCATATGGGGTATTGAGAATTTGGGCTAACCCCTTGTTCTAGGCCATCAGTGAGGCCAGAATGGTCGCGCCAAGTGACACGTTGGTTGTAAGGTATCCTCCCAGAGCGTTGTGTTTCAAAGTAGAGGAGGCTCTTTGAAAGGGCATCACCATAATCAAAAGCTTGAGTAGTAGTGAAAATGGTGAAGAGGAAGAGGCAAAGACAACAATGGTGTACAAGTATGGGGATCTTGGAAGCTCCAAAATGGTGTTTCTTATTTGGCTCTCTCATCTCCTCCATTGCCCCCCTTCCCTCCTAAAACGACTTTTAGGAGCGAGGGGAATAGGAAAAAGCTAGTGATGCCTCAGCACACAGTGGTTTGAATACTCTTGTCTTTGAAAGCTTGTGATGTGCCTGCGATCTAATAGGCACCCTTTTGCGAGAGAGCCCCCACATGATGAGAATGTGAAACTCTCTCCATCATTTCTATATTTCTTGCACACTAGGGTGAATTTTCCAACACTTGGATGTCTCTCTATGTGCCAAATGAGGAAAAACACCCTGCTCTCTGTTGAAAAACTCCAGTGGATTTCAATGTTGCTATTCCCTCCATTTATTACATGATCCTTACTTTTTGGTAGATTTATTATAATGGGAGATGTTACAAACTTTTTTTGAATGTGTAATTTTTGTTAATTACATAAACTTAAAAAAATAATGAATACATAGTGCAGTCTCAACTGCTCATGCTGTCGACCATTCTATAGCAACATCCTATTACAAGATCCTTACATATATAGCTTTGAAGCCATTAATCTTTGGAATCTTAACTTGTTATTTTATAGCTTTGAAGCCATTAATCTTTGGAATCTTAACTTGTTATTTTGCGAAGAATTTTACTTAATTACTATTTTTAATTTAAAATTACATGAATAATTGCTTATATATATATAATAAAGTGGAAAAATAATAATAATAGTAGTAGTGGTGTTGTATGAGTGACTTCAGGATACAAAAAATATAAATAAATAATATTTAATATATTCAAAATTCAAAATATATTTAATACTTTAATTTTAAAAACAACTATAAATATTTATTTATTAAATAATATTATTAGTGAATAATATTAAATGCTTCTTAATAATGTCATGAAATCACTCTGAAGCAGCAAATATTTAATAATAATAAAAATAACATAAAAATGGCTGGCCCAAATCCATATGTTTTATTAAAAAGTTACTTTGACTCAGAGGATCGGATTTGTTAAGATGAAATTCAAATAAATTAATAAGAAGGATTTGTAAGTTTAATATTTATTAAAATTTGTTAACGAGTGAAGTTAGAATACTGATTGAAGAAATAAAAATTAAAAATATTAAATAAAAAATAAAATAAAATATTTATTACATTGAGAATAAAAGAACTTAATATTTATTTCTCAATATAATTAAAAGTATTTAATAAAGAGCGGTAAAAAAATATTAAATATTTTATAACCATTGTCCTTAGACACTTGAAAGTAAACCCATATTTATTATCTATTATATTATAAATTATAATTATAATAATATGTATGAAAACTGAAAACGTAATAAAGGAGTTCTACAATAATAATAAAGAGATTTTTAAACAGATTATTTTTTCATATTCTTAATTTATGAATGAGTGACTTTTAAAATTTACAGGCAAAATGAATTTTGATATTTACACTAATTATATATTAGTCCGTATGTATTATAATGGGAATTCTCATGCCCCACTTTATTTTCTTTTATAAAAAATATGAACTTTCTCTTATAACACGTATTTTATATATATAACCCTATCTTGAATGGTATGTGATGCATAGCTGTATTTTGTACAGCGTAGAAGTTATAAATTAGAAACTTCGTAAACTAATTGGAGTCTAGAGGAAGGTTTGCTAAGTTAAAGTAGGCTCCATAAATGTTGCATGCTGGGGTGGTCTTTTCTTGTCTTTGTAAATAGTTAATATGTCATTATGCACAAATTTTAAGCTGATCAAAAAATGGCTCTTTTTATGGGGCAAAGTTGGTCATTTTCTTGTATCAAAAGCGATGTGCCTGCTATTTAGAGATTATGTTTAGCAGGCATCGGTCCAAGCAAAAACTAGAAGTTGAAAATTATTTGAAGGAAGCAGAGTATGATGTGCGTACCTACACGTGACGCAAAGTTGATTGCCCTATTTCATGCTATTCCATCATTGTTGGTACTCTAGCTCTTTCCTTTCTCTGTCTCTTGTTTAAGATTCAATTGATATTTTTATCATTTATATTATATATTTTTTTATAATTTTTTAATATTATTTATTATATTTATTTTTTATTATTTTTTCTCACTTAATCACACTCATTTAAAATAAATGTGAAAAGATATGTAAAAAAAAAATGATATTCATTTTCCTTCTAGATTTTGGGAAAAAAATGAGCAAGGGCTCCCTCATGATATCATGATGATGAACCCCCTTTTTTGGTATGTTTACATGAATTTGAATATGAGAACTTGCCCAATCTTCAGCGTATCTTTATTTCGTCGGCAAGATTATAATCCTATGCCACAGCTACAACTAATGATAGGGACAAAATCTAAAACAACTTAGACTATAATGATATTCCCACAGCTAATATTGAGGTAATTATAGCCATCACTAGAAATCTCCTTCGTTTTTGTGCGTGTAGGAGGATTAGCCAGTGTATTACTCTCTCCGTTTTTTTTATTTTTTTTTAAATAATTTATTTTGTCTCAATTTATTTGTTATTTGAGAATTTTAATTATATATTAATTAATATTTTTACTCCACTCTTTATTATTTATATTAAATTTAATAACTACATATATCAATTAAATTTTTTATAACTTTTAACACATATTTAATATAATAAAAAAGAGTAATTTAATCATGTCAATATATATTTTACTTAATTTGAAGTTATTTAATATTGTTCTTAATTTTTGTGTAAAAACCTTAAAAAATAGATAAAAAGAAATAGAGGGTGTAACTCCCTACTAAATTATTATTTGACAGAAAAATTTTTAATCGAGAGTGTTACTCTTAATTTCTCTAATGAAGGCCATAAGAATAAAACTAGTAAGTTTATTCCATAAAAATTCTAATTTTTGCTAATAGAGTTAGTAATTTCAAAATACAATGTGGAGATAGATAAGAGTTTTTCGATAAAATCATTAAGAGATCAAAATCGAAAAGCATAAAAAATCAAAAATCGAAACAAGAGAGAAATAATAGTAAGTATTTAACAAAGTCAAAACAACTTATCAAATGTAATCAAATCGAAAGACAAGGTTCGAAATCCAAATAGAAATAGAAAAGAAACAATAGCATGTAAAGAAACTAAATAAAAAACATAAGCTCTATTTAGAGAAAATAAAAAAAAATTATGCAATAGTCATTATTTAGTTTACATATATCGAGTTATTATTTAGCCAATAATATATATTTCTCATGACTCTAATATATATATATATATATATATATATATATATATATATATATATATCCCATCTTCTAGTACTAGATTCCATGCATAATTGATGATAATAATCATAATTAGGGCTACACAACTCGACCAAATGACCTGCGAACCCGACCAACCTGACCTAACCCAATATAAAATATTCGGATTAGTTCGGGTTATCGAGTTTATCCGGGTATAACCCGATCAATCCGACCATTTATTGGTTCTGGTAACGGGTTCAAGAAATTAACCCGATGACCCAACCCGACCACCCGACTACCCGATTATAGCCAAAGCTTATCACACTTTCCTTTCCTCTCTCTTGTCCATTTCACTTCACTTCTCTATCTTTACTCTATCACCTTCCCCCCTTCTCTCTCTATGGGTGCAATGCAGACAGTGGTCACAGTGCTCTTCAAGTCACTGGGGATGACAGCAGCGGACGTCAAGGGAGATGACGATGATGGCATAGATCTGGGGAGCAAGACGACGGCGTAGATTTGGGGAGCACAACAGCAGCGTAGATATGGGGAGCACGACGGAGACGTAGATTTGGGGAGCACGATGGCGGTGCAGGTTAGGGGAGACGACGACGACACCAATTTGGGGATCAAGATGGCGACACAGATCTAGACAAGGATCTCGTCCTCCTCCGATGTGAATGCTGGCGACACAACGTACGCGACCATGCCTGTGACTCTGCGATGGTGAGCACACAAAGACCATTGGTGTGTTATCGTCAACCCATGGCTGGCAGCACAGATCTAGAGAATGAGTTCAAATCTGAATGTTTGATTTTGTATCTTCTGTGGTGTTCCTATTTGTTGGTTGATTGGGTTGCAACTGTAGCCCTTGGTATCATTTCAAAAAACCTTCGAGATGCTTTTGGTTATGATAGCAAAAAAACTTTCTTGGATACTGGGATTGAACTCACAGCATTCTAGCCACCCTTTCTTTTGCTACACTTGGGTGGCCCTGATGCCATTACTGCTTATTCCTTAGAAGACAATGAGCTACGACTAAGACACTTCCTTGGACATGGAGTTCAAGCAGGGGCAGTGCTTTATATTTTGATTCTGGTAGTGGTAAAGACAGATACTCGGCTATCAATAATATCTATTATGATCCTATTTACAGGAATTATTAAATATGGGGAAAGATAATGGGTTCTCAAGTCTGCTAGCAATGAGCAGTTGAATTAAACAGCCCAACTACCCAACTCGAACCAACCCGATTATAATTGGGTTGGTTCGATTCGGGTTACTCAAAAAAAATTTCCCAAACCTGACCCAACCCAACTCGACCTCAACTAATTGATTTGGATTTTTTCCCCTAAACCCGAATCAACCCAACTCGTGTGCAGCCCTAATCATAATGTGTCCTGTGTTTGTCTGAAATTACCATGAATAGAGTGAGAATTAAAAATTCTTAGTAAGAAATGAACAATTATAAAATATTTAAAACACATAATGAGTTTCAGCTATGTAAAGTACGCAGAAAATCACATGGTAATTAAAGTATGACAAGAATAAAATAATTTCAGCAGCATAATTGAACATGTGCTAAATAAATCATGCAATACAACATTATAAATAAGTATCAGCAAGCAAGTTCCTCATCACAGATAATCCACCATTTAATTTTTTTTATATGTCTGCTTTTCTCACATCACATTCGAAGGCCTTCACTTCCATAGGGAATCCACTCTATCTCTGGTGGTACTTTAACATTGTGACAACAAAATTAGATATACTCACACTAACCAAGACATGTAACATAAAAGGAAATTCACTCCTCTGCCTTCTCAACGGTTAGGAGCAAATTTTTTTCTTGAATCACTTGTTTGCCATCACATACAAACATAAATAATACAAATCACTAATATATCACAAATAATTTCTTCATATAAAAGTTTATAAATAAATCATGACAATTAAATAAAATTTATAATACTTAAAATTATTAAATTTAAATATCAATTCTTCAAGAAACCAACTAGGGATAACAAATTAATGTAATAATAGTTCTTTAATACCACAAATTCAACGGATATAAATACTGTTTAGTATTATCCCCGTTTAATAAACGGGTATGGCGAGAGTGGTTTCATTATAATATATAAAAATTTTATATAAATATTTTATATAAAATTATTAAAAAACTTAATAATATAAATTAAAATATTATAAAGTTATATAAATTAAAAGTATTTTAATTTGACATTATTTTTAAATTAAAGTTGTATTGATAAATTTTTTAAAAAATTATAATATTATACTTTTTTTTCATTTTTCATTTTATTTTTTTAATTTTTTTGAATTTTATATAATTTATTGTATATCCGCGGATACCATTTTACCTACTTGGAAAAAAGATAAATATACTTAACGGATATTGAGCGGGGTCGTCGGCGGATATTATTTATGGGGGATTATATTAGTCTCATGAAATAAAACCAATATGATTTAAAATTAATTTAATAGTTCTTTTAAAAATCAAATTTTATTAAATATAATTATAATATAATTTGTTAAATGAAATAAATTTATATTGGTCTTTACATTCATAACACTAAAGTCATTTTTATTTGCAAAGGTTAAAATAAAGGTCATAAATTTATTTCAAAACCAAGGTAAATATGAGAAAGTATATATAAATATTAAGTCCCATGAAATAATTAATATTCAAATTATAATAACTCTAAATTTTATCAAATATCATAAATATTTTAAAGTGAAATAAATATTAAGTTTTCAGTAACCTAATAATATTATATGTACATAATAAATTTAACAAAAATAATAATATGCATAAAATATTAAAATAATAAAACATATACTTAATATTAGAATTTTATATTTAAAAAAATTCAATTTCTGATTTTCTCTCGGTTTTTCCTTTTTCTTTTCACATTCTATTTCTTCTTCTTTTCTTCTTATGGCCTTTTGCTTTATTTTTTTTTAATCTCTTTCTCTTGCTCTCCGTTTCTTACTTTCTCTCTCTCAATTTCACAATTTCACACTTTCAATACTCTTTCTTTTCACTTTTCTTCTTATCACGTTATTATTAAGTATTTAAATTATTATTTAATATATATAAAAATATTATTAATGATTAATGTAATTTTATAATAATTTTTACTATCTTATATATATCAAATAATAATTTAAGTATTTATGATAATCCGCATTCACTAAAAAATTATTCTTTTTTTAAGAGTAAATTACACTCATCCTCTAAATTTAATGATATTATCCTCCGATCCTCATTTTTTGAAAATGACACTTATCCCCATTAATTGATCAAATTATATAATTATATAAATATTATCATTTAAAATCTATAAATTTTTAATATTTACAGTTATTTATAAAAAAATATTTTTTAAAAATATTATTATGTATAAATACTATCGTTAAAATTTAATAATATTTTTTATCGTTAAAATTTGATAACATTACTAGTTAAAAAATATATATATTTTTTCAAAAAACTCCTTACACATCCACACAAAAAAAAATTGTAAAAGTTTTTTTATAAAAAATATTATTATATATAAATATTATTAATTAAAATTTGTAAAATTTTTAGTATATACAATTATTTGTAGTATACACAATTATTTTTAGTATCGCAGTTTTTCATAAATAATTGTACATACTAAAAATTCTATAGATTTTAATTACTAATATTTACACAATTATACAACTTGATCAATTAATTGAGGGGTGAGTATCATTTTTGAAAAAGAATGGGGTTGGTATTTTTTTTTAAAATATATTTTTTTATAAATAACTGTGAATGCTGAAAATCCTATAGATTTTAACTGATAATATTTAGGACAAAATTTAGGTAAAGTTCTTTAGGTGCTTGTGGTACTTATCTCTAATAGAAATATAACATGTATATATTTTTCTATAACTCATTAATGAAAATTTTGAAAATAATAATTAAATAACCAAAAAATAAAACACATGTCATGTTTCTATTAGAGACAAGTACCACAAGCACCTATGGAACTTTACCTAAGTTTTTTCCTAATATTTATACAATTATACAACTTGATTAATTAATAGAGGTGAGTGTCATTTTTAAAAAAGAATAAGACTGAGTGTTATATCATCAAATCTGAAGGAGAGTAAATGTAATTTACTCTATTTTTAAAGTTAAGTAATGGTTAATTATCTAAATATTTTTTAAGAAATGATTACATTAAAGATATTTAGGATAGATTTTATATTAAAATAATAATTAATTTATAAATATTTTATTTAAAAATTAATATTTATAAATTAAATTCTTATAAATTTTATTTAATTTTTTTATTAGTAATAATTATTATAAAATATAAATAAATAAAATATTCAAATTAAAAATATAAAATTTTATTCTTCAAAATTTTATTCTTCATAAAAATATTTTATAAAAAATAAGATGAAATAGAGTGAGTAATGATTTTCTTCTTTTCAAAATTCAAACCATCCGTTCACGTACATGTTATTCTGCTTCTTGCATGTTACAGGCTAGACATATATGTGATTGTTGAGTGGCATTTCTTAGAATGATACCTCGCTCAAGATGAGGGTTTTATGCGTTTGGGGTATAGCATAAATTAGTGCAGCTGTACCACAATTTTTGTTTCTTTTGTTTTACTGGCAGCTGTACCACAATTTTTGTTTCTTTTTGTTTTACTGGCAGCTGTATCACAAAATTGACTTATGGAAATTATGTTAATTTTTGTTCACTTTGTACTATTGCTTCCTTGGAACTGTTGAATCATGTTGAGTAAAACTCTCATTTTATCCCAAAAAATTATAATTGACATCAATTTGATATTCTAATCGATTAACATTAATTTAGTTCTTTAATTATATAAAATGATATGATCAATTTAAGGTTTTAAAAAAATTAATATCGATTTAGTTCTTTAATCAAAGAAAATAGTATTAATTTAGTTTTTTAATTAAAGGTTCATTTAACAGTATTCTTACGTTCTATAATAGATTAGATAATTTTATGATATTTTTTATAATTAAGAGATTAAATTGATATTAAATTTTTTAGAAGACCAAATGTTACTCATATCTTTAGAGGACTAAAATAGATGGGTTTTTTTTTTGTATTGAGAAAACTAAAATGGGGTATACCCGAATGAATCCAAACATTTAAGAAAAAAAAATGAAGATTGCCAAGGAAAATTTCAAAATGCTCAAATATCACAATCCAATATCTTACTGTATTTGACATTACACAATGTTGCAGACATTTCAAACTTTTCAGAAATACTTTAGTCCATTGATGAATTTGTTCAAGAAAAATGATTATTTTACATTTTTAAAAGAGTGTAAATATTATTCATATTTTTTTAAAAATGTGATTGAGTAAAAAATAATAAAAATATATATATATAATAAATAATATTAAATAAAATATAAAAATAAATATATACACTATTTAATGTAATAATATAATAATTGTTAGTTCAAAATCAATACACATATCATTTTCAATGACATGTTTAATTGATTTCCACAGAAGCTGGAATCGATATGCTTTCCAGTACATTTACCATTCAAATGTGAATTTAATTAAGGTCCTATTTCATTCAATATAGAATGGAGTGCTGGAAATAAGAATACAAATTTGTTTAGTAAATTTTAGAATAAGAATGGTACTTTTTAAGTAAATGTTTATCTATCAAATGAGTGAATGACTATTTCATTTTAAATTGAAGGAAATGGCTATTCCATTTTCATCAATATTGATCACAAATATCATTACATCTTATGTCTTTTAGAAACATCTACCATCACCGTCACTAGTCCACCACTATTGCATTCCCCATAACTATTGTTTTTTTTACATGTACCATGACTATTGCTACAATTTCTGCCAATACAATATTAATATAGTTATTTGATTTTATATTATTTAGCATGCATAATATAATATTAAAATAGTTATTCTATTGCATTCACCGTTCACTCTAGTTGGCGACTCGTCCTCTGACCAATTCCACCTCAAATTGAGTTTTACATCTATGACCGACACGCTCTGTTTTTCCACATTGAAAATAAAAAACTTATGATCATTTATCATTCTACCAATTCAAGCTTTTCGGTAGGCCCATATTCTAATTCCAAATATCAAGTTCGATTTCGGGCGTCAAAATAGGCGATATCCTTTCTCATTTTTGTTATAAGGTAGTATTTTTGAGATAGTACCTACGTTTAAGTATTAAGTGAATATAAGTTCCTAGGTGTTAATTTAATGTTTAAATTTTAATAATTAACTAGTATAGTGATAATTGAGTCATCCTCTTAAAAAGAGGATCAAAATTTAAACCTTGAAATAAACACTTACAAGGAAGAGTCTCTTAGAATAACCAATTGTGCCCGCGCATAATTAGTCTCATGTTACCTAATCAAAAATTAAAAAAGAAGATGAAGAAAAAGATAAGGAGCACACTTTCTTAATTAAAATAATACACTAACTTCTTAAATTTTGCCTAATGGTGTCACAATTAGCACATGTTAGGTTTAAAATAAGCTGACTCAAGTTATGAGTTTATTAAATTATTTTTTAGCTAAATATATGTAAAAAAAACTAAAATTTTATTGAATTATAAATTTGAACATAATTCATTGAAGGGTTTTAGTAGTTTACAATTTTTAAATAATTTGAGTTTTAACTAAAAAAAATAAACTCATTTTTTATTGAGTTAAGCGTGACTTTTGACTCAACGACTCTTTTTTAGAACTAATAAAACACATGCCACTATAATTATAATAATGCAAATATCTCAGTTTACTTTATAAAAAATTATGGGATTGTAATCAATTGATTTCAATTTTTTTATGAATTTAAGTAGTAAAAGATTAACTTAATTCACAACAGAAATCAAATGTATCTTCCCGCATAATCCGAAAGGAAAGAGAAGAAAGAATATAGAAATGCCTGGGAACAAACAAGAAGCTCATGATGATTCTTAATTACACCAATCAACTCAAGGTTAAGGGTAACATGCACTACAAACATAATAATTTGTCTCGAATTAATAAAAAGAGCAACATAATAATGGCACTTCAAGAGCTTATTTACCCATGTCCCTAAAAGTGAACAGCATTAATTAGGCCCATCAGCGTTATTCGTCTAATTAAAATACTCTAATTTTCATTTAACTCTTTTCAAAACTCATTCTGCATTTCGTCAAAAAATTACAATAATATATAGTTTAATTTGATATTTCTCTCACATAAATCAATGATATAAATACGATGTACATATTTTAATTATACAAGAAACATTATCCAATTAGGCCATTAGCCCTCCGTGCGAACAAATTAACCTAAATATATCTCATTAAAATAGTCCATAAAATAATCTAAACTTACTCAAATCTTTGAACCGTAGTGTTATTTTTTTTTCTCATAATATCCTCACTTAATATGTGAGAGATTAATATTTTAAGATACATTTAAGTACTTAAATGAGAATTTCTTCTAATAGTATTATTTTTCATACACATGAATCTTAAAAGCGAACATAAGACCACATGTTTAAAGAACTCAAACCCTGTCTACTTAGTCAATTAGACCAACACACGTTAATTGGCTTAGTGCTATTTTAAAATGGATTAATTAGCACGAGAATTAAAGACGCCAAAAGTCATGAGAATCCGTTAAAGTTTAAATTGAATTCTTTTTGCCCTTTTTGTAGGATTTTGCGGACGAATGTTTCAGTATTGTTGAGATGCTAGTGCCACTAAAAGAAGGAAATATTTTAAATGCTCTTAAAACGTGGTGGAGCATGAATGCTTCTAAAAGGATTATCATTGATTTTGGAGCTAAAATGATGAATGGCTCTGGTTAAAACCAGTAACTTGCATGACAAGTTGGACATGTTAGAGGAAAATAGGTGTTGCTGCATGGACGATCAGATCTACTAAGTCAAATTTTGCAAGCGTTGCAATTTAGAAGTTCCAAGCCAAATTTTTAACGAAAAGATGAAGCTTTGATACAACTATAGAATACAAAAGTCTGACATACACCAAGTTGCTACCATCATCTTTAAGAACCTCCTTCATTTCTGCTAGTTCCCTTCCCCCTCTGATGACACCGCTACCCCTGCCCCCTTCCTCTGAACTATTGTCCTTGTTCAAATGGAATTTTAAAAAAAAATCAAGCAAACATTTTTAACTTCAACTTTGAGAAAAAAAAATTAAAACCACTAGCAGAAAAATAAAAAAAAATTAAAAATTTGAAAATTATTTATTAAAAAAATCGTCATTACCAAGTTGGAGCAATGGTCATGCCGGAGAGGTCATGGGTTATGTGTTGAAGGATGACATTGTGTCAACCACTGACATGCTTCAAATTTGTAGCACCACGACGTCAATTGTTTCCATGACGCTTCAAATCTGCAGCATCATGATATCAACCACCACCAGCAAGCCTAAAGGAGGGTGGCTACGATGATATTGTTGTGGATGGCGGTGGAGGACATGAGTCTGTTTGGATGGAAGGTGGTTCACAGTGGTTTGATTTTTGATCAATTTCAAGTTGGTATTTGGCTGTGAATGGTGGGTGTTTGCATTGACAATGAGATGTCATCGATGACAAGGAGATTCGAAGTTGCTGGCATATGGTGGGGTGTGCTGTCGTGAGAGGGATAGCGTGGCCGAACGTGACAGGACAAAGATTTTCCAAGAGTCCAACTTTCTAATGGAAGAGGAGGAAAATGAAGAATGAACCAAATAAAAATAATAACAAATTTAAAGTCAAATTTACATTTACACAAAACTTATATTTTATGTGTCAGAAATTTTTACCTGCTACAATGGGTAAATTCAATAGAACATTAATGTTAAAAAAAAATACATTATAAACGTCTCCCTAAAAGAAAGATTATGTCTAACTTCTTGCTAATTAACCTCATAATAATATACTCTTCCTTTAACTTTGGCCTTCCACACAAGATTTAACTTAACCTTTATTAGACAGGACTGAATTAAGGAAATTATACATATTCTTATTTTTTATACAGGTTACAGTAGTTAATTTTGCTTCTTGATTCATACCGACATAATATTTTTAAAGTCTCATTATTTATCTAATTTTTATACAATCAATTTTTTAATTTATTTATAAACTCATTTTATATTTTATAAAAATATTATAATTATATACAAATTAATTTAGCATACCTCTTATATTAATATATAATATAAATATATATATATATATATATATAAATTTAATACAAAACATTTCTCATATTATTCCATGATGCATGTTCCAATTTTCAAACTCACGTTGCTGTCCTTGTTCCTTCGAATGTCTGGTTAGCATTAGCCCATTAAACATCACATTTCACATCACATATATTGACGAAACCTAAAAAATTTGTCAAATTTTTTTTGGTACGGTGATTTTTTTTTTAATTGAGTAGAAGAAGGTTTAGAAAACGTGAATTGAATTCAGTTTCATTAGAACCATTTTTTTTCAGATATCAGTTTGTTGATTAGTTGACACAATATTAATCATTAGTTTTATATATATATATATATATTCCTAATCCTTGTTCTACAGTTACTTTTTTTTGTTGACAATTTTTTGTTTTATCTAGTTACTAAAACCGGTTCCATTAATACAGAGAGAAGGTTATTAGAATTTAACCCACTCCACTTTTGTTTTTGCACAACTCTCCCTAAATCTGGTGGTTTTGGGAGAAAATCAATGTTGTTAAAATCAAATTTGACGATAAAGCGGAAAAATTTTTAATTTAAATTCAACAAGTTCCACTAAATGATCAAACTAGATAATGTCATCATTATATTAAATATAAATTTTATATAATAACAAACTATTTTTTATATTTTAAAATATAATAATAATAAATAATATTATATTAAAAGCTTATATTTATCTTTATATAATTCAATTTATTTTTATTTAAGTACATTATATTTAATTATTTAATTTAAAATGTTACCCATCAAATCAAAATTCATGATTGACTCTCTCTTGTCTCACTTTTTTTCTCTTTTGACTCTTTTTATGATACTTTTTACTTTTTTTTTCTCTTTCTCTCTTCATTTCATTTTTTTTTTCTCCCTTTCTCTCCTCAGTCTCATTGTCTCATTCTTTCTCCCTCCTCTATGCGTTTAGTTTTAGTCAATTCCCGTCACCATTATTTTTTCTCCTTTTTCTCATTCTTGTCTTTCATTCTCTGTCTCTCATACACACTCTCTCTTTGCGTGATGCCGTGACGGAGAAAGGAGGAAAAAAACAAGAAATCTTACTAGAATGGGAGCAGCGGGCAGACGGCGATTGGGCAGTACAATGGAGTCTGCACCACTCAATGGAGCAGTTGTCGCACTCATTTTCTCAGGCAACGACATCTGCAACTGCAAGATAGAGCTTTTTTCTTTTTTCATTTTTTTTGAACCACCGGTTTATTGAAAACTGGACAATTTCTGGTTCAACCCTGATCTTAAGTCTTAACCGGTTTAACCCGATCATGCTGCTCAAGTGTTATACTAACGAACCAAAATCAAAAGGAAAATGATCTTCTTATATCATTTTCTCAAAAACATTATTTTTTATTATATTTTTAATCATTATGATTAAGTAAAATAAATAAATAAATAAAAAATAATATAATCAATAATATAAAAAATATGATAAAAATATTATTATTAAAGTAAAAAAGAGCGTAGCTCCTGATTTGACCAGTCGGACTGAACCGACACAAGAGAAAATTAATATACCCATAATCATTATAATAATTATATATAATTAGCTATTACTTGAAAATTTATTGCTAAAAATAAATTTTAAAGAGTATTTAAGATAATTATGAAAATTAAATTATTTTAATAATTAATTATTGTATAATTTTTTTTGTTATAATTGATTATTAAAATAATCTATTTCGTTTAGATATTTTAATTAAAAAATAATTTTAAAAATAATCTATTTTGTTTGGATGTAAATAAAAAATTATTTTTATGTATTAAATTATCAAAAAGATATGAAGTTATTTGTTTAGATAATTTGCCAAAACAAAAACGCATCAGAGTTTTTTTTAAAAGCTCGTAACAGATTAGGTCATTCCCCTAATTAGTTATTGTGTAAGTCAGGAGTCAATTTCTAAAACTCTTAACCGATTAAGTCATTCTCTTAATTAGTTATTGTGCAAGTCAGAAGCCAATTTCTAAAACTCCTAACCGATTAGGTCATTCCCTTAATTGGTTATTTGATAAGTCAGGAGCCAATTTCTAAGACTCCTAACCGATTAAGATAATCCCCTAATTAGTTATTTGGACAACTAGAAATCAACATTTATAAATCATATTTTAACAAAATCAATAGAACAATCATTTATAAGCATACATATAACCATAAATAGTTAAACCTATAACTAAAACATAACATCCATTTCAGAATACTCGTAACCCCCATTATCCGTTGAAAATATGTTCATTGCTTGGTTGGTAGTTTCTATGAAAAGGGGAAAATTAGGAAATATACAGATCAAAGGAGAAAGTAAAAAATGGAAAATGAAGATATACCTAGGAGAAGATAAATAAGAAAGAAAAAGACAAATGCACATACTTGTAAACTGAATGGTAGAAGAAAAATGAAAAGGGCATATGCTTTCTCTGGGAGAAGATTTTACTCTAAAGCTGAAGAAGCAAAAGAGGCTCAGTATCGTTTATGGCAGAAAGATGTCATTAATGGGTTGGTTTTACATTAAAGATGACATTATCTTGGTGTTTGGAGGCTCAATGGTCAGGGACTCATTCGTCCAAAATTCTGAAAAGCTAATAGCTTTAAAAAATAATGCTTAATGAAATGCTTTTTACTCAACAGCTTTTTTCAAAGAAAAAAATGTTGAATCAACAATAAAAAAATGTCAAACATAAATTAACAGTAGTCAACAACTTTTTTTAAAACAAAAAAATTGTTGGAGGGTTCAATAAATCTGAACCAAACACATGCTTAATTAAATTTATATGAGACTAACATTTAATTTAATTATATAAGCTATAATAATTGATAGTTTTGATAATAAAAAATACTAATATAGCGTAATTGAAATTTATTAGAAGTGGATATTTCTTCACACACACACGGGGTATAAATTAAAGTTATTCTTATACCATTGAATAATTTTTAATTAAATCTATCATTAGATTGAAAGTTCCTATCATATAGATTATATCTATAAAATTTTACATTAATTCAAAATCGTTTAATACTTCATTGATATACATCATATTTCAAAAGTATATATTACGTTAATCTTGACGTATATTAATGAAGTATTAAACGATTTTAGATTAATGTAAAATTTTATAGATATGATCTATATAATAGGAACTTTCAATTTAATGGCAGATTTAGTGAGAAATTTATTTAATAAAAAATTATTCAATGGTGTAAGAATGACTTTGATTTACACCGATGTAACTTGATCCCTCCCTTATATATATAATTCGATTTTTTTAAAATAAAAAATTTTAAAATAGAGTTAAGTGAGATAAATATTATTCTGAAGTAAATTCAGAGGGATACTTGAAATAGGCACGTACTGATAGTTGAAAGTGGACTCTTCCGCGTAGCTTGATTCAGGTAGCGGTGGTGTGAGAGAAGTTTGTAAAAGATCTTTGATCTTCAAGTTAGATGCACTAATGAAGACATTCTGTATATTAGAAGAGATGTATACCTTTAAGACCTGACATAGCATATATAGGAACGTATTAGGATGACCGCAATATGTATTAAATGTAATTATTTAAAATTAAAATCCATTAGAGATTGTAATCTATTCTAACTAATTTTTTTATTTATATGAGATATAATTAATTTTTATATCCATTAAAAATACTTAAAAAATTTATTCTTAATAAATAAGGTAATATACTCATCAAAATAATGTGTAATAATATTTAAATATTATTTTAATGAACCAAATTACTTTTAATTAATAACTCAAAATCCCGATCTAATACAGATACGGAAGTATAAAAGGACATGAAGAACACTAATCAGTAACAGTGGCCATTAGTCTCTAATATCTGTAGGATACTGGTACCCTTAAAAATAATTATGGGTAGTAAACATTTAAAATATATACTACAAATGACAAAGATTCAATATTTACGACAAAAAGTAACAGAGAAAATAAAACGAAATATAAACAGTCAGTGTAATAGAAAAGGACTTCAAAGGTGTTGGTTGCAAGTCAGCGCTAATATCACTTCCATGAATGATAGGTGATGTATTTAATGATACAAAGTATCATATAAAATACCTACCTATAAATAAATCCTCTAGCTTTCACCATGACAACAATCTTTACCTAATTACCCAATGATATATTAAAGTGACAGCTGTTCTGATAAGATTCGGTGTTTTGGTTTATGAAAACCGTACATAAGTATACAATTAATTACCCTAGCTACATAAATATCATTATTATGATTTATACTTACAATTAATTTCTATTCAAATTCTTCTCTATTCTTCTAATCTCAACTACGTCTAAAAGGCGTACACTTACGTATCTTGATACAGAGACTTCCACTGAAAAAATTAACTTACTAGTTCAGCTTGAGTCATATACGTCACATACCGCAAAATGGAATAATTCTAAACATATATAGTTTACCAGATATTGAAGTCAAGTTTCTAATAAGTTCTTTAGCCTTTGAACTAAATACTTGACTGATAAGTTAATTACAGAATAATTCATTTGCATATATATACTATTAAGCATAGTAAAAGTTTAAAATAAAATTTCATGGGTCCATCAATTTATAATTTTTTTACTTTATTCATTCCTAAATAATATAGGACTTAAAATTCATAGTTAAATTTCCAACAAATTAATATCATATACCAACCCATTTAAAATTAAATATAGTGTCTTACAGTTACTAAGTGTGGACCAATTCACAATGAAGTTCCACCTTCTCACCGTCACCTTATAGAACAAAGACTCAAAGCCTAATCTTCGTAATGTCAAAATCAAGTGAAGTTTAGCTACTAGAAATCCAAAATATAGGTAGGGATTCTTTGGTTATTAACAAAAGAATGAAAAATTACAAATTAGGCTTCATTCTTTGTGTTTATAATAAGATCATGGCGGTGAGGAACTTCATTCTGAATTGGTCCACACGTAAGACAAAGCCTTTAAATGGGTTGGTATATCTCAAAAATAATTGCCGGACAGACCCAACTTTAAGAACAGTTTTGGGAGATATATAGCAGTCGGTGCATACCAAAGCACAAATTTTAACTCCATATATATGTAGGCCAAGACAAACCTGATCATCACATGCATGTACATGTGGTCCAAAATGAGATATGTTTGGCTAAAAGAAAACTTCATGTTTGATATTCGATATTTTACTTTACAGATTTTTAATTCAAACCTTAATAAGAATAGGGGTGAAATTTAAAGATGGGTGAAATTTAAAGAGGTTATAGACTGATGATCATTATACAATCTGTAATGGAAACAAAAAAAAATTCATGAGAAAAATATTTTTGTCATGCTTAATTATATATATGCAGTTGGCTTAAGTGAGTCTCAGCAATCAATTATCTAGTTTTAAGGCTCGAGAATTCATCAAAAAATCGGATCTAATATCTTATTACTGTTTATCCAATATCTAAACAGCACGAGTTTGCATCCATGCAACCTTAGCAGCTTCTACTACTAAATACTAATCAATGTACAATGAAAATTTGATCTCTTTTTATTCCTAATCGTGGCAGTTTCCCTGCTGTGTGCTCTTCTTTTATAATAAGGATTATGGAATAATGCTTCATGAGCTTATATAAATTCTACAGCATTAATATAAATGTTGTCCTATGGCTACTATGGATGCATTTTTTTTTCTAATTTCAACAATTGAAGTGAATCTCCATCTTAAATATTACTTAGCTCTCACTGGCAGATAGAAATGGTGCTGAACTGTTAGTAAATTCGACACATTCTGAACAATCCGAGGCAATGCTATTCTCCAATGCAGAAGAACATATGAGGAGCCAAAGTCACCATTGCTTTGTATGTTTACGCAATGGCCAATGAGTGAGCTGATACACTTGGGAGGCATCGTAGCAACCCAAATGATCCTTTTATCACTTCATGTAGTCTGAGGTTCTCCCAACCCAAAAAATTTGTAAGTTGATTGTTAGTGGAGACGGAGCTACTAAAAAATGGAGTGAATTTAGAATTAAATTAAATTAAATTTTCAGTATTAACAAACTTAGAAAAGTGGAATATAATTTCTCTCTCTTTTTTTAAAATTTACTTCAAATAAAATCATTTTTACTCTAAATAATTTTTTTTATTCAAAGAAAGGGCTACGGGCCAAGAGAAAGTTACAGAATGGAGGGAATGGAAACCCCTGCACCATCATCCAGCAGAAGAGAGCCACAGCCCAAGGGTCAAGTATTCATAAACTTGATTAAATTAAAAAAGAAGCTTGATCTGACTCCTCCTTTTATTCAATAGTGTGTTATAAACAAATCGGCCCAAATTTTATGGACTTGATAAAAACAGGGCCAACTCAACTGAAAAAAGATTTTTGGGGCCAGCTTAGATCTTACTTCACACCTCTACTAATTTATGCATCCAAAATATTCATTTTAACTAAAATGATATATTAATGATATTTAGACTTGGAATGAAAAAATATATGGTGCTGTTATAATATTTTTATTTTGGGTAAGAAGAGTCACAACAATTAATCATCCCTGACCGTTTAATGGTCACTTGGTTTGAAGTTTGAAGGGGCAGTGACTGCAGTAGTTATATATTGGTACTTCACTGAGGAATGTGCATTGTGCAAAGGAGCATGGCGTCTAGCGATGCAGCAGCAGCAGCAGATGATGTTATTGAGCTGATTGTGCGCGATGCCTATGCTGCATCTTTCCTTTTCTTCTTTTCTCTCTCATTTCTTGTTTTTAATTCAATTCACCACTTGAACAAGTAAATCAAACAAGACACAAAGTGCAATCAATTAGCAGATTATCTTTTTAGCTTACATTACATTACATTCTGGTCATGGTCTGTAATTACAAATAAACGAAAGAGATGGTTTTCTGTTTTTTCAACAAAATAATTTGATTTGAGCATGTACAACACTATTGGTTGCAGGGTGAAGTTACAAGGTTACTTGAGTTGACATCCCCTGTAACTATAACTCAGTTTATACTTTATATTGTGGGTATGGGTCCACATACTCTGGTTTACTCTGCCTGGCCCTTTCTTCTACTGTCTACTTTCTCATGGCACTTCTTTCAATTATCTTTTCTGGTAAACTTCTGCTTAGTGCATACTAATACTATGCCATCTACTTTGCTTGATAAATATTATTATGCTTTTTCAGAATAACTGAAACAGCCATAAGGAAAAACTTTAGTTCAAAATAGCAAGCGGTTCTGATTGGGCTTAGAGGGTTATCATTACTGGCGGTAGTTGAACTTTTTATGTTTATCAATATATTTAGTGAGGAAAGAAAGGCGAACTCAAACTTTTTTTCCCCTATTTCCCTTCCATAGCATTTTCTTCAATATTGAACGAAGTTATTCTGATCTGATCTAATATATGTCAAATGTTACTTTTTGGTACATGGGCATATAGTTTTGAACTCACACTACTCAAACCCCTCAGCACTAGCACACAGGTAACGGCTTTATATGACAAATATTTGAAACCGTGTAATTTTGTTCTGAGCCACATTTCTCAACCATACATCAGTCCTTAAACACTGAATTAACTGCTTTTGAGTCATTATGGAAACATCACTCTTTATTCCTTTGTGTTAAGAGTCTCACATCGCCTGTCTCAATTTTTCGAGTGTGGTTTATATATTTGTTTAACCACTTCACTTAATGTCAATTGATTTTAAGTTGGAATGTCAATAGTCCACAAGGACTCTATTGGCTTCATTCCCAATAATATGGTTTTTCCTCCTCTGGAGTTTTTACCAACTGTCTATGTTAGTTTTGCCTTCTATTATTTATTTATTTATTTTTGATTTGGCAGTTCTGTGACTTCTGTCAAATTTGAGACATTTTTCTAGATCTAACATCATCTTTGTTTCTTTCATTTTTGTTGCTTGTTCCTCAGTTTAAGTTTTCTAATAACAATTTTGATTTGGCAGTTCAGGCAATTCCTTTGTTTGAGACTGCTTTTACAAGATGTACAATTATCTTGATACTGTCATATTTGTGGTTGAGAAGGAGTGAACAGCCACTATTTGGAACTTCCCATGTTAGAAACATTTTACTTTCGAGGGCCCTTACAGGCCGTGTATCATTGTCAAGTTTTGAATATAGGTAAGTTGTATTTCATGAGTTGTGGGATTTGTATTGAGCTTTCTGGTTTGATCAGTTATTGAGCTAGTGGACAGTTCAGTAGAGGGATTTGTATTGCATTTGCATGTAACTGATAACTGATAAGTACGTACGTGAAGACAAAGCAATTTGTTATTTTAAAATCAACAAGTCACCTACAATGTGGAACTCTACTATAATGAGTTCTATAGTATTCAATGTTGTTCTTATTAATTTCAGTCAAAACCATGATTTATTAGTGGACAGTTCAGTAGAGGGATTTGTATTGCATTTGCGTGTAACTGATAAGTACGTACGTGAAGACCAAGCAATTTGTTATTTTAAAATCAACAAGTCACCTACAATGTGGAACTCCACAATAATGAGTTCTATAGTATTCAATATTGTTCTTATTAATTTCAGTCAAAACCATGATTTATAATTTGACATCATGAATGATTTTAGTGGATGATTTTTAGTACAATGCTCGTCTTCACTTCCTAAGCTTTTGAATACCTGTGTGGGAATGCTCCTTGAGGATTTCATAAGTTGTCAACTACTGTAATAATAAGAAATCTGTTCTTTTTCAGCATTCAGAGGTTTACCTTTATCCGTGAAAGATTTTCGGTTAACGTGCTGCTATCTTTCTAACTTGCTTCTATAAAGTCAAGATAGTTTCGCTTTTTTTGAAAATTTGATAAAAATTTAATCTTAATAAAGAAGGTAAAAGGGACAATAAATAAAGTTTTTGGACCTATTTTGGCATTGAAATCAAAGCAACGAAGCGGAAAATGGAAAAGTTCAAGAGAAAGGAAGGAGAAAAAAAAAAAAAAAACCAGGAACGAAGTTATGCTGAACATTCTCTAGTAAATAGTAATCAACAAGAACATGCCACCAACACCCAAGACCCATGCTTTAATCACTAAACCAGTCAACAGTAACGTTTCACACCGCCCCATTTTCATGATCAACTAAAATCTGTACAGAATCTACAAAAAAACGTATAGCAAGTTTAGTTTTTAAACTTATTGCTTCTTCTCAAATCATGCTTTTAAGATCAGAACCCAATTATAAATAGGAAAAAATAATTATACATTTTTTTTAGTAGTATATGAACTATTGATATTTTTTTTAAGAATGTCAAATTTAATAAAAACCTAATAATAAAATAAAAATAATAAATAATATTAAAAAATATAAAAAAATTATATACACTAAAAATATTATAACCCTTATCAATAACCCAGTATCTGTATGTCTAGAAGTATTAGAATTAACAATTACCGCTACACCTACATGTGTCGCATATCCAAATGTATTGTGTCCTAATAAGGGCCCAAAAGCGCCCCTTAAGCACCCATGCGCATGGTCTACGGGGCATAGTTCCACTTCATCACAATTTTATTATAAATATGTGACTTTTTATAGATAAAGTCTTTACTTTACCGATACTTAAGCAACGTGACACTTTTTTTTCCCCAATGCTTGAGTAATTAATGCAGGATTTTACTTTTTTATTATTTTAAAAATACTTTCACATTAATATTCCAACATGTAAAAGCAAAGATAATGTTAAAGAGAGATTTTTAGGTGGCACCTTTCTACGTTAAGCATACAAATCATCTTTTTAACATATGTAAAAATATGTAGACCATGTTAAAAATATCATATCTCTATTAACATAACTTTGCACATGTCAAAAATTGATTTACATAATTAAGTTAAGAAGTTACCATTCAAGAATTTTTCGTTGTTGAATCATGTCTTAAGAGAAATTGTCTAAGGTAATTGACTCATCCACTTGTCGAAGTTAATTATATACTTATAATAACCAAATTGTAAAACAATCTTACAAGACAAGGGTATTTCATCAAACAACCAAGGGCATCCATGAAACATTAACATAAGCATACAAATGAAATCAAGTAATTTTGAATCAAGAAAACATGCAATCAAGACCAAAATTCTCACTTCAACATCCTAAACAAATCCTATAATTAGAAATAGAAGCTTATATACTAAATAGGCAGCACAGATTAATAGAACCAAGTAATTGTGTATAAACCTTCAAATTTGTAAAAAATTAGAAAAAAATTGTGGTGAATCTAAATACAGTACTTGTACATTCTGGGCCTCACCTCAATTGGGACAATAACCATGTGGTAGTACCTATGAAGCAGCAGCACGGCTCTTTGGTTGTCATACCGGTGTCCAATGTGTATCAAAAATGGGGACGTATACGACATACTTAAAAATGTACGGATAACTTTTTTTTTTTGGACATGTTTCAAAAAGCACTAACACACCAAAAAATGACTTGAAAAACATACATAACTGATGAATCAACTGAATCAAAATTTTTGAGATTTTTTAGGACCAAATGTACGTTTTGAGAACCCAGGAGATTCAACATCTTTAACTCACATTTGCCCCATATTTTTAGTTGAAAGACATTCATTCACCTATGATTTTCTAGATCTGTCGCCTCCTTCTTTAATCTATGCCTACAACCATTCTGTAACTTTTTCGGTGACTCTCCGGTCTCTGTGGCGCGGTGGCTTTTGCACGTGTGTCTGTGACACCGTGTTGGTGTTGGCTTGCAAGTCGAAGAAGCTTCCTATGTGGTCTGGTTTGGTCTTTTGCACCACGTGGGCTGTGGAATAGCTCGCTGCTCGTCTCACGTCTTCATCTCTAACTCTCTGTCTTGTAAGGCTTCCAAGGCCTCCATTGAGATAGTTTTATAATTTAATAATACTTCAGTAGATTAGTTTTATTGATAGTCTGATACGTGATAAGGTTGTACTTGTTTTCAATCAATTTGAAATTTGTTTAATCACTTTTATGTCATTTTATTGTTAGAATAGTTAAAACAATTTAAGATGAAGATCATATTTTTGTTCAGCTTTACAAAAAAATTTACTTATTGATTGAGTTTATTTTGTCTAGTATGTGGTGTTTTATTAATAATTTAATAATAAGTTTCATAAACATATATATTGCGTGGTGTTTTACTCTTTATAATTTATTGACTCGATTTTTTTTATAAAGGAAAAAGTCAAAGTTCAATAATATATTTTTAATCTTTAAATGAATTATAATTTTTGGGTTTAATTTGTAGTTTCTAACAAATTTTTATTTTAATTCTTTTAGATCAATCCCTAAGAATGTCTGAGGCTAATAGCAGTTCTAACAATATAATTAGTAAATTTGTTGTTGATGACAAACAAAAAACAACTACTCCTCTTTGAGCTTATGTCAGAAGAGATGAAGTCTCTGCTCCTGAGGTTGGTGAAAATAGATGATGGGTATGTAACTTTTGTCAGAATCATTATTATGGTTGATATACTAGAGTCAAGGCTCATTTGCTTAGACTTACTGGTGTTGAAATAGATAGATGTCCAAAGATGAATGTCGAATACTTAACTGAAATTCAGAAAATTGTTGAGTATGCTAAAGAATCAAGAAAAACAAGAAATGTTCTCCTTCCTCCTACATCTATTACTGATAACTCATTTTAACAATCATCACAACCTGTGTCAGGAAATAAAAGAAGGGCAGATAACCTTTTAGATAGAACTTTAAATGTTGGAGTTAGAAAACAACTTAAGTCTAAAATTGTTAGAATGTTTTATTCTGCTGGTTTGCCCTTCAATCTTGCACGCAATCCTTATTACATTAGTTCATATCAATTTGCTACAAATAATTCTATTGTTGGTTTTATTCCTCCTAGTTACAATTCTCTAAGAACTACATTGTTACGAAGGGAAATGACAAACGTTGAGAGATTACTTGAACCAATCGAAGGGACTTGGAGTGAAAATGGAATAAGTATAGTAATTGATGTGCAAAGAAGGCCACTGATTAATTTTATGGCCGCTTCAAATGGAGGTCCTATATTTTTAAAGGTCATCGATGGTTTTAAGGAGTACAAAGATAAAAATTACATAGCAGACCTAATTAAATCTACTATTGAAGAGGTTTAACCAAAAAAGTTATCCAAATTGTCAATGATAATGCTCCTATGTATAAGGCAGCTGATGTTCTTATTGAAAATTACTATCCTCATATTTTTTGGACTCCTTGCATGGTGCATACGCTCAATCTTGTTTTGAAAAATATTTGCACAACCAGATCTAAACACAATGAAGAATAAGGTTATTTATGAGGAATGCCATTGGATCACTTTAGTTCGTGATGATGTAATATTTATCAGAAAATTTGTCATGAACCATTTTATGATACTTGCCATATTTAATGAGTTTGTGAATTTTAAACTACTTTCCATTGCCAAGACAAGGTTTGCTTCCACAATAGTCATGTTGAAAAGATTAAGACTCAACAAACATGGTCTCCAAAATATTGTTATTAGAGAGAAGTGAAACACCTATAGGGAGGATGATGTTGGAAAAAGAAAACACATGTGAAAGCAATTATTCTTGATGATTCTTGGTGGGACAAGGTAGATTATATTCTTTTTTTCTCAAGACCTATTTGTGATATATTTCGATTGTGTGATATTGATAAGCCTACACTTCACTTGATTTATGATATGTGGGACTCAATGATTGAGCAAGTGAAGACTATAATATTCTATCACGAAAAGGTCGAAGAAGAAGGGACATCATCCTCCTGTGGTGTTGTTTATCAAATTCTTATTGATTGGTAGACAAAAAGTTACACATCCTTGCATTGCTTAGCACATTCACTAAATCTTAGGCAAATTCCAATGATTCTTTTTTATTTTTTTAAATTTAATTTGATGCATTTATGATATTAATATTAGTTAAGTTTTCTTTATTTATTAAATAGATTTTATAGTCAATAATGGCTTCAACAAGGTCAAATAGAGTTTCTCCACATAGAGATCATGAGATTTTCTCTGAGAGACAAATGTGCTTAAGAAGATAGTTTATTGATCTTGATGAAAGAAAATAGGTAACAAAAGAGTTTTCTAAATTCTCTAGAGAGTTAGACGAATTCGGCCGTCAATATTCTTTAGCAAATATAGCTCTTTTTGGAGCCAAAAGAGTAGTAAATACCTTATGGTTTAGTAACCTCATTATTCCAAGGCATTGCCTTGAAGTTTCGTGGACAGTCGGGCTCATCATCATGTTGTGAACGGAATTGGAGTACCTACTCTTTCATTCACTCCATGAAAAAGAGCAGAAGATTTAGTATATGTACATACAAATCTTCGTCTTTTGTTTAGAAAGAGCGAAAAGTATAATAGTAGAGAGGGCAAAATATAAGATATCGCTAAGGATGAATGGGTGCCGTTTGATAGAATTGAAAGCCTTGAGGTTGTAAGCTTATCACTTGATGAACCGGAATTAGAGAAATAATTATCATCCACGGATAATGAATAGTTTAATTTTCAGCAATAACTTTAATATTTGATAAAACTATTTATTTTGTACTTTGAATTTTTTTTATAATTTATTTATTGATACTTAATACTTTGAGTTATTTAAAATGATATGTTTTTATGATTTCTTATAATGACTTTATAATATATTTATATAGTTTTTATTAAAATTTATGAAATATATATATATATATATATTGTGTCGTATACTATTATACCTGGATTTTAATTTTTAAAAAATTATTGTATCTTTGTATCATACATGTGTCATACCAAATGCTGATACTCATTCTTGTATCTTAAGAGTAATACTATTCCCAACTGTAGTCAGTAGTGGAGTGGAATGGTAAAGTCTTCTGACCAAACAGGCCCCCTAATCACAAGGTGCTCCGTTGGTTATAGCGACAGCTCTATCAACGTGGACGTGAAAGATAAAGCTGCAGACTACAAAGCCAAACTCTATTCATGCTGACGCGAGAGAGAGAGAGAGATTCCTAATTAGACGGTCCCGTTAGAACTGGGGTGGTGGTGGATATTGTTTTCTTGTGTTTCCATGGGAATCGGATTTTTTGGGGGATATTTCTCATCACTGATCGGATACCGTGGACAACGACTATACTTGAAATGTCTGTGTGTTACTGAAAACATAACTAGATATAGAACAGATAAATAAATTTAGTTTCATACTTTATTTAGTTAGAGAATGTGATTCAATGACATATTTTTTTTAAAACTCCATATGACTGAATAGTAAATACGCCTTTCATTATTAGTTTACTATTTTTTAAAATAATTTTCATAATGATGTTGAAGGAGCTCTTCGCCTATGTATTTTGTTGATAATATTAATCCAATTTTAATTTGCACGTTGAAAACTATCATCATTTAAAATACTAGTTACTATTATTTACTTGACTTTCAGTGAACAATTATTGTTATATCATCATAAAAGTGTCTCCTCATCCTTGTTCAATCTTTTGGAGGTCTAGAAATCTCATTTCTCTCTTCTTAGCTGCCACTCGATGTAATTTCTTGTTACTTGAGATACATAGCAATAGTAGACTGCTAGGAAAGAAAACATTTTAGAATGGACATTATGGAATCTTATATTATGTTTGATTACTGCTGAATATGTAGATGACCTCTATGGTTTCTAGTATGATGCTATAAACCATATATCTAACCATTATTGGAGGAAGAGCAAAGAAGTCGAGCCACTTAAATGAGAAAGTGAGAATACTAAATGATTTTTAAAGGAAGAAAACGAAAGAAAGGAGTAGGTAACTTTAGTATGAGAAACTAAAAAGACACTAAATGAGAATTTCTCTTAATTAATTTTTATTTTAATACCATTTAATTAGTGTAATTCCATAAACTAATTCCATAATTGAAAAATAACTAAGTTAGCGCTTTCTGATTCTTAACCTATACTGTAATGTTAATTATCAATTCTATAGTTTAAAAATTAACTTTCTCTCTCTCTCTTTCTCTCTCCACATTTATTTATGAATAATCATATTTATTGAGATTTTATATTTATATAAAAAATTATTTATATTTTTATATAAAAATTATTATAATAGCTATTTATTTTTTATAAAAAAATTCATGAAAATTTTCTTTATGAAAAAAATGATTATTATATTATAAAAATATTACTTGTATGAATATTTTTATTAATTTTATTTTTGTAAATAATTTTTTAATATTTTAGATCATATCTTTAAACAATAAAATTATAATTGAATTTAGAATTACAATTTCTTATCTTAATTCTTTGACAACTCCAAACATAGAATTTAAGATTCTGACTAATTTAATTTAAAAGAATTGAAATTGGAATTAAAATTTATGTTTCAATTCCAATTCGCATTATCCAAACGGACCCTAAAAATGAGAATTTCAGAATCCTAAGATTTTACTGAGGTAGTGAATTTAGATAATTAAAAATAGCTAATGTGATGATGGCGCTTCAACTTTTATATATTATTATTGTAGATAAGTGATATGATTTAGGTAAGGATAAAACTTAAGTCTATTTTTTATGTTTATTATATTTATTTTATTAATCAAGTTATTACATATATTCATTAATATTCTTTTTTTTTTATTTTTTTTAATACATATATGTCATAATTTGATTAGTGTAGTGGATGTAATGAATATAAATAAATGAACTTAAGTTTTGTCTTTTAGGTAATAATACTTCTTGAGTTTAATTTTGATGCATTATTATTATAAAATTTTTTATACTATCAATTAATCATATATTATTACATGAGTTACTTTTGAGATAATTGTTATGAATATCAAATATTTTAAATGACATGATAATTTATGATTAAATGATATATATAAAAAATTTTACACAGGCAGTTGATCTTCCAAACTTCTTATAAATATATATTATAGTTATATGAATAATTGTGATTTTATAAGAATTTTAGTGATGGTATTTTATTTTATTTTTTGTTTAATCTAGAGTAGTTATTTGTTTGATTTGTGTGTAATTATTATAATAAAAAGCGTACTGGTAACGTCAATTCATGAAAAATAATTTAAGGCTACTTACTAAATAATTCTACAGTTTCAGATAAAAAGAAAATCTACAATTTATTTTATAAATTAGATATAAATCATTGACATAATTAATGCTTAAAGTAAGTTACTTAGCTTAGAACTTTTTTTTCCTATTTTTATCAACAGCTTTAGTTTATGAAATTAATTTTTACACAGATGCAAATTGTAAGGAAAATGCTTGGTATGCATTTATTGTAAATCACATTTTATCACATCGTTCAGGTAACAATTAAAATATAAGTGTATAAAATAAAAATATATATGTAAAAATATAAAATAAAATTAACTGTAATTATAAATATAAGATGATATATATATATATATATATATATATATAATGTTATTCAAATGTAATAAGCTATAAATAAAAGTTTGCATATATTATATTATTATGCAGCCGAAACGCACGTATAATCTGAAACTCTCTTCTTCTTATTTGACTTTGGCATTGTCTAGCCTTTCCACTTATTTACTTACCATATTAAACCTTCGCCAACAAAGTTCAAAAAGTAGCCAACCCACTGTCTGCGGTTTCCACTTGGTCAGCACATATTCTTTCCCTCTCCCCACAAACAAGGAACCACCAACCATCCTTAAGGAAACAGCAAGGAAACAACCATTACAGACAGAAAGGCTTGGGGTACATTTAATGTGGCAACTCGTAACCCTGCTAGTCCATTAAATGCCCATTAACTCCCTTTGTACGTTACGTTTACCATTGTTATATATCAATCATGACTAACATTCCTTCACACCCACCCCTCATTCAAACTAGTCCTTCATTTATTAAGAAAACCCAACTTTAGTCCTCTGTTACACTTTTTAATACAGTCCTTTGTTACACTTAACTACCATAGAGATAATAATATTAATCAATGAAGACATAATATTAAACATGGTTATAAACAAAGCTAAAAGCCACTTAAAAGTGTTATATATGTAGTACATAGTTATAAAATAATGAAAAAATGATACTCGCAAATTAATATCATACACATCTTTCTAATATATATTTATGCAATAAAATTAAAATATATATATATGTAAAAAATGAGGTAGATCTAATTATAATTAAATAATAAAAAATATAAAAATGCAAGTGAAAGTGTGTGAGAGTAACATCACTCTAAAATAATAGAGTGAGAATATATGTGTAGGTGGATTTTGTTACACTAAAGTGTAAAATACTATTTAGAGAGTAAAGTAAAGTGTAGGATGCTCTCTGTTGATGAAAAAATAATAAATTATTATACATATATAATTTGTTATACAAGTGTCTCTATTTTATAAATTTTTAAACTCTTAATTTTTTAATCAATAATTAAAATCCGATAGTTTGCTTTCTAAAGTGCATGTTGTACTCTAGAAAAGCCATGGTAACTTTGCATTGACAATAGAGGAGAAATAATAGTAGTATGTTTGATTTTCATTATTTTTATAAAAAAATTACTTTTTTCAATAATTATCTTAATAAGATTTTAGTGATAAATTATTTTAAATATAAAATAAAATAATTTAAACACATGCTAAAATGCCTTCAAAGAAATGTTTACAAATCATTGTATCATTGACACAATGGTTAATTACAGTAGAAATGCACTGCAAGAACTCCAAGCAAACATTCTCTCTAGTGTTAGCATTGTGAGAAGAGGTTAATCTCATAAGAAAAATGATCTTCATATATCATTTTTCAACAAACACTATTTTATACATCATTTTTAATGATTATTATTAAGTAAGAGAAAGTAATAAAAAAAATAATATGATTAATAATATAGGAAGTAACGTAAAAAGTGATATAATAGAAAAATAATTTAAGAAAATCATGATTGATCTCATAATGATACATGTAAAAATACTTTACCTATTAAATACGGACACGTCATTTTTTAGGCATATCAATGTGTCAGACACGTATTTGTATTGGACACATGAAGACACCTGTACGATATATTTGTCTTGTAGGTCCAAATGTGTCCGATTAAAAGTTTTATTTTTCAATTTGGACACGTTTCAGACACACTTAGACACATCTAAGACACGACTTGAATACGACACATTAATATTTTTTTTAAATTATTTTTTATTACTAACGTTCAATTAGTAAGTCTGTAACTCATTCAAGCCCAATCACATGACTGACGTCTCAAACCACTATTTTCACATATCAATATTTTAAGTTTTATCTTTTCAAACGCCACTATTAAACTTTTAAATTTTATCTTTTTATATACTATTATTTTCATTTTTCTTTTTACCTCTCGCTTCATACTAAGTCGTTCACTTCATCATCACCAAAACTTATATCACACCAATATTCTTTATAGTTAATTTTTTTATGCATATGTACTTGCATATGATTAATTATATTATGAGAAGTTAATTTAAGAAATTTTTTAAAATATATCAATAGAAATGATATTTCATATTTTTTAAGAAAAATTTAATAGATAGTAAATATTGATACATATAATATATATTAAAATATTATAAAATTTTAAATTTATAAAAATAATATTAATAAATTATAAATATTTTTTAAAATTTTAAAATTTTATAATATATATATATGTCATATCTATATATTACAATTTTTTAAATTTAATATATTCTTATATTTGTACTCGGATCGTATTCTTTATCCGTTTCTGTAATTCATGCTTCTGTACTGAAAGACAAAAACAATCATTGTATGATTAAGAAAATGTAAACCCTAAGTGGGCCATAGCGGTCAAATATTTTTTGCTCTTTTACCAAATATATATATATATTTTCAGAGGGTACATAGTACAGTGCCTCCCACTACAACACAATACCATACGGAAAAATTCTTTTATAGATATAATTGTATTTGAGATATATTCATATAGAGTGATACTCACTTATTAGAAAAGATTTATTTAAAATAAGTTTATTTTTAAAATAGATAAATAATAGTATATTTATTTTTAAATTATTTAATAAATTAAATTTTTCATATATTTTATTAAATTAATAAAAAATATATTTTTAATTATTCATTTTAATTATAAATTTATTTTAAAATTTTTTAGCTAATAAAATCTATCGCCCGTGAGTATATATAAGATACAGTTATATTTATACAATAATATCTAATAGGCAAGAGGCTTCGCAATCCTAAGCTGAAAATTTGACCTTTATGTCCATCTGATGATGATGGAATGAAAGCAAACTTCACCAACAAAATGTACCATTTGGGCCAACATTAATCATCTGCAAGGATGGTGTGCAATCCCAAATGACGCAGAGTGCTTCGCTGGATTCCCCGATAAGTACTACAACTTCATATGAATACGGCTTCATTAACCCCACTTGGGGATTTGTGGGCCCAGGATGCTTACCTATTCTTATATGGAGATTAAGGGGTAGTTTTGTAAACCAACATACACATTCAAAACCAAAAAAGAAAACAAGCTTATCGATGACAGAAGAGGGCGTTACCGAGCCACTTTCTTTTCCATAGTCTGATTAATATTCATGCTTCTTTTATTTCCACTTTATATCTGCACTTTACTTTGTTCTCAGTTCTTCTTCTTCTTCTTCTTCCTCCACTCTTTTTCTTTCTATATCTCTGTTTCTTTCTTTGTTTTCTTCTTGTGTGCTTCCCGAAGCTCTTCCTTTGTCAGAAGCTTCAACAATGGCAGACATTACCCATCTACCTATGGAACAGCTTCAGGACCTTGAGTACTGCTTAGACTCTAATCCTCCATGGGGTATGCTCTTTCTCTATTTCTCTCATTTTCCTTCCTCTCTTATCATTATCCACACATATACAAAATGAGCTTGTGTGTTTCTCTCTCTCTACTTTTCAAGTTGCTTATCTCCCTCGGCATTCCTCAGTTTTTTCTATTCCTTTTCATCATTTTCTGTTGCCATGTGACAAAAAATAAAAAAAAGAGCTTGTTAAGCATTTGACTTTGAGCTTATAGTCTTAAAAAACAAAAAAAGGAAGAAGAAGGTTGTCAGTTTTGAAGCACCATGAAAATGTTTTGGAACTTCTCCAACAGCAAGTGACTTCATTTTATCATTACAAACCCAAGTGGATCGAAGAAATGATAGAAAGCTCTTTTCTTTTCTTGTCTGTAAGCTGTTAAATATGCTGGGTGTTCTCTATGTTATTGGTATGTTATCGCTGAATGTGTTACCCTAGAAGTTTGAGATTAGGCTATGACTTTGGTTCAGGTGATAAGGATTAAAAGTTGGGATTTTTGTGTTGGGACTCTGAACTTTTCTGTTCCTGTTTTTTAGCCTTTTCTCCTTTATCTTTGGCTGTTTGTTTGTTGGGTTAATTAATTTTTAATTTGAAGATATAATCTGTATTATGACATTCTGGTTTTTAAATAAACATCTTGAACTTCCCCGTATTTCATTATCATATCTACTTGTCCTTTAGCGCTATGAAACAGTACTAATAAGTAATAACCATAGCAAAGAATGCTAGCAATCATGACATTATATTGTAGTTACCATTTTACCCTGACATTGTGGAGCACTTCTTCTCCTTCTCGCGTGGGTAAATGAACAAAATTAGTCACTAATGACGTTAAAGTAACTGGTCCCGCATATAAATTTATGACTAACCCATCATCTTTTTAAGTTACTTGACCTGTTATTAAACACATATTGGTTATGGGGTTCTTGCATTCTTGGGTAATGTCATCACTGGTGTGATTTGCTTAAAGCAATTTTGAGTTTTCAACTGGTGTGCTCTCATTGGGCCTCATTTCAAAACATGAAGAATTCCTAGGTAGTAACTTACTACCATAGGCACTCAACTCAAATCAACTTTTGACATGGTAAAGTTGTGTGGGCCACGTTAGAAATACATATTTCTCTAAAAAATGTTGTTATTCATGTCGAAGGTTAATTTGAGTACCTAGGAAGTTCCTAGTTACGAATTTCTGTTCAAAACAGTGTGTAGTGATGCAATTTAGATAGTGGGCAGGTATAGGTTCTGATATATCTAGGATGTTTCCTTGACATTCTCTTTCGTTTTCACTCTCTTTCGTTTTCACTCACTGTGAAGGCCTTGTCTTGCAGCTGAAGCTATCTTATTAGCATTTCAAAATTACATATTGATGCTGGGAACAAGTGTGATGGTTCCTTCAATGCTTGTTCCAGCCATGGGAGGAAGTGATGTACGCTGAATCTCTGCTTCGTTTTGCAAAGCAATAGTTGCTTTTGACACACATTCATTTCTGATATTTATTTAATGATTTGGTTGCTCATACGACCAGGGTGACAAGGCACGGGTAATACAGACTCTACTTTTTGTAGCTGGCATTAACACACTTCTCCAAGCACTTTTTGGTACCAGATTGCCTGCTGTAGTTGGAGGTTCATTTGCATATGTATTTCCAATTGCTTATATTATTAGTGACTCCTCATTGCAACGAATTAGTGATCCTCATGAAGTAAGTTTCCTCCTTCCATCTCTTTAATACTGGGAATTTGGGAGCAAATTAAATTTTACATTGGTTTTTGATTCGTGGCATCTAATCTAATAACTTATTAGAGAAACATTAATGCAATGATAATTCTTCTTACCTCTCATGGGTTTTGAGAAATTATAGCATATGCTCCTAGAGCAGCGATAAATGCATGCTGCATGATGATCTTCACCATTGATTTAAGTTGGTTTATTTAAATTTTATGTGACTGTGCTTAAAAGTAATGGTAAAGATCTTCCTGAAGCATGCAATAATTTCTTGTTTTATTGGAACCCTGGGCACCTGTATGTACTGGATCCACTCTGGAAGCTTTTAGGCACACAACCATTCTAAAAGATCATAGAAACAAGGACTTAATATTCTGAACAAACTTCAACTATAGTTCTTAAGGGAACATAGAGGGATTTTAGTTGCTTGCAGATATGACAATTATTGATCACCAGGAAAATCAATATTTAGTTTTTACTTAGATAAATCCATCGTATGAGGTTGTCAGTGAAGTTTAAAGTGTACAACCCAATGGTTTTCTGCAAAATGGTACTAGGTAAGCCCCCAAATAATTAAAACTCAATTTAGTGTCAAAAAATTTACTAAATCATTAAACTCCCACTGAATATGTGAACTTGATGTTTGGATAGATGACATTGGCAAACCAAAATAATTTGGCTTTCTTAGAAATATACTTAAATTACTTTTTTATTTGGTAGGGTATTGAAAGAGATCTTGCCATGTGATTGGTTTGCAGAGATTTTTACAAACAATGCGAGCTATACAAGGAGCTCTAATTGTAGCCTCAAGTATTCAGATAATCCTGGGTTACAGCCAAGTCTGGGGACTTTTTTCAAGGTATACTATTTGCGCCTGACATGTTTGTCATAGGAAAATGATTAAAAAAAAATTAAGCATTTACTTTATATGGATCTTCTCTCCAGATTTTTCAGTCCTCTTGGCATGGCACCTGTTGTTGGATTGGTTGGATTAGGATTATTCCAACGCGGATTTCCTGTGGTAGGTGTGGCTCAGATCTCTATTTTAATTGTCATGATCTTTGTAGTCAATCTTTGACAAAATGATCTTCTAGTGAGGAGGCAATTTATGTGACAAACATATCATCATCTAGAATAAAGTTTATTCTGAATGATGATAAACAATAATACTTAGGGAACATATCTTGGCTCCAACCGCTTAAGTTATCACCTATTTAAAGTGATTCTAAATTTTTGAATCTTTTGATGTCTGTTTTTAGTTTCTGCCATTTGAGGGCTTCATCTAGTTTCTATCTTTCTGGATTATTTTATAGTGCTTAATTTGCCTGCGGACATCAGCTGTATTGGTAACATTTTCTCTAGCAAAATACTTTAATGCACCATGCTCATTATAGCTTGATGGATACCATAATTCCCATACTATCTTCATAAGTTCACACAAATTTTTTTATTATTTTCTTTTCAGTTGGGAAACTGCGTAGAAATTGGTATACCAATGCTGTTATTGGTAATTGGATTGTCACTAGTAAGTGCTTTAGTATAACTTGAACATAGTGATGTGCATCAAATTATTATTTCTTTCCTTCAGACAAACTAATTTGGTATGAATTGCAGTATCTAAAGCATGTGAGACCATTTAGAGATATCCCTATCTTTGAACGTTTTCCAGTGTTGATTTGTGTCCCAATTGTTTGGATCTATTCTGTTATCTTGACCGCCAGTGGAGCTTACCGACATAAACCTGTTAGAACACAAAATAGTTGTCGTACAGACAGAGCAAATCTGATATCTACTGCCCCATGGTACATCAAAATATCTATTTTCATTTCTTCTGATATGTTTAAAAGTTTTGCTGAGTTCTAAGGTTTCTTTTTATTCTAATAGGTTCATGTTTCCATACCCTCTCCAATGGGGTCCACCTACATTTTCTGCTGGCCATTCATTTGCTATGATGTCTGCAGTTATTGTTTCGATGGTGGAGGTATCTATTTTCACTTCTGATTTTGTTCTTATTTTTAAGCTGTTCCCACTATTTTGGCAAGGTAAATGGCATTCTGGTAGGCCTCAGGCTCAGCTGCAAAGTTTTATTGTGTTCACCTATATATTCTATCCAGTGCTTGTTACTACAGTATTCACATTTTGAAATTTGGCTAAGGGGTCTCAGTTTTCCCCCCCAACAATGACTAAAGAAACAAAGTATTAGTTTCAAATAGTATTTACAATCACCATAATAGTCTCTCTTTGTATTTTGGTGAATTTTCAACAGTGTCTTGACCATGCACTTCTTGTTGCAGTCAACTGGTGCATACAAGGCAGCGGCACGATTAGCCATTGCCACTCCACCTCCTGCTTATGTGTTGAGTCGAGGCATTGGTTGGCAGGTAAGTTACTCAGCACAAGTCAGTTATTAATATGGAATTGCCTAAGGTTATACCTGTGCTTTAATTTGGATAGTGTTAAGACTTTAATCCTGTGACTTGACTAGCATTTGCATGCTCATGCTGCATGCATATTAATACTAATAATGTTATAGACAAGTTTACGTGACTGAGAGTTGGAGCTGATATTATTTATTTTGCACAGGGGATTGGCGTCTTGCTTGATGGTCTTTTTGGAACAGGAACGGGTTCCACTGTTTCTGTGTAAGTCCCATCCTTCTTTGAGTTGTAACTGCAAGTTGCTTCTTGCATATGATCTTTTGTATCTTTCAATAGTAGTTTGATGAGTATCATAACTGTTTATTCTAGGGAAAATGTGGGACTCCTTGGACTAACCCGAGTTGGAAGTCGCAGAGTTGTTCAGATTTCTGCTGGTTTCATGATATTCTTCTCTACATTAGGTTGGTATAGACAAATCAGACATTCGTCTGGACTCCACTAAAAGCAATCCAGTTCCTAATCACTTAATTGTTGAAGTTGTTTTAGCTTTTATGATGCTAATTAGCAATGAGAAAATAGAAGACATTTCCACTTACCTGAGGTTTTTGGCTTTCTTTCTCTTCTGTTATCTGCAGGAAAGTTTGGAGCTGTGTTTGCATCTATACCCTTCCCAATATTTGCTGCGCTGTACTGCATTCTCTTTGGCCTTGTGGGTATGTCTTATCATCTCAAGTGAGATTTCATTGCTTTGCCATACTTTACTCTTGTTCCTCTATTCACAACTACTTTTCCTTATTTGTCAGCTTCAGTTGGAATATCATTTCTTCAGTTCACAAACATGAACTCTATGAGAAATCTTATTATCGTTGGTCTCACATTGTTCCTTGGAATATCTGTTCCTCAATTTTTCAATCAATACTGGACTCCTTCACGACATGGCCTTGTTCATACTAATGCTGGATGGGTGAGTTTTCCTTAGTCAGCTATATTATCCTGCTCAAAACCTTGAATACTTGTGCTTTATCAATGATGTGTGCTGTCATTTTCATTTGTTTCTACTAATAAGAAATTTGAGCTTTTGAGCTTTGATTTGATATATGTAGGTTGCCAATGTTTGATTTTACTTCGGTTCATCATGAATGTGTAGCCTGTTCTTAAACTTAACATCAAAAGCTATGAGCCTGCCATTATTTTGATCTCTAGTAGTATGCTCTTAATGCCAATTTTTCATCTTTGCAGTTCAATGCATTCTTAAATACCATATTCTCATCACCGGCAACAGTGGGTTTGATAGTAGCAGTGTTCCTTGACAACACTCTTGAGGTAGAAAGGTCAAAGAAAGATAGAGGGATGCCATGGTGGGTGAAGTTTAGAACGTTTAGAGGAGATAATAGAAACGAAGAATTCTATACTTTGCCATTCAATCTCAACAGGTTCTTCCCACCCACTTGATCTTGATGAAGATGTGAAGCAGGGTAGATCAGATTTTCTTGGAGTTGCACATTCCATAATTAATGACTAACATATGTCATTCTTCCTTCACCATCACCCAATTTTTTTGTGGACCATATGTAAACCTTGGTCCAACTGTGGCTTGTAAAGCATTTGGGACCATTCTCTTTAGATGCAATAAAGTGAAAAATTTTCCCTCTCCTTTATCTATCTTTATGCGTGTGTGTGTGTGTGTGTGTGTGTTATCGGTGGGTATGAGTTATGACGCAGGCAAAGTTATTCAAAATGGAAGCAGATGAAAATATAATTGCTACTTGCTAATGAGTAATGAATTCTGTTTCTAGCCGTACATGTCTCAACTGAATTTAGTCAATTTACTGTATAGTAATCTTTATCTGGTTAGCCTACTGTAATAGCTATATTTTTTTTGGGCATTCTATAGATGAAAATTTGGAATTTAGTCATTTTCTTTTCTTTTTTAAAGGTGTCAACTCACTTCTCCAGAGTGTGTTGTATAAAGTATAAACAAAAGTCAATCTGAAATGTTCTTGAAGGTGTTGTATAAATGTAATCCTTTTCTTTCCCTGTTTTTAAAGGTGTCTCTACTGTTAGCTATTTGGTTTAATCTTTTTGACAAGTTCGAGATAATATATTCCATCTGTTTTAATTTTCAAGAGATGGCATATATTATCTCCGAAAAGATTAGAATTTGATTGGTATGTACTGATTATTCTTGACATCTACTAATATTTTAAGACATTATTATTTCATTCTCATTACTTAAATTAAAAACAATAAAAAATAATGTAGCAAAGTATTAGTGAATGCATACCAATTAAATTCCAAATGAAAATAGATGAGACTAATTGAATTTCATCCTAACCGTACAATTACGTTCAAAATTGAGGAAGCATTTTCAAGAGGGTGAACTAAGCTTGGGTATCCAAAACAGTGATGAATTTTGTGTTTCATCGTTTTGTGCACTTTCCCAAAACAGACTCAATTTTTAACCTAAAAAACAACACACCACCATTTGAGGAAAAAAAATGTAATTTTTTGAAAATAAAAATTTTGGAAATAGATTTAGAATAAAAAAGAATGAAGTCTCAGTCAGGAAATGTGAAAGATGTACATCATGCACTGTATAAACAGTTACTTTTCAGACGGCACTTGTTACACGGATAAGAATCAATCATCATTGGCTTCAATGAATCAATATTTGATATATATAAAAAAAGGGGGTAATCTCTTGTACAGAAAAAGAAAAACGAACGAGGTACTTTTCAATGTGTAATCACAGAAATTGTCTGGGGAAGAGAAATTTACAAAGAATGAGATCAAGTAGAAATGAGTTATCTTTTTGTCGGGTCGAAGAAGGCTCAGAGATCATATTCCTCGTCAATGGTGTTAGACCTATCAGACGACGCTGTACAGAAGATGACTTCCATTGTCAAGTGAGCAGGATAGAATACCATACAAAGGGCAAGGAAGGAGGCAGTTTATATAGTCAACAAAAAAAACCTTATCTCTATCTTTTAAGTACATTATTTTTATGAGTTTTGTTAACTTGCATTCTTATTACCTCTATCTTTTAAGTACATTATTTTTATGGGATTTGTCAACTTAGTAATTTTATTACATATGTTAAGAATTTAAAATAGTATATATTATTTTAAAAAATATTAAATAATTTTTTTAAAATAATAAATATTTTTTTATTTAATTGTTTTTACTCTGTTCATTCATAAATATTATATTTGATAAAGTTATCCTTAAATTTCTCATATTTAATGTGCTAGTAAATATAATAATATATAAAGGCAAAATTGAAAACAAACAATAAATGTTTTTTTGATTTTTTAAAAGTGAAAATAATTTGGAACAAAATAAGTTTTAAAAAGTGACTATTATTGAAGAACGAATAATATTTTTTATTCATTAACATATGTCTTAAATGTACACATTAACAAAACCTTATTTTTATTCATAATTTTTTGTTCCTCTTTGCAATCATTTTTAGTAAATTATGATATTCTATTAAATTACACTGCAATATATAAAAAAAATTAAGAAATTCTTAAGTACTCTTGGAATAAGATTTGTATACCAAATAAATTTTATGAATCATAATTGTCTCTAACTATAATTACATTTTTAATGTTAAAACTAATTTATCATACATTTAATGGTGTAGAACAAGATATTTCTCTTGTTCCAATATCACATAAGAATCTCTCAATTTTTTTTTAAAAAAACAAAATTTTGTCGTTTGCCTATAAGCTTGTAACTCAGCTAATTGCGATGAATTCAATACTTATACTTGTAATGTAACAAAAATAATGTCTCCCAAAAAGAAGTGTGAATATGTCTTATTTTAAAGAAAATTAAACGACGAATTTTTTTTTTTGACACAGAAAATTGTTTTGAATTGAGAATTATTGATGTACTTATATATTTTTTTCGTGTTTTAAAACTTTAATGAGTTACTAAATATTTATTGATGGTCAGTTTTATCCTCCTAAATATTTATTGCAAAAACGAGTAACTAGTAAAATATTTAACATCTTATAAAAATATTATTATCTAAGAAAAAATAATTACCGTAACAACTGCCTTTGAAACTACATTGTGCTTATTAAAAAAAGAAAAAAGAAATAGACAGATTTATGCATATTTTGTATAACATATAAGACGCTTTAGCAGTGTATTTTGACTATATTTTTTGGAATTTTTAAAGCCTAAAACATACACCTGATAAAGATGACAAAACCAAACAAGCTTACAAGTTACAACACAAAAGTTACACATAAGAAGAAAAATCTTACAATACAAAAGAAAACCAAGTTCAATTATTTAGGAGTTGTCCAAGTGTGATCATGGGGAATGGGACCGCTAAAGGAGATTTTGGCATCACAAACTGGTTGTACACTTGTTCCATGGTTGGGCGAGAAAGTGGACTTACTCTCAAGCAAGCAAATGCTATTTTCGCAATCAAGATCACTGGCTTCACTGGATGAGGAAGTCGTTGGTCCAACACATCCGTCAATAGCAAATTAGATGCTGATGAAGTTGCAGATGATGAAAGTGAAAACAATGAAGAAATGAGATCTCCTGGATGTTTTCCTATGATTATTTCCAAAGAAAGCACTCCAAAACTAAAGACATCACATTTCTCATTTACTTCCATAGTATAAGCAAGCTCTGCAATAAATTAAAATATTAAAATGATATTATACATAAAGTAGCAGAGTTTTCTATTGAAACAAGTGTACGTAGCTTTTCTTAGGAACAAAAAGAAGGGCCTAACCTGGTGCAGCATATCCATAGGTGCCAGCAAACTTTGTTAAATTTTGTGAATAAGGATTCAGAATCTTAGCTGTTCCAAAGTCAGAGATGTGAGGTTCATATTCCAAATCTAAAAGAACATTCTTGCTTGATATGTCACGATGAACAATAGGAGGAGAGCAGCCATGATGGATATAGTATAGTCTTATAGAGCATTTGCCACACCTTTAACAACATTCACCCTCTTATTCCAATCAAACATTAATGCACGACACGTGCATCATTTTTTAGCATTTGATCTAAGATACCCCTTTCTAGGAACTCATAAACCAGAAATGAGAAGCGTGGACGTGAACAAAATCCATATAACTTCACAATGTTACGATGTTTGATTTCTGTCAAGGCTTGAACCTCACTTGTAAAAGCTTTAGAATTGAGCATTTCCCCATTCAATGCAGCATGAAGTTTCTTCACAGCAACGACTTGACCTGTGGGTAAGTTAGCCTTGTAAACAGCTCCAGACCCTCCTTCTCCAATGAGATATTTGTCATCAAACTCCTCTGTGGCTTCAATGATATTTTCATACACTATTTTTCCATCGTAACTCCATATTGAAAAAAGTTCTTGAGTTTGTTCTTTTGTAGCTTGCTTTTCATTTTTTCTTGCTCTTTGTCGGTGAATACATAATGAAACTCCAACCACGAACACTACTAGCACAAGAGCACCCCAAGTAAGGAATAGTGCCAATAACAAGGCTCTGTTTTTCTTTCGACCATTGTGACTCAACTCTGGGCAAAACACCAAGCCAGAGACATTACCACACAAGCCTTTATTATTTTTGAATGCATCAATTGGAGCCTTAAGAAAAGCTTGATTGTTAGGAATTGGACCCTCTAATTGGTTGTTAGATATGTCAACATCTGTCAAGCTGACCATATCCTTAAAATCAGATGGAATGGTGCCAGAGAGATTATTGTGCGAGAGGTTCAACGTTTCCACCATTTGTAACTTTCCAAGTGTTACCGGTATTTGTCCATCCAAAAAATTTCCACTGAGATCGAGATATTGAAGAGATTGCAATTGCCCAAATTCAGAGGGAATATTTCCCATGAATTCATTATTGCTCAAGTTCAAGTGACATAATTTGAGCAAGCCTCCAACCTGTTTTGGGATTGGGCCACTTAAATTATTGCTGCCAACTCCAAACGTTGAAGGCTCAGCAAAGATCCTATTTCTGTGGGAATGTTGCCTGAAAGTTCATTGTTACTTACGGAGAGTTCAAACAATGAGGTCAAGTTACAAAGTTCTTTTGGAATTTTCCCTGTCAGATGATTTGAAGAGAGATTAAGTACATGTAACTTGGGTGCCTGGCCTAGCTCTGGCGGTATACCACCTAATAATTTATTGTTGGCAATCTTACGGCTTGTGAGACTAGGGCACTTGCCCAATTTGGTGAAAGGTGGCCATAAAAATTATTGCTGCTCAGATCAATGTAGTCCAGCTTTGGATATACACCAAAATCATCCGATATATTTCCAGTCAATAGGTTTTCTTCAAGTCTGATTCTAACAAGGCTGGAGCAATTCTTCAAACTTCTTGGAACTGTACCGGTGAAATAATTATTCTCAGCAGTGAATTTTCTAAGTGACCCAGCAAGGCAAATCTGTTGTGGCAAAAGGCCAGTGAAACCATTATTAGATAGTTGTAAGCTTTGGAAATTGGTAAAGTTATTCATTGCTAGTGGGAAACTACCATTAAGATTATTCATATTCAATAATAGGAAGTTGAGCTTTGTCAAATTTCCAAAGCTGGAAGGAATAGGTCCTGAAATATAATTTTGAGAAAGGCTGAGCCCCTCTAGATTGAAGTTTCCTATGGAGGTAGGAATTGATCCAGAAAAGTCTGTTTTGGGCCATGGACAACTGGACCAGCATTGTCAAGTTTCCAAGAGTGGGAGGAATTGATCCAGAAAGTGAATTATTAGAGTTGAAGGTTAGTCAAATTGACCAAGCCTCCTATGGAGGGTGGGATTGGCCCAGACAAGTTGTTGTCTAACAATCTGATTGTTGTGAGAGCATAGAGTTTTTCTAAATTTCTCAAGTTTCTAATTGAAGGGATTGTACCAGAAAGAGAGTTATCTGACAAATCAAGTTCAACGAGAATTGTCAACATTCCAATTGCTGAAGGAATGGAACCAGAAAGTCTGTTTGATCCAAACAATAAATATTTCAAGTTCCTCAATTCTCCAATCTCCTGAGGAATGTTGCCTGAAAGTTGATTGCGTGTTAAAAAGTTAGAAATTACAAGTTGCCTAACTTCACTATGGAGAAAGGGATTGAACCAGTAAAGGATTACCATCCATTTTCAAATGAGAAATTCTAGAACAGTTACAAGTTTGGTGGGGAATATTTCCATTAAACGAGTTTATACTTGCATGAAAGGATGACAAGTTGAGACTGTGAAGAGTACCTTTTAGTCCAAGATTTGTAACATTTATGGTGGAGACAGACTTGGATTCGTCACAAACAATTCCTTCCCACATACAAGGAGTGGTTCCAGTGGACCAAGAAGACAAAGAAGCTTGGCTTTGGTTGTCAAGGCTGGCTTTCCACTTTAATAGAACACTTGCTTCGCTGTCTTGATCTTCTGCAGCTGCATAACCAACTGGAATAGTAGTGGCAGCAAAGGCTAAAGAAGCAAACGTGAAAATGACAGCAACTTGGGAGGAAGAGAACCTTAAAAGGGAACAGAAAAATGTAATGAGAATCAGCCGAAATGATAGAAGCTGGGTGGATGCCATGTTTGAGGTTTGGTGCTTATGGTAAGATGTCAGAGCTACTTATACAACGGAGGACCAGAGTAACTAACCCTCTTTGAATGTATTTTTATTAATGGAAAAGAACACATAAACTAAAAAAGAAATAAAAAGAGTGGAATATATTATTCTTTTTTGTTTTCGAAGATTGATAATAAAATAGAATAAAATTTTATTGCGCATGTATTTTTTTATTTTACTTTAATTTAAAATAATAAAAGTTAAATATTTAAAAAATAATAAATCTTTATATATTTTATTTTATTATCATATATTTTAAAATTTTTAAATAAAAAAATTTATTTATTTTTCACTCGTTCTCTTTTCTTTTCTTTATTACCTATCACAGATATAGTCAAAATATTATAAATGTTTGCAAATTATGGTAAGGGCGTAAGATGTCAGAGCTACTTATACAAAGGAAAACTAGAAAAACGGAATGGTGAATGGAGGGACCCCCAAAAAGCATTTACGGGCAATAGCAAGAAGGTAACAGTAATTCTAAGCAGTGTCGCCATTGAAGTCATGTTCAACGTTGCCAATTTGATATACAAACAGGCAACAGCTCTTAATTGCATGGCTGAACCTGGCCCACCAACTCATATTTTGTCGTTTATAATAATGATCATTTTATATCTCAGAAATATAAATACTATTTACATTATTTTTAAGAGATATAATTAAATAAAAATAATAAAATATATATATAATAATAATATTAAATAAAATAAAAAAATATATTATTTGATGTAAAAATATAAATATTATTTATATTTAGACAATCATCTGATGGACTTATGCTGCGCACAAACACTTACATGGTCATCAAATATTTATTGTACAAATCATTATATAACACTTTATTTCTATTATAATTTTTTGGATTTTGTTAAAGAATGTTTAAGGAGATTTGTTAAGAATTTAAAATAAGAATTTTTTTATAAAAAATAAAATATTTTGAGAATTAAAAAAATATATTTCTTATATAAAATTTTTTATTTTAAATTTCTTAATGAGATTAAAAAAAATCCTTATTTTTTTATTTTTTCATAATTATTGTTGCCTGTCTGTACCTAACTTTAGTCTTGCGTTTTCATTTACCTACTCAGACTTTGAGGCAAAACATTAACACTTCGGCGGCTAAGAATTTTTTGATATTTATAAATTGAGTAAATTTTTACTTTTAATTCTTGAAATTTTATGTACTGATTATTTTTGTTATTGATTTTAAAAAATTAACAACTTAATTTTTAAAATTTCAAAACATCTATTACATTAATTTTTATATCTTTTATAAAGAGTATATTCTTAATACTCTTCGTTTTTACATTTGCTAATGACACTCATCATGATAGCTCTGCCTTTGCTGATAATACTTTCCAAATTGTGATAGTATGATAGGTCTGCTTGCTTCGTCCTGTTGTAGCCTTGATACAGTCGTCACTGTAAGTTGGGTCCATTACTTTAACATTACTTTGGGTGAGTCTAATATATATCTTCTAAAAGAGAATGTATGATATATCACCTAATTTAAGTCATTAATTTATTTATAAAATAAATTAATAAATTAAATTAATTACGTAAAACTTACTTAGTAGGTTTTTTTTTTGTTTTCTTTTTTTAGGTTTTTTTAGTTTTATATATTTTTTACATACTAATATCACTATTATGTCATCGATTGGTAGGTCATTTATACGTTATTTATCAGTTATCTTTAATTTTTTTAAGTTATATAATTATATAAATATTATCAGTTAAATTTATAAGATTTTTTAACAAATACAGTTATAATTTTAAGAAAATTGGCTAACTCCATTTTTTTAGGTTGTGCAATTGTATAAATATTATCAGTTGAAATATAAGATTTTTTAACAGTTATAGTTATAGAAAAAAATTTCAGTATGCACAGTTATTTATGAAAAATATAAAAACAGATATAATTTTAACTGATATTATTTATACAGTTATGTAACTTTAAAAAATAAACAGTTTCAGTCAGAGGTGGCCGGTGATTTTTGACTGTCGATGAATAGTGCCAATGACTGTGAACAGTACCCTGTGGTGAACAGTACCGCACAATACCAGTGACACAGTATCAGTGACCAGTACCACCGTGAACAGTAACTCCTGCGGTGAACAGTGTCGGCAAATAGTGCTAAAAAATATAAAAAAATTAATTTATAAAAAAACATGTAAAAAAAAACCATGCAATAACAGGTAAATTTTAAGATGTATGATACACCTAAACTCAGCAGGGTGCACTATAATACCCGCCCACTACTTTGTAGAAATGGAGGAAGTACTAGTGGTAATGGAATTGGTCAGACTATAGCATCAGCATCGAAATGTAGGAAGTGTGGAAAGGCTCATTTAACGAATGAGTGCAAGAGTAAAGAAGTAATTTGTTTTAAGTGCGGGAAGCCCAGACATGTTGCTAGAGGCTGTGCTAAATCAAAGATGAAACTTTTCGTAAGTAATGAACGTACGATAAGATCTCAAGTAGGAGAAGGAGTCAATACAAAGAGTGGAATGGGAACATTCAAATATAAAGACTTAAGAAACGAGGAAACTGTCCATAAAAAGTAATCCTAAAATTGTACTGTATAATTTGCGTGATAACTCATTCTTTTGTTATCTATGACTGTGTGAACCATTTGGGTTATCTGTGTCTTTATTATCTTTTGATCTGAGTATTTCTACTTTTATTGCTAAGCTTATTGTTGCTACTCAAGTTTGTTTAATCTATCCTATTTTTGTCAAAGATCAAATCTTTTCTGTTGATTTGATTTGTTCCTCTGAAATCATGTCTATTTGAGAGCTTGACTTTATAAATGGATTGGTTATTTTTCAACCATATTCTACTAGATTGTTTCAATGAAACTTTAGTGTTTCTTGAAACTGAGATTTTTGGATTTGAATTCAGAAATTGAATCCATAAAGTTTATTTCTAAATTTATTGGACCATGTTCATTTCGAAATATATTAAACCATATTAAATTCTTTGTTAGATGAATCCGGTAATCTACCGAACAGCCTTATCACTTTTCTTTATAACCTTCATAGTGCCTTCTATGTATCTCAATTGAGAAAATATATTCCTGATTTAATCCATGTTACAGTATCAAATACAGTACAATTAGATGAGGACTTGATCTGTGAGACATATTCTGTTAAAATTAAAGATAGATGAGTGAAACAACTTACCTTGGTGAAGAAAATATAGAATGATGTGATGAGAGATACAACATGAAAACTAGAAGACCAAACGAAGGAAGTCGCTATTTTTTTCGAGATCGTTTTGCGTTCTGGTTATCATCAGATTCGTGTGAATGTAGGAGATGTTCCAAGACAGTTTTTCAGACGCGTTATAGTCACTACGAGTGTTTAGTAATACTGTTCGAGGTAACGAATGCTTTTGTGATATTCACGAATTACATAAATAGGATATTTCTTTCCTATCTAGGCAGATTGGTCGTTATCTTTACGACATTCTGATCTATTCTCGAAGTCCAAAGGAGCATGTTGAACATCTGAATGCAAGTCTTCAAATTTCGAAGAAGAAGAGGAAGAAGAGATTATACACGAAGTTGTTTGAAAGTGTATGAGAAGAATTATGTGATTCACATTTTGGAGTTTGCGATAGCTATTTTGCGTTGAAGATCTAGAGATGTTTTCTGTATGGATCAACCTACAATGTCTACGGTGATCACATGAGCTTGGAATACCTATTTGATCAAGAAGGAGTTGGATACGAAGAAGAGACGATAGTTAGAATTTTCAAAGGACTACGGATTTCAATTTCAGTGTCATTCCAGAAAGGCGAATGTTGTGGCGAATGTCTTAAGTAGAAAATGTACCTAATGAATCTGCTATGATGGTTAAGGAGAATCTGTTTGACTACGATTACAATACGAATAATCTGATGGAAGAAATTTAAGAAAAGCAGGAGGATCATCTGAAACGACATAACTAGAAATACTACGTGAAAGTTTGAAGACAAGATAAAGGACGAATATCATTTTTGTGTGTTATGTAAGAAAAATTTCGAGGACAAAATTCTTTTTAGATTGGGAGAGTTGTAACACCTCGATTTTTTATTTTTCTTGAAAATAAATACGTTTTATAATATTTATGAGTTTGTGTAAATTTTTAGGAATTTTTAATTATTTTAAATATTTTAATATTATTTTTAAAATATATTCCCAAGCTCTATTTTTTCGAAAATATATGAGTTTTATAATTTTTATGATTTTTGAGAATTTTTGTGAAATTTTTTTAGTCTGTGATTATTTTAATATATTCTAAGCTGTATGTGTGTTTGAGGCGGGTTCAAAAAAATAAAATTTTTTCTAGACCAGAAAGTTTCGGACTGTCAAGTCGGGATCGGAGAATCTTACTAAATCTGAAATCGGGAACAGTTGACAGATATTTTCTATATCTGAGTTTTCTATTATCCGTTGTGTAATAATAGCAGTAGCTGTTGTCCATTGGGTAATATCTGTTAGAAAATATCTTGATGGCAATAAGTTAAAGCGGTGGACCAATGGTAAGCAGGAAGAAGGCAAATTGGTTACTCAACTTGAAAAGGAGAAATTCAATTTGACTACTCAAGTTAGAAGACAAATTCAATTTGACTACTTACTCTTTTAAGATATTTTAAGCTTGTCTCGTCATTCTTTTTTTAGAAGCGATGATTTGCCATATTCTAGAATGGTGACTCGTCATATTCTAGAAGGATGTGGAATGCTGACTCACCTAGTGACTTGTCACGATGAGTCACTGATAATCACATATTTTATTTATTAAGAAACCCTTATGATTAGTCATTCACACTCTCCATATTCTTAATTGATTGAGTTTGGTATGATTTTGTGAGTCTAAGCTCAAATTGGTCCTAATTGAATATTTTCAAACATTATTGAGATTTTTTACTGTTTCTGTATTTTGGCCATAACTTGAGTTCCGATATCTGACAATTATGAATTTTATCTTGTAGGAAAGCTAAGAGAGAGCTCTACAACTTTGATGAAGAGCTCGAAGTCTTAAACAGATGTCTAAGGGACCTAAGTGTACATGAAAGTCAGAATACGAGTTCTGTCACTAGAATCCGAACAGTGTGCACTCATAAAATCATATATCAAGTTTTAATAATGGAGATGGGCTGAAATTTGGATAGCTGATAGTCAAGACCCAAATAAACAACTTTCATGAAGAACACATTTTGAAATAATGAAGTCTAATGGGTCAGTTTGAGCTTGCAAGTCGAAACAGAGGTGCTGAAGTTGGGTTTGAGCAACCGCGGTATTTGGGTCATATCTTGGGCTGTAGGAAGCCAAATTGGACGATCCAGATATGCATGTTATAGCCAAGACAAAGACCTAAAACTTTCATGAAGAATACTTTTCATGAATCCGAAGCATTATCGGTCGTTTTTGCCTTCCAAGTCAGACCAAGGAATTTTCGCACTCACCAACCCATTCAACTACCCCATTCACCAACCCTTTCACCTACTTCACTCACCAACCCATTCAACTACCCCATTCACCAACCCACTCCCCTTTGTCATTTTGCTACCCCAGACTTCTATAAAAGGGCACCATCGGTTATCATGGAAGACACAACTTGAACTCTCCTTCATTTCTCTCATAGTTTCTTCTTGTTTCTTCTTGTTTCTTCTCGCTTTTTTCTTGTGATTTCCTTTTAGCTATGTGTAACTAAACTCCTTTGGTTAAGAGGGTGATGAAACTGCTAGTATTGATGTTGTAAACCTTGCATATTTGATTATTTCAACACGAGTTATGTTTTTATTCATATATTTGAATCTATTGTTGGTATGAAGGTTTTTATACTTGTTTCCACTTTCTATGAGATAGAGTTGGGTTTATTATGCACGGTTGTGGTAATAGATCTAATGGGATGTATGATGTTCATGTGGGTATAATTATCTTTGTGCTATTTGCCGTTATAAAAGTGGTAGATTTGGGTTTATTATACGGTTGTGGTAATAGATCTAGAGAAATATATGTTCTAAGTAATTTAATCCGGTGTGTGATTAGATCTTAGTGTAATTGGTTTTCTAAATCTTAATGCAATTGTTGGATAATTGTAAGAAGCGGTTGCTTTATGATTAATCATTGATTAGAAGTTGATTTGAGCGGTTGCTAAATTGGCCAACACGTAAGGAAAACAGAGGTTTACTCTCACAATTGCATAAAACATAATTGAGCATGTTGGAATAAAATAATATGTGGATTTACATCATCATATAAATCTAGTGGTGGATTCAATCTCTTAACCAATTTTCTTATATTGTTGTTTTCGGTTTATTTATTGTTATTGTCTTTGAAACTGTTCATTATTCATCAAAACTCCAAAACCCCCCTTTTCTTGTTTATTGTTAATTAGAGTTTAAATTGGGAATTACTTGATAGTGTTAATTGACTTGGTTCTCTGTGGATCGACCCTTACTAACTACAACTAGTTGTAAGGTTTTTTTTTTTTATTTTTACGGTGAGCCTAACAACTGATTTTAATCACTACATCCACACGCATCGAAAGATTCTTAAGTGAGCCAATTTTTCAATTACACTATTAATTTATTTCCTATTTTTACTCTGTTTTTATTTTTGTTTTTATTTTTAGTTTTGAATTTTTTTTTCTGAGTATTTTGTAGGTGTTGATGTCTATTGAAGGGGTAGACGCAGGATTGCTAAATTTGAGGAACTATATTGATCAACTCACTTCACATCCTCAATTTCCCTTCCATCAGGATAATTTCCACTTCACACTGGCTGTGACGTTGAAGCTGCCCGTCACATAGATCTTTCCGGTTCTGCGGCATCCGAGATATCCGAGCCACGAAGAAGCGATGATGGCGAAAATACACTAAGGATGTTGGGTGCTCGAACTTAGACCAACAACCTCTGTGCATAGAAATTCACGAGAATGAGGAAGCATTTGAGTTGAAATCTGGTCTCATTCATCTTTTGCCATCTTTTAATGGACTAGCTGGGAGAAGATCTAACAAACATCGAAGGAAATCCATGTTGTGTGTTCTAGTATGAAGCCTGCAGAATTTCAGTGGAGCAAGTCAAGCTGAGAGCTTTTCCGTTTTCCCTAAAGGATTCTGCAAAGGAGTGGTTGTACTACTTGCCACCCGGATCAATTCAGACATGGCAGAACATGGCTCGGGCTTTCCTAGACAGATATTTCCCTGCATCAAAGGCCGCCACCATCAGAAAAGAAATTTGCGGCATCCAACAAAGACATGGGGAATCACTTCATGAGTATTGGGAGAGATTCAAGAGATTGTGTGCTAGTTGCCCTCAGCATCAAATCAGTGAACAACTTCGACTCACACAGTACTTTTATGAAGGTTTGCTAGTTATGGACCGCAACATGATTGATCTTTGCTAGTGGAGGAGCATTAGTTGATAAAACTCCTCAAGAAGCTAGAAACTTGATCTCAAGAATGGTGCGCAATACTCAACAATTCTACTCTAGAAATGACTCGGAGTAAAGTGAAAGAAGTAGAGACAACAAATCTACAAAGAACAAATGACTCAATTGACTGCTATGGTTCAAATTGTTAATGGATTCGGGTAAAGCACCGATTTATGCTTGTGGGATCTGTTGTTCATCTGGACATCCCATCGATACGTGTCCCACTCTCCAAGAGGACACAAATGAGAGGTAAGAGCAAGTAGGGGATATCTTTGGCCTTTCAAAAATTACAACCCCTACTCAAACACATATAATCCAGTTGGAGGGATCATCCTAATTTTAGCTATGCAAAGCAACCTCAAAATCAACCTCCAAACTTATGGACCTCCGGATTCCAACAAAGGCAAGCACATTTCCCTCGAGACAAGAAGAAGTTCAAACTCCTAAGACACGAGCCTTCACTAGAGGAGCTAGTGAAGCAAATGGCTACTAATAATTCGCAGTTCCAACAAGAAACAAGGATCGCAATCAATAACTTGCGAATCGGATAAGGCATTTGTCCACGGAATTCAACAAGTTTCAAAGCCAAGCTTCAGGAAAACTAGTAAGTCAATCCGAGGAAAATGCTAGTCTTTGTCACGTTGAGAAGCGGAAAGACGATGGATGAGCCTACATCTCCTCCACCAATCACTCAAGAGACGGATGAACCACCCAAAGAAGCAAATGATAAGGGCAAACTTCCAAAGCCCCTAAGGTAAGTATTTTCGAACCCCTTCCTAAATATGTTACTAAAGCTCCTTTTCCTAGTAGATTGGTTAAAACCAAGAAAGAAGAAGCGAGAAAAAGAAATACTTGAGACTTTTAGGAAGGTAGAGGTTAATATCCCTTTGTTAGATGCCATTAAGCTGGTACCTAGATATGCAAAATTTATGAAAGAATTATGCACTAACAAGAGGAAGTTAAAAGGAAATGAAAAGGTCCAAGTGGGAGAAAATGTTTCAAATTGTAATTAAAAGAAACTCCCAACCAAATGTAAGGACCCTGGCACATTCACCATTCCATGCACTATAGGTAACACAAGGTTTGAAAAGGCAATGCTTGATTTAGGTGCATCTATAAATGTCATGCCATATTCTATTTATGCATCTTTATACTTGGGTCCTTTGGAACCTACTGGTGTCGTTATTCAATTGGCTGATAGATCTAATACATACCCTAAGGGTGTGGTTGAAGATGTTTTGGTGCAGGTGAATGAATTAGTGTTTCCGGCAGACTTCTATGTTTTGGACATGGAAGAGGATGAGTCTCCCAAATCTGCTCCTATCTTGTTAGGGAGACCATTTTTGAAGACTGCGCGGACAAAAATTGATGTGCACTCAGGAACTCTAACAATGGAATTTGATGGGGAATTAATTAGATTCAATATTTTTGAAGCTATGAGATACCCAAGTGATGTGCACTCGCTTGTTTAATTGATTCTTTTGATCCTTTTGATTCTTTAATTTTTGCAAACTTTTGATACTAACCATTTTGATGCTCTTGATACAATTCTAACTCATAGCTTAGATGTACAGGAGGAAAAGAAGAAGAGTGAAGAAGAGCCATGGAGTGAAGACATTGATGAAATTATTTGTCGCCTTAAAAGAGCTCTCTTCCACTCCAGAGAAGAGCATGAGGTAACTTTTGTTGATTTACTGTTACTACCGATATACCTCAACCTTCATTTGTGCGTGCACTGAATTGGAACTTAAAGCACCGCTGATCATCTTAAATACATCTTCTTGGGAGAGAAGGACACCTTTCAAAGTAATAATTGCAAAGTCACTCACCCAAGAACAAGAAGAGAAAGCGGTAGGCTGTTTTGCAGAACATAAGACATGACCATTGGTTGGTCAATACCGATATCAAGGGTATTAGTCCCTCCATTTGTATGCACAGGATATTAATGGAGGAGGATACTAAACTGTGAGAGACCCTCGGCGGAGGTTGAATCCTCCCATGATGGAAGTTGTGAAAAAGGAGATACTAAAGCTCCTAAGTGTGGGGTGATCTACCCCATTTCTGATAGCAAGTGGGTAAGCCCAGTCCAGGTAGTACCAAAGAAATGCTGAATTACCTTGTGGTAAGAAATGCTGAAAATGAGCTTATTCCCACAAGGTTACTGATGCAGTGGTGGCGTGTTTGTATTGATTTACGGAAGTTGAATGCCGCCACGAGAAAAGACCACTTTCCTTTACCTTTCATTGATCAAATGTTAGAAAGATTAGTGGTCATTCTCATTATTGTTTTCTCGGATGGTTTTTCGTGTTACAATCAGATTGCCATAGCTCGAAGACCAAGACAAGACTACATTCACTTGTCCATTTGGTACCTTTGCATATAGGCGAATGCCTTTTGGACTCGCAATGCACCAGGGAACTTTCCAAAGATGCATGATGAGTTTATTTTTTCGATTACATTGAAAACATCATTGAGGTTTTTATGGATGACTTTAGTGTCTTTGGAAATGATTTTGAAAATTGCCTGGAACATTTAACATTGGTTCTTAAAAGATGCATTGACACTAACCTGGTATTGAATTGGGAAAAATGTCATTTCATGGTGAATGAAGGTATTGTGTTAGGTCATGTAATTTTTGCTAGGGGAATTGAAGTAGATAAAGTTAAGGTAGAACTCATGCATTCTTTGCCACCACCCACTAGTGTGCGGGAAATTCGTTCTTTTATTGGTCATGCATTTCTACCGGAGATTCATTAAAGACTTTTCTAAAGTCTCATTGCCCCTTTGTAGACTTCTTCAAAAGATGTTAATTTTAACTTCGATGAGAAATGTATGGAAGCTTTCAATAAACTCAAGAAGTTGTTAAGCTTATTGCGCCTATCATCGTGCCACCTAACCTGGGAGTTACCTTTTGAACTAATGTGTGATGCCGTGACTTTGCGATAGTAGTGTCTTGGGACAACGAGTTGATAGAGTTCCTTATGCCATTTACTATGCATCAAGGACTCTAAATGATGCTCAACTTAATTACTCAACCACGAAAAGGAACTTCTATTTGTTGTATTTGCTTTAGAAAAATTTAGATCATATCTAATTGGTTCTAAAGTGATTTGTTTTTCAGATCATGCAACTTTGAAGTATCTTCTAACAAAGAAAGAAGCAAAGCCTAGATTGCTCGATGGATTTTATTGCTCCAGGAATTTGACTTGGAGATTAAAGACAAGAAAGGGAGCGAAAACTTCAGTGGCCGATCACTTGAGTAGATTGGTAGCGAAGAGGAAGAAATGCCTATCATGGAGACTTTTCCGGATGAATATTTGATGGTTGTCAACACCATAATCCCTTGGTATCTTGACATTGTTAACTACCTGGTTACTAAGGACTTTCCAGGAGGGTTTGAACAAGGCCCAAAGAGATAAATTAAGGATTTGTCAAATACTATATCCGGGATGAGCCGTACTTATGGAAGCATTGTGCAGATCAAGTCATTAGAAGGTGCATTCTCGATTTCGAGACACACTCCATCCTCTCCTTTTGCCACACCTATGCATGTGGAGGACACTTTGGCAGAAAAGCCAACAAAGTGCTTGACAAAGTGGTTTCTATTGGCCTTCAATTTTCAAAGACGCTTACAACTTCGTAAGTCTTGTGGACCGATGTCGAGAACAGGTAATATTGGTCCTCGTAATCAAATGCCTCGGACTCCGATCATTTTTGTGGAACTCTTTGATGTGTGGGGTATTGATTTCATGGGGCCATTCCTCCTTCATTTGGTTTCACATACATTCTTTTATCTCGTTGATTATGTGTCTAAATGGGTGGAAGCAAAAGCCACTCGATCGATGATTCTAAAGCGTTGTAGATTTTGTTAGAACACATATTTTCTCCAGGTTCGGGACCCCAAGGGCTATCATCAGTGACCAAGGGACTCATTTTTGCAAAGAACCTTTGATGCTCTATTGAAAAGATATGGAGTTATGCACAGAATCTCCACTCCTTACCATCCACAGACAAATGGGCAACCGAAGTGTCCAATAGGAGATTAAGTCAATCCTTGAAAAGACAAAGTGAATCCATCAAGAAAGGATTGGAGCACTCGACTTGACGACGCTTTATGGGCTTATAGGACGCCTATAAGACTCCCATGGCATGTCACCATTTCGGTTGGTGTATGGAAAGCCTGTCATTTGCCCGTTGAGTTGCAACATCGCTCTTCATGGGCCATTAAACAAGTAAATATGGAATTGGAAGGAGCTAGAAAGCAAAGGAAGTTCGAGTTACGCAGAACTGGAAGAATTAAGAAATGAGGCCTTCGAGAATGCCCTGATTTATAAGACTAAAGCTAAGGCATTCCATGACCAATTGATTTCCAGAAAGAAATTTCACAGAGGGCAAAAAGTTTTACTTTTTCAATCAAGACTCAAATTGTTTCCAGGTAAACTGCGTTCTAAGTGGATTGGGCCATTTGTGGTAACTAATGTTTTTCCTTTTGGTGCAGTTGAGATCAGGAGTGAAATTTCAGGCAAAACATTTAAGGTCAATGGTCATCGTCTCAAACCTTATTATGAACTTTCAGAGAATGCAGAAGTGGAGGTGATGAACCTTCTCCATCCGCATTATGAATAAAAAAAAAAAAAAGAAAAAAAAATTGATTGAGTTAAAAAAAAAAAATTTATGTTGTGCTGACCCATATTTGTTCAATTATTGTCTTGATCAAATCTTTTGGAGATTTGTACCCGACAATGAGGTAAGTAGTGTCATTGAATTTTTTCATTCAGAAGCATGTGGAGGTCATTTTTCTTCAAAGAAAACAGCTGCAAAATCTTGCAGTATGGATTTCATTGGCCATATTATTCAAGGGTAGTTATACTTTTTACAAAAGTTGCGAACATTGTCAAAAATTGGGGTCCATTTCTGAAAGAAAAATGATGCTTCCAAGTTACGCAAATTGCACTCGCATGACTTGCGGAATCAATAAATAATGCATAAAAAAATAAAAAAAAATAAAAAAAAAAACAAATTTTATAAAGCAAAAAGAATCAAACCATTTCTGGAACATCAAGCTGTTGAGGTAGAATCCATCTCCCTTTCTAATCCTTGTTATGAGTAGAATTTATTTTAATTTATTTTAATTTATTTCTTCTTTTTGCAGTTCTTTCAGTTCCCGGTTAAACGGCGGATAACGGTACTCCGTGACTCTCGAAGTCGGTTTGTCTTTCGATTTCCCATAATAATCGATTTCTTCTCTTTCAAAATGGATGTCATTCTTTCAAATCTAAAAAAGTATTTCCCTTCGTTCATAAAAATGTTCTAACCAAAATTTACAAAGCTAGGTGTGCGAGATTGAGATTTGTTAATGTACAAGGGCATCCCGAGAAGATATCGTTTGGATAATCGAAGCAAAGGTTCGTTTAGGTGGTGAATCTTCCGATTCATTTGTCCGATACATGCCTGGTCTCGGTAAAAGTTCATTTTCGAAAAAGAGAAGAGCAAAAAGAATGCACGTTTGTTACAAGTGTGCACGATGGAATTGCAATACGCGATGTCGTACTTTGGGGATGGTTTCCGCAAATAGAGAAGATAAAATTTTCTTCATTAAGAATGGACTGAGTAAGGAGTCATTAGATGATATCTTATTGACTCTTGAGACGCATTCTTGTGGATTGGTGCATCGTGAACTTCTTCGTTTGTGGAATCTCTTCAAGGATGAAAAAGAATGCTACAGTCTTGGGAATCTGACTCTAAAAGACCCCTGTTTGCCAGTTTATAAGAAAATTGGATGGGAAGCCTATCCCCGACTCATAGAAGGCGTTCAAGCCGTTTCGGACGTAAAACCAGAGGAAGATGTGAGCCACAATCACAACAATCTGTATATATTATCTTATGCATTTATTATTTAAAAAAAAAAAAAACAAAACATTAAAAAAATAATAAAAAAACAAAAAAAAAAAAAAAAAAAAAAATCAAAAGTTTTCTGACAACACCAACCTACTCATATAGGAGCTATTATTTTTTCTATTCTCTTCCCTATTTAAACAAACCATTTTCTTCACTTTCTTGCAACTCTTAATCATTGACAGAGAGTGTGAGTGTAGAGATGGAGGGTGCTTCTTCTTCTTCTGTTCGTAGACTTGTTAGTATCTGTATATTTTGTGGGACACATTATGGGAAGAGTTTAGAGTTTGTCAACGCAAAGAACCACTCTTGGTAGAACACTTACCGCGAGGAACATTCGTGTAGTATATGGGGAGGTTGCCTTGGGTTAATGGGGGTCGTATCACCGTTCGCATTTCTAAGAGGTGGTCAAGTTTTAGGTGTCATTCCCGAACCTTTAACTCGAAGGAACTTTGTTGGAAAGACAATTGGACAGAAATTCAAGTATCATCTATGCATGCACGAATGACGGCAATGCTTGAAAACTCGATGCCTTCATAGCCTTACCCGGTGGTTTTGGTACTTTGGCGAAGTTTTTCAAATTGTTTCTTGGGCCCAATGAATATCCACCAAAAACCCATAGGTTTGTTGAATGTTAATAATTTCTTTGATAATTTGCTATCTTTTGTTGACCATCTTTGTGGAACGTAAATTTGTCACACCTTCTCGCAAGACAACTCCTTATCTCGGCTTCCACTTGTTGATGAGTTAATTAATAAATTGGAAGCCTTTGTTTATGAACTTGATCCAAGGATGACCCAAATAGATTGGTCGGAGACAAGAAGTAGCAAGCGAGACAACAACAAGGGAGGCAAAGAAGAAACAACAAATGTGACCGACACTTCATCTATAACTTTCCTTTATCTTTAGTTTTATTCATCGTACTTTTTTTTCGTTTAAATTTGTGTCAGCTTTCTCCAACAGGTAATATCTTCTATCATTTACTCATCTATATTTTAACATTGGGGACAATGTTGTGATCTAGTTGGGGGGGAAGGATAGTTGACCTAAAAAAAAAATTAAAAATTTAAAAAAAAAAAATTTGTTTTGTTTGGAAAGTATGATATGATTGTCATGGACTTATTAAACTAATTAGTGATGGCAGAGTAAGGAGTAATTTTACTCTTGAGACGCATCTTAATTGGTGGCAGAGTAAGGAGCTTGTTTTTTAGGTAGTAATTAATTAGTATTAAATTGTGGAAGTACTAAAGTTTTATTATTTGGTTTCTTTTCGTGGTCTCATTTAAAAGAATGACGACAAGTGCTTCTTTTCTGCTTAGTGTTGATTCACTTCTTATCAGGTTGTGTTGCTCTTTTCTATATCTCTCTTTCACATTGAGGGCAATGTTATATTAAGTGTGGGGGAGAGATTTTAGCATTAAAAAAAAATGTCTTAATTTCAAAAAAAAAAAGTTTTTAAAGAAAAAGAATCATTGCATGATTGAATAACTTTTCTCCCTTCTTGAACTGATGTGCTTGGTGATGGATGATTGAATTAATGAATTGAGTTTGATGGATGCATACCTGGTGAGATTTTGAGCCTAATGGATGGATTTAACATTTATGCCATTCTCTTCTTTCTTGTGTGAATTTCACTCATGAAATTGTTGCTCTAGAACTTGCTTTGATTCTTTTTAAAAGCTACGTTTTCACTTGCATGCATGAACATGATTGAGGCCCTCTTTCTTAATTAGCTAGTTTAACCAAATAGCCAACCTTGTTTTCAATATGATATCAAGCACTCTTTTGACTTCTTGAAAATTCTCTCGATTCTCGCTAACCTTGTATATTTTCCTTTGCTTAACCCCTTTGAGCTTATTTAACCATTCCTTGTTTCTAGCTCATTATGTACCTTAAATGGAAAATCGTGTTCTTATTTTACCTTAGGGAATAAAAGAACATTAGCTTGGTTAATGAATGAGTTTTTGAACAAGTATGGGGGTGTGTGTACAAAATGGTTGTTGAAAAAGGAAAGAGTGCAAAAAAAAAAAAAAAATAAACAAAAAAAAAAAAGAATGTATGTATATAGTTATGTTCATATATAAAAAAAAAAAAAAAGGATTGAGAAATGAATATGTAAAGGGTTATACATTAGAGTTGGGATGAACTTTTATGCTTGTTATTGGAACTCTCACTCTCATTTGCTTTTATTCTCTTTGGTATTTATCCTCTCATATCCATTTTACCCTCTTTGTTACCTTGACCTCACTACAACCTTGAATAAAGTCCTCATGATTTGTGTATGCATGTGTTTTGAGTAGTGGAGAAGTAGAAGATAAGCAAGCTTATGGTAGTGCAATTTTCATGGTTGAATTGAGTGAAATACCTACCTTTTTAAACACTTGAGAGATTGAGAGGAATCTTGTGAAGATCTATCATTCTCGATTCATATTGAAGATACCTTGCTTGTTGGTTTGAGATGTGGAGAATTGTTAACTCATGAATGTTTTGATCCTTTGAACCTTTGGTTGTTCTTCTTGATTGTAAAATTTTGGGCTCTTGAATGTCGTTGGAATTTAAATTTTTGTTAATCTCTTATGTCCTTGTTTTGGTCTTGAGTTTTGCCCAGGAGTGCAAAAAGCTAAGTGTGGGGGAATTTGATAATCACATATTTTATTTATTAAGAAACCCTTATGATTAGTCATTCACACTCTCCATATTCTTAATTGATTGAGTTTGGTATGATTTTGTGAGTCTAAGCTCAAATTGGTCCTAATTGAATATTTTCAGCATTATTGAGATTTTACACTGTTTCTGTATTTTGGCCATAACTTGAGTTCCTGATATCTGACAATTATGAATTTTATCTTGTAAGAAAGCTAAGAGAGAGCTCTACAACTTTGATGAAGAGCTCGAAGTCTTAAACAGATGTCTAAGGGACCTAAGTGTACATGAAAGTCAGAATACGAGTTCTGTCACTAGAATCCGAACAGTGTGCACTCATAAAATCATATATCAAGTTTTAATAATGGAGATGGGCTGAAATTTGGATAGCTGATAGTCAAGACCCAAATAAACAACTTTCATGAAGAACACATTTTGAAATAATGAAGTCTAATGGGTCAGTTTGAGCTTGCAAGTCGAAACAGAGGTGCTGAAGTTGGGTTTGAGCAACCGCGGTATTTGGGTCATATCTTGGGCTGTAGGAAGCCAAATTGGACGATCCAGATATGCATGTTATAGCCAAGACAAAGACCTAAAACTTTCATGAAGAATACTTTTCATGAATCCGAAGCATTATCGGTCGTTTTTGGCTTCCAAGTCAGACCAAGGAATTTTCGCACTCACCAACCCATTCAACTACCCCATTCACCAACCCTTTCACCTACTTCACTTACCAACCCATTCAACTACCCCATTCACCAACCCACTCCCCTTTGTCATTTTGCTACCCCAGACTTCTATAAAAGGGCACCATCGGTTATCATGGAAGACACAACTTGAACTCTCCTTCATTTCTCTCATAGTTTTTCTTCTTGTTTCTTCTTGTTTCTTCTCGCTTTTTTCTTGTGATTTCCTTTTAGCTATGTGTAACTAAACCTCCTTTGGTTAAGAGGGTGATGAAACTGCTAGTATTGATGTTGTAAACCTTGCATATTTGATTATTTCAACACAGTTATGTTTTTATTCATATATTTCGAATCTATTGTTGGTATGAAGGTTTTTATACTTGTTTCCACTTTCTATGAGATAGAGTTGGGTTTATTATGCACGGTTGTGGTAATAGATCTAATGGGATGTATGATGTTCATGTGGGTATAATTATCTTTGTGCTATTTACCAGTTATAAAAGTGGTAGATTTGGGTTTATTATGCACGGTTGTGGTAATAGATCTAGAGAAATATACGTTCTAAGTAATTTAATCCCGGTGTGTGATTAGATCTTAGTGTAATTGGTTTTCTAAATCTTAATGCAATTGTTGGATAATTGTAAGAGCGGTTGCTTTATGATTAATCAGTGATTAGAAGTTGATTTGAGCGGTTGCTAAATTGGCCAACACGTAAGGAAGACAGAGGTTTACTCTCACAATTGCATAAAAACATAATTGAGCATGTTGGAATAAAATAATATGTGGATTTACATCATCATATAAATCTAGTGGTGGATTCAATCTCTTAACCAATTTTCTTATATTGTTGTTTTCAGTTTATTTATTGTTATTGTCTTTGAAACTGTTCATTATTCATCAAAACTCCAAAACCCCCCTTTTTATTGTTTATTGTTAATTAGAGTTTAAATTGGGAATTACTTGATAGTGTTAATTGACTTGGTTCTCTGTGGATCGACCCTTACTAACTACAACTAGTTGTAAGGTTTTTTTTTTTTTTTTTATTTTCTGGTGAGCCTAACAACTGATTTTTAATCACTACATCCACACGCATCAGTCACACATTCCAGAACTTTCTCTTGATGACTCAGCTGGTGACTCAGCTATTCTAAAAAATTCTATGATGACTCACCTAATAAATATCTAACGAGAAAATATCTCAGAAAAATATCTTAGACAAATATTTGAATACAAATATCTAGGTAAAAATATCTAAGATATTTCTAATCAGAAAATATTTATGCTAAATATCTTAAGTGTAATCATGAAAACTGAAAATATCTAAGCTAAATATCTTACGACTAATGATGAACCATCATTACATATATTAATGACTAATCAATTAAAATCGTGATAGTTTATTAAAAAGTCAAAACAAAAGTGGTTAGACTAGAGATAATCTAACTTAGTTAATCTAATAGACTAAGTAGCAACTAAATGGAGCTAATCTAGTTTGCTAATACTTAGAGTCTTTAGTTACTAGAAAAATATCTAGAGTTTCTAGAATCATGACCTATGCAATGACTTAATCAAGTAACTAAATAGTTAAAATGTAACTAAATGCCCTAACTAAATTAGTTTAGATGTAACTAGATGAATTAACTATCTAAGCTAAGTGTAACTAGAATCTAGTTGGAAACAAAACCTAGTTAGCTATCCTAGTGAGTCACACGGCCACGTAAGGCATTCTAGGATGTTCATGGTTCTTGTTACAAAGTGGCTTCCAGTACTCAATAGGGAGAGTGAATTGAGTATAATTTTTTTTCTCAAAACCTCTTTTTATCAAAAACAAATATTAAAAACTTAATAAATAAATGCACAAAAAGAACGAGAAGAAGAAAAGAAACAATAAAAATAGCAGAAAATAAATATGCAGTAAATTAAAATTGCATAAAATAAAGAGATTAAGAAGAGAGAAGCAGGCACAGTATTTACATGGTTCGACCACTAACCCACTTGTGGTCTACGTCCAGTCCTCGAAAGCCGAGATTTTTTCACTAAGTATACAAGCTTCAATAGGTGCTTGCTACCGTTACACAAAAGAGCACTTTTCACACACATGGAAACTCTACCCTTGTGGTAAAGCCTCAGCTTGCAGGGATACCTCACTCTTATACAAACTTTGAGGGATACCTCACCCTTGATACAGAATATTAGAAGTAGATGAAGAGAAACTCTCACTCAGAGTAGGTAATACAAATTAAAGTACTAATGGAGCTCTCACAGAAATATCTCAAAATTTTTAATCAAAAAGAGCGTAGAAAATAATTTTTATAGATTAGAGCAACCAGAAAATAGTTCAGAGTTATGGACAAAAATATTCGTGACCCAAGGTTGCTATTTATAAGGAAAAACACGGAGATAGTCGTTTGGGTATAATTAAAAGCATTTAAAACCAATTTGAAAACTTGTCTGTTTCCATATCCATGATCGTAAGCTTCATGTTTATTCGAATAGAAGAAATCTTATTCGATTAACACTGTTTCTGAAAACCAACGTGAAAGGTCATCTGATATGGGTTATTCGAATAAACAATGTTTTATTCGAATAACTCTGTTAAAACCAGAGTTCTAAAATGAAGAGGTTATTCGAATAGCAGTTGAAATATTCGAATAATGTTGTTAACAGAAAGTTCAGACAGAAGGGGTTTTATTCCAATAACGTTTGAGTTATTCGAATAACTCACTTAAAAACTTAGTTCTGAAAACCTTAGTTATTTGAATAACAGACCCTCGTGAAAGTGTTTATTCGAATAGACTAAGCTCTATTCGAATAAATCATAGTAAAACCGTTTTGAAAAAGATGTTTTCAAAGACACTAAGTTTATTTTAAAACAAGTTTTATCTTTTCTTTCAAAAACAGAGAGATATCAAAGTGAGCTCCGTACAATAAAACCTAAGTCCTAATGCTAATCATATATAAACTTGGACTTGATCTATTTATCATCTTCATTTAGTCTTCACGTTTGTTATTATCAAAATAAATCTTCAAAGGTATACGTCCAAACACATTCTCCCCCTTTTTGATGATGACAAATTATCAATGAGAAAAGAGTTAGTGCATATAATTAGAATTCACAAAGAGGTATAAAAGCTTACTCTCCCTTTTTAATTATAAGAGGTAATGTATATCAGATATGTGTGCAACTCCCCCTTTCAATTTGAATCTAATCTCATTTTAAGGTTACCTGTCTTTTCTCAATTACATTCAAATAATCAAATTCAAATTTTTCTCCCCCTTTTGTCATGAGCAAAAAGGAGGGGTAAGTCCCATAAACATAAAACTAAGTATAAGTGCATAAAAGGAAGCATACTCAGAACAATAGATCATCAAGAAACTGCATTTATGCATTAATAATAAAAAGATTCAATTACAAAAGCCAGAAATAAAGAACATGAAGGCAAAAAGATAGATATCCTAAGAACTAAAGTTCCTAGAAATAAGTATCCGGAGGTGGTGGTGAAGAAGCTGGTACAGGAGCAGGTGAAGTAGATCGGAGGACAACAACCTCACGTTCAACACCTTCTATTCTATCAAACAGAATAGAGAATGTATGTTCCATATAAGCTCTGTTATCAAGCAAGGTGGCCATGATCTAGTCTAGGGTGACAGAAGCAGGTACATCAGCAGGGGCAGCAGGAGCGTCAGCAGGGTCAATCTCATCCTCAGCAACCTCATCTGGGTATACCCAGCCTTCATCGGTTTGGATCATCTTCATTTTGCGTAAGGTGTGGGAGCCAAAGACGTTGTGATGCGTCCGGGCAATGGCTCGCTCAGTCTCTAAGACCTGAGGATACTTGCTCAGTAAGGTAGTGATGAGAATGCCATAAGGCAAATCTGATTTTTCCTTGTCCTTGGCCCTCATCATGTGTTTCATGATAAACACAGGCCAGTTGATCTGATGGTCATTCTTCAGAAACCAAAGCATGAAGATGTCTTCCTCGCTAAGGTAGGCGTAATTTCCACCGCGGGGAGCCAAGATGTGAGCAAAGGCGTAATGCAGAAGCCTATCTTGGATTTTCAGCATACCACCCTTGAGACCATTGTCAGGCAAAGCTAGACCAGGCTTCAGCAGGTCCTCAATCGCCTGAAATTTGTTGAACCTTCAAGAAAAGGGGTGTCACCATCTTCAACAAGGGCGCTAGTAAACTGCAACCCAAACAAGGTCATCCAGTCCTGCGGTGTGATCACAATGTTCTGATCACAGACCTCGGAGAGAAGATTCTGGCCATCAAATGCTAGATTGCAGAAGAACATCTTCACCAGAGCTGGATAAACAGTGGCCCGGTGAGAGCAGAGCTGAAGAACTCCCTGGTTTTGCAGTAGGTTCAGAAAGTCGAAGCCACGATATTGCTGGAAGAAAGAGAGGTCAAGGTACTTGGGTTGGACCAAGTTATGCTCCCAGAAGTGCGTAATGAAGTGGGTACGGTGCTCTTCGTTGGAGGAGAGCCTACTCAGATCAAGAGGATTGTTGCATAGAGCAGTCTTCGTGCATGGGCGCTTGCTGGAGGAGGAGGCCATGGTGGAAGAAGGTGTGGAAGAAAGAAAGAGAGAAAAAAATAAGTTTGAGAGCGCAGGGGCTATGGAGGTGTGAAGAGCAGAGGAGAAAACAGAAAGTGGAAACGTTTGGGCGCGCAAGGGTTATTTAAAGGAGGACTCGTGTTTATTCGAATAAACAGAGGTTTATTCGAATAAACATTGCTTGGGGAACTGAAAGGATAGGTGCGCAGGAAACTGAAAGGTGTTGAGAAAGTGTTTCTGCTAGGGTTTATTCAAATAAGGGGGTTCTATTCGAATAGAACATCTGGGAAAGCCAAGCGTTTTGGCCAACTGACAGGGTTTATTCAAATAACTGTAGGAGTTATTCGAATAGACTGAGGGCTATCAGTCAAGACTGATAAAAACAGGTTCTGGCTATTCGAATAGCCTGAGGTCTTGTTCGAATAAGTAGAGGGCAGATATTAAAACTGATAAATGAAGGCTTCTGGTTATTCGAATAGACAGATATTTATTCGAATAAATAGAGAACAAAGACAGAGACTGATGAAAGAAGGAGTCTGGTTATTCGAATAAGGAAGGATTTATTCGAATAGACAGAGAGCAAATTAAACACAGGTTTTAACACAGGAATCAGTTTATTCAAATAAACTGAGTTTTATTCGAATAAAGCTGATGTTCAACACACATTAGCTATAAAGAGGTTTATTCGAATAAAAATTGTTTATTCGAATAAAGCTAACAAAGAAGCACACAAAAGAATACGTTCAAGAAATTCAAAACATATATTCATGTGATAATATTCAACAATAAAGCATGCAATTTATATATTGGATTGATCAATTATGCCCAATTCTCCTCGAATATAAAAAAATGCTTCTTTTGCTAAGGGTTTAGTGAAGATATCTGCAAGTTGCTTAGATGTTTCAATAAACTCAAGAATGCAATCCCCTTTTTGTACATGATATCTGATAAAGTGATGTCTTATCTCTATATGCTTTGTTCTGGAATGCAGTATGAGATTCTTAGAGATATTTATTGCACTAGTGTTATCACATCTTATCGGGATGTGATCAAGTGAAGACACGTAGTCTAAAAGTTATTGCTTCATCCATAGGATTTGAGCACAACAACTCCCGGCTGTAACATATTCAGCCTCAGCGGTAGACAAAGTCACACTATTTTATTTCTTGCTATACCAAGAAACTAAAGAACTACTAAGCAAGTGGCATGTCTCACTAGTACTCTTTCTGTCCAATTTGCGTCCAGCAAAATCAGAGTCAGAATAGCCTATTAGGCTACAAGAGGCACCCTTAGGGTACCATAAACCCATTTGTGAAGTGCCTAATAGGTATTTCATTATTCGTTTAATAGCACTTAAATGAGATTCCTTAGGGTTTGCCTGATATCTAGCACCCATGCATACACTAAACATAATATCTGGCCTATTAGCAGTAAGATAAAGGAGAGATCCAATCATACCTCTATATTTCATTATTTTTACTGATTTACCTCCTTCATCTTTGTCCAAGTAGCAAGAAGTGCCCATCGGAGTGGCCATGTGTTTAACGTTTTCCATCTCGAATCTCTTAAGCAATTCCTTGCAGTATTTGGTTTGACTTATGAATGTTCCTTCGTTCATTTGTTTGATTTGAAGTCCGAGGAAGAAATTTAACTCTCCCATCATTGACATTTCAAATTCATTCTGCATTGTCTTAGCAAATTCTTTGCACAGGGATTCATTAGTAGCATCAAAGATAATATCATCCATATATACTTACACAAGAAGAATATCATGCTTTTTATTTTTAATAAAAAGAGTAGTATCGGCTTTTCCTCTTGAAAAATCATTTTCTAAAAGGAACTTACTCAACCTTTCATACCAAGCTCTAGGAGCTTGCTTTAAACCGTATAAGGCCTTTTTAAGTTTAAAAACATGGTTGGGTAGTTCATGATTTTCAAAACCCAGAGGTTGTTCAACGTATACCTCCTCTTGAATAAAACCATTTAGAAAAGCACTCTTGACATCCATTTGATATAATTTGAAATCCATGATGCAAGCATAAGCAAGTAACATTCTAATACCTTCTAATCTAGCCACAGGTGCATAGGTTTCTTCATAATCTATTCCTTCTTCTTGATTATATCATTTAGCAACCAATCTAGCTTTGTTTCTAGTTATTAACCCATTTTCATCAAGTTTGTTTCTAAAAACCCATTTAGTGCCAATTATAGGATGATTATTAGGTCTAGCAACTAATTCCCAAACTTGATTTCTTTCAAATTGATTTAGTTCCTCATGCATAGCTAAGATCCAATGTTCATAATCAAAAGCTTCAACTAAATCCTTAGGTTTAATTTGAGAAACAAAAGCTAAGTGGTTACAAGCATTTCTAAAAGAATTACGAGTACTTACACCTTTAGATACATCACCGATAATCTGATCAAGGGAATGATATTTTGAAATTCGTCATTCTTTGGGAAGTTCCAAAGCTTGCGAATCTTATTGTCTTTGTTTATCCTCTTGCTCCTTGATTTCTTTTTCTTTATTATCCAAATATGTTTCCGCCAAGATTTCTGCAACATCATCAATAACAAGATCCTTTCTCGATCCATTTGGGTCAGTTTCATCAAATGCAATATGTATAGATTCTTCAATAGTCATAGTTCTTTTATTATATATACGAAAAGCTTTACTATGATTTGAATAACCAAGAAATATACCTTCATCAGACTTAGTATCAAACTTGCCTAAGTTATCTTTTTCATTATTTAAAATAAAATATTTACAACCAAAAACATGAAAATGTGAGACATTAGGCTTTCTTCCCTTATACAATTCATATGAGATTTTCTTTAAAATAGGCCTTATAAGGGTCTTGTTCATTATATAACAAGCTGTACTTACAGTATCTGCCCAAAAGTATTTAGGAAGAGTAGCCTCATTAAGCATAGTTCTCGTCATTTCTTCTAAAGAACGGTTTTTCCTTTTTACAACTCCGTTTTGTTGCGGAGTTCTAGGGGCAGAGAAATTATGATTAATGTCATATTCATCACAGTAATTTTCAAAAATATTGTTTTCAAAATCGCCACCATGATCACTTCTTATAGAAGAGATTTGAAAACCTTTTTCATTTTGAATAATTTTGGCAAGTCTTTTAAAAGCTAGAAACGCATCATTTTTATTTGCAAGAAATAAAGTCCATGTAAACCTAGAAAAATCATCCACAATCACTAAAGCATAGTAATTTCCACCAAAGCTCATAGTTCTAGAAGGTCCAAATAGATCCATGTGCAAAAGTTGTAAAGGTCTAGTAGTTGAAACTATATTTTTTGCTTTAAAAGAGACATTTATTTATTTATCCTTTTGACATGCATCGCATAATTTATCTTTTATAAAATTAAGCTTGGGTAATCTAATTACTAGCTCTTTAGAGACCAACTTCTTTAAGTGATCCATGTGAATGTGTGCAATTCTCCTATGCCATAACCATGAATAATCATTCTTGCTTAAAAGGTATTTCACATCATTTGAAGATATATCATCAAAACTAATCATATAGATGTTGTTTACTCTATGACCAATGAATTTAACATGTTTATCATTTTTATCTTCAATTACGCAATAATTTGAATCAAATATTACCCTATTTCCTTTATCACATAATTGGCTAATACTAAGCAAGTTATGTTTCAAGCCTTCAACAAGCAGTACATTTTTAATAGAGGAGTTAGGGTTCTTACCGACTTTGCCGATTCTAAGAATTTTTCCTTTGTTGTTATCACCATAAGTAACGTATCCATGATTCTTGAGAATAAGCACGGTGAATTTCGAGTCATCCCCAGTCATGTGCTTGGAACAGCCGCTATCAAGATACCAATTTGAACTCTTGGCTTTCAAGCATACCTACAACACAAGTTTAGTTTTTAACTTTTGGCACCCAAACTTTCTTGGGTCATTGTGTGTCAATTTTGGGTATAGTACCCTTGGGAGCCCAAACTATTTTTGTTTCAATTTTTGTATTTATGTTTTTCCTTGCATTACATGTTGATGCATTACGTCCTTTCCTTCCACAGTAGAAACATTTAATAAAAGGACTACTTGAAACATTAGAATGCACAAAGAAATTTTTATAGAGTTTTAGTTAATTTTTCGGGTTATAACCTATCCCGGCTTTTTGAAAAATCACTCTTTGTCTTCCTAATAAAACATTTAAGTTATCCCTTCCAAAGGTGAATTTAGAAAGAGTGTTCTTTAAATCTTCAATTTCTTTTTCAAGCATATGACATGAAGAACAAGATGAAGAAGTAGAAGCATATGAAGAATGATTTGTGCATGCATCAATGATTCCTAAAGTTTCATTTTCAATTTTCAATTCTTCTATTTCTTTATTTAAAACAAGAATTTGATTTTCTAAAGAATAAATTATTTTCTTAGAAGAAGAAATAATTTTTGTGAATTTTAAAGATTCTTCATGTAATTCTTCAAAAGCATTTTGTAACTCATCGTAAGAAGGCAATAAAGTAGTATTAGAACTTACCTCGTTTTCGCTTTCTTCTTCTTCTCCTTTTGCCATGAGACATAGTTGAGCTTCCTCGCTATCTGAGCTATCAGTTGAATCCATGTCGTTCTCATCCCATGCTATATAGGCTTTTCTTCTTTTCCTTTCCTTGAATGGCTTCTTTTCAAATTTCTCCTTCTTCTTTTGGTAAACTGGGCACTCCATTTTCATGTGACCAGGTTTGCCACATTCATAGCAAGTTGGAGTCGATGAAACTCCTTCGCCTTTGTAATGAGTCTTCTTCAGAGGGAAGAGAGGTTTTCTTTGTGTTTCCTTTTTCCTGAGAAATTTACTAAACTTTTTAACTAACAAACTAAGATTTTCTTCGCTTACCTCGATGTTCTCTGAGCTTTCTTCATTTTCTTCATCATCATTGTCAAATGTTGAGGAAGTGGCTTTGAGCGCTATTTCCTTTTTCTTTTTATCGTTTTCTTCGCTTTGACTTAATCTGCTCAGTTTCAGTTCGTGCTCATGAAGTTTTCCAAAGAGAGTAGCTAGAGTCATTGTGGACAAGTCCATCGATTCTGAAATAGCTATTACCTTAGGTTGCCAAATCCTGCTAAGACATCTCAAAACCTTGTTAATCAAATCTTCGTTAGAAAAACTTTTGCCTAAAGATGCAAGATGATTAACTATGTGGGTGAACCTCTTTTGCATTTCCTAAATGCTTTCTCCTTGGTTCATTCTGAATAGTTCATATTCACGAGTTAGAGAATTGATTCTCGACCTCTTAACTTCACTAGTACCCTCATGGGTAACTTGCAAAGTGTCCCACATTTCTTTAGCAGTTTTGCAATTTGAAATTCTAAAAAACTCATCATATCCCAAAGCAGTAGTAATAATATTTTTAGCTTTTAAATTAAATTGAACTTTTCTTTTATCTTCATCAGACCATTTATTTCGTGGTGTTTCAGTCTTTACACCATCAACCTCATGTGTGGGTATAAAAGCGCCGTTTTCGACAGATCTCATACATCTAGATCAATAGCTTCGATGAAGATTTTCATTCTTTCCTTCCAATATGCATAACCATCCCCATTGAAAAAGGGTGGTCGGTTTATGGAAGATCATTCTGAAAAACCATTTGAGGAAGCCATGTTCTCTTGAAGCTGCTAAGCTCTTTATACAAGAGTCTAGCTCTGATACCACTTGTTACCAAGTGGCTTCCAGTACTCAAGAGGGGGTGAATTGAGTATAAAACTTTTTCTCAAAACCTCTTTTTATCAAAAATAAATATTAAAAACTTAATAAATAGATGCACAGAAGGAACGAGAAGAAGAAAAGAAACAATAAAAATAGCAGAATATAAATATGCAGTAAATTAAAATTGCATAAAATAAAGAGATTAAGAAGAGAGAAGCAGGCACAATATTTATCCTGATTCGACCACTAACCCACTTGTGGTCTATGTCCAGTCCTCGAAAACTGAGATTTTTTCACTAAGTATACAAGATTCAATAGGTGCTTGCTACCGTTACACAAAAGAGCACTTTTCACACACAGGAAAACTCTACTCTTGTGCTAAAACCTCAGCCTGCAGGGATACCTCACCCTTGATACAGAATATCAGAAGTAGATGAAGAGAAACTCTCACTCAGAGTAGGTAATACAAATTGAAGTGCTAATGGAGCTCTCACAGAAATATCTCAAAGTTTATAATCAAAAAGAGCATAGAAAATAATTTTCACAAATTAGAGCAACCAAAAAATAGTTTAAAGTTATGGGTAAAAATATTCGTGACCCAAGGTTGCTATTTATAGGGAAAAACACAGAGATAGCCGTTTGGGTATAATTAAAAGCATTTAAAACTAATTTAAAAACTTGTCTGTTTCCATATCCGTGATCGTAAGCTTCGTGTTTATTTGAATAAAAGAAATCTTATTCGATTAACACTGTTTATGAAAACCAACGTGAAAGGTCATCTGATATGGGTTATTTGAATAAACAATGTTTTATTCGAATAACTCTGTTAAAACCAGAGTTCTAAAACGAAGAGGTTATTCGAATAGCAACTGAAATATTCGAATAATGTTGTTAACAAAAAGTTTAGACAGAAGGGTTTTATTCGAATAATGTTTGAGTTATTCGAATAACTCACTTAAAAACTCAATTCTGCAAACCTTAGTTATTTGAATAACAGGATAGTTATTCGAATAGCACCTTTTAAAAACAGACCCTCATGAAGGTGTTTATTTGAATAGACTAAGCTCTATTCGAATAAATCATAGTAAAACCATTTTGAAAAAGATGTTTTCAAAGACACTAAATTTATTTTAAAACAAGTTTTATCTTTTCTTTCAAAAATAGAGAGATATCAAAGTGAGCTCCGTACAACAAAACCTAAGTCCTAATGCTAATCATATATAAACTTGGACTTGGTCTATTTATCATCTTCATTTAGTCTTCACGTTTGTTATCATCAAAATAAGTCTTTAAAGGTATACGTCCAAACACACTTCTAATGATCAAATGATGATCATTTTGTGACATAGGCCATGTGCAACCATGTGAAGCCATGTGCTTAAGCTTCTAGCTTATTAAACAAGCCTTAAGCTTTCTATTCTATGTGTTCCATGGCCATGCATAGAGAATTAGGCTATTCTACTTCATTTTCTAAACACTTTGTGAAAACAAAAACCTATCATCTTTCTCTCACATTCAAGAACACCAAGAACACTCAAAAACTCCATTCTTCTATCTTCTTTGAAGAATTCGGCCACCATATTCAAACCCTATCTTCAATCTTCCATAATTTTATCTAGTTACATATCTTGAATCCTCTCATCAATCCAAAACACTTTCATGTTGAGAACTTCTCAAAATTCATTCATATTCATCATCTTATCAAGCCAAGAACAATTTCATTCTCTCCTTTTCTCTCCAAGAAGCTCACGGCCTCACTCTTTATATTTACCTTCCAATCACTCATAATTCCATTTAAACACATCACTTGATCCTAAACCTAATTCTAAGCAACTTTCATGTTGTAACCAAGATCAAATTCCATCATCTTCAAGATTGAATCTTGGATTTAAGTTCTACGGTTTCAAGGTAAAAATCTTGAAACTTGGTTTCTTATTTGATTCTTAGAATCCTAAAACCATGTTTGAACTATGGTCATCTTAATCAAGCTTTAGATACTAATTTGTATGTTTTTGTTTTGATTATAAGATTTACTTGGTGGTAAACGTTTGATACAAGGAGAATCCTACGAGGAGCTAAGAGGTCATAAACTAGGTAAGAGAGAGATTAACCTCATCGGCCATATGTGGTGGTGAAAGAATGAAATTGTTTGTGTTTGTGAGTGAAAAATCTATGTGAGGATTTATTCACTCGATTGTGTGATTTTTGGTTAATGTTGATTAGATTATATTGTGTGGTTGTTTTATTTCTTTGATAAGTATGCATGATTTTTATATGTGTTTGGTATGCTTATAGCTTTGATAGTATACTAATATGTGATTTATAAAATATGATGATTCTTGTGTAAAGTTGGATGTGATTCATATGATGAAAATTGTATGATGGTTCCAAAGAACCTAAAGGCTCATAGCCTCAACATCACCAATGGGACTAAGTATTCTAAATTATTTTTCTAATCAAGGATTAAGTGATTTTATGACAAGAAATTTAATTAAGTATTTTTATAATAAATAAAGTGTTAGAAAATAATTATATATGATTTGTGAAGCATAGTGTGAAATTCGGCCATGATGCCATTTTGATGTTCAAGATCTAAAATTATTTTATTAAGTGTAGTCTTAGGTGTTTAAATGATAAGAAATCAATTTAGTAAGTTTTTGAATAAAAAATGAAAGTAATTTACTTTTTAGAAATAAAAATTGGCCTAATTAATTTATTTAGTAAAATAAAAGTTAAAACTTAAAATTTGTTAATGTATAGCTCACCCTTTAGGTTTTGAAGCGAGTTAGAAAATTTTGAGTTGTAATATCTCAAGTAAATTAAGAAATACAATTTTTTGGAAAATAGTAAAAAAATATTGATTTTAATGAGAATATCTTGGAAATATTATTTTAAGAGGGATTATTATGGAAATAAAATCAAATTTTGATAATAAATAAGAAAAATCTTATTTTGAGCTTAAAATATGTTAAAAATATTTTACGCGATTGAAAATACGTAGAAAAACTTTTATGCGACTTAAAAAATAGTAATTTTTGGTTACACAATTAAGAAAATGCGATAAAATATTTACACAATTTAGAAAACGTTGAAAAGTCTTTGCGCGATTTGAAAATGTAATAGAAGTGTTACGCGATTGTGAAAATGCAATAATATTGCTACGCGATTAAGAGGAACAACGAGTTTTGTTGTAGGGTCAATGTATTGAACCAAGTAATTTGTGAAACTGAAGTATTGGACCCGAGTGGATCTTTGGTATTATGTAGTTGTATGAACGGTTAGATAATATCATTGATACTAATGGTATTAGACAATTGTATGGTCGGTTGCGTTAATATCATTGGGAACAGTACAATGATACTTTGATATGCTATTCAGCATTATATAGTGATATCGCCATATGACGACGTGTGAATAAGAAATACTGTGTTTTAATGACAGTATATGTTTGAATCATTTATCATGCATAGAAAAACGTATTGGCTTAGTTTGATGAGCATGATGTTATGCCTAAGGAGTGAACGAGAACTAGAATGGTGGGATGGTTGGATGTGTCCTAGGGGACCCCAGGGCGCAGTGATTCACTTCGTGATTATGTTATCACGAATGATTATGTGATGATGTTATCACTTTATATGTATATACCCCTGACCATGAACACCGGTTGCAACGCACGAGCTACCTGACAAACACTATTTCTCTTCATGATCCAGCATAAACTATCTTTTAAGGGGGACAAATTTTCTAGCGTTCATCTCAGACTTTGAGTTTAGCTCCATGGAGTAGGAACTGGTTGCATTGTGCATATGCATAGTCAGCATTTATGTTGTTGTGATATAATATTGTTGAGGTATGATATTATAGTGGTATTATTATTATTCCTGATATTATGCTGCAAGTTTATTAGATTATTTATTTGATAACTATCATGAATATATCTGCTGATTAAATGAACTGTATGCTATATGGTATTGGTATGTCTGTCGTTTCTTTGCTACCATATTGGTATGCGATGGTGGGGATCTCACCTCTTTGCTATATTGTTTTGTTTGTTTCTATTTTATGCCTACTTCTGTGAAGACTGCGATGACGACAAGGAGGAATCAACTAGATTTCTTTAGACTACAGTTTATTGAAGGTGCTGAAGCTTGGCGTGTCTATTGGGACACAGGCATATAGAGTATTGTGATGACATTACTTTATCAATAAGTAGGACTCGCCATGGGGTCATTACTTCGTTTTATACGGTTGCTTATGTAGAGGTTATTTTACCTATCAGAGAGTTATGGAATGAATTTCACTATACTCATAGAGAGAACTTCGATATATCTTTGGGTCGGATTTCTATCCATCGAGACATTCCGGCTAGGGAATTTATCTTCTGACAAAGGCTCATATCTTAGGTGTTATGTTTTTAGGTATGTAAAGATAATGAATAAATAGTTGTAGTAAACTCTGTTTATATGAAAAGTACATTTCTTCAGTTTTTATATTTTGAGTTACTTTAATCTGATCAATTGATGTTTTTCGCAAAAAAGAAAATTTTGAAACCCGTATAAAGTTGATATTAAATATTTTATAACTTGAAAAATTAATTATTTGTAAGGAGTTGTTATGAATGTGATACCCTTCAGAGGGGGTGTTACACGAAACACGAGAAAAGAATCTTCAATTGCCTTTTATATTCTTGAAATCAAGAAAACTATTGACACTTTAGCCTCAATTGGTTCACCCATAGATGAAACTGATTATGTAGAAGTCATTCTAGATAGTTTAACAGAAAATATGAGTCGTTTGTGATAGTTATAGTTTCAAGATCAGAACTTTTTACTGTTGGTCAACTTGAAGCACTCTTGATGGCTCAAGAAAAAAGAATTGAAAGATTTAGAAAATCTAAAATTAGTTTTGTGCAGGCCAATGCAGTTCAGCTTGGTCAGTCAATGCAACACCCAAGAAAGTAATTCTTTAATGGAACTAGTAACAGATCCCAGGCTTCTCAGCATGATCATGGTAGGTTCAATACAAATTTCAAAGGATAATCTTATTTCAGAGGAAGAGGTGGAAGGACGGGAAATAGATTCAATGCAAGAGCCTATTGTTAGTTATGTGGTAAAGGTGGACATTTAGCTTATCAATGTTGGCACAGATTTGATCAGAGTTTCAATTCTCCTCAAAATCAGAATTTTTCTCCTACTAAACATTTAGTTACAAGTGTTGAGTTAGCTTCACCTGCCACTCTCTTTGATCCAAATTGGTATCCAGATTCTGGAGCTAGTCATCACTTGACACCAGAATCCTCTAATCTGTCAAATAAAGTGGATTATGGAGGCTCAGAACAAGTTTTTGTAGGTAATGGCTCAGGTTTGTCTATCTCACATATAGGGCACTCAAAATTCTATTCTTTAAATCCTATTTCTAGATCATTTTCTTTTAATAATTTGTTGCATGTTCCCTCTATCATAAAGAACTTACTTTCAGTGTCTCAATTTGCAAAAGACAATGGTGTTTTCTTTGAGTTTCATTCTAATGCATGTTTTGTCATATGTCAGGTTATCAAGGAGATCCTTCTCCAAGGAACCATTAAGAATAGGTTGTATGCATTTGAAAACTTCCACCTTGTTTCATCTGCTGCACCAATCTCTTCCAACATTGCTTCAACTAAATCAGACTCACTGTTTCAGTTATGGCACTCAAGGCTTGGTCACCCTTCCCCTTTAGTTATTTTCAAAGTTTTACAAATTTGTAATATTCCTGTAAATTTGGATATCAATAGTTCTGTTTGTTCTGATTGTTGTTTGGGAAAGTTGCATTAATTTACTTTTCTAATTTCTAATACTGTATACACTAAACCTTTAGAGCTTGTATATTCTGACATTTGGGGTCCAGCACCCATCAATGTAGTAAATGGTGCTAGATATTACATACATTTCATTGATGCTTACTCCAAATACACTTGGATTTATCTATTACACACAAAGTCACAAGCCTTTTTTGTATTTCTTCATATTAAACAAATGGTAGAATTACAACGTGGTGTCAAAATAAAAGCTCTTCAAACTGACAATGCTAAGGAATATTTATGTTTTTCTTCATACTCAAATTCAAATTGTATCATTCATCATTTGTCATCTCGTTATGTTCATCAGCAGAATGGCAGTGCTAAAAGGAAGCACAGACACATAATAGAAGCTGGCGCTGCACTTCCTCTTAAATACTGGGGGGAGGCCTTTCTCACTACCACTCAGCTTATTAATTCTTTTTCAACTCCTGTTCTTAGTCAGAAGTGTCCTGAACAAATTCTATTTGACAGATTTCCTACCTATAAGTCTCTAAAAATATTTGGTTGTGCTTGTTTTCCTTTTCTCAGACCATATAATAAAGTTAAGTTTGATTTTAAGTCACATCTCTGTGTTTTTCTTGGATATAGCAGTTCACACAAAGGCTACAAATGTCTTTCCCCTACTAGGAAAGTATTTACCAATCCTCATGTAGTTTTTGATGAGTTAGTCTTCTCTTTCAAACAACATTCTGATTTGTTTTAGTCTTCCCCCTCTATTTCTACTATTTCTGATCAATCATCTACTTCAATTCCAATCATTCTATTAATTCCATATAGTACCCCATCTAAAGCTAGATATTCTGCACCTAATACTATTACATTTGTTTCTATTACTAATGACACATCTGAGCAAATTTCACCTGATCAATCTAATTCTGCTGGTACTGCATTAGTTCCACCCACTGTTACTCATGAGTTGAATCATCACCCTATGGTTACTAGGGCCAAGGATGATATTCATAAACTTAAAGCATTTCAAGTTTTTCTTGAACCAAGTACTCAAGTTCTTTCTGACCCAAAATGGAAACAGGCCATCACAGAAGAATATGATGCCTTAATGAGAAACAACACTTGGCATCTTGTGCCTCTGCCCCCTGATAGAGTTCCTATAGGCAGCAAGTAGGGGTGTAAATTGGTTCGGATAATCCGACCAACCCGATCAATCCAAACTGAACTAATTAAATTGGTTTGGTTTGGTTTGAGTATATTGATTAGTTAACATAAAATCTAAACTAATTAAAGCTTAATTGGTTCGATTCTTAGATTTAAAATTTTAAAATCGAACTAAATCGAACCAAATCAAATGACATATTTTATTATTATTATTTTTTAATTTATGCTACAACCTTTTTTGGCTACTACTTTTTTTTACTTTTTGTAATACTTCCCAGTTTTTAACTCCTAAAACGTCGTCTTCGTCCAATGCAGAAGGCCAGAAAACTCCTTTGCCAAAATATTCGATTCTCCTCATCGGCACCGCAACTCACTGTAGGTTCTACTCCACCACAGCTCGAGCCGTACCATTAGTCCAATGCAGAAAGTCAGAAAACTTCTCTGTCAAAATGTTTGGTTCTGCTCACCGGTACCGCAGCTCACCGACCACAAAGGTAAAACAATGGTTCTCTTCTGCTTACTTTTGGATTTGACATTTAGAAAAAGTGAAAGACGACATTTATGCTGATGTTTTTCCATTTTTCTTTTTTTTCCTAAATTAACATTTCTTTTTTATCCAGTTGAAAATTGACTCCTTTCTATCACTTTGATGAGAGGTGATATGTCTCCTACCTCGCTTGCCCTTTCTTTCCTTTGCCGGCAAGGATAGTTCACCCTGATAAAAATCCTAAAGATCCTAGGGCTGCAGAAAATTTTTAGGCAAGCATTATGAACTCATGTTTTGGTTTTATAGTACTTCATGATATTAGTGGATTTTTATTAACAAACTTATTTACTTATTTCTTGCGATTAAAGGTTTAGTCCTATCTGCAAAAAACATTAGTGTTTTAACTCTATTAATAATAATTAGTCATGGTCTACATAATAACTAATTTTCTAACTTATTTCATCATCAATTTCTTAAAAAAGTTTGTTAGATTATAAAATTAACTCTAGTCAATATTAGGCATAGTATATATTGAAAAATTAAAAAATTAACAATTGTTTGGTGACATTCCTAGCTCATTCAGCAATTGTCTAAGCTTGAAAATTTTGTTTTTGACTAGGAATATGCTATCAGATGTTATTCTAAAAACTCTTAGAGAGGTGAGAGATTTGGAAATTTTGGATCTTTCCTCCAACCAACTTCTGGATTCGTTCCTATTGAATTTCAAAATCTACATGTCCTTTAGCTTTTGAACATCTCTTATTATGATTTAGAAGGAATTATTCCTAGTGGTGAAGTTTTTCAAAATCTCTCTAATGTCCATTTAGAAGACAATAAAAAAACTTTGCTTGCATTTTGCATGTAAGCCTCATGGTCATAGAAGAAGGCATGTCAGACATTACATCATCATAGCTACAGTGGTAACACTGATACTATGTCTGACAATTTGCTTGCTACTATACATAAAGAATAGAAAAGTGAAGGTAACATCAACAACATCATCTGAACTTGGAAGCTTGGAAACGATGAATTGACTTTAAATGTTTTAGTATTGACTTTAAAAATAATAAATTTCTGGCTCTGATTTATGAGTACTTAAGTAATGGGAGCTTGGAAGATTGAATTAAGGGGAAAAGAAAGCATGCTAACAAAAATAGGTTGAACCTTATGGAGAGACTGAATATAGATATTAATGTTGCTTGTGCATTGGATTACCTGCACAATGATATTGAAGTTCCTATTGTGCATTGTGATTTGAAACTCAATAACATTCTCTTGGATGAATATATGACTGTAAAGGTTGGAGACTTTAGATTCGCTAGGTTGCTGATTCAAAGTTCAACTAATCAAGTCTCCATTAGCTCCACTCATGTCCTTAGGGGTTCAATTGGTTACATATATATCTCCAGGTTAGTAGCCTCACAACTTTCTCTTTAATTGAATAGTAGTAGTATACAACTTATCAAATTAAATCTCTCTTGAAGAATTTTTTAACTTATTCAAATATAATTTCTTAATACAAATATTAATATGTTTCTTTATTCCCTCTTTATGAACATTTTAATACACATTTTGAAATATGAAATAATTATTAATGTTCAAATCAATAAGTTTGATTCTATTTTTAGAAAAAATTTTATAGGTTTATTATGTCTTTTTTTTTTGTTGCTATGGAAAGCTAATTATTTAGCTAATTTTTGTGTTTAAAAAATAGTCAACACGATCATCCGAACTAAACTAATCCGTAGATGTTCAGTTCGGTTTGATTCGGATTTAGCTATCAAAAAATAAGAAAACTGAACCAATTAATTTTGATTGGTTCAGATTTATTTTTCCTTAGGAACCGAACTAAACCACTCACTTACACCCCTAGCAGCAAGTGGCTTTTTCATGTAAAATACAACTCAGATGGCTCAATATAGAAGTATAAGGCACGTCTGGTTGCAAAGAGATTCAATCAAAGGTTTGGATTTGATTACAGTGATACCTTCAGTCCTGTTGTGAAGCCAGTATCCATAAGATTGGTTCTCACATTAGCCTTGAGCATAAATTGGCCAATCCACCAACTGGATGCAAATAATGCATTCTTAAGTAATGAGTTGTAAGAGGAGGTCTACATTGCTCAACCTTTGGGGTTCATTACTGGTGATAGAAATTTAGTTTGCAAACTAGATAAAGCCCTCTATGGTCTCAAACAGGCTCCACGGACATGGTTTCAAAAATTGTTTGGAGCTCTTACTTCTCTTGGATTCACTGCTACCAAAAGTGATGTTTCTCTCTTTACTAAGTTCACTCCCAGTTCAACTCTTTTGATTCTTGTCTATGTTGATGATATAATTATCATAGGGAGTTCATTTTTTGAAATTTCTGCTCTCATCAAAACATTAAACTCTACCTTTGCTCTTAAGGATCTAGGTCCCCTTCATTACTTCCTTGGGATAGAAGTCAAGACTACTACAGATGGTGGTTTACTTCTTTCTCAATCAAAGTACATCCATAACCTGCTACATAAGGCAAACATGACAAATTGCAAACTTTATCCAACTCCCATGACTGCCAATCTCAAACTCTCAGCTATTGACAGCAATACTTTCTCAGATCCAAGCTTATACAGGTCCATTGTTGGTAGTCTGTAGTATATCACAATCACCAGACCTGAAATAAGCTACTGTGTGAATCGTGTTTGTCAATTCATGCACCAGCCACTAGACTCTCATTGGAAAGCAGTCAAATGAATTTTAAGATATCTGAGTGCTACCTCCACCTTTGGTCTTCATCTGCAGAGATCATCTCTTCTTAATCTCACTAGATTCAATGACTCTGACTATGGTTCTGATCCTGATGATAGGAAGTCCACCTCGGGGTATTGTGTCTTCTTGGGTGGTAATCTCATATTTTGGTCTTCCAAAAAGCAACATGCAGTGTCTCGCTCAAGCATTGAAGCTGAGTATAGAAGCTTGGCTTCCTTGGTGGCTGAGCTCACTTGGATTTAGTCATTTCTCAGTGAATTACAACCTCCTCCTTCTTAGCCTCCAAGAGTGTTTTATGGCAATCTTAGTGTTGTACTTCTAGCAACAAATCCTATACTCCATTCTTGGACAAAACATTTTGAATTATATCTATATTTTGTTAGAGACAAAGTTATTCAAAAGAAACTTGTTATCAACCATATTCCTTCTCATGAGCATATAGCTGGCATCTTGACAAAGGTCATTTCCAGCACTCAGTTTCACTTATTCAGAGCCAAACTCAGAGTTGAGAATTCTCAACTGCTAAGTTTGTAGGGGAATGTAAGAGATAAAGATTAAGTTGTTAGTTATGTTAGTTAAGAGTAGTTAGAAGTTATGTCAGTTAAGAGCAGTTAGATTATTAGTTACAGCTGTCAGTGAGTTAGTTGTACAGTTAAGTGTTGTAATGCACAATATAAATGCATTCTGCAGTATATCACAAATAGCAAGATTAATACAATCATAATCACGTTTTTACAGAAGCAAGATTGATACAATCATAATCACGTTTTTACAAAAACACTTTCTTCTTTCTCTCTTAGCTTTCTCTCTTCATTTTCGTTCTCATCCTGACCATGATACCTTACAATCAAGTGAGGAGATATTCCGAGAAAAAAAAACTATAATCCGAACATGCTAAAAAAAAATTAATGAATTCAGCCCACCACTTAGAAAAGTAACGTTTTTACTGTTAGTGCTTTCTTCTATGCAATGAATAATTTAATACTTTGAGGTTGGTAGAGTTATATTTACTTAAAAAAAACCGTTTATTGATGTATATATCATCAATGGTAAAAGGGTGCTGTGAATGTTATGATACTTTAGGTTTTTAAAAATATTAATATTCTTATAAATTGTTAAATATTTGATTTATTACAATGGCTATGGATTCTCTCTCATTGGTGAATAATAGGAGAGAGTCTTTTCAAATAGATAAAAATAATTTATTTTTAATATAATTAATGGACTTTAAAATTAATCATAGTTATATCTTTACATGATAAAATTTATGTCTATATACATATAAAAAGGTGATCATGTTATAAGAGAAAATCGAAAATTGTTTACAATACTTATTTAAAAGTATATAACTAAAGAATCTAAAAGTCTATTAAATATAATTATAAAAAAGTTAACATATAAAAAAAATAAGTAGTTAACAATTTATCAAAAAGTACTGGTACTTAGAAGAAGCTTAGACATGAAAGTAATCTCATTACAAGAATATCTTTAAAAAATATTATATTTTTTATATATAAGAATTGTTCACACAATTTTAAGTTGAGTGTGGTTAAATATTTTTTTTTTAAATGATGACTTTAAAATATGAACTTTTAATATTATAAATAAAATTTACTTAAATTCGCAATATATTTTCTTTGCAACTAATCATTTTTGAGTAAAAAGCATATATTATAGTATTTACATTTTTTTCAAAAACAGTATAATGTTAAATGTTTCAAGACAATCGGTCTTAACTCTTAAATAATATCAATTATTTAAAGTAAAAGTATTAATAAAACAAATATTTAATATCTTGAAATTTAAAACTATTTTATATTTTATTTTAAAATTAATTAAAACATTTCTTACATTCATTAAAATGTTTCTTTACAAAAGTACCTTTCACTTCCACCACAACTATTGCGAATCTCACACATTATTTTGGCCGCGACTCAAAGTCTCCGGGTGCATCAAACATGATGACACAATTTCAAAAATCATAAGTCCATTATTTAGCAAGGATGATGATGCATTTGTAGTGATCAGTTGCATCTCTCAGAGTGATAGGAGTGGTCATAGGTTGGGTTAGGATAGATTTAACTTGTTTCAATTTCAACTCAATAATTACACTAATTTTTTGAATTCACATCCGAATTGGTCATGAATTGATTAATAACTGAGTTACAATTAAGTCAATATAATATTTAGATAAATTTTATAATTTTAGACTTTATGTATAATTAGGTCACACAGTTTTAGAAGAAACTAAAACAAAGATATAATTTATAATATATATTTTGAAACAAATAATAGTAATATAAATATATTATCATATTATATAAAAGTTATTAATTTAAGTTAAAAAATTATTATTTATAATTAATTATCAAGAGAAAATGTAAGTTTTAAAATAATGTGACATCGAACTAAATTGGGTCAGATATAATTATAATAATATTCAATTTTGACCATATCACAACTATTTGATTTTTTTTTTGAAAACTTTTGTATGTGATAAAAAATTCTAAATTCATAAACATAATTATATGTACAAAAGACTTAAATATAATAGATTTTATCTAAATTTAAATACATTGCTTGACTTTAGATCTCACAACAAGCAAAGGAAGAATTTCTTTGACATATATAGAGAATACTTTACCTCCGAGCATAGTACTAATGGAAAAGATATTGTTTTTAGACACCTTACATATTATTTGTAAGAGTTAGTTTGATACGATCTCAAAAGGAAAAATAGAGTTAGCTTGATAATTTCATAAAAATAAAGTTAAGAAAATGAAGAATAAATTATATGAAAAAAATTAGTGTTAAATTTGTCTTAAATTTGAAGGATAATAAGCCATTAAGATTAAATTAATAGTAAAAAATGTAAATAATTTATATAAGATCGAAAATTTAAACTTTATCGATATTAATGTATAAAAAATATTAAAAGATAATATTAAATCTGAAGAGTTTTTATAATGCTTGAGAAATATTATAAATTTATAAAATTAATGTGATACATATTTAATAATATAAAAAAAATTATTCACCTTATTTCACTTTACAATCTTCTTCAATGATAATGTCTCCAAAATCTCAGCTGTCAAGGTCTTTGATTCTCTCCCCCGAACGCCTCTGCCTTCATAATTGGCGAAGAAGAACATACAGCTAGGCCAGGTGACGTAGTTTTAGGGACGTAAGATCGAGGATTAAAGTGGCATACGTGTCTTTCGCGGATGCACCCTATTGAACAAATAATATTAAGAAAAATTAATTTCAAAGACCAGTAATAATTATTTAATTTTAAGGAATATAAAAAAATGAAATTATTGTAAGGATATTGATTAGAAGTGTAAGTGAGTGGTTTAATTCAGTTATTGAAAGAAAATAAATCTGAACTAATCAAAATTAATTGGTTTGATTTAGTTCAGTTTTTGTGTTTTTTGATAGTCAAATCTGAAAAAAAATCAAATCGAACATCTACGGATTGGTTTAGTTCGGGTGATCGAGTTGGTCATTTTTTTAAATACAAAAATTAATTAAATAATTAGCTTTCCATAGCGAAAAAAATACATAATAAATCTATGAAAAAAAATTTAAAAATAAAATCACACTTATTAATTTGAACACTAATAATTATTTCATGTTTCAGAATGTGTATTAAAAGGTTCATAAATAGAGAATAAAGAAACATATTAATATTTGTATTAAGAAATTATATTTAAATAAGTTAAAAAATTATTCAAGAGAGATTTAACTTCACAAATTGTATACTGCTACTATTTAATTAAAGAGGAAATTATGAGGCTACTAACTTAAAGGTATATATGTAACCAATTGAACCCCTAAGCACATGAGTGGAGCTAATAAAGACTTGATTAGTTGAATTTTCAATTAGTAACCTAACGAATCCAAAGTCTCTAACCTTTGCAGTTATATATTCATCTAAGAGAATGTTGCTAGGTTCCAAATCACAATGCACAATAGGAACTTCACTATCATTGTGCAAGTAATCCAATGCACAATCATCATCAATATCTATATTCAGTCTCTCCATAAGGTTTAACTCATTTTCATCTGCATGTTTTCTCTTCTTCTTAATACAATCTTCCAAGCTCTCATTACTTAAGTACTCATAAACCAGAGCAAAAAATTTATTATTTTTAAAGTCAATACTAGAGCATTTAAAGTCAATTCATCGTTTTCAAACTTCCAAGTTCAGATGATGTTGTTGCTGTTACCTTCACTTTTATGTTCTTTATGTATAGTAGCAAGTAAATTGTCAGACATAATATCAGTGTTACCACTGTGGTTATGATGATATAATGTCTAACATGCCTTCTTCTATGAGCATGAGGCTCACATGTAAAATGCAAACAAAACTTTTTATTGCCTTCAAAATGGACAGCAGAGAGATTTTGGAAAACTCCACCACTAGGAATGGTTTCTTTTAAATCATGATAAGAGAGGTTTAAAAGCTGAATGACATGTAGATTTTGAAGCTCAATAGGAATGGATCTAGAGAGTTAGTTGGAGGAAAGATCCAAAGTTTCCAAGTCTCTTACCTCTCCAAGAGTTTTTGAAATAGCACCTGATAACATATTCTTGGTCAAAAATAAATTTTTCAAGCTTAGATAATTGTTGAATGAGCTGGGGATGTCACCAAATAATTATTAATTTTTTAAATTTTTAATATATATTATGCCTAATATTGACTAGAATTAATTTTATAATTCATCTAACTTATTTAAGAAATTAATGATAAAATAAGTTAGAAAATTAATAATTATGCAGACCATAACTAATTATTATTAATAGAATTAAAACACTAGTGTCTCTTTTTGCGTTGGACGAATGGCGCGGCCTAAGCTGTGGCATAGCAGATCTGGCCTGAGCTGTGGTGGAACAGAACCTATAGTGAGATGCGGTGCCAGTGAGCAGAGCTGAACATTTTGGCAGATGAGTTTTCTGGCCTTCTACGTTGGACGAAGACGACGTTTTATGGGTTGAGAACTGAGAAAGTATTATAAAATATTAAAACAACAAGTAGTAACTAAATAATGTTGTAGCATAAATTAAAATAATAATAATAATAAAATATATAAATATATAATTTAATTTGATTTAATTTAATTTTAAAATTTTAAATTTGATAATCTAATCAATTAAACTTTATTTAATTTAAATTTTACTTAAATAAATCAACATATCTAAATTAAATTAAATTAATTTAATTAATTCAATTTAAATTTATCGAATTAGTCGAGTTATTTTAATCATTTTATACCCCATGTATTGATAGTTTGATGCATAGCCCAAAATACAAGGATCACGGACGTCCTAAACAGTTATAAAATAATAATAAATGCGTCCTACATATTGTAAGTAGTGAGGAAGCTTTGGGATAAAAGGTCTTCGAGCTATACAATATTTTATTATAAACTATGTAATATTTATTTAAGAAAGGAATCATTATGTTTCATTTAAATAAAAAAATATTCTTAATGAATAATTAATTATTCTCTAAAAACAATTATAGTCAGACTATAAAAAAGAAAAACGAAAAAGCAGAAACGGGATTTCTAAAGGGAAGCTCTTTTTATCATTCTGATATGCTTTTGGATTGATTGGTGAATGCTAGGTACCAGAGGATAATGTGGTCTCAATGAGTGTGGGCATATTTCAGAAATGCTAGTCACAAGTTCCACGATTTAAAAATAGTTTGTTGACCCTAGCCTCCTTCCATGTTTTGTGAAATCATATTTACAAATTCAAGTTATTTAGGAAATATTTAAGTAAGTTGAGTTAAACATGTTGATAAGTTTAATATAAATTAAATTGAGATTATTTTTTGAACAATTTTAAGTTATGTTTACTATATCAACTTAATACATTTAAAATTTATTTTTCTGAATATCTATCTGAAGTACGAACTCAAGCAATCAAGCTGGCAAGCATACTTTTTTAACCATTATATCAACACTTTGTCACTTGTTGCTTTGCCAAAAGGAGTGGAATCATGTACGAAAAATAAGCAGTGGGACAAACTTCAGAGAATTTCACCCAATCAGTGAGTTTCTATTTTATATATACAATAAGGTTTTGATTATGAATAATATTATATTTTTTAACAATTTTCAAACTACTTAAAATAAAAATAAAAGTATTTAATGTCTTAACAACTTAAAAAAATTTAGTTGTTTAAACAACTAAGAAGATTAATAAAAAAATCATGAAAAATATGAGAAAAATATTATTTGAATAATGAAAGGAAAAAGTCTGGAATAGATTAATTAAATTAAATGTATTAAAATTGTGATTTGACTATCCAATAATTTGGTCAAGCATTCTTTCTTGGGATGCTCCTTCGGGATAAAATCGTCCAATCAATTCTTGTTGCACATTTTGGACATGAATTGGAAAATGAGCACAAAAAAGGCGGGCCATGGTTCCTGAATGTATCATGTATTATATTATTGTTGATTTATTAACATTGATGAATGGTGGATTTTAATTAATGGGTACCGGTTTAGAAAATTACTCTTAAAATTGAATATTTTCGACAGTAGGGGTTGAGCAACATCGAGAGTAGGAATTTGAGAATGTTAAAGTCATGGCTGTCGAGATTCCCATGAACCTTAAACGTGTCCTAAACCTGGTTCATGACGTTACCATTGTTGATGCCGGTGCCAGCGGGATTGTGCTCTTTCTTCCTATGATTGCTAGCAACATGTACATCATTGGTGGAGGGTCGCAATTGCGTAACGGAGGTGGAGCGGTCATGGGAGATAGTGGCCTGTATGGAGGCTCGAGCTCAGGACAAGAGTTGGACTTTGGTCTAATCGAGTGGTTTTGGAGTCTTTTTAACCATAATTTTGTGTCGTTTAATCGGGTTTTCTAATCGCGGCTAAATGATCCAAATTCTGGGCATGACTGAATCAGTGCCAGAAAAGAAAGGGTGGCTACTGAATAAATACTAAGAAAGAGTGAAAGTGAAGGCTAAAATTAATTAGAAACTAAAATGCAAAAATAAATACCCCTAAATTTTAATTATAAATAAATTAGTAAAATATTTTGTAAATAACTAAAAGAAAAAAGATTATAATACATTTTTTTAGGAGTATATTCACTGTTGACACTATTTTTAAGGATGTTAAATTTAGTGAGAAAAAGTGATAAGAAAAAATAAGTATAATGAATGGTATTAGGAGGAGTGTGAAAAGATGTATACGCACTGTTAATGGTAAGAATATCAAAACTGATAGCTAAAATCAGTTATAACAAGTTATTTTAGTGAGAAATAATTTATCTTTCTACTCAATTCTTCTATTAATCCTTCTAATTACTAAATAAAGAAAATATTAAATATTTTTTCATGTTCCCAAAACATTAGATGTATTTACTTTTTTCATTTAATACTTTTTTATTTAGTATTAGAATGATTATTAGAAAGAATTTGTAGGATGATATAATATTACTCTATTTTAGTGGTCCCGAAAAAAGCCACCCACAAAAAGATTGAAGTGCACATTGTTCGTGATGAGAAAGACGAAAACAATAGCAAAGGTAAGGGTGCCCATAGGGTGAGTTAAGTGAGTTTAGTAGCATTTTTGGACCCGACTCGACCCGCTCACCAAAGTAGTGAGTTTAGTTGGGTTGGGTCGATGAGATTTTTTCACTCAACCCAACCCAACTTGACCCGCTCATGAGTGGATTTAAGTAGGTTGAGTTGGGTTGAACTCGTAGATTTGATATATTTTTTAAATTTTTTTAAAAAAAAAAGTCAAAATACAAAATCTAACAAATTAACACCATAAGTATCAATCTTAAATATATTATGCCTCAATCTAACAAATTAATACCGTAAGCCTCAATTTCAAACATAATATGTCTCAATCTACTAAATTAACACCATAAGTCTCAACCAACCTTACTCAAACATAATAAGTCACAATCTCAAATAAACATCATAAGTCAATAAATGCATAATAAATTAACAACTAATAAATCTTATTAAGTCTGCAATAAATTAAACAAAACTATTCATAACTCAAATACTTATAAGAAAATTTCTTCTACCCTGCTTCTGCTCTCTAACTTTTTTGAAATGCATTATAAGTTTATTACCATGTAAATTTTTTTACTAAGTAGAGAACCTCTTCTAAGATCTTTCATCCAGTTATGAAATGTTAGTAAAATAAATATATTATTTTGTTTGAGTTATTTTTTCCTTTTAATTGGTTTATGAACATAAATATATGCAATCCATAATTCAGATTCTATGTTTATTGTATTCTTTTAATCTGTTCAGAGAGTTTGTTCTTAAGAACATGAGTCAATGTTATAAATAAACTTAATAATTCTTACTAAACTAACATAAATCTAAAATAAACTAAATGAAGTTAATATGTTCTAAAAGTTATAAATAATAAGTCACGTTAACTAATTGAAGTTAATGTCATCACATATAAAATATGGATTGACATAATCATTAACTTCATTCTCATTTTTTTCATGATATTATTTGTCTCCAAGGGATCAGTTATATTTCCATCACATTGGTCTGTCAGACGCTTTATGAGTTTATAATCACTGTTTTCCTGATCACATTTTCAATGTGACTATAATATCTATAACTAAACTTAATTCACTGTATAGAAAAGTCATGAAAAAAATAGTATAAATTACTACTATGACTAAATGGCTTTTACAAAAAAAAAAAAACTTACTTGGGTGAGTTGAATTTGCATAAGTCAATACTTTTCAAACCTACCACTCGACTCGTACCTTGCGGGTTAGAGTGTTTTCTAACTCGATGACCTAACTCAAACCATATTTTGTAGGTTGAGTTGATTTAAAACTCGTGAGTTTATAAGTTAACCCAATCTATTAGACATTCCTAAGCAAAGGGATCTGGAAAAAAAGTTGGAAAGCAGTTTCCTCTGCAGCGTATAATAGTCCATCTTTTTTTTAGCAAACATATAATCACATTACCACTCACTTTACTTTCCAAAATACAAGTATTTCTTTTAAGAAAAACCATAAATAGAGATTTTGATAGACTCACACACTTGTAGACATTACAGTAAATATGTCAAAACGAGTTGTATCGTCCATTCAAGCCAGTTCACACAGGTGAATTTAATTTTTGAGCCACGTTAAAGTTATTACAAGTTAGTAATTTATTAATCTAACTTAGCTTTTGAGAGTTGGAGGTTGGATTGAGTCGGGTTATTCTGTTAGTTCGATTATTTTTTATAAAAAAATTATCTCTTACATTTTTCACATTTAAAAATTTTATTTCTATATAAACTTCACCATTGTATTTTTCTCTTACATAGTTGAAATATTAATAAATATTAAATAAATTATTTTTGTGATATAAACATTAATTTATATTAGAAAATATTTTATATAACATTAAAATTATTAATTAAATAATTAAATATCAGATCAGTAAGTTAGTTAAGCCCATAGTGGGTTGGCCCGACCTGATGCATTCAAACTTCAATTTTCTTAACCTAATTCTCACATTTTATTGGATTTCATTGAGTCAACTCATTGAATTTAACTCATTTTAACACATCAACTTAACAACCATTAAATAAAGAGTCATTAAGTGAAAGTCATTTTGTGTAGAGGCGACTTAACCATAAGGTCAATAAAGTTTTTGCTTGAAGTTCTTAATTTTTTTCAAGATTTATAGGCCCATAATTTAATAATATTATATTTTATAATTTATATTATAATTATATTTCTTTGTGATAAATTAAGTCTTCTAACTTTTCTAATTTAATAACTAATAAATCTCATTATTGCTTTTCTTAATTTGTGAAAATATATGTAGATGGAATCGTAGAAAATTAATGTGTCATATGTGCGCATCATGTGTCATTTATGCATATAACATGGGTCTTTTGTACTTGTAACGTGAATTATATTAATTTTATTCAATAAATTAAAAGCTTCATTACTAAAGTTTAACTTTTAACAATCAACTCTCTTAAGCTGGCTCTAACCATAAGGTATGGGAGAGAAATATTTTCTATGAAAATATATGAGATGCCTTCAATTGTGAGAATAACATATCTTTTTAACAATGACATATTTCTTTATTTTTCTTGCCAGGTATTTAATTTTTTTATCGGAAAAGTAAATTTTATTCATCATAAGCATCAAATGTCAAGTCCTAAACATAGTTTGTACAATTTGGGCCAGCAAGATTCGCCCGAAAAAATTGTGAATCAGACCATGGGCCGGTCCGTACAAGTCATGACCCCGTATTTCTAATAGAAAACTGCCCGGACAGCTTGAACCGGTCATATTTTGTTTTTGTTTAAAAAAAAAGCTGAGACACTTGAGAGGCTGGGGCCGTGAATCCGTGATTGTGCTGTGTCCATCTCTGGTTGAAGGCTGGACTTGTGTGACGTGCGCCATGGTTGGGATTTTTGTGTTGGGGCTCTGATCTTTTCTGTTTCTGTTTTTTGGAAAATATTTTTTATACATAAAAAATATACATATTATATTTATATTGTATGTTTATGTAAAAAAAATATTAAATTAAATTATATATAATTATAATATTTTTACGAGATATAAAATAAATTTATAAATAAATTAAAAAAAATAAAATATAAAAATTAAACGAATAATGAAATTATTATTTTTTAGCCTTTTTTCCTTTATCTTTTGCTGTTTTTTTGTTGGGTTAATTAATTTTTAATTTGAAGATATAATCTGTATTATGACATTCTGGTTTTTAAATAAACATCTTGAACTTCCCTGTATTTCATTATCATTTCTACTTGTCCTTTAGCGCTATGAAACAGTACTAATAAGTAATAACCATAGCAAATAATGCTAGCAATCATGACATTATATTGTAGTTACCATTTTACCCTGACATTGTACAGCACTTCTTCTCCTTCTCGCGTGGGTTAATGAACAAAATTAGTCACTAATGACGTTAAAGTAAGTGGTCCCGCATATTAATTTATGACTAACCCAACATCTTTTTAAGTTACTTGACCTGTATTATCGAATAATAAACAAGCTACAAGTTTGTTGAGTTGGTTAGGCAGTTACTTATGTATTAGTTACAGCTGGTACAACTGGCAGGTAGTTATGAAATAGTTTATTAGAGCTTATATATAAAAGCTGATTATTTTTGTATTGTAAGTTTTGAGTTGATTAATCAATGAAATCAACCTTCATCATTCTCTCTTTTCCTCTGGTTACCAATATTAACATGGTATCAGTCGCACATCGTTTTCGCTACATTTCTCTTTGCGATCTATTTTGAGTTTTTCTTGCTGATTCATTCATGGCAACACCAAATTACTCCGATTTTCTTACCAATGCATCAAATCCCTATTATCTTCATCCAAATGAGAATCCCGCATTGGTTCTTGTTACACCGCTTCTTGACAACAAGAACTATCATACTTGGGCAAGATCGATGCACATTGCTCTCATTTCCAAGAACAAGGAGAAATTCATTGATGGAAGCCTTCCGAAACCTCTCATCTCAGATCCGATGTTTGCTCCCTGGACTCGCTGCAACACGATGGTATTATCCTGGATTCAGCGTTCTACTTCTGAATCTATTCTGAAATTCATTCTCTGGATCGATACTGCTGCTGGTGTTTGGCGCGATCTGCGCACTAGGTTTTCACAAGGTGACATTTTTCGAATTTCTGACATTCAAAAAGATTTATATCGTTCTAGATAGGGCAATCTTGGTGTTTCTGAATACTTTACTCAATTGAAGGTGCTTTGGGATGAATTAGAAAATTTTAGACCTCTTCCATGCTGTAAATGTTCAATTGCACGTTCTTGTGGTGGTTATACATCTATGAAAACTTTTAGGCAGCAAGATTATGTAATCCGATTTCTTAAGGGATTGAATGAAAGGTTTTCTCACACTAAATCTCAAATCATGATGATGGATCCTTTGCCGGATATTGATAGGGCTTTTTCCCTAGTAATTCAACAAGAACGAGAGCTGCTTGGGCCTTCTCTTCCTCAAGAAAATGTTACTGTTGATAATCCCATGACTCTTCTTACTCACACTCCACAGGTGAACTATACTGGTCCTGGTACAGGAAACAAGACTGCTATTTCTTTTGGAAGAGGCAGGGGACAACATTACTATTCAAAACCTCAAAATTCTGGTCCTACAAGAGTGTGTTCCCATTGTGGCAGGTTCAACCACACCATTGATACCTGTTATCTTAAACATGGGTTTCCTCCTGGATATAAACCCAAGAGCAAGTCCCAGACAAACAATTCTATCACTGATACCTGAGGACAATTTTAAGCTGGATTTCAAGCTTAGTCACCACAGTTTGGTTTTACTCAAGAGCAGTATCAAGGTATTCTTGCATTACTACAGCAGTCAAGTTCATCATCCACACCTCAATCTACACTAATTTCGAATCTTGCACCTGTTCCTCATCATATGACAAATGCAGTAATCATTTCTCCGTTGGCTTACACCACTGATTCCACAAATCAGAATGGTAAGTCCTCTAACACCTGGATCATAGATACAAGTGCCACTGACCACATTTCCTTTAATTTTCATGCATTTACTGATTTCAAACATATCCATCCCACCCCTGTTTCATTACCAAATGGTTCAAAAAGTTTTGCAGCAATCTCTGGCACTGTTTTTGTTTCAGATTCTTTGACTCTCCATAATGTTCTTTACCTTCCTGAATTTCATGTAAATCTCATTTCAGTCACACGGTTAGCTCAAACCAGTGACTGTCACCTAATTTTTACCAAGCAATCTTGTTCCATTTTGCAGAATCTTTCAAAGAAGACGATTGGTACAGCTGAGTTGCATGGAGGCTTGTATGTGATAGGCAATACACCACACAACACAGCTGGAAATTTGTGTAATATAGTTACAAATACTCCTTTTCACCTTTGGCACATGAGGCTAGGACATCTTTCTGATTCTAGTCTTCAATGTATTTCCAAACAATTTCCTTTCATTTCTTGTAAAAATAATATGGCTCCTTGTGATGCTTGTCACTTTGCTAAACAAAGAAAATTACCTTTTGCACATAGTAATTCCTTTACTGTTGCTCCCTTTGATATTTTGCATGCTGATATTTGGGGCCCTTATGCCACACCTTCACCTCTTGGTCACAAGTATTTTCTAACATTAGTGGATGATTTTACTAGATTTACTTGGGTTATTTTTCTCAAAACCAAAGATGAAACCAGCAAATCTCTTCAACACTTTATAGCTTTCATTGAAAATCAATTTCATACCACTTTGAAGTGTTTAAGATCAGACAATGGTAGTGAGTTTGTAACCATGACTGATTTCTTTCTCTCCAAAGGAATTATGCATCAAAGATCTTATGTTGAAACACCTCAACAAAATGGGGTGGTGGAGAGGAAGCATCAACATATTTTAAATGTTGCTAGAGCTCTCTCTTTTCATTCTAATGTCCCTCTCACTATGTGGAATTTTTGTGTTCAGCATGCTACTCATTTAATCAATAGGATTCCAACTCCTATTTTGAAATCAAAATCTCCTTATGAGATTTTGTACTCTCAGCCTCCCTCCCTAATTGATCTAAAAGTGTTTGGTTGTTTGGCTTATGCCTCCTCTTTACAAGCTCATAGCACAAAGTTTACTTCTAGAGCCAGGAAATCTATTTTTCTAGGATTTAAAGAGGGTACTAAGGGTTATATTCTGTATGATCTCAATTCAAATGACCTTTTTATATCTAGAAATGTTATATTTTATGAAGATCAGTTTCCTTTTAAGTGTTCCCCTCACATCCGTCTAGATCAAACTCCTCCAATCAGTCACGACTACACTCCTATGCCTGCTTTCATTCCTTCAACTTTTGATGATGCATTCTGTCCTGTTTCATCCAGTCCAGCTGATTCTACTCCTTCTAATTCTGATTCTATTCCTCTTACTGCACCCCTACCAGTAAGACAGTCCACAAGAGTTAGAACAAAGCCTACATATTTGCAAGACTATCACTGCAACCTTGCATCCAGCACCTGTGCCACTCTGTCTTCAAGTAACGTACCATATTCTATTTCTTCTTTTCTCACATATGACAACTGTTCATCTCCTTATAAACATTTTTGTTGCACTATCACATCTCATTCTGAACCAAAAACTTATGCTCAAGCTTCAAAATTGGACTGTTGGAGGAAAGCAATGGATGCTGAATTATATGCTCTTGATCAAAATCACACTTGGTCTCTGGTTGATCTCCTTTATGGAAAGGTTCCTATAGGGTGTAAGTGGGTCTATAAGATCAAATACCATGCAAATGGTTCCATAGAGAGGTACAAGGCTCGTTTGGTAGCGAAATGATACACACAAATAGAAGGACTTGATTATTTTGACACATTTTCTCCTGTTGCCAAGATCACAACAGTTCGGGTTCTCTTATCTCTGGCAGCAATAAGAGGGTGGCACCTTGAGAAATTGGATGTTAACAACGCATTCTTACATCGTGACTTACCTGAGGAGGTTTACATGACTCCTCCACCTGGTTTTCCACTTTCCAATCCTTCTCAAGTTTGTAGATTACACAAGTCTCTTTATGGTTTAAAACAAGCCAGTCGCCAATGGTATTCCAAGCTCTCATCTGCCTTAGTTTCTATTGGTTATACACAATCTCAGGCAGATTACTCCCTGTTTGTCAAGTCTGCAGAATCCAAATTCACAGCCTTACTTGTCTATGTTGATGACATCGTATTGGCTGGCAATGATCTTAGTGAAATCAGATTTGTTAAACAGTTTTTGGACAACAAGTTTAGCATCAAGGACTTGGGTCCACTCAGATTTTTCCTTGGCCTTGAGATTGCCAGATCTAAATCAGGAATTCTTTTGAACCAGCGGAAATATACACTTGAGTTGTTGGAAGATTCTGGTGTCCTTGCTGCTAAGCCTGCGGTCATTCCCTTTGATCCAGCTATTAAGCTTACTGCTGACACAGGGGATCCCTTGGTAGATGCTTCTTCCTATAGAAGGTTGATTGGATGGTTGTTATATCTCACCACCACTAGGCCTGATATTTCATATTCGGTTCAGCACCTTAGCCAGTTTGTGTCTAAGCCTTTAGTGCCACATTTTCAAGCTGCACAAAGGGTTCTTCAATATCTTAAGGCTTCCCCAGCCAAAGGCATCTTTTTCTTTGCCTTTAGTCCATTGAAGCTAAGTGGGTTTGCTGATTCTGATTGGGCATGTTGCCCGGACACTCGGCGTTCTGTTACAGGCTATTGTGTTTTGATTGGGTCTTCCCTTATTTCTTGGAAATCAAAGAAGCAGAGTACAGTTTCCAGGTCGTCTACCGAGGCTGAATACCGTGCCTTAGCCTCTCTTACTTGTGAACTCCAGTGGTTACATTATTTGTTTCATGATCTTCATGTTCATTTTCCTCTACCAGCTTTTGTTTTCTGCGATAACAAGTCTGCCATTTACCTTGCTCACAATCCAACATTTCATGAGCGAAGTAAACATATTGAGCTAGATTGTCATGTGGTTCAGGAAAAGCTCAATTTTGGCCTAATTCACCTACTGCCCGTGCCTTCTTCTTCTCAACTGGCTGATGTTTTTACCAAGCCTTTACACTCTACTTCTTTCTCCTCTATTTTGTCCAAGTTGGGCCTATTGGATATCCATAGTCCCACTTGAGGGGGTATTATCGAATAATAAACAAGTTACAAGTTTGTTGAGTTGGTTAGGCAGTTACTTATGTATTAGTTACAGCTGGTACAACTGGCAGGTAGTTATGGAATAGTTTATTAGAGCTTATATATAAAAGCTGATTATTTTTGTATTGTAAGTTTTGAGTTGATTAATCAATGAAATCAACCTTCATCATTCTCTCTTTTCCTCTGGTTACCAATATTAACAACCTGTTATTAAACACACATATTTGTTATGGGGTTCTTGCATTTTTGGGTAATGTCATCACTGATGTGATTTGCATTAAAGTAATTTTGAGTTTTCAATTGGTGTGCTCTCATCGGGTCTCATTTCATTTTAAAACATGAAAAATTCTTAGGTAAGAACTCATTATTATAGACACTCAAATCAATTGTTGATATAGTAAAGTTATGTGGGTCATGTTAAAAATACATATTTTTTTAGTGTCTTTTTTGTTCTTAGAATTAAAGTTTAAAATTAGAATTAGATTTTTTAATTTTAATTTTTATGTTTAGAATGTGATTTAGATTTAGAATTGTAATTCAATAAACTAATTTCATGGAATTAAATAATAACTAAGTTTTTTTTCTCAATTCTTAACTTATACATTAAGAATTATTAATTTTATAACTTAAAAATTAAACTCCTCCTATCTCTCTACATTTATTTATGAACAATCATATTTATTGAGATTCTATATTTATACAAAAAATTAATTTTATATTTATATAAAAATTATTATAATAGCTATTTATTTTTAAAAAAAATTAATGAAAAATTTCTTTATGAAAAAAATGACTATTATATTATAAAAATATTATTGTATGAATATTTTTTATTAATTTTAATGTTTTAGATAATATATTTAAATAATAAAATTATAATTAAATTTAGAATTATAATTTCTTATTTTAATTCTTTGACAACCTCAAATATAGAATTTAATATTCTAGACTAATTCTAATTCGAAAGAATTGAAATTGAAATTAAAATTTTATATTTTAATTCTAATTATACTATCCAAACAGACCTTTAGTGAGTGTTTTAGATAATTGTAAAAATTTAATTTTTTAATAATTAATTATTGTATAAATTTTTTTATAATCGATTATAAAAAAGTTTTATGTTTAAATATGTTAGCTAAAAAGTGATTTTAAATTAATTTATTTTGTTTGAATGATATAAAAAGAATTATTTTTATGTATTAATGTATCAAAATAGGTATAAAATAATTAAAAAAATTATTTAATTGAGGATAAGATAATATTTATATCTCATGTCAACAACTTTTTTTAAAATAGTTCAAAATTTAGCTTTTTGAAAAGCTTTTTGACATTTTACCCAAACATGTGCAATGATATTGCAACAGCTTTTTTGAGTGAGTATATGTTGGGGACGGAAATAATCCGTCCCAAACTTGCTAAAAAAATTTGTTATTCATGTCGAAGGTTGATTTGAGTACCCAGGAAGTTCCTAGTTACGAATTTCTGTTCAAAACAGGTTGTAGTGATGCAATTTAGATAGTGGACAGGTGTAGGTTCTGATATATTTAGGATGTTTCCTTGACATTCTCTTTCTTTGACTCACTGTGAAGGCCTTGTCTTGCAGCTGAAGCTATCTTATTAGCACTTCAAAATTACATATTGATGCTGGGAACAAGTGTGATGGTTTCTTCAATGCTTGTTCCAGGCATGGGAGGAAGTGATGTACGCTGAATCTCTGCTTCCTTGTGCAAAGCAATAGTTGCTTTTGACACACATTCATTTCTGATATTTATTTAATGATTTGGTTGATCATACGACCAGGGTGACAAGGCACGGGTAATACAGACTCTACTTTTTATAGCTGGCATTAACACACATCTCCAAGCGCTTTTTGGTACCAGATTGCCTGCTGTAGTTGGAGGTTCATTTGCATATGTATTTCCAATTGCTTATATTATTAGTGACTCCTCATTGCAACGAATTAGTGATCCTCATGAGGTAAGTTTCCTCCTTCCATCTCTTTAATACTGGGAATTTGGGAGCAAATTAAATTTTACATTGGTTTTTGATTCGTGGCATCTAATCTAATAACTTATTAGAGAAACATTAATGCAATGATAATTCTTCTTACCTCTCATGGGTTTTGAGAAATTATAGCACATGCTCCTAGAGCAGCGATGAATGCATGCTACATGATGATCTTCACCATTGATTTAAGTTGGTTTATTTAAATTTTATGTGACTGTGCTTAAAAGTAATGGTAAAGATCTTCCTGAAGCATGCAATAATTTCTCGTTTTATTGGAACCCTGGGCACCTGTATGTACTGGATCCACTCTGGAAGCTTTTAGGCACACAACCATTCTAAAAGATCATAGAAACAAGGACTTAATATTCTGAACAAACTTCAATGATAGTTCTTAAAGGAACATAGAGGGATTTTAGTTGCTTGCAGATATGACAATTATTGATCACCAGGAAAATCAATATTTAGTTTTTACTTAGATAAATCCATCGTATGAGGTTGTCAGTGAAGTTTAAAGTGTACAACCCAATGGTTTTCTGCAAAATGGTACTAGGTAAGCCCCCAAATAATTAAAACTCAATTTCAAAAAATTTACTAAATCATTAAACTCCCACTGAATATGTGAACTTGATGTTTGGATAGATGACGTTGGCAAACGAAAATAATTTGGCTTTCTTAGAAATATACTTCAATTACTTTTTTATTTGGTAGGGTATTGAAAGAGATCTTGCCATGTGATTGGTTTGCAGAGATTTTTACAAACAATGCGAGCTATACAAGGAGCTCTAATTGTAGCCTCAAGTATTCAGATAATCCTGGGTTACAGCCAAGTCTGGGGACTTTTTTCAAGGTACACTATTTGCGCCTGACATGTTTGTGATAGGAAAATGATTAAAAAAAAAATTAAGCATTTACTTTATATGGATCTTCTCTCCAGATTTTTCAGTCCTCTTGGCATGGCACCTGTTGTTGGATTGGTTGGATTAGGATTATTCCAACGCGGATTTCCTGTGGTAGGTGTGGCTCAGATCTCTATTATAATTGTCATGATCTTTGTAGTCAATCTTTGACAAAATGATCTTCTAGTGACAAGGCAATTTATGTGACAAACATATCATCATCTAGAATAAAGTTTATTCTGAATGATGATAAACAATAATACTTAGGGAACATATCTTGGCTCCAACCTCTTACGTTATCACCTATTTAAAGTGACTCTAAATTTTTGAATATTTTGATGTCTGTTTTTAGTTTCTGCCATTTGAGGGCTTCATCTAGTTTCTATCTTTCTGGATTATTTATTAGTGCTTAATTTGCCTGCGGACATCAGCTGTATTGGTAACATTTTCTCTAGCAAAATACTTTAATGCACCATGCTCGTTATAGCTTGATGGATACCATAATTCCCATACTATCTTCCTAAGTTCACACAATTTTTCTTTATTATTTTCTTTTCAGTTGGAAATTGCGTAAAAATTGGTATACCAATGCTGTTATTGGTAATTGGATTGTCACTAGTAACTGCTTTAGTATAACTTGAACATAGTGATGTGCATCAAATTATTATTTCTTTCCTTTAGACAAACGAATTTGGTATGAATTGCAGTATCTAAAGCATGTGAGACCATTTAGCTAAACTCGTGAACGTGATAATAATTTTAACTAAACAAAAAAGGTCCAAGTGAGCCTTATCATCAAAGTCGCACATCGAATAAATATGTTTTGTTATCTTACTTACTTGCTTTACCTTATCACTATCAAAGTTTCACATCAAACAAATGTATTTTGTTATCTTACTTAGCTGCTTTGCCTTACTATTAGCAAAGTCTCACATCGACTACTTTACAGATCAGAAGCAAATACTTGACTTATATATAAGCTAATTGAAACTGATGTCCCTCAATATTGTGATGCACTCTTTAGTAGACATGTAAATTATATGTGTTTCTGAGCGCCAATTTTTAAGAGATCCACGTGGAATGGGTTAAGTGCCCTGCATATGTAACATGAGAAGTTTATATTATTTTTCGTTCCACGTGGGATATGTCAACACGCGTGGCGCATCCAACTAGGATGCGCCAACACGCGTGGCACATTCAACTGGGATGTGCCAACACATGTGGCGCATCCACACGCGTGGCGCATCCTAGTTGGATGCGCCACACTTGTTGGCACATCCCATGTGGAACAAAAAATAATATAAAATTTCAACGTGACAAAAACAGTGGCAGTTTGATAAATAATTTGAAAATGATGACAAATTAATAAATAAATTTGTCACTAAGGACATTTTGGTCGATTTGCTAGAAAAATCCTATCTCTATCTTTTAACTACATTATTTTTATTAGTTTTGTTAACTTGTACTCTTATTAATTTAAAATAATATTTTATTATTTTTATTAATTATTTAAAAAATATTAAAATATTTTTAAAATAATAAATATTTATATTTTTTATTTAATAATTTCTATTCTGTTCATTCTTGAATACTATATTTGTTAAAATTATTCTTAAAGATAAAAATATTTAATGTTCTAGTAAAGATAATAATAAATAAAGATAAAATTAAAAACAAGCAGTAAATGTTTTTATTTTTTAAAGTAAAAAATAATTTAGAACAAAAGAAATTTAAAAAAGTAACTAATATTTGAGAACAAATGAATAAAATATTTTTTATTTGTTAACATGTGTATATATTAACAAAACCCTATTTTTATTCCTAGTTTTTGTCCTCTTTATAGGTGTTTTTAGAAATTGAGAAATTTTTAAGTGTTTTTAGAGTAAGGTTTCTCTTGGTCTATAGCATTAAATGTGTGTCATATAAATTTTATAGATCATTATTATCTCTTACTAGAACTACATTTTTAATACTAAAATTAATTTGTCATTCATTTAATAATATAAAACAAAATATTTCTCTTATTCCAAAAACACTAAAGAATCTCTCAATTTAAAAAAAAAACAAAATTTTGTCATTTGACCATAAGCATGTAACTCAGCTAACCCTATGTTTGAATGTTTTTTCATTAAAGGAACAGAACAGAATAAGTGAAAATGGAACGGAAAGGAAAGGAATGAAATGGAACATAATTTCTATTATCTTTATTTGTAAGTTTTATTAATGGAACGGAACGGAACGAAATTACTCATGTGTTCTCCCATTCCACCTCAATTTTGGGGGGAACAAAAGTTAGGCATTTGAGGGAAAGAGAGAGAAAATGATTCTCAATATGTTCCGTTCCGTTCCCATGCATTTTAAAACTCCTAAACAAGGAAAGTTATTTCCGTTCTCCTTATTTTCTTTCCGTTCCGCTCATTACTTATCATTCAAACATAGTGTAAGTGCGATGATTCAATACTTATACTTCTAATGTAACAAAAAAAAATGTCTCCCAAAAAGAAGTGTGAATATTTTTTTAAAAGAAAATTAAACAACGATTTTTTTTAACACAGAAAAATGTTTCGAATTGAGAATTATTGATGTACTTATTTTTTTTTTCGTGTTTTAATACCTTAATGAGTTACTAAACATTTATTGATGGTCAGTTTTATCCTCCTAAATATTTATTGCAAAAACGAGTAACTAGTAAAATGTTTAACATCTTATAAACATATTATTATCTAAGAAAAAATAATTACCATAATAACTCCCTTTAATCGACATTGTACTTATTAAAAAAGTAAAAAGAAATAGAGAGATTTATGTATATTTTGTAAAACATAAGACGCTTTAGCAGTATTTTGGAAAGAAAATTTTCTAAAGTAATTTATAAACAAATAAATATTTATCAACTATTAATAGATTGATGGACTTACTTACTCATAAATTATTTTAGAAAATCCAAATCCCATTATTTTAACTATTTTCTTTAGAATTTTTAAAGCCCAAAACATACACGTGATAAAGATGACAAAACCAAACAAGCTTACAAGTTACAACACAAAAGTTACACATAAGAAGAAAAATCTTACAAAACAAAAGAAAACCATGTTCAATTATTTAATAGGAGTATTGTAAAAGCTGCCTTATTTTCCAGAAAATCAATGGCAACTGTTACTACAGTTGAATGACTGGCTATGACAAGTCAAAATTTAGGTGCATCCATGCTCAATTCTTTTATAGGAGTATTATAAAAGCTGCCTTATTTAAAGCCCAAAACATACACCTTATAAAGATGACAAAATCTTACAAATTACAACACAAAAGTTACACATAAGAAGAAAAATCTTACAATGCAAAAGAAAACCAAGTTCAATTATTTAAACCCCAAAACATACACCTGATAAAGATGACAAAACCAGAGTTACATGGTTCGTTCAACCCCATCACGTTCCACGTTTGGGAACGTTCGTTCCCAAACGTGGGTCGTTCGCGACCCAATATGCTCATAGGAGCGTTCCAGATTTACAAGACAGAGGTAGAGCCGCAGAGGAAGACGACTTACAGAAAAAGTATGGAGCCGTTGTGTGATACAGCAAAAAAATGGAGATGTCATCCCCGTCGTTTGGCTATGAGTCTTTTGTTCTTGTGTGAGTCAAAATGGAGATGTCGTCTCGTCCCCGTAGTGTGGCTTTGCATCGCTGGGTGGGAGAGAGAAGATAAAGACCCTAATTTTATTTTTGGGGTCAAAATTGAAGACCCTAATTGATGCAAGCAAAACGCATAGCATCATTAACAAGCAATGAGAAAAAAGAACTCTGGCTGCAGCAAAACACACACTTGGGCCTATTTAATTAGTGGACTATAAGTGGGATGGGCTGCGGTGTGTGGTAACTTATTACCTAATAGAATTAAAAGAAATCATAGGGTAAAACAACTAACGTTGCTGCTGCCACAACTTCTTTATGATTATGTTATTTTTTTACTTGTGCTTTCTAATTTTTTTTACTACTTAATGCTATAGTTTAAAGTTTATGCATAGCGATTCAGTTCACTGCTGCCACAACTCCTTTATGATTATGTTATTTTTTTACTTGTGCTTTCTAATTTTTTTTACTACTTAATGCTATAGTTTAAAGTTTATGCATAGCGATTAAGTTCAGCGAATTTCGATCCGAAATAACGAACCGACTAAGTATACCCTTCTTGTACCCCGTACCTAGTAAAGTCCCGTACCACGTACCAAACCGTACCACGAACCATGTAACATTGGACAAAACCAAACAAGCTTACAAGTTACAACACAAAAGTTACACATCAGCAGAAAAATCTTACAATACAAAAGAAAACCAAGTTCAATTATTTAGGAGTTGTCCAAGTGTGATCATGGGGAATGGGACCGCTAAAGGTGATTTTGGCATCACAAACTGGTTGTACACTTGTTCCATGGTTGGGCGAGAAAGTGGACTTTCACTCAAGCAAGCAAATGCTATTTTCGCAATCAAGATCACCTCCTCAACAATTGGCTTCACTGGATGAGGAAGCCGTTGGTCCAACACATCCTTCAATAGCAAATTAGATGCTGACGAAGTTGCAGATGATGAAAGTGAAAACAATGAAGAAATGAGATCTCCTGGATGTTTTCCTATGATTATTTCCAAAGAAAGCACTCCAAAACTAAAGACATCACATTTCTCATTTACTTCCATAGTATAAGCAAGCTCTGCATTAGATTAAAATATGAAAATGACATTATGCATCAAATATCAGAGTTTAATATTGAAACAAAACAACTGTAGCATTTCTTAAGAACAAAGGGCCTAACCTGGTGCAGCATAACCATAGGTGCCCGCAAACGAGGTAAAATTGTGTGAATCAGGATTCAGAATCTTGGCTGTTCCAAAGTCAGATATGCGAGCTTCATATTCCAAATCTAAAATAACATTCTTGCTAGATATGTCACGATGAATTATAGGAGGAAAGCAGCCATGATGGATATGGTAAAGAGCATTTGCCACACCTTTAACAACATTCACCCTCTTATTCCAATCAAACATTATTGCATGTGTGTCATTGTTTAGCACTTTATCCAAGCTGCCCCCTTCTAGGAACTCATAAACTAGCAACGAGAAGCGTGGATGTGAACAAAATCCATGTAACTTCACAATGTTACGATGTTTGATTTCTGTCAAAGCTCGAACCTCACTTGTAAAAGCTTTTAAATCAAGCATTTCCCCATCGACTGCAGCTTGAAGTTTTTTCACAGCAACAACCTGGCCTGTGGGTAATTTAGCCTTGTAAACAGCTGCAGACCCTCCTTCTCCAATGAGATATTTGTCATCAAACTCCTCTGTGGCTTCAATGATATTTTCAAACACTATTTTTCCATCGTAACTCAATATTGAAAAATGTTCCTGAGTTTGTTCTTTTGCAGCTTGCTTTTCAATTTTTCTTGCTCTTTGACACCAAATACATAATGAAACTCCAACCAAGAACACTACTGCCATTAGAGCACCCAAACTAAGGAATAGTGCCAATAACAAGGCTCTATGTTTCTTTTGACCATGAGGGTTGTGACTCTTCTCTGGGCAAGGCACCAAGCCAGAGACATTACCACACAAGCCTTTATTATTTTTGAATGCATCAATTGGAGCCTTAAGAAAGGCTTGATTGTTAGGAATTGGACCCTCTAATTGGTTGTTAGATATGTCAACCTCTGTCAAGCTGACCATATCCTTCAAATCAGATGGAATGGTGCCAGAGAGATTATTGTGCGACAGGTTCAACGTTTCCAACATTTGCAACTTTCCAAGCGTTGCTGGTATTTGTCCATTTAACAAATTCCAACTAAGATCAAGATTTTGAAGAGATTGCAATTGGTTAAATTCAGAGGGAATATTTCCCATGAATTCATTCTTGCTCAAATTCAAGTGAAATAAATTACGCAAGGTTCCAACCTGTTTTGGGATTGGGCCACTTAAATTATTTGCTGCTAACTCCAAACGTTGAAGGCTCAGCAAAGATCCTATTTCTGTGGAAATGTTGCCTGAAAGTTCATTGTTACTTAGGGAGAGTTCAAACAATGAGGTCAAGTTACTAAGTTCTTTTGGAATTTTCCCTGTCAAATGATTTGAAGAGAGATGAAGTACTTGTAACTTGGGTGCCTGGCCGAGTTCTGGTGGTATAACCCCGGATAACTTGTTGTTGGAAATCCTAAGGCTTGTGAGACTAGGACACTTTGCCCAATTCGGTGAAAGGTGGCCATAAAAATTATTGCTGCTCAGATCAATGTTCTCCAGCTTTGGATATACACCAAAATCATCTGATATTTTTCCAGTCAACAGGTTTCCCGCAAGGTTGACTCTAGCAAGGCTGGAACAATTCTTCAAGCTTCTTGGAACTGGACCGGTGAAAAAATTATGGTTAGCACCAAATTTTCTAAGTAACCCACCAAGGCAAATTTGTTGTGGCAAGGGGCCAGTGAAACTATTAGTAGATAGTTGTAAGTTTTGGAAGTTGGTGAAGTTATTCAATGCTGGTGGTAATCTACCATCAAGTTTGTTCACATACACTGTTAGGTATTGGAGCTTTGTCAAATTTCCAAAGGTGGAAGGAATAGGTCCAGAAAGATTGTTTATTGCAAGGTTGAGCCCCACTAGATTGACCAAGTTTCCTATGGAGGTAGGAATTGATCCAGAAAGCATGTTTTGGCCCATGTCCAGCCACATGAGCCTTGTCAAGTTTCCAAGCGTGGAAGGAATTGATCCAGAAATCGTATTAGTTTCGAATTCGAACCTAGTCAAATTGACCAAGTCTCCTATGGAGGGTGGGATTGGTCCAGACAAGCTATTGTTTGACAACACGATTGTTGTGAGAGCATAAAGTTTTCCCAATTCCTCAGGAATGTGGCCAGAGAGACTGTTGTTGAAGAGCCAAAGTAGTTCTAAATTTCTCAAGTTTCTAACTGAAGGGATTATACCAGACAGAGAGTTAACTGACAGATCAAGTTCAACAAGATTTGTCAACATTCCAATTGTTGGAGGAATTGAACCAGAAAGTCGATTTGATCCAAACAATAGATATTTCAAGCTCCCCAATTCTCCTATCTCCTGAGGAATGTAGCCAGAAAGTTGGTTGTCTGTTAAATTTAGAATTGACAAGTTGGTCAACTTCACTATGGAAATAGGGATTGAACCACTCAAAAGATTACCATCCATCTTCAATTGATAAATTCTGGACGAATTACCAATTTGGTGGGGAATAGTTCCATTGAGGGAGTTGTTACTTATATCAAGACTGAGCAGCTTAGGAAAGGATGAGAAGTTGAGACCACCAAGAGTACCTTTTAGTCCAAAACTAGTAACATTTATGATGGAAACAGACTTGGAGTCATCACAAACAATTCCTGCCCACACGCAAGGACTGGTACCAGTGGTCCAAGAAGACAGAGAAGCTTCTTGGCTTTGGTTGTCAAGGCTGGCTTTCCACTCTAATAGAGCTCTTGCTTCGCTGTCTTGATCTTCTGCAGCTTCATAGCCAACTGTCGGAGTAGTGGCAGCAAAGGAAAAAGAAGCAAACGTGAAATTGTTAGAAACTTGGGAGGAAGAGAGCCTTAAAGGTGAACAGATAAACGAGATGAGAATCAGCCAAGATGATAGAAGCTGAGTAGACACCATTTTTGAGGCCTGCAGTGCTTATCGTAAGATGTCAAAGCTACTTTTTCTGTTTTGGTACAAAGATGTCAGAGCTACTTATACAATAAAAAATGATTATATTACATTTTAAAAAAGAGGATGTATAATAAATAATATTAGAGTGTTATTATACAACGAGAGTAACTCAATGTGAATGGATTGCTAATTTGGATTATTGTTTGCAAATTATGATTTGACACATTAGGAAAGTAACTTTTTTTTTCACTCCCACATAAATTATAGATTGAAATCTAAAGTCATGTTTAGACATAATTCAATTATATTCTAAATATGTTATTTGTTAGGGTTGTATATTTTTTGTCTTAATTTTTTAAATATAATTTATATATTTATTAACTCATTTTATTTGATATTAATTAAGTTGATGAAGGAGATAGTTATTAAAAATTTAATAAAAATTGATATTTATAGAAAAACAAAATATGTACATTAGTAGAATAATGTTAGAATTTGCCCATTGGAAAACAGAATCTACATGTTAGAAAATAGATTTTGCATGTTGAAAATAGATTTGTACATTAGAACTTGCACGTTAGGAATTTGAACGTTGGAAGTTGCAGATCAAGTCAAAAAAGACCAAATTAATTTTAAACATCTTAAAAATCTCATTTTTAGATAAGCTCAAAATAATAATTAAATTTTGATAAAAAGATTTGAATCTTATGTTATCACGCGTTAGAGGATAAATTGAGAATTTACATTAATCACGAGTCTTTGACTTATTTTTGTGCGCGTAAGTCTACTACCTAATTGTTTTTTTACTAAGCCCAAAATACAAATTGATATATAAACTATTCGAAAATCTTACTTCCAACCGATATGAAACTTTATTCTTTTTGAAATATAACACTTTTTCATAATAATTCTATATATTTTAAAAGAATATAAAAATAAATAAAATTAATAGTTAAAAATACAAATTATGGGTTACATCATAGTGTAAATATTTATATTTGATATTTTAAACTAACTATGAATCAGACCTAAATAAATAAGATTTTAACTTATAATATAATTAGTAAAATTAAATTTCTATGAATCAAAATATTTTTCCTAAGACTTTATTCTTTTTAAAATATAATACAAGTTGATATAAAAACTCTTTAAAATCTTATTTTTAACCAATATAAAACTTTTTTTTTTAAATATAACACTTTTACAATCAAAAACTTAGTATGTCTACTCCAAACTAGAGTTTAGGTGTCCAAACTATAAATCCAAATTGGCATCAAGAGTCTTTTATGCCCAACTAGAGTTTAGGTTTCCAAAACTTCAATCCAAACTGCCATCACGAATCTTTTATGCCAAACATCATAACATCAGTGACCCAGAAAGCATTTATGGGTCAGTACTACGATGATTGACGGAGCTCTTGCATTTGCTAATGACACTTTCCAATTTGTGATAGCCTGATACGAAGAATTCAGCACTAATATTGTACATGGTCGGTGACCATGTGATAATGATGCTAGCATACATGTGAAGATTTATGGTGGATGGTGGATGGTGGATGGTGGATGCATGCATTGGTGTACAGTGGATAACAATTAGTGAATGAAGGTTAGGAAATATGACCTCATTATTTGCTACAAATTCGAGGTTAATTCAAGCTTTATTATCTAGCTTGCAAATAGGTCTTAGCTACTTGTATCTTGAGTATAGAGTGAAAAAATAAGCATATGATTATGGAGTGAAGAAGCAAGAACAATAAAGAAAGAGAAGAAAGTGAGAAATAAAATAAGAGTGAGTGAGTGAGTAAGAAGGGTTCTCAAATACTGTTGTAGCCTTGTGTTTGTGATGAAATTTAGTCAAGATAAATTCTAACAAACAAATATTTATTTATTAATCGAATGTGAGTTCAGAGTTATGTAGTAATCTCATTTAATAAAAAGGTTTGAAAACAAACTTAAGATAAATAATAAGAACTTGTAAAACTTAATGCAAGAAGTAAGAAATAAACAAAAGTTCAGTAAAAAGCTTTGAAAAGTTTAAAGTAAATAAAGAAACTGATGCAAAAAATTAAAGTGCAGAAGTTTAAAAGAAAGCAGTAAAATAAAGCATGTAAAGAATGCAACGAAATGTAAAGAAATTTAAAGAACAAGACTTAAAAATAAAGGAATTAAAAGAACATTACATTAAAGTAAATGACTTGAAATGAAAATGGAAGACATACTTGGATATAAGGATTGTATATTAGCAAATAACTTCCCTTTGTACATTGTGAACACTAGCATTTATAAGCAAACTATGAAAATAACTGACTCTTAAAAATCAGACATGTATATACGTATATGGCAGTTATGCCACATATTCGACACTAATATTTTGCCCCACTTTTGAAAAAACCAACTTTTAACCATTTAACACCTTTCGTCGGTTCAACATTTGAAAAATTTCTCTAACATCAATATCCAGCCGTCGAATTAGAACTTGAATGTTTTACCCCCAACAGATGCCCCCCAAAATTTTTCTTTCGACACTGTTGGAAGAAAGATAAATTTTAATCTCATCTTCTAGTCCCATCTTTGACACTTATTACTTAATCAAAATCCTCCCAAAGGTTTGTTTTAAATATAACCCAGTAAAAATCACTTATCACTTTAGACATTAAATAGTCGTTTCCCAATAAATAGGGATCATAAATACCCCTATTAAAAAAAAGCTTTTTTAAATTCGTAAAACCACGCATCTTTTCACTCCCTTCTCCATTGTTCATCATCTTCAACCTCGCTCTCGCACATCTTCTCTGTAAATCTTCGCTTTCCACCATGGCTCTTAGCTCTCAATCTCCTAACGAACCATCAGTGAATTTAAGCAATCATGCTATTGTTCAAGACCCAATTCTGGAAAAGTCTGAACTATGGAACCTCTTGAAGGTAATTCTTCCTATTAAAGATTCTTTGCTCTCTTTAGATCCTCCAGCTGCTTTCGTGGGCCCAATTTTGCCTAAAGAATCCATTACTAATGAAATACACAACTTTTTCCCTTATAAAAATCCTTAAGAAGTTATCTTGGCTTCTCTTCCTTCCATTCCTATCAGTTATTTCAGCAAGTCTGAGAGGCTTTTCAAAATCCCTCCTATCCACATCAATGAGTATCTTGAGTGGCTTGATAGAGTTCAAGCTTCTAAAGAAGTTTTATGGAGAGACATAGGTATCTTTGACTGCATTCAACTCTCCCGTTACTCCATAAAAATGGATTCTTGCATGTTGGGCGCATCGTTTTTCTTTTGGAATAAAACCACCAATTCTTTTCAGTTCCCTTATGGCATGATGGGTCCTACACTCTTTGACGTGGCTGCCATAACTGGTCTTCGACCAGATAGGGAAGTCATAACTCCTATCCTCTAACCTTCGAATACCATTGATGTTTACATGAAGGCTCCAACTTCTTTTTCAAACTTCATTAGTTTCTACCTTCCAGAAATAGGTCCTGTAACCGATGAAGAACACATGGCTTTTCTTCTTCTCTGGTTATCAGCCTATGCTCTGGGTTCCAAGTCGGTCCAAGTGTCCAAATATTTTCTTCAACTTGCTAATCTCCTTTATAAAGGTCAAAAATTAGCTCTCAGTCAATTCCTCCTTGCTAACCTTTACCTTAGCATAGGTGAAATTGTCCAAATCATTCGGTCTCATGTAAAGAAAATCAACTCTGATGGCCCAATATGGCAACTCCAGCTTTGGCTAAATGCCATCTTAGGAGACTATCTGGTCGACACTTCGCCTTCGACAATCTCTCTTGCTACCTATGGCATAAAACTTTGCCATGTCAAACATGAAAAAATCCATAAACAAAACTTGGAGAATTTCATGCATTTCTTCAACATTTTTCATTCCATCTCCTTTAATACTGAAGACATCTATTTTGCACCATTCGCCGACTGTTCTCTCAATCCCGAGTGGTTTACTCGATCACTAATTTCCAATGATCCTTCCACTCAAACCAATAATATTTCTATCTGGTCTAATTTTCTTTATCGGTAAATTCTGGTTGCTGGCCTTCCTAGCTCAACGGATAAATCCTTAGAGTTGTGCTTGCCAAACATAGTAGCTCGACAACTAGGATTCTGCCAAGACATTCTAGCACCATTCTCTCTAAAAGCCAAAGAACAACTCATCAATGGTCACTTACAGAACATGTCAGACCTTGTACGTGTGACTATGAAGAAAGAGAGGCACAAGCAACATTTCTTGATTTCTGTATTTACCCCTTATAGGGGAGTTTCAAAAGACTTTGTCGAATGGTGGACTAAATATTATAGTCCTTACCATGTCGATATTGAAGTTTGTCGAAGCTGTGTTACTGAACCTCTGGTTCCTATGCAGGGTTAAGAGCCTTCAACAAAGACCAAAGGTAAGCATATTCAAGATATTAGGGCTTTTGAAAAGTATTACAAGATCAAATGAGACTTCAGGTATCCTAGCTTAATTGTTCGACATTGCGAGGAAGTCGTGGCCAAACTGAAACAAGTGCATAAGGAAAAATGCTCCAATAATTTTCTTGCGGTTTCCATAAAAAATCTTGAACCTTTTCAAATTCCTTTTTCCAAAACCAGTGCTTCTTCCTTATGCTCGTTTCGGTTTGGCCGATGAATTCCCAAGTAAACCTACCAAGGCTGGTAACTTCCTTATTTCATATAGGATCTATTCTGTGAGTAACATCTTTCTTACAAGAACTCCAGAAGTCAAATTTACTTGTCGATTTGTCTTGTCACATGAATAATTTGCCAGGGATACTCGAATCATCACAAAATACCTGAAGGTATTTCTTTTTATATTCTGACATTTTAATTCTTATCCCTTCTACTAATATTTATTTATACTTTTCTTCTTGCAGCTATCCCATTGAAGAGACCTTTAGAGTATAAGCAACCATAAGAAGGGGAAGAAGAAGAAGAAGAAGAAATCATCTCCTTAAAAAAGAAGAAGAGCAAGAAAACTCAAAATCCTCCTATTCCCAAAGCTCCAAAGGCCAAATCGACCACAACAGCTTCAACAAAAAGTCATTCAAAACACAAGGCTGCTGTTAAACCCCTGAAATAAAAAACTCTCATGGTATATATATTTTTTCCTCGTCCGACCAAGATTTAGAACTTAGTCAACTTGTTCAAACTAAATCTTGTGTCGAATACAGATTGGTGACTCCACTTCCATCTCTTCTGTCAAACTTATTAAGTCTTTAAGCCCATCTTTTGGAATCCTTTTAAAGATATGTCTTTTGTTACTTCTTCTTTTATGTCTCTTGATAAAATCTCATTTTATTTCACCTTTGCAGAAGAAAAAGAAAAAGACTCAATTTTCAAGTTCTAGTTTGAAACCCATCATTGAACTTGAAACATAAACCGTCTTAATCTTTTCCAAGGTAAATTTCAGTCAACATAATTCATTTCCTCAAATACTTGGGATTTGGATTCCATTCAAGATCTAATTCTTTTACTATTTCAGAACCTAGAGGCTGAACAAACTGCTGAAAATCCTCCAAGGTCCAATGTCGAACCAAGAACTGAAAAACAAACTCGACAGTCCCCTGAGGTAAAATACTTCAAAGTTTAACTAATTTTCATATTGCACTCGTTGAACTAAAATAATTCTCCTGAGGATATCCCTTGTTTGGCCACAGAAATCAAGTCTTGCTATACCCGACAGTCTTGTTAGGCAGGGAAATGAGATTTCTTTTTCAGAGGTCCAAACTCCTCCAATTCCTACGTTTCCTGGTGTCTCTCTACCTCTTCCGACAGAATTTTAAACTATCACAAATTTTGAAGAAACTCAAATTCCTTTGGGCACTGTGAGTCCTTCTCAGGTAGATTAAGACAACCCTGTCCAAATCCTCACAAATGAATTCGACATGGACACCCTTATGGCTGAGTTTGCCTCTATCAATCTACCTCCACATTCTCCAACCAATTTAATTACTACAGGACCAGAAAATATTGAAGACATTGAGGTAGATTTAGATGAACTAATAACAATGTTATCGGGTGGTCACAGAAGTTCTCCACATTCAGCTCACTCATCTACACAACATGGATAAGATTCTAGTGACTCCTATGTCACTGGACTCTTGGTTGAACTAAAGAACGCCTTCACCTATTCTTTTGAGCACTTGATTTATGACCGACCTCTTCAAGAAAGGATGACGGCCATTGCGACTGAGTTAGAACCCCTCTCCCAACAACTGCTAATAGCCAGTCGGGCTCTTCCTACAACTGTCAAATATTTTCTCCACAATCTGTCATAAAAAATGCCTACTATACATTGAATCATTCCTGCTTATACCAAAGAGGTTCAAGAAAAGTCCAAGATCTTGAAGCAGTTGACTGATGCGAAGAACGAGAATGTTAAATTAAAAGATAATCTCATTAAAGGAAAAAATAAAGAGGCAGAACTAGACAAAGAGATTGAAAACTTGGAGTAAAAATTTGAAGAGGTTCGATGACGTAAGCAAAAACTCAGTATTGCACTACAACAAGGGACTGCTAGGTAGCAAAGCATTGCTAACAGCACCAAACAATGGGCCGTTGAGGCCAAAGCAATGTTAACAAAGATAAATTCCCTTGAAGCGGAATATCACACTGCTTGCACCGAGAAACAAACCTTGGAAGATTCTTGGGTGGTTTTACAAAAATTTTAAATGTATCTCTTCCTCTCCCATTCTTAGTTAGGTGTTGGTTTATTTTCTTTTGTAAAGTTTTGGCAATTTAATCGTTGTAATGTTGTCAAGCATTTCTACTGACTCTAAATTACTTGACCAAGTAACTTGCAATTGTCAAATACATAAATGAATTTCATTTTTTTCATTTGTCAATCTTAACTTCACACATTGTCGGCCTATATGGCTTCAAATATTTACCATTAATCGACTTAATTCTTAGGCTTGAATTAATTTCGACAAGTACATAAGCATTTCTTGAAAATACTTGAGTGACTTTAAATGATCCTTCCCATTTTGGAGACCATTTCCCATATTCTCGACAATTCCTATCCATAGGCAAAATCACATTCCAAACCAAATCGTTAACCTTAAAAAATTTGTACTTAATTCAACTATCATAAAACTTAGCAATTTTTTCTTTTTGTCGAATCAAATTTTCTAAAGCATTTAATCTTTCATCACTTAATTTGTTTAATTCATCAAACATCAAGTCCCAGTAATGTTCAACTGGTAACTCATCTTGTTTTTGAATACGAACTAATTAAAGATTAATCTCAATTGGTAACACCGCATCATGACCATATACTAACTTATATGGTGAAGTACCCGTCGATTCCCTTGGTGAATTTCTATATGCCCATAGAATTTGTTTAAAGGTATTATGCTAATTTTTGGGCTGTCAACTAATATGCTTTTTAATTAAGCTTATAATTATTTTGTTCATGACCTCTACTTGGCCATTTGCTTGAGCATAATATGGAGTCGACGCAAGCATTTTAATTTTCCTTAAACTGGCATATTCAACGACTTTTCTTCCAATGAATACCGATCCTTGGTCGGTTGTCAAAGTTTGTGGTATCCCAAATCGACAAACTATATTATCCTCTATAAAGTCGATTACGTCCTGTTGGGTCACATCCTTTAAGGCTATAGTCTCAACCCACTTGGTAAAGTAATCAACTCCCACTAAAATGTACTTATGTCCCTTTGACGATGTAGGATGAATTTGGCCAATTAAATCCAAAGCCCACCCTCTAAAAGGCCAAAATTTAACTATAGAATGTAATTCACTAGTAGGAACATTCTGTATACGGCCATGTCTTTGACACTCTTCATAAGACTTGGCAAATATTGTACAATCCTTGACCAGTGTAAGCCAATAATGCTTTGTCGTCGGAGGACCCATTTCGTCTTATCACCTGCCTAATGAGCTCCACAAATTCCTTTATGAACTTCTGCCAAGGCAATATAAGCATCTGCTTCACTCAGGCAAGCCTCTAAATTTCCATCAATGGATTTCCTATACAAGGCCCCTCCTAATACTACAAATTTTGATGCTCTGTACTTAAACTTTCTATCTGCGTTTTGACTTGGATTTTTCAAATAGCTTAATATTGGTTGTCTCTAGTCATTAATTATCAAAATATCATTTTGTAGTACATCTCTTTCTTCTAATGGATATAAAAGTTTCTTAATTTCCATTAGATTTGTTAGAACCTTGGACGAAATTTTATACCTAGAGGCTATTTATGCCAATTCATTAGCCTCTTCATTTAAATTTCTAGAGATATGTTCGATAGTTACTTCATCGAATTTCTTCATCAGCTTACTCGCCATAATACAATATTTTGTCATATTATAACTGACGCATTTATATGCTTGGGTGAGCTATTTGATGACCAACTGTGAATCTCCAAAAACATGCACATTATGTACTTTCATTTCTATTAATATTTCTAATCCGACAATTAAGGCTTCATACTCAACCTCATTGTTGGAACATGTATACTTAAGTTCAAACATGAACTTAGTTGAAGTACCTTGAGGAGAAACAATTAAAATTCTCACTCCAACTCCATTTTGATGTCTTGAGCCATCAAAATATAAACACCAAGGTTTTAAGCCAACGAAATTTATGCTATCAACATCCAGACAAGGATGGTCAGCCAAGAAATCAGTAACTGCTTGGCCTTTAACAGCTTTTATTGGAACATATTGTAAAAAAAATTCTGACAAAGTAATAGTCCACTTACCAATATGTCCATTTAACACTGGCTTCGACAACATATATTTTATTATATCAGTTTTTGACATAACCAATACATTACAAGGCATCATATAATACTTGAGTTTAGTACATGAGAAATATAATACTAAACAAAGTTTCTCTATTGCACTATATCTCCTTTCAACATTATTCAAAACTCTACTAAGATAATACATGGCTCTCTCGATGCCATTTTCATCTTCTTGAGCTAGCATACTCCCCATATTTTTGTCTGACACTGATATATACAACTTCAATGGTGTACGAAGCACTGGAGGCATCATGACTGATGGGTTTGTCAAATACTGCTTTATCTGGTCGAAGGCTTCTTGGTGGCAAGGCTCCCACACAAAGTCTTGTTCAGCCTTCAACTTGACTATTGGGGCGAAAACTCTGGTTCTTCCTGACAAATTAGATATAAATCTTCTCAGGAAGTTCACTTTTCCTAAGAAAGATTGTAATTCCTTCTTGTTTGTCAGTGGTGTAGCTTCCAGAACTGCTTTGACTTTATTCTTATCCACTTCAATACTTTTCTTATGAACTAAGAAACCCAATAATTTGGCAGCCGACACTCCAAAACTATATTTTTTTGGATTCATCTTGAGGCTGTGCTTCCTCATCCTGTCAAATGCCTACCTCAGGTTTGTCAAATGACTCTCCTTTGTTTCTGACTTGATAATTACATCATCAATGTATACCTCTATGAAGTTTCCAATGACATCACGAAAGATAGTGTTCATCGCTCTTTGATAGGTGGGCCTTGCATTCTTTAAACCGAAAGGCATGACTACCCATTCATATGTCCCAATGGCTTCTAGACATCTGAAGACAGTTTTCAACACATCCTCCTCGGTTATAAAGATTTGGTTATAACCTGCATGGCCATCCATAAAACTTAACAATTCATGTCCAGATGCGGCATCAACTAATATGTTCGCAATTGGCATAGGATATTCATCTTTAGGTGTAGCAAAATTTAAATTCCTAAAGTCTATGCATACTATTAACTTACCAACTTTCTTAATTACAGGAACAATATTAGATAGCCATTCGACATACCTGGTTGTTCTGATGAACTTGGCTTTGAGCAATCTTTCGACCTCTTCTTTTATCTTTAGTACCATCTCAGGTACAAATCTCCTGTTAGCTTGTTTGACAGGTTTGCATCCTTCTTTCAATGACAGTCTATGTTCGATAAGATCTCTGCTCAACCCAGGCATCTCATCATAATCCCATGCAAAGCAATATTTGTATTCCTCAATTAATTCGACAAGTTGTTCCTTGAACTCCTTTGGCAGAAATGAACTCACAGATATAGGCATTTTATATGTTTCAATGCCCATATTTATCTCTTCCAAAGGATCTTCCACCTCTACACTTTGCTTTTCATCAAATCCATTCTCAAATCACAAAGGACCATCATCTATTATACAATCTGACAGTATACCTTCAGTAGTGTATATTACTCTGTCAGCCAAATAAGCCGATAGTCTATCTAACTGATCATTAACACTCATGGCTAATGCTTGATTGATCTTTTTCAGCCTTATTCACTAGTCGAATGCCAAATTGGTCTATTAAGCATACTTCAAGTGCATCTTTGCCGATGACTCCATCATTTGCCTTGACTGGCTTAACATTTGGAGCATAAATTTTAAAATCGACATGAAGTTGCTGCAATAGCAAGGGTTATCGTCTGCTTCTACTATTTCCACTTGATCATCTGCATTCCAAAGAATGAGTTTCTGATGATCCGTCGATGGTATTGCTCTGACGGCATGTATCCAATCTCTTCCTAGCAGAAGATTGTAACTTGATTTTGCTAGAATTACTACAAAAAATGTCGGTCTTTCGACGGATTCGAATTGCACATTCAATATTACTACTCCATCTGACGGGGAAGTCTTGCCACTGAAGTCAGTGACAATCATATTAGTTGACATCAGATCAAACTCATTCTTCCCAAGCTTTTTAAACATTACCCTTGGGATCAAATCGATGGCTGCCCTCTCCCCCTGTCTATCAAGACTCTATTCGTCGACTTGTCTTCTAACAAAGCCTTGATATATAACGGGTGGAGATGGGCCTTCTGTTTTTCTGTTGGCTTCTCAAATTGCGTTGTATTATCGAACACTGTTATCATTTTATCCTAAAAGAGAAACCAATGATCACTAAGGTCATCTAGGTCCTCTTCATTTTCCCCATTATATTCAATTTTATGATACCCTTCGAATTCAGTAGGCAATACTGAAATCAAATTTATGCTCATTGACTTTAAGAATTCTTCTTCATCAGACAACTCTTCATCACTTCTGTATCTTCCAATTCTGAAGTAATCTTTTGACGACAAATTACTATCCATAGCCATTATAATGTCATCCAGATCCTTGTCCAAATTGAAATCCATATCGAATTGATCATTGTCATCAAGGCCTAAAAGATCATCTGGATCATTCAAGGCCTCAATAACTTCATCAGCCGTCAAGTCCATATCTGTGGCTTGGCAATTAGGCTTTGCCAATTTTTTCATTCCCTTAATTATGTCAAGCATTTTCTTTCTCCACTAGACATCTTGGTCAGGATCTTCCAGGACTTTTATGACTTCTTCCTTTGACCAATCTTCAACATCCTCACCACTTTCAATTTTAAGGTCATTGATCTCAACCTTTCTCATTATCATCTTTTCAGCTTTTGATCTAGCCATTTCCCTGTCTTGCTCGACTGCTAGATTGCTTTTCTTTACTTTTTCTTCTGCTGCTACTAGTCTAATTGGCCATTTTCTTTTACTTTTATTTGGAATAGGTCCTTGAACTTGTTTTCCCTTCTTTATCTTTGCAAGCTTTTCTTGTCAAAGATTATCATTCATGTTAAGCCGTCTAACTGCAGTTGTTGTCGGCTCCACTGGAATTGATCCCCTTATATCTATAAATTCTTTATTGATAATACTTTTCAATTTCTTCTTATCTTCATTTTCGTTTGGAGCTTGCTTAGTTTCAACTACCAAACATCCTGTTTCTGTTGGTTGTTCTTTGATAACAAAACCCTCAGCTATATTTCTTCTCTTCTGTGTTTGTTTCAACCTCTGCAGCCTCCTCTTTCGACTCTTCGATAATGGTAAAGACTTTGATGGCCCTGCTACATTCTGGCCAATCAAAGCTTCATCTTGGTTGATCTTACCATGCATGTAATCTTTATTCCATAATAGTTGATCTCTCTAGAATTTATTCTTCCTGGCAACCACATTTCATCGAAATTGTGTGTAATTTGAAATTGCAGAATTTTTAACCCACTTGTCCACAGTAACATTGGCAGGTGGTACTCTGGTCCTAGCTGGTTCGACATAGCTTCTGGGAAATGAATTGCTTCCCACAGACTCACCAGATAGCTCAACCAACCAGCCATTCATGTTAGGCCTAGGCGTATAAACTGGCCTTGGCCTTAGAGTATAGAAGGGCTGTTGTGATTTCCAAGTTTTCCTGTCCAAAAACTTCTTCTTACCCTATGAGTCACTCTGTTGTTCCTCAGTAACTTTCTTTGCAGCAAATTCATCATATACTATGTTACATCTTGGACATAATCTTACCTTGCCTTTCTCTTTCTTCTTTTCAAGGAATGCTTCAAGAGATTCTCCCAGCTTTAGATAGATATCCATTGCATCTTCCGCGTCGATGTCGAATTCCTGTAAATTCTTTATGTTGAGCATTCCAACATTCAAAGGAACCTGCTGATCAACACAGGACACTTCAGCCTGAAATGGATCTGTATCAACCTTCATATCCACCTTAGGCTTGTCAGTAAACTTCAAACGCCTGTTCATTAATGCTTTCTGAATTAAATCTCTGAAACGAATACATTCATTAGTAACACGACCGAAATTTTTATGAAATTTACAATATTTTTGGTATCTTATTTTATCAAGTTTTTGTTACCAAGTGACCTCATACTCAAGAAGGGGGTGAATTGAGTTTATGAAATATTTTCATAAATCTTTCGTAAAACATTTGTTTATCAATTTTGGTTGAAGCTATTGGATAATTGAAGTGAATAGATAAATGAGATTGAATACTTCATTCACAAATTAAACAAGCCACGATGAATAACATTCAAGCAAGCATATAAAATAAATACACAAATGTAAAGAGATAGGGTTGAGAGAATCAAATACAATGATTTATCCTGGTTCAGCCACCCCTTGTGGCCTACGTCCAGTCCTCAAGTGAACCACTCGAGATTTTTCACTAAACTTCAAGCTTAAACAGGTGCTTAAAAACCTTTACAGATTGGAGCACTCAAAAACACCTTGGGATACCTCACCCTTGTGCTTTGATCCTCAAAACAGGGATGCCTCACCTTTTACAATCTTTGAGGGATACCTCACCCTCTTTAAACCTTTGAAGGATACCTCACCTTCTTTTCAACAAGGGATGCCTCACCCTTTTTTACTAGAGGGATACCTCACCCTCTTTACAGAATAAACAAAGTGTTTGAATGATAAAAGCTCTCTCAAAGAGTAGATTGATACAAATTGAAGCTCTAGAATGCCACTTTTAAATATCTCAAGTTTTCTCACAAAAATAGGGCAAAAACATTTTTAGAATTTGATTCTTGTATATAAGTGTTAGATTGATATTCTGAATTAAAGGTTAGCCATTAATGAAGCCCCAAGGCAAGTATTTATTGTTACTAAGTGGCTTCCAATACTCAATAGGAGGGGTGAATTGAGTATAAAAACTTTTCGCAAACCTCTTTTAGAGAAAACACAAATATTAAAACTATTAAATAAATGCACAAAAATAACGAGATGTAGAAGAAAAGATTTAAAAAATTAAAGGATAAATATGTAATAAAATAAAGTTGCATAAAATAAAGAGATTAAAAAGAGAGAAGCAGGCACAATATTTATCCTGGTTCTATCACTAACCCACTTGTGATCTACGTCCAGTCCTCGAAACAATATCTAAGCTTTTTCACTATGTATACAAGCTTCAATAGGTGCTTGCTACCATTACAAAATAGAGCACTTTTCACACATAGGAAAACTCTACCATTGTGCTAAAGCCTCAGCCTGCAGGGATACCTCACCCTTATACAAACCTTGAGGGATATTTCACCCTCGATACAGAAGAGCTGAAATAGATGAAGAGAAACTCTCACTCAGAGCAAATAATACAAATTGAAGTGCTAATGGAGCTTTCACAGAATATCTCATAGCTTTGATCGAAAATAGAGCATAGAAAATAAATTTACGAGTTAGTGCAAGTAGAAAATAATTCAGAGTGTTAGGCTATTTTAGAAATGACCCGAGGCCTCTATTTATAGAGAAATTCATGAAAAAGACCATTGGGTGTAATTAAAACACATAATTTCAAAAGATATTTCCATATCAGTATACGTAAAAGGTCGTGTTTATTCGAATAGATTTAGGTGTTATTCGAATAACATTGTTTATAAAAATTTCATGAAAAATAAACTAATTTGGGTTATTCGAATAACCAATGTGTTATTCGAATAACTCTGTTAAGACCAGAGTTCTGAAGGAAAAGGATTATTCGAATAACAACTAAGTTATTCGAATGATGTTTTTAACAAAACAGTTCTGAAACCTCTTTTATTCGAATAGCCAGACTGCTATTCGAATAGCATTTTGAAAAACCATAAACACGTAGCAATATTTGAAAGTCTTTATTCGAATAAAACAGATACTATTTGAATAATGGTTTAAAAGACAGAAACAGCTGGAATGGTTTATTCGAATAGACAAGATTTTATTCAAATAAAACTATTAAAAACCAGTTTTGAAAAAATCATTTTAAAAGCACTTAAGTTTATTTTTAAACCCAATTTTATCTGTTCTTTCAAAACAGTGAGATATTAAAGTGAACTCCATACAAAAAGACTCTAAGTCCTAAAGCTATTCTTATAAGATCTTGGACTTGGTCTTTCCATCATCTTCATTTTTGTCTTCACGTTTGTTATCATCAAAACAAGTCTTCAAAGGCATATGTCCAATCACATTCTCCTCATTTTTTTATGATGACAAACTATCAATGAGAAAAGAATTAGTGCATATAATTGGAATTCACAAAAAGATATTAAAGGCTTACTCCCCCTCTTTAATTATAAGAGGTAACGTTTATCAGAGATGTGCGCAGCTCCCTCTTTCATGTGGAATCCAAACTCTTTTTAATTTTACCTGTCTTTTCTCAATTAAATTCAATTTTTTCTCCCTTTTTTGTCATGAGCAAAAAGGAGGGGTAAGTCCCATAAACAGATATTCAGGTATAAGTGCATAAAAAGAACCAAATAACTGAAAAATATACTCATATCAATGCAAGATGAATAGGCCATCAAAAAACTTTATTTATTCATTAATAAAAAAAGATGCAATTACAAGAGTAAGAATAAGTAAAACACAGTAAAACAAAGATCCTAAGAACTAAAGCTCCTAGAAATAGGCATCTGGTGGCGGAGGTGAAGAAGCAGGTGCAGGGGCAGGTGATGCAGCTCGTAAGGCAGCAACCTCACGTTCAACACCTTCTATTCTATCAAAAAGAATAGAGAATGTGTGTTCCATATAAGCACGATTATCATGCAAGGTAGCCATCATTTGCTCCAAAGAGACTAGAGCAGCGGCAGCAGCAGGATCCGCTAGATCAAATTCATCATCAACCTCATCTGGGTACACCCAGCCTTGTTACCAAGTGGCTTCCAGTACTCAAGAGAGGGTGAATTGAGTATAAAACTTTTTCTCAAAACCTCTTTTTATTAAAAACAAATATTAAAAACTTAATAAATAAATGCACAGAAAGGACGAGAAGAAGAAAAGAAACAATAAAAATAGTGAAAAATAAATATGCAATAAATTAAAATTACATAAAATAAAGAGATTAAGAAGAGAGAAGCAGGCACAATATTTATCCTGGTTCGACCACTAACCCACTTGTGATCTACATCCAGTCCTCGAAAGCTGAGATTTTTCACTAAGTATACAAGTTTCAATAGGTGCTTGCTACCGTTACACAAAAGAGCACTTTTCACACACAGGGAAACTCTACCCTTGTGCTAAAGTCTCAGCCTGCAGGGATACCTCACCCTTATACAAAATAAAAGAAAATAGATGAAGAGAAACTCTCACTCAAAGTAAATTATACAAATTGAAGCACTATAGAGCTCTCTAAGAATATCTCAGAATTTTGCCAAAAGAGCACAGAGAGAAATAGATAATTATGTAAACAGCATTTTAACACAACCAAAAATCATTTCAAGGATTTGTGTGTTTCAGACGTGAGGCAAGGTCTCTATTTATAGAGCCTTTGATCAGAAATTATCATTGAGGGAATTAATATCATAATAAATGCAAATCCGTTTACGTATCAATTCAAAAACCAAAAATAGAAACTCGTGGGTTATTCGAATACCATTATGAGGTATTCGAATACCACTGATATCAGTATATATAAAAAATAGTTCAAACTTAGGTTATTCGAATACCATTATGAGGTATTCAAATACCACTGATATCAGTATATAAAAAACAGTTCAGACCCACATTATTCGAATACCACTGTTTAAAATACATTTATAAAAGCATTTTTAGAAGGATTGTATTTGAATACCTCTGTTAAAAAACACTTTTAAAGAAACAGATTATGTGATTTTTGAACATCCACAAACTCTTTGATTTTTAAAACCATATTAAAACTTTAATTTAGTTTGTAGAAAAACATGTTCTTAGATCTTTTGAGTTAAACACTGAGATATCCTATAAAAGCTCTGTACAAGAGAGATCCTAAGTCCTAAAGCTAAACTTGAAGAACTTGGATTTGATCTTCTCATCATCTCCATATTTGTTATCATCAAAACTCATCATCAATGTTGCATGGTAATCACATTCTCCCCTTTTTGATGATGGCAAACTATCATTGAGAAAAGCATTAGTTCATATAAATTGGAATTTCAAAAAGATAGGAGACTTACTCTCAGAGGTAATTTAATAACAAAACAAGCATATTCTCCCCCTTTCTTTTGGAATCCAATAGCCAGTATTAATCTAATTTTAACCTGTCTTTTCTCAAATAAGATTGATTATTTTTCTCCCCCTTTTGACATGATCAAAAAAGGATGCATTCAATCAATAAAGCACATTGATAAATATGTATGAGATAAATAATAAATGATTGTAATTGGCAATAGATTAATCAAAGTACTCATTGTATTAAATATAAGTGGCCAAGTTCATATACAATAAAAGACAGCCAATACAATAAATAGCCAAAAAACTTAACATAAGCAATAGATCCTAAGACTAAGCAAGCCCTAGAAATAGGCATCAGGTGGTGGAGGAGGAGAGGCAGGGTCGTTGCCAGACAGCAGAGCTCGAAGGGCAGCCTGTTCACGCTCAACACCAGCTATTATGTCAAATAGAATAGTGAAGGTGTTCTCCATGTAGGTTCTATTATCCAACAGAGAAGCCAGGATTTGCTCATTCATGACAGGAGCAGGAGCAGGGATATCATCAGCAGCAGCAGCAGGATCGCCTTGAGGGTCGTCCTCATCATCATCAACTTCCACTGGGAACACCCAGCCTTCATCGGTCCTGATCATCTTCATTTTGTTAAGGGTAAAGGACCCAAAAACGTGATGATGGGTTAGCGCAGATGCTCACTCGATTTTCAGAATATGTGGATACTTACCTAAAAAGGCAGTAATGATCACGCCATAGGGAAGCTCAGACCGCTCTTTACCTTTTGCCCTCATCATATGCTTCATAATGAAGATGGGTCAGTTAATCTGATGGCCTTACTTTAGAATCCACAACATGAACACATCATCTTTACTCATGTAGGCGTAGTTCCCACCTCTAGGAGCTAGGATGTGGGCATAAGCATAATGTAGGAGCCTGTCCTGGCTCTTCATTATGCCCCATTTGACTCCCTTTTGAGTCGAAGGTAAAGCTAACCCAGGGCGGAGAACATCTTCAATTGCTCTGTTCTTGTCGAAGAGCTGGAGGAGTGAATCTTCTTCAGCAAAGCGGCCAGTTGACTGCAAGCCAAACATCTGAACCCAATCGCTTAGTGTGATCACAATATTTTGATCGCAGACACTGGAGTGTAGCTCCTGACCTTCAATCTTCAGGTTACAATAGAACATCTTGACCAGGTCGGGATACAGAGCTGCTGAGTAAGAGCAGAAGCGAAGTAAACCTTAGTGATTTAGCCAGTTCAGAAAGTCAAAACCACATTCTCTTTCGAAGAACCCCAAGTCGAGGTACTTCGGTTGCACCAAGTTACGCTCTCGAAAGTGTGTGACGAAGCGCCCAAGCTATTGCTCGTTGGAGGAAAGCCTGCGAAGGTCCAGTGGGTTGTTGCATGAAGCCATCTTTGTACGAGGACACTTAGAGCGAGAGGAGGATGAGGCCATGGAAGGAAAATAATGGAGGAGAAGGAGAGAGGAGGGGTGGAGACCGTGAGAAAAAGGAGGTTTTAGGAGGAGGGAAAGCAAAGAGTTTTTGAAAGTGGAGAGAGAAGAGAAAGATGTATTCGGATACGTAGGGGGAGTATTTAAAGAATACCCAGATCTATTCGAATACCATGAGTAGGTATTCGAATACAGCGTTTGGGAAAGCTCAAAGGACGCAGCCTTCAGACAAAGGGTATTCGAATACCTCACCAGGTATTCGAATAGATTGCCAAATTAGGCTTGGCTGCCAAATGATGGTATTCGAATGTTTTTTACAGTATTTGAATACTCCAGAGCCCTATGAGAGAAACTGAAACAAAAAGCCTCAGGGTATTCGAATAACCCTGATGGTATTCGAATGCCTTATCAGAAAAACAAAAGTTTGCTCGTATAGCAGCAATGGTATTCGAATACCATATGGAGGTATTCGAATAACTAAACAAGAAAACACATATCTATGTCCAGAAAATGCATTTTTAAGAGACAAAAACATACCTGTTGATGGAGTACCTGCAAAAAATATTTCGGGATAACTTCGACGCTCAAGTCAGTAATAATTCAAGAAGGATTAAAAACAAATTTAAGCAAATAACAAGCATTTATATGTTGGATTGATCAATTATGCCCAATTCTCCTCTTATATAAAAGAATGCTTCTTTTGCTAGGGGTTTAGTGAAGATATCTACAAGTTGCTTAGATGTTTCAACAAATTCAAGAATGCAATCCCTTTTTTGTATGTGATCTCTAATAAAGTGATGTCTTATCTCTATATGCTTTGTTCTGGAATGCAGAATAGGATTCTTAGAGATATTTATTGTACTAGTGTTATCACATCTTATCGAGATGTGATCAAGCTGAAGACTGTAGTCTAAAAGTTGTTGCTTCATCCATAGGATTTGAGCACAACAACTACCGGCTGCAACATATTCAGCCTCAGCGGTAGACAGAGCCACACTATTTTATTTCTTGCTATGTCAAGAAACTAAAGAACTACTAAGCAAGAGGCATGTCCCACTAGTACTTTTTCTATCCAATTTGCACCCAGCAAAATCAAAATCAGAATAGCCTATTAGGCTACAAGGGGCACCCTTAGGGTACCACAAGCCCATTTGTGAAGTGCCTACTAGGTATTTCATTATTCGTTTAACAGCACTTAAATGAGATTCCTTAGGGTTTGCCTGATATCTAGCATACATGTATACACTAAACATAATATCTGGCCTACTAGCAGTAAGATAAAAGAGAGATCCAATTATACCTCTATATTTCATTATTTCTACTGATTTACCTCCTTCATCTTTGTCCAAATAGCAGGAAGTGCCCATCGGAGTGGCCATGTGTTTAGCGTTTTTCATTTCGAATCTTTTGAGCAATTCCTTGCAGTATTTGGTTTGACTTATGAATGTCCCTTCATTCGTTTGTTTGATTTGAAGTCCGAGAAAGAAATTCAACTCTCCCATCATTGACATTTCAAATTCATTCTGCATTGTCTTAGCAAATTCTTTGCACAGGGATTCATTAGTAGTACCAAAGATAATATCATCTACATATACTTGCACAAGAAAAATATCATGCTTTTTATTTTTAATAAAAAGGGTAATATAAACTTTTCCTCTTGAAAAATCATTTTCTAAAAGGAACTTATTCAACCTTTCATACCAAGCTCTAAGAGCTTGCTTTAAACCGTATAAAGCCTTTTTAAATTTAAAAACATGATTGGGTAGTTCATGATTTTCAAAACCTTGAGGTTGTTCAACGTATACCTCCTATGGAATAAAATCATTTAGAAAAGCACTTTTGACATCCATTTGATATAATTTGAAATCCATGATACAAGCATAAGCAAGTAACATTCTAATAGCTTCTAATCTAGCTACCGGTGCATAGGTTTCTTTATAATCTATTCATTCTTCTTGATTATAACCTTTAGCAACCAATCTAGCTTTATTTCTAGTTATTAAACCATTTTCATCAAGTTTGTTTCTAAAAACTCATTTGGTGCCAATTATAGGGTGATTATTAGGTCTAGTAACTAATTCCCAAACTTGATTTCTTTCATACTGATTTAATTCCTTATGCATAACTAAGATCCACTGTTCATCATCAAAAGTTTCAATTAAATCCTTAGGTTCAATTTGAGAAACAAAAACTAAGTGATTACAAGCATTTCTAAGAGAGTTACGAGTACTTACACCTTTAGATACATCACCGATAATCTGATCATGGGAATGATATTTTGAAGTTCGCCATTCTTTGAGAAGTTCCAAAGCTTGTGAATCTTATTGTCTTTGTTTATCCTCTTGCTCCTTGATTTCTTTTTCTTTACTATCCAAATGTGTTTCCGCTAAGACTTCTACAATATCATCAATAACAAGATCCTTTCTCGATCTATTTGGGTCAGTTTCATCAAATGAAACATGTATAGATTTTTCAATAGTCATAGTTCTTTTATTATATATACGAAAAGCTTTACTATGATTTGAATAACCAAGAAATATACCTTCATCAGACTTAGCATCAAACTTGCCTAAGTTATCTTTTTCATTATTTAAAACAAAATATTTGCAACCAAAAACATGAAAATGTGAGACATTTGACTTTCTTCCCTCATACAACTCATATAGGGTTTTCTTTAAAATAGGTCTTATAAGGGCCCTGTTCATTACATAATAAGCTGTACTTACAGCATCCGCCCAAAAGTATTTAGGAAGAGCTGCCTCATTAAGCATAGTTCTCGCCATTTCTTCTAAAGAACGATTTTTTCTTTCTACAACTCCGTTTTGTTGCGGAGTTTTAGGGGCAGAGAAATTATGATTAATGCCATGTTCATCACAGTAATTTTTAAAAACATTATTTTCAAATTCGCCACCATGATCACTTCTTATAGAAGAGATTTTGAAAACCTTTTTCGTTTTGAATAACTTTGGCAAGTCTTTTAAAAGCTAGAAATGCATCATTTTTATTTGCAAGAAATAAAGTCTATGTAAACCTAGAAAAATCATCCACAATCACTAAAGCATAGTAATTCCCACTAAAACTCATAGTTCTAGAAGGTCCAAATAGATCCATGGGCAAAAGTTGTAAAGGTCTGGTAGTTGAAACTATATTTTTTGCTTTAAAAGAGACCTTTATTTGTTTACCCTTTTGACATGCATCACATAACTTATCTTTTACAAAATTAAGCTTGGGTAGTCTAATTACTAGCTCTTTTGAGACCAACTTCTTTAAGTGATCTATGTGAATGTGTGCAATTCTCCTATGCCATAACCATGAATCATCATTCTTACTTAAAAGGCATTTCACATCATTTGAAGATATATCATCAAGACTAATCATATAGATGTTGTTTACTCTATGACCAATGAATTTAACATGCTTATAATTTTTATCTTCAATTATGCAATAGTTTGAATCAAATATTACCCTATTTCCTTTATCACTAAACTGACTAATACTAAGCAAGTTATGTTTCAAGCCTTCAACAAGCAGCACATTTTCAATAGAGGAGTTAGGGTTCTTACCGACTTTGCCGATTCCAAGGATTTTTCCTTTGTTGTTATCACCATAAGTGACGTGTCCATGATTCATGGGAATAAGCATAGTGAATTTTGAGTCGTCCCTGGTCATATGCTTGGAGCAGCCACTATCGAGATACCAATTTGAACTTCTGGCTTTCAAGCACACCTACAACACATGTTTAGTTTTTAACCTTTGGTACCCAAGCTTTCTTGAGTCCTTGTGTGTCAGTTTTGGGTATAGTACCCTTGGGAACCCAAACCATTTTTGTTCCAATTTTTGTATTTATGTTTTTCCTAGCATTACATGTTGATGCACTATATCCTTTTCTTCCGCAGTAAAAATATTTAATAAAAGGACTGCTTGAAATACTAGAATGCATAAAGAAATTTTTATAGAGTTTTTGTTGATTTTTCGGGTTATAACCTATCCTGGCCTTTTGAAAAACCACTCTTTGTCTTCCTAATAAAATATTTAAGTTATCCCTTCCAAAGGTGAATTTAGAAAGAGTGTTCTTTAAGTCTTCAATTTCTTTTTCAAGCATATGACATGAAGAACAAGATGAAGAAGTAGAAGCATGTGAAGAATGATTTGTGCATGCATCAATGATTCCCAAAGTTTTATTTTCAATTTTCAATTCTTCTATTTCTTTATTTAAAACAAGAATTTGATTTTCTAAAGAAGAAATTGTTTTCTTAGAAGAAGAAATAATTTTTGTGAGTTTTAAAGACTCTTCATATAATTCTTCAAAAGCATCTTGTAACTCATCGTAAGAAGGCAATAAAGTAGTATTAGAACTTACCTCATTTTCACTTTCTTCTTCTTTTCCTTTGGCCATGAGACATAGTTGAGCTTCCTTGCTGTCTGAGCTGTCAGTTGAATCCATATCGTTTTCATCCCATGCTATATAGGCTTTTCTTCCTTTTCTTTTCTTAAAGGGCTTTTTTTTCAAAATTCTCCTTCTTCTTTTAGTAAACTGGGCACTCCATTTTTATGTGACCAGGTTTGCCATATTCATAGCAAGTTTGAGTCGATGAAGCTCCTTCGCCTTTGCAATGAATCTTCTTCGGAGGGAAGGGAGGTCTTCTTTGCGTTCCCTTTTTCCTGAGAAATTTATCAAATTTTTTAACTAACAAACTAAGATTTTATTCGTTTACCTCGATGTTTTCTGAGCTTTCTTCATTTTCTTCATCATCATTGTTGAATGTTGAGGAAGTGGCTTTGAGCATTATCCTTTTTTTTTTATCATTTTCTTCACTTTGGCTTAATCTGCTCAGTTCCAGTTCGTGCTCATGAAGTTTTCTAAAGAGGGTAGCTAGAGTCATTGTCGACAAGTCCCTTGATTCTAATATAGCTGTTACCTTAGGTTGCCTGCTAAGACATCTCAAAACTTTGTTAATCAAATCTTCGTTAGAGAAATTTTTGCCTAAAGATGCAAGATGATTAACTATGTGGGTGAACTTCTTTTACATTTCCTGAATGCTTTCTCCTTAGTTCATTCTGAATAATTCATATTCACGAGTTAGAGAATTGATTCTCGACCTCTTTACTTCACTAGTACCCTCATGGGTAACTTGCAAAGTATCCCACATTTCTTTAGCAGTTTTGCAATTTGAAATTCTAAAAAACTCATCATATCTCAAAGCAGTAGTAATAATATTTTTAGATTTTAAATTATATTGAACTTTTCTTTTGTCTTCATCAGACCATTTATTTCGTGGTGTTTCGGTCCTTACACCATCGACCTCATGTGTGGGTATAAAAGTGCCATTTTCGACAGCATCCTATACATCTAGATCAATAGCTTTGATGAAGATTTTTATTCTTTCCTTCCAATATGCATAACCATCCCCATTGAAAAAGGGTGGTCGGTTTATGGAAGATCCCTCTGAAAAATCATTTGAAGAAGCCATGTTCTCTTGAAGGTGCTAAGCTCTTTATACAAGAGTCTAGCTCTGATACCACTTGTTACCAAGTGGCTTCCAGTACTCAAGAGGGGGGTGAATTGAGTATAAAATTTTTTCTCAAAACCTCTTTTTATCAAAAAAAAAATATTAAAAGCTTAATAAATAAATGCACAGAAGGGACGAGAAGAAGAAAAGAAACAATAAAAATAGTGGAAAATAAATATGCAATAAATTAAAATTTCATAAAATAAAGAGATTAAGAAGAGAGAAGCAGACACAGTATTTATCCTGGTTCGACCACTAACCCACTTGTGGTCTACGTCCAGTCCTTGAAAGCCGAGATTTTTCACTAAGTATACAAGTTTCTATAGGTGCTTGCTACCGTTACACAAAAGAGCACTTTTCATACACAGGAAAACTCTACCCTTGTGCTAAAGTCTCAGCTTGCAGGGATACCTCACCCTTATACAAACCTTGAAGGGATACCTCACCCTTATACAAAATAAAAGAAAGTAGATGAAGAGAAACTCTCACTCAGAGTAAATTATACAAATTGAAGCACTATAGAGCTCTCTAAGAATATCTCAGAATTTTGCCAAAAGAGCACAAAGAGAAAGAGAGAATTATGTAAACAGCATTTTAGCACAACCAAAAATAATTTCAAGGATTTGTGTGTTTCAGACGTGAGGCAAGGTCTCTATTTATAGAGCCTTTGATAAGAAATTATCGTTGAGGGAATTAATATCATAATAAATGCAAATCCGTTTACGTATCAATTCAAAAACCAAAAACATAAACTCGTGGGTTATTAGAATACCATTATGAGGTATTCGAATACAACTGATATCAGTATATATAAAAAATAGTTCAAACATAGGTTATTCGAATACCATTATGAGGTATTCGAATACCATTGATATCAGTATATAAAAGCCAGTTCAGACCCATATTATTCGAATACCACTATTTAAAATAGGTTTATAAAAGCATTTTTAGAAGGATTGTATTCGATTACCTCTAAGAGTATTCGAATATCTCTGTTAAAAAACACTTTTAAAGAAACAGATTATGTAATTTTTGAACATCCACAAACTCTTTGATTTTTAAAACCATATTAAAACTTTAATTTAGTTTGTAGAAAAACATGTTCTTAGATCTTTTGAGTTAAACACTGAGATATCCTATAAAAGCTCTATACAATAGAGATCCTAAGTCCTAAAGCTAAACTTGAAGAACTTGGACTTGATCTTCTCATCATCTCCATATTTGTTATCATCAAAACTCATCATCAATGTTGCATGGTAATCACAAGCCTTCATCAATCTCAATCATCTTCATTTTACGCAAGGTGTGGGAGCCAAAGATATTGTGATGAGTCAAGGCGATAGCAAGCTCAATTTTCAACACTTAAGGATACTTGCTGAGCAAGGTAGTGATGAAAATACCATAAGGCAAGTCAGATTTTTTCTTGCCCTTGGCCCTCATCATGTGTTTCATGATAAACACAGGTCAGTTGATCTGATGACCATTCTTCAGGATCCAGAGCATGAAGATGTCATCTTCACTAAGGTAGGCATAATTCCCACCGTGGGGAGCTAGGATGTGAGCAAAAACATAATGCAGAAGCCTATCTTGGCTCTTCAGCATGCCACCCTTGAGGTCCTTGTCAGGCAAGGCTAGACCAGGTTTCAGCAGGTCCTCAATCGCCTAAATCCTATTGAACTCCTCAAGAAAGGGGTTGTTATAATCTTCAATGAGTGTGCCGGTGAACTGCAACCCAAACAGAGTTTGCCAGTCCTGCGGAGTGATTACGATGTTCTGATCGTAGACTTCGGAGAGGAGGTTCTGGCCATCAAATGCCAGATTACAGAAAAAACATCTTCACTAGAGCTGGGTAGAGAGTAGCTCGGTGAGAACAGAGTTGTAGAACCCCATGGTTTTACAACAGGGTTAGAAAGTCGAAGCCTCTGTTTTGTTGAAAGAATGAGAGGTCAAGGTATTTGGGCTGGACAAGATTGCGCTCCCAGAAGTGGGTAATGAAACGGCCACGGTGCTCTTTGTTAGAGGAGAGCCTTCGCAAGTCAAGTGGATTGTTGCAAGGTGTAGTCTTCGTGTGAGGATGCTTAGAAGAAGAGGCCATGGTATTTGGAGGGTTGGTGGAGAGAGAGAGAGAGAGAAAAGGAAATGGTGGAGGTGAGCAGAGAAAAGATGGAGGCGTGGGCAGTGAAGGAGAAGAGCAGTGAGTGAGACGGTTTGGCACGTAAGGGCCTTTTAAAGAGAGGCCGGTGTTTATTCGAATAACCTAAGAGGTTTATTTGAATAAACCTTCGTAGAAACTCAAAAGTCAGAGGTTTCTGTTGGGTTTTATTCAAATAGAGTGAGATCCTATTTGAATAGAGGATCTGGGAAGGCCAAGCATTGTGGCCATTTAACAAGTTTTATTCAAATAACCTAGGGATTATTCAAATAGACAGAAAGCAGCCAAACAAGACTGATAAACCAAGTCTCTGGTTATTCAAATAAACTGAGTTTTATTCAAATAGACAGAGAACAAACGTATACGACTGATAACATAAGTCTCAGGTTATTCGAATAATTTGAAAGTTATTCGAATAGAAAGAGACCACAGCAAACATAGAACTGACATAGAAGCCAGTTTATTCGAATAAACTTAGTGTTATTCGAATAAAACTATTAGAAACACAGTAAAGCATACTTTCAGAAAGGAGATTTAAAAGAGAAAAACTTATCCAAATATAAACTACCTGCAAAATAAGATTTGGGATATCTCCAAAGCTTAAGTCAGTAAAAGATTCAAGGGAGATAAAAGTAATATTTAAGTAATAAATTCAAATAATTATATGTTGGATTGATCAATTATGCCCAATTCTCCTCTAATATAAAAGAATGCTTCTTTTGCTAAGGGTTTAGTGAAAATATCTGCAAGTTGCTTAGTTGTTTCAACAAACTCAAGAATGCAATCCCTTTTTTGTACATGATCTCTGATAAAGTGATGTCTTATCTCTATATGCTTTGTTCTGAAATGCAAAATGAGATTCTTAGAGAGATTTATTGCACTAGTATTATCACATCTTATCGAGATGTGATCAAGCTGAAGACCCTAGTCTAGAAGTTGTTACTTCATCCATAGGATTTGAGCACAACAACTCTTAGCTGCAACATATTCAGCCTCAGCAGTAGACATAGTCACATTATTTTGTTTCTTGCTATGCCAAGAAACTAAAGAACTACCAAGCAAGTGGCATGTCCCACTAGTACTATTCTTATCCAATCTTCACCCAGTAAAATCAGAGTCGGAATACCCTATTAGGCTACATGAGGCACCCTTAGGGTACCATAAGCCCATTTGTGAAGTGCCTACTAGGTACTTCATTATTCGTTTAACAGCACTAAGATGAGATTCCTTAGGGTTTGCCTAATATCTAGCACACATGCATACACTAAACATAATATCTGGCCTACTTGTAGTAAGATAAAGGAGAGATCCAATCATAACTCTGTATTTCGTTATTTCTACTGATTTACCTCCTTCATCTTTGGCCAAATAGCAAGAAATGCCCATTGGAGTGGCCATGTATTTAGCATTTTCCATTTCAAACATTTTGAATAATTCCTTGCAGTATTTGGTTTGACTTATGAATGTCCCTTCATTTGTTTATTTGATTTGAAGTCCGAGGAAAAAATTCAACTCTCCCATCATTGACATTTCAAATTCATTCTGCATTGTCTTAGCAAATTCTTTGCAAAGGGATTCATTAGTAGCACCAAAGATAATATCATTCATATATACTTGCACAAGAAGTATATCATGCTTTTTATTTTTAATGAAAAGGGTAGTATCGACTTTTTCTCTTGAAAAATCATTTTCTAAAAGAAACTTACTCAACCTTTCATACTCAGCTCTAGGAGCTTCCTTTAAGCCATATAAAGCCTTTTTAAGTTTAAAAACATAGTTGAGTAGTTTATGATTTTCAAAATCTAGAGGTTGTTCAACGTATACCTCCTCTTGAATAAGGCCATTTAGAAAAGTATTTTTGGCATCCATTTGATATAATTTGAAATCCATGATGCAAGCATATGTAAGTAACATTCTAATAGCTTCTAATCTAACTACTGGTGCATAGGTTTCTTCATAATCTATTCCTTCTTCTTGATTATAACCTTTAGCAACCAATCTAGCTTTGTTTCTAGTTATTAATCCATTTTCATGAAGTTTGTTTCTAAAAACCCATTTTATGCCAATTATAGGATGATCATTAGGTCTAGCAACTAATTCCCAAACTTGATTTCTTTCAAATTGATCTAATTCCTCATGCATAACTAAGATCCAATGTTCATCATCAAAGGCTTTAATTATATTTTTAGGTTCAATTTGAGAAACAAAGGCTAAATGATTACATGTATTTCTAAGGAAATTTTGAGTACTTATACCTTTAGACACATCACCTATTATTTGACCAAGGGAATTATATTTTGAAGTCCACCATTCTTTGGGAAGTTCCAAGACTTATGAATCTTCTTGTCTTTATTTATCTTCTTGCTCCTTGACTTATTTTTCTTTGCTCCTTAAATGAGTTTCCACCAAAATTTCTGCTACATCATCAATAACAAGATCTTTTCTCGATCCATTTAGGTCAGTTTCATCATAGTTCTTTTATTATATATATGAAAAGCCTTGCTATGGTTAGAGTAACCAATAAATATATCTTCATCAGACTTAGTATCAAACTTGCCTAAGTTATCTTTTTCATTATTTAAAGCAAAACATTTGCAACAAAAAACATGAAAATGTGAGACATTTGGCTTTCTTTCCTTGTATAACTTATATGGACTTTTCTTTAAAATAGGCCTTATAAGGGCCCTGTTCATTACGTAACAAGCTGTACTTACAGCATCCACCCAAAAATACTTAGGAAGAGTAGCCTCATTAAACATAGTTCTCGTCATTTCTTCTAAAGAATGATTTTTTTTCTACAACTCTATTTTATTGCGGAGTTCTAGGGGCAGAGAAATTATGATTAATGCCATGTTCATCACAATAATTTTCAAAAATATTATTTTCAAATTCGCCACCATGATCACTTCTTATTGAGGAAATTGAAAAACCTTGTTCGTTTTGAATAACTTTGGCAACTCTTTTAAAAGCTAGAAATGTATCATTTTTATTTGTAAGAAATAAAGTCTATGTAAACCTAGAAAAATCATCCACAATCACTAAAGCACAGTAATTCCCACCAAAGCTCATAGTTCTAGATGGTCCAAAAAGATCCATGTGCAAAAGTTGTAAAAGTCTAGTAGTTGAAACTATATTTTTTGCTTTAAAAGAGACCTTTATTTGTTTACCCTTTTGACATGCACCACATAATTTATCTTTTACAAAATTAAGCTTGGGTAGTCCAATTACTAGCTCTTTAGAGACCAACTTCTTTAAGTGATCCATGTGAATGTGTGCAATTCTCCTATGCCATAACCATGAATCATCATTCTTACTTAAAAGGCATTTCACATCATTTGAAGATATATCATCAAGACTAATCATATAAATGTTGTTTACTCTATGACCAATAAACTTAACATGCTTATCATTTTTATCTTCAATTATGCAACAATTTGAATAAAAAATTACTCTATTTCCTTTATCACATAATTGGCTAATACTAAGCAAGTTATGTTTCAAGCCTTCAATAAGCAATACATTTTCAATAGAGGAACTAGTATTCTTACCAACTTTGCCAATTCCAAGAATTTTTCCTTTATTGTTATCACCATATGTAACGTGTCCATGATTCTTGAGAATGAGCAAGGTGAATTTTGAGTCGTCCTCGGTCATGTGCTTGGAGCAGCCGCTATCGAGATACCAATTTGAACTCCTGGCTTTCAAGCACACTTACAACACATGTTTAGTTTTTAACTTTTGGTACCCAAACTTTCTTGGGTCCTTGTGTGTCAGTTTTGGGTATAGTACCTTGGGAACCTAAACTATTTTCGTTCCAATTTTTGTATTAATATTTTTCCTTGCATTACATGTTGATGCACTATGTCCTTTATTTTCATAGTAAAAATATTTAATAAAAGGACTACTTGAAATGCTAGAATGCACAAAGAAATTTTTATATAGTTTTTGTTAATTTTTCGGGTTATAACCTATCCCGACTTTTTGAAAGACTACTCTTTGTTTTCCTAATAAAATATTTAAATTATCCCTTCTAAATGTGAATTTTGAAAGAGTATTTTTTAAGTCTTCAATCTCTTTTTCAAGCATATGACATGAAGAACAGGATGAAGATGTAGAAGCATGTGAAGAATGATTTGTGCATGCATCAATAATTCCCAAAGTTTCATTTTTAATTTTCAATTCTTCTATTTCTTTGTTTAAAATAAGAATTTGATTTTTTAAAGAAGATATTGTTTTCTTAGAAGAAGAAATTAATTTTGTGAGTTTTAAAGACTCGTCATGTAATTCTTCAAAAGCATCTTGTAACTCATTGTAAGAAGGTAATAAAGTAGTATTAGAATTTATCTCATTTTTGCTTTCTTCTTCTTCTCCTTTGGCCATGGGACATAGTTGGGCTTCCTTGCTGTCTGAGCTATCAGTTAAATCCATGTTGTTTTCATCCCATGCTATGTAGGCTTTTCTTCCTTTTCTTTTCTTGAAGGGCTTCTTTTTAAATTTCTCATTTTTCCTTTAGTAAACTGGGCACTCCATTTTCATGTGATCCGAATTGCCATATTCATAGCAAGTCAGAGTTGATGAAGCTCTTTTGCCTTTGTAATGATTCTTCTTCGGAGGAAAGAGAGGTCTTCTTTGCGTTCCCTTCTTCTTGAGAAATTTTTTAAATTTTTTAACTAAAAGACTAAGATTTTCTTTGTTTACATCGATATTTTCTGAGCCTTCTTCATCTTCATCATCATCATTATCGATTGTTGAGGAAGTGGCTTTGAGCGCTATTATCTTTTTCTTTTTATCATTTTCTTCGCTTTGACTTAATCTGCTTAGTTTCAATTCGTGCTCATGAAGTTTTCCAAAAAGAGTAGCTAGAGTCATTGTCGACAAGTCCCTCGATTCTGATATGGCTGTTACATTGGGTTTCTAAATCCTGCTAAGACATCTTAACACTTTGTTAATTAAATTTTCATTAGAGAAACTTTTTCCTAGAGATGCAAGATGATTAACTGTGTGGGTGAACCTCTTTTGCATTTCTTGAATGTTTTCTCCTTAGTTCATTCTGAATAATTCATATTCACGAGTTAGAGAATTGATTCTCGACCTCTTTACTTCACTAGTACCCTCATGGGTAACTTGCAAAGTGTCCCACATTTCTTTAGCAGTTTTATAATTTGAAATTCTAAAAAACTCATCATAACCCAAAGCAGTGGTAATAATATTTTTTGTTTTTAAATTATGTTAAACTTTTCTTTTGTCTTCATCAGACCATTTATTTCTTGGTGTTTCAGTCTTTACGCCATCGACCTCATGCGTAGGTATAAGTGCACCATTTTCGACAGTATCCCACACATCTAGATCAATAGCTTCGATGAAGATTTTCATTATTTCCTTCCAATATGCATAACCATCCCCATTGAAAAATGGTGGTTAGTTTATGGAAGGTCCTTCTGAAAAATCATTTGAAGAAGCTATGTTCTCTTGAAGCTGCTAAGCTCTTTATACAAGAGTCTAGCTCTGATACCACTTGTTACCAAGTGGCTTCCAGTACTCAAGAGGGGGATGAATTGAGTATAAAAACTTTTTGCAAACCTCTTTTAGAGAAAACACAAATATTAAAACTATTAAATAAATGTACAAAAATAACGAGATGTAGAAGAAAAGCTTTAAAAAAAATAATAAAGGATAAATATGCAATAAAATAAAGTTGCTAAAATAAAGAGATTAAGAAGAAAGAAACAGACACAGTATTTATCCTGGTTCGACCACTAACCCACTTGTGGTCTACGTCCAGTCCTCAAAATAATATCCAAGATTTTTCACTATATATACAAGCTTCAATAGGTGCTTGCTACCATTACAAAATAGAGCACTTTTCACACACAGGGAAACTCTACCCTTGTGCTAAAGCCTCAGCCTGCAGGGATACCTCACCCTTATACAAACCTTAAGGGATACCTCACCCTCGATACAGAAGAGCTGAAATAGATGAACAGAAACTATCACTCAGAGCAAATAATACAAATTAAAGTGCTAATGGAGCTCTCATAGAATATCTCAAAGTTTTGATTGAAAATAGAGCGTAGAAAATCAATTCACGAGTTAGTGCAAGTAAAAAATAATTCAGAGTATTAGGCTATTTTAGAAATGACCCGAGACCTCTATTTATAGATAAATTCACGAAAAAAAACCATTAGGTGTAATTAAAACACATAATTTCAAAAGATATTTCCATATCAGTATATATAAAAGGGCGTGTTTATTCGAATAGATTTAGGTGTTATTCGAATAACACTATTTATAAAAGCTTCGTGAAAAACAAACTGATATGGGTTATTCGAATAACCAATGTATTATTCGAATAACTCTGTTAAGACCAAAGTTCTAAAGGAAACAGATTATTCGAATAACATCTGAGTTATTTGAATGATGTTTTTAACAAAACAGTTCTGAAACCTCTTTTATTCGAATAGCCAGACTGCTATTCGGATAGCATTTTGAAAAACCATAAACACGTAGCAAGATTTGAAAGTCTTTATTTGAATAAAATAAATACTATTCGAATAATGGTTTAAAAGAAAAAAATAGCTGGAATGGTTTATTCGAATAGACAAGATGTTATTCGAATAAAACTATTAAAAACTAGTTTTGAAAAAAATCATTTTAAAAGCACTTAAGTTTCTTTTTAAACCCAATTTTATCTGTTCTTTCAAAACAATAAGATATTAAAGTGAGCTCCGTATAAAAAGACTCTAAGTCCTAAAACTATTCTTATAAGATCTTGGACTTGGTCTTTCCATCATCTTCATTTTTGTCTTCACGTTTGTTATCATCAAAACAAGTCTTCAAAGGCATATGTCCAATCACATTTATAAGTTATTAGAAGAAAGTAGCCATTGGATAGTATTTATGGCAACATTAAAAGTCAAGAAAATAGCTGTTGACTGCTGTCAGACCACTGGTAATTGATTACACAATCTCTGTAATCGATTACACGACTGTTTAAACATGTTCTTGGCTTTCTGGGAACTTGGTAATCGATTACTAGCTTGGTGTAATCAATTACAAGACCTCTGATTTTCTTGTAATCGATTACCATTTCTCTATAATCGATTACAGGGCTTCTTGAATGTGTTCTTGCCTTTCTGGGCTCATTGTAATCGATTACTAGCTTGGTGTAATTGATTACAAGGCCTCTGTTTGCTATGTAATCGATTACAAACATCTTATAATCGATTACCTTAGCCTTTGCACACATTTTTCAAGTCCAATTGAGTATGTAAGTCATTTTTAACACTTAGATCATTGGATTAAACATAAATGCCTTCATGAATATTAAATCCAAGATTTAAATCAATATTTCTTGAAAAACATGTTTAACTTTGAATTTACAAGTTGATTTTGAAAATGATATTTGAAAAACCATTTGAGAATTATGGAGATACTTAAAGGGCATTTTGCATTGATATTCTAAGGCCTATATCTAATATACCTCTTTTGATCTTGGTCTTTATCTTTTGATCTTGGTTTTCTCTTTTGGTCTTGATCTTCATCTTTGATTTTGTTATCATCAAAAACCATTTGATATGTTTCAAGACATAAGCATTCACATTCTTCTCATTTTTTATGATGACAAACTAAACATTCAACAAAAGGAGAAATAATTGCATTTGTTTGATTATCAGAGATTTAAGCGCAACTCTCCCCGTAATGTGATTACCATGCAACATTGATGATGAGTTTTGATGATAACAAATATGGAGATGATGAGATGATGAGAAGATCAAGTCCAAGTTGTTCAAGCTTAGCTTTAGAACTTAGGATCTTTTTTTTTGTACAGAGCTCTCATAGGATATCTCAGTGTTTTAGTCAAAAGATCTAAAAAACATATTTTCTCACAAACCAAATTAAGGTTCTTAAATTAATCAAAGAGTTTGTGAAAATTAGAAATCACCTAATCTATTTTCTAAAGGTGTTTATCATGTTTTCAAATAAAAGCATTGAATAACCTAAGAATCATTGAATACAATCTTGAAAAAGCCTCCCAAACGTGATTTTTAATAAGGTATTCGAATACTCATTTGAGGCATTCGAATACAACGTGATTTTTATAGAGGTATTCGAATACCATATGAGGCATTCAAATACACCCTTTTAAAAGGCTTTTACAAACGTGTTTTCAGCTAAAGGCATTCGAATACTTTGGTTTGGTATTCGAATAACGTGGGTTTCTTTCGCTTTTTATATCTTCGATATATAGAAGTATTCGAATACCTTATAACGGCATTCGAATACTCCAAGCTTAAACCGTTTTTATATATATATATATATATATATATATATATATATATATATATATATATATATCAGTGGTATTCGAATACCACAGTAATGTATTCGAATATCCCACGTTTTTCAGCTTCTATTTGAAATTGATACGCAACGGATTTTTGCATTAATTATGTAATCAATTTCCTCAACAAAAATTTCTGATCAGAGGCTCTATAAATAGAGACCTCCCTCACTGCAAACACACCAATCCTTGAATTTATTTTTCGACCGTGCTAAAATACTTGTTTGCATATTTTCTCTTTTTCTCAGTGCTCTTTTGGTAAAATTCGAGATATTGTTAGAGAGCTCTATAGTGCTTCAATTTGTATTACTTACTCGAGTGAGAGTTTCTCTTCATCTATTTTTTGATATTTTGTATCGAGGTGAGGTATCCTCAAGATTTGTATAAGGGTGAGGTATCCTATGGTAATTTGAGACTTTAGCACAAGGGTATAGTGTCCATGTGTATGTGAAAAGTGCTCTTTTTGTAACGGTAGTAAGCACCTATTGAAGCTTGTATACTTAGTGAAAAATCTCGGCTTTCGAGGATTCATGGACGTAGACCACATAAAGTGGGTTAGTGGTCGAACCGGGATAAATCTTTGTGCACTGCTTCTCTTTTCCCTAATCTCTTTATTTTATGCAATTTATTTTATTGCACATTTATTTTTTACTGTTGTTCTTTATTGTTTCTTTTCTTCTTCTCATTCCTTCTGTGCATTTATTTATTAAGCTTTTGATATTCGTTTTAATTAAAAGAGGTTTTGCGAAAAAGTTTTTATACTCAATTCACCCCCCCTCTTGAGTACTGGAAGCCACTTGGTAACAAGTGGTATCAGAGTTAGACTCTTGTATAAAGAGCTTAGCAGCTTCAAGAGAACATGGCTTCTTCAAATGGTTTTTTAGAAGGATCTTCCATAAACCGACCACCCTTTTTCAATGGAGATGGTTATGCATATTGGAAGGAAAGAATGAAAATCTTCATCGAAGCTATTGATCTACATTTATGGGATGCTGTCGAAAACGGCGCTTTTATACCCACACATGAGATCGATGGTGTAAGGACCGAAACACCATGAAATAAATGGTCTGATGAAGACAAAAGAAAAGTTCAATTTAATTTAAAAGCCAAAAATATTATTACTACTGCTTTGGGATATGATGAGTTTTTAGAATTTCAAATTGTAAAGCGCTAAAGAAATGTGGGATACTTTGCAAGTTACCCATGAGGGTACTAGTGAAGTTAAGAGGTCGAGAATAAATTCTCTAACTCGTGAATATGAATTATTGAGAATGAACCAAGGAGAAAGCATTCAGGAAATGCAAAAGAGGTTCACCCACATAGTTAATCATCTTGCATCTTTAGAAGCAAAAGTTTTTCTAATGAAGATTTGATTAACAAAGTTTTGAGGTGTCTTAGCAGGATTTGGCAACCCAAAGTGACAGCAATATCCGAATCAAGGGATTTGTCCACAATGACCTTAGCTACCCTTTTTGGAAAACTTCATGAGCACGAATTGGAACTAAGCAGACTAAGCCAAAGCGAAGAGAACGATAAAAAGAAAAAGGGAATAGCGCTCAAAGCCACTTCATCAACATTCAACAATGATGATGAAGAAAATGAAGAAAGTTCAGAGAATATCGAGGTAAGTGAAGAAAATTTAAGTTTACTAGTTAAAAAGTTTGGTAAATTTCTCAGGAAAAAGGAAATGCAAAGAAGACCTCCCTTCCCTCCTAAAAAGACACACTTCAAAGGCGAAGGAGCCTCATCAATTCCAACTTGCTATGAATGTGGCAAACCTGGTCACATGAAAATGGAGTGCCCCATTTATCAAAAGAAGAAGGAGAAATTTGAAAAGAAGCCCTTCAAGGAAAGAAAAGGAAGAAAAGCCTACATAGCGTGGGATGAAAACGACATGGACTCAACTGATAGCTCAGTTAGCGAAGAAGCTCAACTATGTTTCATGGCAAAAGGAGATGAAGAAGAAAGCGAAAATGAGGTAAGTTCTAATACTACTCTATTGCCCTCTTACGATGAGTTACAAGATGCTTTTGAGGAACTACATGAGGAATCTTTAAAACTCACAAAAATTATTTCTTCATCTAAGAAAACAATTTCCTCTTTAGAAAATCAAATTCTTGTTTTAAACAAAGAAATAGAGGAATTAAAAATTGAAAACGAGACTTTAGGAATCATTGATGCATGCACAAATCATTTTTCACATGCTTCTACTTCCTCATCTTGTTCTTCATGTCATATACTTGAAAAAGAAAACGAAGACCTAAAGAACACTCTTTCTAAATTTACCTTTGGAAGAGATAATTTAAATATTTTATTAGGAAGACAAAGAGTAGTTTTTCAAAAAGCCGGGATAGGTTATAACCCGAAAAATCAACAAAAACTCTATAAAAATTTCTTTGTGCATTCTAGTATTTCAAGTAGTCCTTTTATAAAATGTTTTTATTGTGGAAGAAAAGGACATAGTGCTTCAACATGTAATGCAAGGAAAAATATAAGTACAAAAGTTGGAACAAAAATGGTTTAGGTTCCCAAGGATACCTTACCCAAAACTGACACACAAGGACCCAAGAAAGTTTTGGTACCAAAAGTTAAAAACTAAACTTGTGTTGTAGGTGTGCTTGAAAGCCAGGAGTTCAAATTGGTATCTTGATAGCGGCTGCTCCAAGCACATGACCGGGGACGACTCAAAATTCACCATGCTTATTCCCAAGAATCATGGACACGTCACTTATGGCGATAACAACAAGGGTAAAATTCTTGGAATCGGCAAAGTCGGTAAGAACCCAAACTCCTCTATTGAAAATGTGCTGCTTGTTGAGGGTTTGAAACACAATTTACTTAGTATTAGCCAATTATGTGATAAAGGAAATAAAGTTATATTTGATTCAAACTGTTGCATAATTGAAGATAAAAATGACAAACATGTTAAATTCATTGGTCATAGAGTAAACAACATCTATATGATTAGTCTTGATGATATATCTTCAAATGATGCAAAATGCCTTTTAAGTAAGAATGATGATTCATGGCTATGGCATAGGAGAATCGCACACATTCACATGGATCACTTAAAGAAGTTGGTCTCTAAAGAGCTAGTAATTGGACTACTCAAGCTTAATTTTATAAAAGATAAGTTGTGTGATGCATGTTAAAAGGGTAAACAAATAAAGGTCTCCTTTAAAGCAAAAAATATAGTTTCAACTTCTAGACCTTTACAACTTTTGCACATGGATCTTTTTGGACCTTCTAGAACTATGAGCTTTGGTGGGAATTACTATGCTTTAGTGATTGTGGATGATTTTTCTAAGTTTACATGGACTTTATTTCTTGCAAATAAAAATGATGCATTTCTAGCTTTTAAAAGACTTGCCAAAGTTATTCAAAATGAAAAAGGTTTTCAAATCTCTTCTATAAGAAGTGACCACGGTGACTTAATTTGAAAACAATGTTTTTGAAAATTACTTGTGATGAACATGGCATTAATCATAATTTTCTGCCCCTAGAACTCCGCAACAAAACGAGTTGTAGAAAGGAAAAACCGTTCTTTAGAAGAAATGGCGAGAACTATGCTTAATGAGGCTGCTCTTCCTAAATACTTTTGGGCGGACACTGTAAGTACAACTTATTATGTAATGAACCGGGCTCTTATAAGGCCTATTTTAAAGAAAACCCCATATGAGTTGTATAAAGGAAGAAAGCCAAATGTCTCACACCTTCATGTTTTTGGTTGCAAATGTTTTGTTTTAAACAATGGAAAAGATAATTTAGGCAAGTTTGATGCTAAGTCTGATGAAGGTATATTTCTTGGCTATTCAAATCATAGTAAAACTTTTAGCATTTACAATAAAAGAACTATGACTATTGAAGAATCTATACATGTTGCATTTGATGAAATTGACCCAAGTGGATCGAGAAAGGATCTTGTTGTTGATGATGTTGCAGAAATCTTGGCGGAAACACATTTGGACAGTAAAGAAAAGGAAATCAAGGAAAAAGAGGATGAACTAAGACAAGAGGATTCGCAAGCTTTGGAACTTCCCAAAGAATGGCGAACTTCAAAATATCACTCCCTTGATCAAATTATCGGTGATGTTTCTAAAGGTGTAAGTACTCGTAACTCCCTTAGAAATACTTGTAATCACTTAGCTTTTGTTTCTCAAATTGAACCTAAGGATTTAATTGAAGCTTTTGATGATGAACATTGGATCCTAACTATGCATGAGGAATTAAATCAGTTTGAAAGAAATCAAGTTTGGGAATTAGTTGTTAGACCTAATAATCACCCTATAATTGGAACTAAATGGGTTTTTAGAAACAAACTTGATGAAAATGGGTTAATAACTAGAAACAAAGCTAGATTGGTTGCTAATGGGTATAATCAAGAAGAAGGAATAGATTATGAAGAAACCTATGCACCTGTAGCTAGATTAGAAGCTATTAGAATGTTACTTGCTTATGCTTGCATCATGGATTTCAAATTATATCAAATGGATGTCAAGAGTGCTTTTCTGAATGGTTTTATTCAAGAGGAGGTATACGTTGAACAACCTCCAGGTTTTGAAAATCATGAAGTGCCCAACCATGTTTTTAAACTTAAAAGGCTTTATATGGTTTAAAATAAGCTCATAAGAGCTTGGTATGAAAGGTTGAGTAAGTTTCTTTTGGAAAATGATTTTTCAAGAGGAAAAGTTGATACTACTCTTTTTATTAAAAATAAAAAGCATGACATTCTTCTTGTGCAAGTATATGTGGATGATATTATCTTCGGTGCTACTAATGAATCCCTTTGCAAAGAATTTGCTAAGTCAATGCAGAATGAATTTGAAATGTCAATGATGGGAGAATTAAATTTCTTCCTTGGCTTCAAATCAAACAAACAATCGAAGGGACTTTCATAAGTCAAACAAAATACGCAAAAGGAATTCTTTGAAAAGATTTGAAATGGAAAACGCTAAACACATGGCTACTCCGATGAGCACGTCTTGCTACTTGGACAAAGATGAAGGAGGTAAATCAGTAGAAATAATGAAATATAGAGGTATGATTGGTTCTCTCCTTTATTTTACTGCTAGTAGGCCAGATATAATGTTTAGTGTATGCATGTGTGCTAGATATCAAGCAAACCCTAAGGAATCTCACTTAAGTGCTGTCAAACGTATAATGAAATACCTAGTAGGCACTTCACAAATGGGCTTATGGTATCCTAAGGGTGCCTCTTGTAGCCTGATAGGATATTCTGACTCTGACTTTGCTGGGTGCAAATTGGACAGGAAAAGTATTAGTGGGACATGCCACTTGCTTAGTAGTTCTTTAGTTTCTTGGCATAGTAAGAAACAAAATAGTGTGGCTTTGTCTACCACTGAGGCTGAATATGTTGCAGCCGGGAGTTGCTGCGCTCAAATCCTTTGGATGAAGCAACAACTCTTAGACTACGGTCTTCAGCTTGATCACATCTCAATAAGATGTGATAACACTAGTGTAATAAATATCTCTAAGAATCCTATACTGCATTCTAGAACAAAGCATATAGAGATAAGACACCACTTTATCAGAGATCACGTACAAAAAGGGGATTGCATTCTTGAATTTGTTGAAACATCTAAGCAACTTGCAGATATCTTCACTAAACCCCTAGCAAAAGAAGCATTTTATTATATAAGAGGAGAATTGGGCATAATTGATCAATCTAACATTTAAATGCTTGTTATTTTCTTAAATTTATGTTTAAATCCTTCTTAAATAATTACTGACTTGAGCGTTGGAGTTTTCCCAAAACCTTTTTTTGCAGGTACTTCATCAACAGGTATGTGTCTATCTGTCAAAATTGCATTTTCTGGACTTTTATAAGTGTTTTTCTTGCTTAGTTATTCGAATACCATATAGAAGTATTCGAATACCCTTCTGTTATTTGAGAACACCAACGCTTTTCTGTTTAAGGCATTCGAATACCTTAAAGGGTTATTCGAATACCCAGAGACTTTTATGTCTCGATCCACGAAAAATGACTCTCTGGAGCATTCGAATACCATAGGGTTATTCGAATACCCGGACGTCTCATGTCTCTGTTTCTCTCGGAAGTATTTGAATACCATTATGAGCATTCGAATATACTGCTCCTTTAGCTTTGCTTCTCTGATTCTCTAGAATATTCGAATACCTTCGTTAGTCTCCGGAGTATTCGAATACTTCATGAGCATTCGAATACCTTTAAAAGTATTCGAATACCTTAAAATGTGACCAAGCTTTTTTCGGTGTTTTATTCGAATACCTGGTGTGGTATTCGAATACCCCCTGTCTGGAGGCTGCGCCTGTTGAGCTCTCCTATTCGAATACCCTCTCCTCTTCTTTTTCCCATGTATCCGAATACTCTTCTCCCTTCTATCCCCACTTTCAAAACTTTTGGTTTTCCCTCCTCCAATAACCTCCCTCTCTCACGGTCTCTACCCTTCCTCCTCTCCTCTCCTCCATGGCCTCATCCTCCTCTCGCTCTAAGCGTCCTCATACGAAGACGGCTCCGTGCAACAACCCATTGGACCTTCGCAGGCTCTCCTCTAATGAGCAACAGCTCGGGCGCTTCGTTACACACTTTCGAGAGCGCAACTTGGTGCATCCTAAGTATCTCGACTTGGGGTTCTTCGAACGAGAAGGTGGTTTTGACTTTCTCAACCGGCTACGCCACCAAGGCGTACTTCGCTTCTGCTCCTTCTCTGCTCCGTTGTATCCCGACCTCGTCAAAATGTTCTACTGCAATCTGAAGATCGAAGGTCAGGAACTGCACTCCAGTATCTGCGATCAAAACATCGTAGTCACACCCGGCGATTGGGTTCAGATGTTTGGCTTCGTCCCGGCAACTTTGCCGACGAAGATTCTCTCCTCCAACTCTTCGACAAGAACCAAGCTATTGAGGATGTTCTTCACCCCACAGGTTGGTTTTTACCTTCGACTCAAAAAGGAGTCAAAGGGGCATGATGAAGAGCCGGGACATGTGCTCCTCCACTATGCCTATGCCCACATCCTCGCTCCTAGAGGTGGGAACTACGTCTACATGAGTGAAGACGACGTGTTCATGCTATGGGTTCTAAAGCAAGGCCATCGATCAACTGGCCCGTCTTCATATGAGGCACATGATGAGGGCAAGAAGTAAAGAGCGATGTGAACTTCCCTACGGCGTTATCATCACTGCCTTCTTAGGCAAGTATCCACACGTTCTGGAAACTGAACGTGCAACCCCGCTAACCCATCATCACGTCTTTGGTTCCTTTACTCTTAACAAAATGAAGATGATCAGGGCTGATGAAGGATGGATATTCCCAGTGGAAGTTGATGATGAAGATAACGACCCTGCTGCCCCTGCTGGTGCTGCTGATGCTCCCGCTCCTGTCACGAATGAGCAACTTCTGGCTACCCTGTTGGATAACAGAAACTACATGGAGAATACCTTCACTATTCTGTTTGACAGAATCGCTGGTGTTGAGCGTGAACAGGCTACCCTTCGAGCCCTGCTGTCTGGCAATGACCCTGCCTCTCCTCCTCCACCACCTGATGCCTACTTCTAGGGCTTGCTTAGTCTTAGGACCAGTCGCTTATGTTCTATTTTTAGCTGTTTATTGTATTGTTGCCCTTTAATCACTTTTGTATATGTGCTTGCCACTTTCATTTAATGCAATGAGTATTTTTTCCTTGTCAATTATAATTACTTTTTGATTATCTCATATATATCACTATGCTTTATTAGTTGAATATATCCTTTTTTATCATGTCAAAAGGGGGAGAAAAATAATAATCAATTCCATTTGAGAAAAGACAGGATTAACACTGGCTCTTGGATTCCAAAAGCAAGGGGGAGATGATTATGCTTGTTTTGTTAAACTAATACTTTTCTCACTGATAGTTTGTCATCATCAAAAAGGGGGAGAATGTGATTACCATGCAACATTGATGATGAGTTTTGATGATAACAAATATGGAGATGATGAGACGATGAGAAGATCAAGTCCAAGTTGTTCAAGCTTAGCTTTAAAACTTAGGATCTTTTTTTTTTGTACAGAGCTCTCATAGGATATCTCAGTGTTTTAGTCAAAAGATCTAAAAAACATGTTTTCTCACAAACCAAATTAAGGTTCTTAAATTAATCAAAGAGTTTGTGAAAATTAGAAATCACCTAATCTGTTTTCTAAAGGTGTTTATCATGTTTTCAAATAAAAGCATTCGAATAACCTAAGAATCATTCGAATACAATCTTCTGAAAAAGCCTCCCCAAACGTGTTTTTAATGAGGTATTCGAATACTCATTTGAGGTATTCGAATACTCATTTGAGGCATTCGAATACAACGTGATTTTTATAGAGGTATTCGAATACCATATGAGGCATTCGAATACACCCTTTTAAAAGGCTTTTACAAACGTGTTTTCAGCTAAAGGCATTCGAATACCTTGGTTTGGTATTCGAATAACGTGGGTTTCTTCTGCTTTTTATATACTGATATAAGAGGTATTCGAATACCTCATAACGGCATTCGAATACTCCAAGCTTAAACCATTTATATATATATATATCAGTGGTATTCGAATACCACAAGAATGTATTCGAATATCCCACGTTTTTCATAGCATTTGAAATTGATACGCAACGGATTTTTGCATTAATTATGTAATCAATTTCCTCGGCGAAAATTTCGATCGAGGCTCTATAAATAGAGACCTCCCTCACATTGTTGCAAACACACCAATCCTTGAATTTATTTTTGATTTGTGCTAAAATCATGTTTACATATTTTCTCTCTTTTTCTTTGTGCTCTTTTGGTAAAATTGAGATATTGTTAGAGAGCTCTATAGTGCTTCAATTTGTATTACTTACTCGAGTGAGAGTTTCTCTTCATCTATTTTTGATATTTTGTATCGAGGTGAGGTATCCTCAAGATTTGTATAAGAGTGAGGTATCCTCAGCAGCTAAGACTTTAGCACAAGGGTATAGTGTCCTGTGTGTGAAAAGTTTCTTTTTTGTAACGGTAGCAAGCACCTATTGAAGCTTGTATACTTAGTGAAAAATCTCGGCTTTCGAGGATCTGGATGTAGACCACAAGTGGGTTAGTGGTCGAACCGGGATAAAATCGTGATCTTCTCTTTTCCTAATCTCTTTATTTTATGTAATTTATTTTATTACACATTTATTTTACTGTTGTTCTTTATTATTTCTTTTCTTCTTCTCATTCCTTCTCGTGCATTTATTTATTAAGCTTTTGATATTCATTTTAATTAAAAGAGGTTTTGCGAAAAAGTTTTTATACTCAATTCCCCCCCCTCTTGAAAGTCTTGGAAGCCACTTAGTAACACGTAATATATACATAAGATAGAATATGTGAAAGCGCAAAATTCCCCTGTACACATGCAATATATTTTACTAATCTCTCCCCTGTTGGCATTATCAAAAAGAAGACATAAGCATTCAGATTGGATATAGTCATTTCAGCTTAACAGGATCAATATTAGAGTATAAACCGTTTAGCACATCAATATGTAATACTAATAGCAAATGCATATGAAGAAAGTCTTGGATAGTATTTATCATTTATGCCAATATAATTCAGAGTCATATACAAGAGTAATATGGGGTTAGATAAAGATTAAGCATAAGGAAAGCATTATGAAAAATAAGGTTTTGTAATCGATTTCAAAGTTTGTGTAATCGATTACATACTTTTTGACTTAGCTTGGAACGCTTGACAGAGCCTTTGTAATCAATTACAAGGATCCTGTAATCGATTACAAGTTTATTAAAATCATTTTTTGCATTTCAAACAGTAATTGATCAATCTCAAAGCCTTCAAATTAGTTCCAAAACATCCCAAGTCAAATCCAAACAACATGTAAACATAAAAACTAACTAATCTTTTATCCAAAACACATGATTGTGCAGCAAAATGACATATTATCCATCAAGATATCACATTATGCATCAAAATAGCATATTATGCAGCAAGTTAATGTATTGTACGACAAAATTAGATGCATGATTGATCTATTATGATGAGTTCAAAGATATTGATATTATACATGCCATTTCACATAAAAAAACATATTCATTTAGCATATTCAAGATATGTAGAGATATTTTTCAAGATGTTAAACTAGTAAAGCATAGAGCAAGTCTCTACTTAACCAAAGGATGCAAGTTCAAGCTTCAAGGAGACAAGGAGAACATCTTGAAGTTTTTTCTGGTCTTGTACTTGGAGCAGCCACTTTTAAGATTCCAAAGACAGCTCTTGGCCTTGAAGCACACCTACAACACACTTCAATTTTTATCTTTTGGTACCCAAATTTTCTTGGGTTCTTGTATGTTAATTTTTGACAAAGTGCCTTTGGGAACCCAAACCATTTTAGTTCCTAACTTGTTATTGATATTCTTCCTTACATTGCAAGTTGATGCACTATGCCCTTTCCTACTACAATGAAAGCATTTAATAAAGGGACTACTTGATGTACTTAATGAAACAAAGAAATTCTTGAGAAACTTTTGTTGGTTATTGGGATTATACCCCAAACCAGCCTTTTGAAAAACACATCTTTGGTTCCCAAGCAATTTGTTCAAATTATCTCTTCCAAAGGTAAATTTTGAAAAAGTATTTTTCAAATCCTCAATCTCAATTTCAAATGCTTTACATGATGAGCAAGATGAGGGTGTAGATACATTATCAAGTGATAAACATGTCATGCATGAAGAATTTGCATCAATCAACCCAAGAGTTTCATTTTCTAATTTCAATTCCTCAATTTCTTTATTTAAAATAAAAATTTGATTTTCAAACGAGGAAATTATTTTCTTAGATGATGAAGCAAGTTTTGCAAGCCTCATAGATTCATTATGTAATTCTTCAAATGCATCTTGCAATTCATCATAAAAAGGTGAAGAGTTTGATTCAGAATTTGAGGATGTTACCTCCATGTCATCTTCATCTTCCTTTTTTCCTTTAGCCATGAAACATAGATTGGCTTTTTCATTGTCTGAGCTATCGGTTAAGTCCATGTCATTGTCATCTCCAGCTATGTAGGCTCTTCTTTCTTTCTTTTCTCTTGAGGATCTTTTATGATATTTTTTAACTTTACTTTGATAGATTGAGCACTCCATCTTCACGTGACCCAATTCTCCATATTCATAGAATTTAGGAGTGGATGAGGTTCCTTCTCCTTTATGATAGACATTCTTTTGAGAAAAGAGAGGTCTTCTATGACCTTCATTCTTGTTGAAGTATCTTCCAAATTTCCTTATAGTAGGGTAAGATTTTCCTCATTTATTTCCAAGTCATCTTCATCATCGTCATCATTGATTATGGAGGAGGTGGCTTTGAGAGCAATACCCTTCTTTTTGTTGTCAAGCTCTTCATTTTGTTTGAGTCTATTCAACTCCAATTCGTGTTCTTGGAGCTTGCCAAAAAGAGTGGCTAAGGTCATTGTTGCAAGATTTCTTGATTCCGAGATAGTCATCACCTTAGGTTGCCAATCCATACTCAAACATCTTAAAACCTTATTAATAAGATCTTTATTACAAAATGTCTTTCCTAATGAAGCTAAATGATTAACAATATGTGTAAAACATTTTTACATTTCTTGAATGCTTTCAACATGGTTCATCCTAAAGAGCTCATACTCACGAGTGAGAGTATTTATCCTTGATCTTTTCACTTCACTGGTACCCTCATGGGTTACTTGTAAATTGTCCCACATTTCTTGGGCAGATTTATAATTTGAGACTCTAAAGAACTCATCATGCCCCAAAGCTGTGGTAATGATGTTTTTGGCTCTCAAATTATATTGGACCTTTTTCTTATCATCATTAGTTTATTCACTTCTTGGTGTGTTAACTCTTACACCATTTACAACTTGTGTGGGGACAAAAAGACCATTTTTAATAGCATCCTACAGATCTAAGTCAATAGCTTCAATAAAAATTTTCATTCTTTTTTTCAATAAGTATACCTATCCCCATTGAAAAAGGGAGGTCTATAGAGAGAAGAACTTTCTGAAAAATCATTTGAGGAGGTCATTACTTTCTCTTGAAGTTTCTAAGCCCTTTACACAAAAGCAGAACTCTGATACCACTTATTACCAAGTGGCCTCAAACTCAAGAGGGAGGTGAATTGAGTTTATGAAATATTTTCGCAAATCTTTCGTAAAACGTTTGTTTATCAATTTTTGTTGAAGCTATTAGATAATTAAAGTGAATACATAAATGAAATTGAATACTTCATTTACAAATTAAACAAGCCACGATGAATAACATTCAAGCAAGCATATAAAATAAATGCACAAATATAAAGAGATAGGGTTGAGAGAATCAAACACAGGGATTTATCCTGATTCAGCCACCCCTTGTGACCTACGTCCAGTCCTCAAGCAAACCACTCAAGATTTTTTACTAAACTTCAAGCTTGAAAGGGTGCTTGAAAACCTTTACAGATTAGAGCACTCAACAACACCTTGGGATACCTCACCCTCTTTATAGAATAAACAAAGTGTTGAATGATAGAAGCTCTCTCAAAGGGTAGATTGATACAAATTGAAGCTCTAGAATGCTCCTTTTGAATATCTCAAGTTTTCTCACAAAAACAGGGTAAAAATGTTTTCAGGATTTGATTCTCGTATATAAGTATTAGATTGATATTCTGAAATGAAGGTTAGCCATTAATGAAGCCCCAAGGCAAATATTTATAAGTTATTGGAAGAAATGAGCCGTTGAGTAGCATTTATGGCAACATTAAAAGCCAAAAAAATAGTCATTGGCTGCTGTCAAACCACTGGTAATCTATTACACAATCTCTGTAATCGATTACATGGCTGTTTGAACGTGTTCTTGGCTTTCTGGGAACTTGGTAATCGATTACCAGCTTGGTGTAATCGATTACAAAACCTCTGACTTTCTTGTAATCGATTACCATTTCTCTGTAATCAATTACAGGGCTTCTTGAACGTGTTCTTGCCTTTCTGGGCTCATTGTAATCGATTACTAGCTTAGTGTATTTGATTACAAGGCCTCTATTTGCTACTTAATCAATTACAAACATCTTGTAATCGATTACCTTAGCCTTTGAACACATTTTTCAAGTCTAATTGAGTATGTAAGCTATTTCTAACACTTAGATCATTGGATTAAACATAAATGCCTTCATGAATATTGAATCCAAGATTAAAATCAACATTTCTTGAAAAACATGTTTAACTTTGAATTTACAAGTTGATTTTGAAAATGATATTTGAAAAACCATTTGAGAATCATTGAGATACTTAAAGGACATTTTACATTAATATTCTAAGACCTATATCTAATATATCTCTTTTGATCTTGGTCTTCTCTTTTGGTCTTGATCTTCATCTTTGGCTTTGTTATCATCAAAAACCATTTGATATGCTTCAAGACATAAGCATTCACAGTTTTAGTATCTTATGACCTTCCGATAGTTTAATCTATTTATCCTTTAGTAATAAATCAAAGATTTTATCAATTTTTGTTACATCGAATAAATATGTTTTCCTATTAACATAATTCATTTTCTCCTTATTTCTTGTAAGTTGTAGAGCCTGACACACATAAGGAGGACCATTCTGAAGTTCAGCAATGTTAACCTCAAATTCATCATTGCTATCTTCAGTTTCATTGTCAGATTCACCTAATCTGACAAGTGCTACTTTTTTTCTTTTAAGGAATCTCTTTTGTTTTTGAACCTTCTCAGCTTTTAGTTGTTCTATTTGCCTAACTTTTTCACTTAATTGGGTAAGATCAACAAAATGTTAGTTCACTAACTTTTTCCTTATGTAATAGTCTAAACCTCCTGCAGTAATCTTCATTATTTCTACCTCAGGTATGGGAGTAAAACATCTATTTCTCATTTGTTGAAACCTAGCAAGATAATCATCCATAGTTTCATTATGTATTCTCTTGATATTGAAGAGATCTGTAAGTCCTATTTTCAAATCTCCCCTGAAGAACTGGTCATAAAAACTTCTTTCTAATTGAGCCTAAAAATGTATTGAATTTGGTCTCAATGTCAAAAACTAAGAGAATGCATTTTTAGTAAGGAAACTTAGGAAGAATCTCATTTTAAGGCCTTTAATAGTGGCCAACTCTCCCATTTCTATAGTATACCGTGCAATATGGTCACCGGTCGATTCCCCACTTTCACCAGTAAACTTAGAAAGTTTAGGAATTTTAATTCCTCTGGACAATTCTGCTTGTTGTACCCACTTGGGAAATGTTGAAACAAAGTAGGGTTGGTTGGCATATCCAACATTGAATCCAAACCTATTCAACACTTGTTCCAGCACTTGATTTACATTTTGCTCAACCACTTGATGCCCCCTAAGATTTCATTGAAGCAATCTCGTGTCTGCATCATTCCTAGCCATTTGATCTTCATTACCTCGACGAAGTACAAGGACATTACCATACTTTAGGTGCGGTTGATCATTTTGCCCAAGTTGGTCAAGATTTTGTTGGTTTTGCCCCATGTTTACTTGGGGTGCAGTTACCCTTGCATTTGTCCCAGGCTGGGCTCTTTGAGTGTTATCATTGGCCAATTATCCTACTCCCAAGGCTTGATTTAGTCTTGCCATTTGTTGCGCCAATGTACTACAAACATTATTTGTATTTTCAATGATTGGCGTAATCACAACACCCATTTACTGAGTAAACATATGCACCATTTCATGGTTACTTTCATCCATTTGTTATCGAAAGTTGGCCAAAGAATTCATGGTTGGCCTTGTTATATTTTGAGGAGTGTCCCTCGACATATTTAGGAATACTGGTCCTATATTCTATCTCTCTTGTTGAAAAAGAGTTGGATTACTTGTACTTACAACCCCTGCTCCTTGGCCATTGAAACTCACTAAGGCTGAACTTATTTGTGGTTGGCCTTGTGAAGCTGTTGTTTGGCCTACAGTATTGGACAAAGTGCAGCCAAGTCTCATTTGTGCCAACACAGGAGGAACATAGTTAGGTGGCAAACTATATTGTGGTATAAACCTTGAATTTGAATTCATTATACTTTGGTTACTTGGTTGACTCGGTGATGGCTGAGTTATTCCAGGCACCACTTGTTCTAACACTAGATTACCCTAGAGAGTACCAGTTACTATTGCATCATCCATAGGAGCCGTACTAACAACGGTCGAGGGTGGTGCAGTAACGGCTGTCGAAGGTGCATCCGACGCCTGGTTACTTGCATTACTCATGATTTGCGTATTTTGAGAAAGGAAAGAATAGACAAACTTTTCACTTCTTAAACGCATAAAATCATTTCTTACAAAATGAGATTCGTGACACTACGAGTTACTCTGAACTCGTCCCACCGGGTGTGCCAATTTGTTTATAGTGAAATTTAGTCAAGATAAATTCCAACAAATAAATATTTATTTATCAGTCGAATGTGGGTTCAAAGTTATGTAGTAATCTCGTTTAATAAAAGGGTTTGAAAACAAACTTAAGATAAATAACAAGAACTTGTAAAACTTAATGCAAGAAGTAAGAAATAAACAAAAGTTCAGTAAAAAGCTTTGAAAAGTTTAAAGCAAATAAAGAAACTGATGCAGAAAATTAAAGTGCAGAAGTTTAAAATAAAGCATTAAAATAAAGCATGTAAAGAATGCAACGAAATGTAAAGAAATTTAAAGAACAATACTTAAAAATAAAGGAATTAAAAGAACATTGTATTAAAGTAAATGACTTCAAATGAAAATGGAAGACATACTTGGATCAAATCCGTTAATCTGCTTAAGTGAGATATTAAGATTATATATTAGTAAATAACCTCCCTTTGTACATTGTGAACACTAGTATTTATAGGCAAACTGTGAAAATAACTAACTCCTAAAAATTAGACATATATATGGCAGTTAATTATGCCACATATTGGACACTAATATTTTGCCCCACTTTTGACAAAACCAACTTCTGACCATTTAACACTTTTCATCGGTTCAACACTTGAAATTTTTTTTCAATATCAACATCCAACTGTCGAATTAGAACTTGAATATTTTACCCCCAACACCTTGATACAGTCGTCAATGTAAGTTAGGTTCATTACTTTAACACTCATTTGCAGAAAAACATGCTTTACTTTTGAAAAGGAGAGGCAGTGTAAGTCACTAGGTCATGTTCAAAGTTGAAAAGGCTCACAATTGCATCTGTAATTTGTTATCTCTGTAACTACCATTTCCTTTGGTGTTGTGTTTGCAATCACCTACTACTCGCACGATGAAGCATGCCATTATCGGCCACTTATCTTTTGACACTTGTTTTATGTCATTTATAATGACAAAGACAGACACACTTACTTACCACAAGTCACAACTGAGGATTTAAATCTTATGCCATGTTTCATGTCTTATTTCTCTAATTAAATATTAGCAACTTAACAAAAAATATCAATAATTACAAAAAAGTTATTATTAATTAAAAACAGAGAGTAGTTAAGAGAATACTCAAGAATTTTAAAGAATCAGTGAGTAATTCAAGCTATTAACTAGAGAGCGGAGAGTTAATCTAAGAAATAATCTCCGGTGATTAAAAGCTATGGAAGAAGGGAAATGGACTGAGAAAATGGTGAAGGGGAAATGTGATAATAATTCATGATTGTAAATGGGATACATTCTCCCTTTTACATAAGATTCTCCATGCTGAGAATTACCAAAGCAAGCATAACAGATTTGCCAATTCTGAAAAGTTGTCATGCTAACGTGTACTAAACTACAAAAAAGGAAATAACTTTTTTTGTCTGAAAAGAAAAAAGAAATAACCAAAACAAGTGAAAATAACAATAATGTTAAGACCATCGTCGACCCATGTGATTTTGTTGGCATTAAGGACTCTTACATGATCCAAAAGTTAGCTTATAAATCTTGGCCCATCTAAACCTTATAAACCACTCTTCTTTCTTTAAACTCTTACTTGTGCTTATCAAGTCTAATCAAGGGGTGGGGGAGGATAGAGTAATCAGGTTAAAGTAGTATAAAAATATTGGACCTGATTTTATTATACTATCATGTTAAATTACTAAACACCTGATAAGACCTGATAATATTAGCTAATACTATTAGGTCTTCCTTATCCTGTCCACCAAATGCAGCCTTAACAGTTAAGACCATCGTCTACCTTTGTGATTTTGTTAGCATTTGGGACTCTTACATGATCCAAAAGTTAGCTTATAAATCTTGGCCTATATAAACCTTATAAACCACTCTTCAGAGAGTTAATCTAAGAAATAATCTCTGGTGATTAAAAGCTATGGAAAAAGGGAAATGAATTGAGAAAGTGGTGAAGGGGAAATGTGATAATAATTCATGATTGTAAATATGATACATTCTCCCTTTTAGATAAGATTCTCCATGCTGAGAAGTACCAAAGCAAGCATAACAGATTTACTAATTCTGAAAAGTTGTCATGCTAACGTATACTAAACTACAAAAAAGGAAATAACCTTTTTTTTGTTTGAAAAGAAAAAAGAAATAACCAAAACAAGTGAAAATAACAACAATGCTAAGACCATCGTCGACCCTTATGATTTTGTTGGCATTAAGGACTCTTACATGATCCAAAAGTTAGTTTATAAATCTTAGCCCATCTAAACCTTATAAACCACTCTTCTTTCTTTAAACTCTTACTTGTGCTTATCAAGTCTAATTAAGGGATGGGAGGAGGATAGAGTAATCAGATTAAAGTAGTATGAAAATATTGGACTTGATTTTATTATACTATCATATTAAATTACTAAACACCTGATAAGACCTAATAGTATTAACTAATACTAGCAGGTCTTCCTTATCCTGCCCACCAAACGTGGCCTTAACAATTAAGACCATCGTCTACCTTTGTGATTTTGTTGGCATTTAGGACTCTTACATGATCCAAAAGTTAGCTTATAAATCTTGACCCATCTAAACCTTATAAACCACTTTTCTTTCTTTAAACTCTTACTTGTGCTTACTTTTAAACTCTTCAATGTTTTCATTGTTTTGTGTGTCATCTATTTTGTGTTGGCTTTGCGGTTTTGTTCATCATTTCAGCTCTAATACCAGACATGTTTGGTCTAAACCTTATAAATCACTATTCTTTCTTTAAATTTTTCAATGTGAGATTTACCTACTTCACACTACATACTCACATGTGCTCTCATCTCCAACAGATTTATGGGTTGTCTATATCAATTACTAGGCTTCACTAAGAACCAGCATGCCAAACTCATTGAAATTTCCTTTTTTTTCTATAAAAGAAATTACCTCAGCAATCGAAATCTACCTTGTCTAAGTGAAAATGCTTCACAACATAGATAAGAATAGAAAGATAGCACTTAGACAACATCGATGTGCAGAAAACTCCAAACTATTTGTGCATTTGGACATTGTCATGCTCCTTTACGGAGTGCATATGATACTGACATTTTAAAAATCAAGATATTTCTAAATGAAAAGAATCTAAACAAATGTATGTTTATGGTAAATTGAAGACAATTTTTTGTCCAAGGCATGTCATATAGTTAAAATATTTGTGTCAAAACCAGCTCTTTTGATGAATATTCTTTCTAAACAAGATAGATAAAAAGGGCAAGGGAATCTTCATTTTCTGATATTAATATATTGCTCCGTAACTCAGTATGTTTATTAATCATCTCAGTATATTAATATATTTATTTATTAAAAGAGTTATATTTGAGTTCAAATTAATTATATAACTTACAATTATTTTACACCTTTTAGAATGATTGTGTTGTTTTACTTTTAACATGGTGTACGGTACACTACTTTATCTAAGTCATTGATTTAATTATAAAAAATATCAATGACTTAGATCAAGTACAAGAAACTTGTTAAGCAGGTTTTTTATTTTATATTTTTTTAGTTTTATATATTTTTTTAACATACCACCACCACTGTCACTTGTCGGCCACCGTACGCCTCCGCCCGATAACCGTCTACCACCGACCGACAACTGTCTGCCACCACCGGACACTTTCAATTTTTTTTTTAGATTGTATCACTGTATAAATATTATCAGTTAAAATCTATAAGATTTTCAGCATGCATAGTTATGATTTTAAGAAAAAATAATATTTTTTAAAAAATATTATTGTATGTAAATATTACCGAGTTAAAATCTGGTACTATTTTTTTATTAGTTTAAATTTAGTAATATTACCATTTAAAAATATTTTTTTTTAAAAACCCTTTCACAATCATACGAAGAAAATTATATTATTATGTGTAATATTACCAGTTAAAATATGTAAATTTTTAGCATGCACAGTTATTTATGAAAAAATATAAAGATTGATTCAATTTTAACTGATATTATTTACACAGATATGAAACTTTTAAAAAATGAATAGTAACTAAAGGTTGTCGGAGTTGGCCGATGGACGGTGGCCGGAGTTTACCAGAAAATGGTGGCCGGAGTTGGCCGGCAGAATGTGGCTGGTGATTTTTGACAGATGGTGGCAGAGTTACCTGAAAGAAGCAGTGGCCGATGGTAGTGGTTTCCGGTGATGAGCTGTTGCCCGCGGTGGTTGCCTGCTGTTGGTGGCCGGCGATGGGTAACAGTAATGGTGTAAAAAAAAAGTAACATGCAACAAAAAAAAAAACCCTGCTATTGCAGGTGAAGTCAAAGGTGTATAATACACCCAAACATAAAAGGATATACCATAGCATCCGCCCTCTTATAAATCCTTTTCTCTATATAGAAAACGTACGATATTTTCTCCATCTTTTTCCTTTCTTCATCATCCCTGTAAAACTCAATTTCTTGATCTTCTTCATTCCTATTCCTATTGGGGGTTAGTTCTGGTTGTAAGAGCATTGAGGATTACAGACTCTATTTTTCGTTAGGCATTGTATCTTGGGAGTAGAATTTTTAAAAAGTCATATGCAACGTAGTGGGAAAATTACTAACCTAAGGGCTTGTTTGGCATACCGTATTAGACATGATAGGGTAAACTAATACAATACATTATAACATTATTAGTTGTTTGGTATAAACTCTGTAATATATAAGTTTATCCATCAAACTTCTCTTATACATTAAAATGATGGATAACTTAATCAAGTCTTAGAGGGAGGGATTAGACTTGATATGGTTTTGATGTATAAGCTCTTATAAAGACTTTTTCATTACAATTCTAAGTATCTTGATATTTCCAACCCTTACGTATTAAGCTTTATACTATCAGGTCTTATATACTATCAGACTTTATACTATCAAGTCTAATACTATCAGACCTTATCCTATCCTTCGTACTAAACGGACCCTAAAGATAGTTTCCTAGAAACCTCTTGCTTGACATTCTATTTCCTCTGTTTCTCTCATATCTTGAAAATTTCCTACAACAATAATTTCATTTAAACTATTTAAATCTCTTATCATTAGTCCTTTCCTAGTGATTTTTCTGTTTTGGTTCTCTATGAGCCATCAATTATGGAAATTTTTGGACTGGAAAAAAAAAAGTTATTAGATATTGTTATGATTTGTAGTCTTAAGATGGCAACTGTAGCTAAGGTTTTTGTTTCATTGGCTGTTCACCTAAGGTTGAAAAATAACAATGAATGTACAATTTTATAGCCAAATTCTTTTTTTTAAAGAATTATAAAGGTGTCCAAAACTGCCACCAAATGCTTTTCTTTTTATATTTTAAGAATAATAGCCTCCTAGTCGAAGTTGGGTAACCACCTCGAAAGCTATGTTTTTAAGCTTTTAGAAAAACTAGCGGAATTACCTTTTGAATTATCATTATTTTTCTCACAATGGCTACACAAGAGATTGCTTTAAATTATCATAGGTTGACATCCTCATAGTGATAATCTATGAAGTACGGACACAGATACGGACATTGATATAGATACAAATATAGGACATTATACAAATATGGATATGGGAATACATTAAATTCAAAAAATTGTAGGACATAGACACGACATATATATATTAATTAATTTCAAAGTAAATTAAAGAACTTAATTTATACATATATATAATTGTAAAATTTAAGAAAAAAGATTCATAATTCATTAATATCATTTCTATAATATTAAAGATTAACAATATCTTAATATATATATCATATGTATCAATATTTGCTACCTAACAAATCCCTCCTAAAAAATATGGAGCATAATTTCTTTTGATATTTTCTAAAAAAATCTCTTAAACTAACTTCTCCTAATAAAACTTACCATATACAAGCATATGTGCATGCAAAAGAAAATTCACTAAAGGGAATATTGGTGTGAGGCAAGTTTCAGTGACGATGAAGTGGATAACTTGTTATGATCAGAAGTAAAAGGAGCAGATGAAAATGTACTATGTATGAAAAGATAAAACTTAAAAGTCTAATAGTGGCATGTGCAAAGATAAAATTTAAAATACTGGTGTTAGGTGATAAATCTTAATTTTGAATTCGATAGAGAAAATACCTCAAGTGTATAAATGTGAGGCTACCTTTCGACAAAAAATGACATGACAGAGAATGATGAAAGATGTCAGTCATAATGTGACTTGGTGACGAAAATGGCTAAGTTACAATTTGACAAAATCAATGCTGACAGGAGAATATCATTTGACAAGAATGGATAAGAGTCAAGTTCTGTCGAATGATATATAAAACTGTCGAATGAAATGGAAGAATGAAAAGTGTCAAGTTATGATTCAACAGTGTTGACAAGGGGGTGTGGTTCGACAAATTGTTAGAAACTAAGTTCCATCAAACAAGTTGTGCAAAGCTGTCGAAGATACTAGAAGATCAGGAAAAATGACTAAAATGATGGAATTGCTACTTGAGTTATCAAGGAAGAAGTAGAAAATGTTGTTGAATATACAGAAGAGTCAATGCTCCTACTTTGAAGTCGAATTAGGCAGTTATGTCTAAATATTTTAATTTAGATATAATATAACTGTTATAAACGTGGTCTATGAATAAAATAATTGCTACCTACGTGTCAAGTTTTAAAGTAGTCAGTTACTTTCGTAGTTTACCTATAAATATTAGGATTCACAATGTATAAAGGGTTGGATACTTGATTGAAATCCTAAATATCTTACTCAAGCAGATACATGGATACAGATCAAGTATGCCTTCTACTCTTTACATTCAAGCAAGTATAATTTCAATGCAATTTACATTCAACCTTTTTACATTTCTGCACTTGTCCTTGTGAAAATAAGTTTGCCCCAAATGGTTTTATATGTTAAGTTTTGATGATGACAAATACAAGACAAATAGAATACTTTGCTTATGTGCTTTGTTGCATCCTATATAGAGCATATCCATCAATAATTGATAAATATCTTATTTGGATATGTATATGAAAGTTTTATATGCATGTTAAACTAACTAGAGTTATACATTTATGAATCATGCATATGAAGATATTAAATTGTGACTCTAGACTAACTATGCTTGTTTAAGTGAGCAATACTTTGTAGGATAGTCCAAGTACCAAGAGTGAGCATTGCAAAGCAAAAGATCTCTATTAAGCTCAACACAAGAAGAATGTGAATGCCTATCTCATGAAGGTATTGATAACATCAAAGTCATGTCAAAGACCAAGTTCAAAGGAAGATTAAATGGTATGGTGTTTAGGACTTAGGGTCTTTATGTAAGAAGCCTTATGGATATCTCAAATATGTTTTTCAAAATCTTTACAAATGGTTTTCATATGTTAAAATGTCCAACAAACAAGTTTTGAAAAGCTAGTTTTGGTAATAGTTCAAATCTATGAAAAATAGCAAAGTTTGAGTTTTACAAAACTGACCTTTGGTCACTCTTTTGATCATATCTTTCAAAATACTTTGAGTTTTGTTTTGAAACTTATTTCATTTGAAAATAGACTCAAATATCTTTCTAATGACTAGTCATTTGCTTTAAACGGATAAGAAATGAAGAAGTTATGATCATTTGAATTCAGTTTTCAAAATCTGTAAGGAGTATTCGAATACAGACTTGTGGTATTCGAATACCACAAAGACTGTAAAACGTTCGAGAATGAGTTTTTTAAAGGGGCATTCGAATACATGATGTGGTATTCGAATACCACAGCCCAAAATTTGTTCCAGACTCTATTTAAAATAGAGGTATTCGAATACCTCTTTTGGTATTCGAATAACAAACTTCTGAACAGCCTTTCTAACGTGTTTTAAATAGAGGTATTTGAATACCTCATGTTGGTATTTGAATAACCCATATTAATTTGCTTTTCACGATGGTTTATAAACAGTGGTATTCGAATATTGATTTATGGTATTCGAATAACCCACGAGAATTCTGTTTCGTTTTTGAATTCATACAAAAATGTTAACGCATTTATTATCACATTAATTTGCTCCAACGACTATTTTCTATCTTACTCTATAAATAGAGACCGTGGGTCTCATCTGCAAGTATCCCAGCTATTTGTTTAATTTGCGCTTGCTCTGAAAAATGTGATTTATCATTTACGTCTATTTTCTATGCTCTTTTTGCTAAAACTTTGAGATATCCTTTGAGAGCCTCTTAGCACTTCAATTTGTATTATTTGCTCTGAGTGAGAGTTTCTCTTCATCTATATTTCTATTCTTCTATATTGAGGGTGATGTATCCTTCAAGATTTGTAAAGGGGGTGAGGTATCCCTCTAAGGTTTATATAAGGGTGAGGTATCCCTGCAGGCTGAGACTTTAGAACAAGGGTAAAGTTTCCCTGTGTGTGAAAAGTGGTCTTTTATGTAATGGTTGCAAGCACCTATTGAAGCTTGTACATATAGTAGAAAATCTCGAACTGTGTTTCGGGGACTGGACGTAGACCACAAGTGGTTGGTGGTCGAACCAGGATAAATATCGTGCTTGCTCTTCTTCTCTTTATCTCTTTATTTTATGCAATCTTTATTTTACATAATTTTATATTATTGTACACTTATTCGTTTGCTATTCTTAAAGCTTTTATTCTTTATCTCGCAATTCTTTCTCTTTTATTTAATAGCTTAAATATTTGTGTTTATTTCAAGAACTTTTGTGAAAAGTTTTTAATACCCAATTCACCCCCCCTCTTGGGTAATGGTTGCCATGACTAACAAGTGGTATCAGAGCTTCGTGCTCTGGTGAAAGCTTAACCGCTTAGAGTTAAAGATCCTTGCTTGTGAGCAACCTTGAAAGTTTTTCAAAATGAAAGGATTTAAAATTGATAAACCACCATTCTTTGATGGTGTGCATTTTGTTTATTGGAAAACTAGAATATAGTTTTATATGCAATCTGTTGATTTGGATTTGTGGGATGTTATGTTAAATGAATTTATTTACAAACCAAAACAAACTTGGAATGCCTATGACAAGAAATGTTTTTCTTTAAACATTAGAGCTATGCAAATTTTGAGAAGTAGTTTGAATGATGATGCTTATGCTGCAATTAAAAATTGCTCTAGTGCTAAAGATATATGGGATGCTCTTAATGCTATTTATCTTGCTAACAATGATTTTGTGTATAAAATTGTATATAGAAAGCAAGAAGGGCAAACGCCATTGAAGGAAGATTGTCATGAAAAATATCCTCAAAGAGATACTCAAACTATTGAAGGGAGACAAATGCCACTTGGTGACAATGATGCTCAATTTGAAGAAGAGGCAAAGCAAAACAAAATTGATGAGGAAGAATGTGATTCTCTTAAAGAGGCAAGTATCCTAGAAATTGAAACTACTTCCTATATGGCTAAAAAGGACTTTGAGGTAAATAATTCTAAACTATATTATAGTCCTTCCTATGATGAGTTGCAAAGTGCATATAATGAATTATATGATGGTTTGTTGAATTTAGAAAAGAAAAACTTATCGTGTTTGGAAAATATTTCCTTTATTGAAAATGAAATTAAAACTTTGAAAAATATTTTTATTGATGAGGAAATGTCTTTAAAATGTAAAATCTCAACTTCTTGTGAAGAATGCAGTTATTTAGAAAATTAAGTTGAGGACTTATATTCTGAATTTGCTAAAGCTAATGATTGTAATTGCTTAAATTCTATGCTTGTTAATAAAAATAAAATTAATGTTATTACACGTGAAAATTCAAGCAAGGCTTATGGCAAAATTAATTTAGAATATAATAACAATAAAATGCTTAAGTTTTTCAAAAATGATATTCAAATGATTAAGCCATCATTAAATTCAATTATTTGTAATTTTTGTGGTTATCTAGGACATATTTCTCATTTATGCAATTATAGAAGAAATCTTTATATGAGAAATTGTATGATATAGGTTCCTAAAAATCCTAAAGGCCCTAATACTAATATTCAAGGACCCAAAATGAAGTGGGTACCAAAGTGTCCTCCTAGTGTTTTAATTATGCAAAATATTTCTCAAAAGGATGGACAAATTAGTCAAAATAAAGAGGAATCATCAAGGATAATGCTTCCAAAGCCTAATGGTAGAAACTTTGGTCAAAGAAGGAAGATGGCTTCAACCAAAACTTCTCAAGTACAAAATGTAGAACTTGCAAAGTTCAAGACTCCAAAAGAGAAGCAATTGATAAGAAAAAGTATTTCCTTGATTACTAAGGCCAAAGTATCAAAAGCTTTTACCTCTTATGCACACTCACATGCAAAGTCAATAAATTTGAGGTATATTCCTTGTAAGCCTTAATTGATTAATAGAATCATGTGTACTTAATAAAATTTGAATATTATATTTAACACATGATTATATTCATTCTTATTATATCATAATTTATTAATTTGTTATATATCTTAGTACATAAGGGTCTATAATGCTTATGTATGTTTTATATGCTTTAAAATTGTCTATATATCATGAAAGTAAGCATGCTATCAACTATGTGCTTAATGGTATTTAATTATTTAATTTATTGTGCTCAATTTACATATTATGAAAAAATTAATGAGAGCATAATAGATTAATGTTCAAAAACTAATACACAAAGACCCAAGAAAATGTGGGTACCAAAAGTCAAAAATTAAAGTGTGTTGTAGGTGTGCTTGAAGGCCAAAAAGTGACTTTGGCATCTTAAAAGTGGTTGCTCCAAATACAAATATCATAAATAACTTCAAGCTATTTTCCTTGTCTTCATGAAGCTTGGACTTGCAATCATTGGATAAGTGAAACTTGTGTTATGCTTTTCTAGCTTTATGTCTTAAACATGTTTTTACACGTTAATATGCTAGATAAAAGTATGCTCATTGTTTTGACATCCTTGAGCGTGAGTTTTTGTTTAATCATGACTTAAAATAAGTATTTGTGTTATATAGTTTTATCTTGTTTTATCCCTTTCTAACATAATCCTTGGTTGTTTCAAAATGTTTTTGTAAGAATCAAGTATCTGGTTTAATTGTCATGAATGCATGTTAAAATGAGTGCTATATTGCATGGTTGTTTTTAATCCTTGCAATTATTATTTGAAAATTCTTCTGCATATTAATATGCTAGATAAAGTATGCTCCATGTTTGAAATAACATGTCTAATGAGAATATCCTTGAGCTTGAGTTTTTTGATCAATCATACATATAATTAAATATTTGATTTTATTGCTTAATTATGATTTCATCCTTCATGAATTATTACTGACTAGAGCGTCGAAGTTATCCCGAAATCATTTTTGCAGGTACTCCATCAAAAGGTATACTTTCGTCTCTCAAAAATGTTTTTTCTGGATATGTATATGTGATTTCTTGTTCAAGTTATTCGAATACCTTCTATCTGAAGGCTGTATCCTTTAGTCTTTCCCTGCTGCTGCTGCTATTGCTATTTTTCCTACCCCTGCTTTATTTTAAAAGTTTCTGCTGCATTTGTTACTGTATATGTTGCCTAGCACTAATAATCAATATATGCTGAATTCTTTGTTTGTGTTATCTAAAAATATGCACATAATGATATGTATGAAAAATGCAATGTAATTGGCTATTCTTTTGATGATTATATGTACTTAGTTAAAGTGATCAATGAAATGAAATATGTTTTGCCCTTGTGAACTCATTTGTTATTTTATTTTGGATACTTATTTGCTTATGAGTTTGGCATAATGACTAACCTCTATGGATCCAAAATTGAAGGATACCAAAGAAAGTACTTTGAATTATTTTGTAGGGTGTCAACTACCTCAAGCAAGCATTTAAATGGAATAAGTTCATTCAACTTGAGGATAGTGAAGTTTAAAAGGACTCAACTTTTAAAGGGGTGCAAATAATTTCTATTCCCTCATGAAAACTTGAAGCTTGAAAGTTGGTGGAAGTTGGAGTCACCTACAAAAACTCAAAGAGTACATTTTTGGTGATATCAAACTATTATCTTTTTTTTATACTTTAAATTTGATATCATATGATATTTGGAGAAGTAGAGAGTTATGTTATACTTTTACATGCCTTACATGAAAATTATCTTTTTCCTAAAAATGCCTAAATAAGTTTTGATGATGATCATATGCTTCTTGATAAACTTGAATCATGCTTTAAAAATACTTAAACTAATTTTTTTTTTTTGGATTCAACTGCATATGTGCTTCATGCATTCTTGTTAGAGCTAATATTGCATGGTTGATAATGTGATACATGCTTTAAATTATATATCAATCAAAATTATGCTTATAAATGGACTTACATGATATTTGATGCTAACCTATGTTTTAGAGGACTTTTAAAGTTAGTTTTGCAAGTCTCTCTATGTGTTTCAAATATAGCCATCATATTTTTACATATAAGCATATGTGGATAAACGAGAAAAGTTGAATGGAATTCAAATGAAGAGGAAGATAAAGAATACTTTCTTCTAGTGCAATGGAATGGAGAATTCAAGGGAAGAAAGCTCAAAGTTAAAGGACCAATAAAGAAGGATCATAACTCTTTATCTATCTCAATAAGTATCTCTATCCCGAAGCTATTATGATATTTTTTTTATATATGAATTGTATGATACTTGTTGATAAATTGATCTTAAAATGATTAGATGTTTTCCTTACATGAAAAGTATGCTTAGCATTAACAAAGTGCCTAATTAGATATTAACTTACTATTTTTGTCATTGCATTTAGGGTGAATGATATTAGTTCTATACATGCTTTGATTCCTATATCATATTTCATCAAGGAGATGTACTTATGTTCTTTTAACTTAGTTTGATCTGTCTCAATGAATATATGTCTTTTATATAAAACATCTTTACCCTTCTAAAATGCTTTTGAAAATATAATATGCTCTTGTAAATTTCTTTTTGAAAGGGGGAGAAGTTTTAAAATGGTTTTTGTTTGAAGGTTTAAGAAAATGTATATTTGTCTTGCTTTTCTTTAAGGTAATGTGCTTATATGATTTTCACATACATATTTCCTTTATCTATTATTTTGATAATATGCATATTTTGATGGGGAGCCTAGTTCTTAAGCTGTTTATATCTTTTAGCTTATATCCTTATTTGATTACATAAAGTGTTTCATTACTATCATATGCTAAATATTGACATACAAAAATATAACAAGCATTGCATGAATAATCCTCTATATCTTGCAAGCATATTTGTTTCATCTCTCTATTATTGAATTATATGTAGAATCTATAAGAGGGAGAAAATATTTTTTTAAGCCTTTTTGTTGATGTCAAATAGGGGGAGTGAAAATTGAAAAGAAAAATATGTTCTTGCTCTTATTGTTTGATATGCTTACATGAATATCCATTCTTGTATTTTATTCAACATATTTTTTCTTTGGTGATTTGTCATCATCAAAAAGGGGGAGATTGTGAAAATAAGTTTATCCCAAATGGTTTTATATGTTAAGTTTTGATGATGACAAATAGAATACTTTACTTATGTGCTTTGTTGCATCCTATATAGAGCATATCCATCAATAATTGATAAATATCTTATTTGGATATGTATATGAAAGTTTTATATGCATGTTAAACTAACTAGAGTTATACATTTATGAAACATGCATATGAAGATATTAAATTGTGACTCTGGACTAACTATGCTTGTTTAAGTGAGCAATACTTTGTAGGATAGTCCAAGTACCAAGAGTGAGCATTGCAAAGCAAAAGATCTCTATTAAGCTCAACACAAGAAGAATGTGAATGTCTATCTCATGAAGGTATTGATAACATCAAAGTCATGTCAAAGACCAAGTTCAAAGGAAGATTAAATGGTATAGTATTTAGGACTTAGGGTCTTTATGTAAGAAGTCTTATGGATATCTCAAATATGTTTTTCAAAATCTTTACAAATGGTTTTCATATGTTAAAATGTCCAACAAACAAGTTTTGAAAAGCTAGTTTTGGTAATAGTTCAAATCTATGAAAAATAGCAAAGTTTGAGTTTTGCAAAACTGATCTTTGGTCACTCTTTTGATCATATCTTTCAAAATACTTTGAGTTTTGTTTTGAAACTTCTTTCATTTGAAAATAGACTCAAAGATCTTTCCAATGACTAGTCATTTGCTTTAAACGGATAAGAAATGAAGAAGTTATGATCATTTGAATTCAGTTTTCAAAATCTGTAAGGAGTATTCAAATACAGCTTGTGGTATTCGAATACCACAGCACAGAAAACGTTCCAGAATGAGTTTTTTTAAAGGGGCATTCGAATACATGATGTGGTATTCGAATACCACAGCCCAAAATTCGTTCCAAACTCTATTTAAAATAGAGGTATTCGAATACCTCTTTTGGTATTCGAATAACAAACTTCTAAATAGCCTTTCTAACGTGTTTTAAATAGAGGTATTTGAATACCTCATGTTGGTATTCGAATAACCCATATTAATTTGCTTTTCACGATGGTTTATAAACAGTGGTATTTGAATATTGATTTATGGTATTCAAATAATCCACGAGAATTCTGTTTTGTTTTTGAATTCATACAAAAACGTTAACGCATTTATTATCACATTAATTTGCTCCAACGACTATTTTCTATCTTACTCTATAAATAGAGACCGTGGGTCTCATTTGCAAGTATCCCAGCTATTTGTTTAATTTGCGCTTGCTCTGAAAAATGTGATTTATCATTTACGTCTATTTTCTATGCTCTTTTTGCTAAAACTTTGAGATATCCTTTGAGAGCCTCTTAGCACTTCAATTTGGATTATTTGTTCTGAGTGAGAGTTTCTCTTCATCTATATTTCTATTCTTCTATATTGAGGGTGAGGTATCCTTCAAGATTTGTAAAGGGGGTGAGGTATGCCTCTAAGGTTTGTATAAGGGTGAGGTATCCCTGCAGGCTGAGACTTTAGCACAAGGGTAGAGTTTCCCTGTGTGTGAAAAGTGGTCTTTTATGTAACGGTTGCAAGCACCTATTGAAGCTTGTACATATAGTGGAAAATCTCAAACTGTGTTTCGGGGACTAGACGTAGACCACAAGTGGTTGGTGGTCGAACTAGGATAAATATCGTGTCTGCTCTTCTTCTCTTTATCTCTTTATTTTATGCAATCTTTATTTTACATAATTTTATATTATTGTACACTTATTCATTTGCTGTTCTTAAAGCTTTTATTCTTTATCTCGCAATTCTTTCTCTTTTATTTAATAGCTTAAATATTTGTGTTTATTTCAAGAACTTTTGTGAAAAGTTTTTAATACCCAATTCACCCCCTCTTGGGTAATGGTTGCCATGACTAACAGTCCTTTATATTTCCTTTACTTTTCTTACACTTTAAATTCATGTCCTTTTACATTAACATTTTTTACTTTCACTGCACATTTAAACTTTCTGCACTTTATTTTCCTTGCACTTTATATTTTATTATCATTTACATGCTTTTTTTTAAACTTCTGCTCTTTAATTTTCTGCATCAGTTTTTTAATTTATCAAAGATTTCTTTTCTGAACTTCTGTTTATTTCTTTAAATTTGCATTAAAGCTTCTTTTATTTATTGTTAGTTAATTCTCAAATCCTACGAGATTACCTCATAACTCGAAACTCACATTCATCTGATTTTCATTATTTGTTTGTCGGACGCGGTCTTAACCAAAAACCACATAAACAAATTGGCACTTGATTGAAATCATAAACATCTCACTCAAGTAGATACATAGATACAAATCAAATATGTCTTCCACTCTTTACATTCAAGTAAGTTAAATTTCAATGCATTTTTACATTTCTGCACTTGTCCTTATATTTCTTTTACTTTTCCTGCACTTTAAATTCATGTTCTTTACATTAATGTTCTTTACTTTCATTAAACATTTAAACTTTCTGCACTTTAATTTTCCTTGCACTTTACTTTCCATTGTCATTTACATGCTTTCTTTTACATGTTTTCCTTTATTTTCACGTATTTAAATTCCTTTTATCAAAACTTTTATTTGATAAAATCTTTGTCATACTACTTGAAATTGATTTTGTCACATTTGTACTTTTAATAGATAAATCTTTCAAAACTTTGACACGAGATTACCGCATAACTCGATATCCATATTCACCTGATTTTCATTATTTGTTTGTCGGATGTGGTCTTAACCAAAAAACCACATAAACAAATTGGCATGCCCGGTGGGACAAGTTTGGAGTAACTCATAAGTGTCACGAACCTTTTTACACTAGAAGATGGTTTTATGCCCCTAAAAAGTGAAAATTTGATAATTCCATATTCTTACAACTCACAAACCATGAGCGACGCAAATAATCAGAACAACCAAGTGTCAAGTCTTCCTGTAACCACTGAGGAAGAGCTTCTTCATGTAGATGTGGTACCCACGGGTGCTCTACGAGGAAACGCAGTGTTGGAACAGGTTGTGGTGCCTGTAGTGAGTCAACCTTCACCAAATAGTATAGTGAATTCAAGTTCAAGAGGGACACAGCCTATGACACAGCCTTTATATGGTATGTCATTTGGATTCCTAAATAATTCGATGGACCAATTGATAAGTTCTACCCTTGTTAACCAGCCAGTGACTTTGGCAGGGGGCAAAATAGTGGTATTGGCCAAGGGACAGGAGTGGCAGGAACAAGTGTCACAACTCCTGCTCGACAAGAACGGTTGAATTTGGGACCACCTATTTTTCCAAGCATGCCTAGACAAATTCCTCAGAGCACTATCAGTTTGATGTCTGCCACATTGGCTAGTGTACGCCAACAGATTGATGACAGCAACCATGACATGGTTGACATGTTCACCTAACAAATGGGTGTCGTAATTACGCCCCTCATGGAAAATACTAATAATACATGTAATGCATTAGCCTTGCAAATGGCTAGGCTAAATCAAGCCTTGGGAATAGTGGCACCTGAAAATAATAATATTCCATAAGGACCAGAAACCATGGCCCAACAACCTCAGGGTGTCGGCCAGGGACAAATACATATGGCACAACCACGAAATGGTGTTGGCCTCAAACAAATTCACCAAAATGTCTTGCAAGCACAAATTGAAACACCACAAGTTAATGTAATGCAAGGCCAAGACCAACCTAGATTGGAATATGGCCAAGTCCATTTACTTCGTCGTAATGAGGAACCAGGAGTAGGTATGCATCCTACTTTAGGTGCTTTTCGACAAAATATTGTAGGGAATCAGGTGGAACAGAATGTTAACTAAGTCATTGAACAAGTTTTAAACAGATTTGGCTTCAATGTTGGCTATGCCAATCAGCCATATTTTGTATCAGCATTCCCAGATTGGGTCCAACAGGCAGAAATGCCTAGAGGGATCAAACTTCCTAAACTTTCAAAATTCTCTAGAGAAAATGGAGAGTCAACCGTCGAGCATATTGCGCGATATACAATAGAGATGGGTGAATTATCAAATGTAAAAAGCCTTAAGATGAGGTTCTTTCTTAGTTCACTCACGAAAAATGCCCTTTCTTGATTTTCCACCTTGCGACCTAACTCTGTCCATTCTTGGGTACAGTTGGAAAGGAGTTTCCATGACCAATTCTTTAGAGGTGACATGAAAGTTAGTTTGACAGATTTATTCAACATTAAAAGAATGTATAATGAATCTATCGATGATTACCTGGCTAGGTTCAGGCAAATGAAAAGTAGGTGTTTCACACCTATACTTGAGGCGGAAATAGTTAAGATAGCCGCTAGGGGATTAAATTATTATGTCAGAAAGAAACTTGTCAATTAATACCTTGTTGATTTAGCCCAATTAGGAGAGAAAGTCAGGCAAATTGAGCAATTAAAGACTGAAAAAATGCAAATGCAAAAGAAATTTCTTAAAAGAGAGAAAATTAACTTTGTTGGATTAGAAGAATCCGATGAAGAAGTTACAAGTCTTGACGAATTTGAAGTAAACTTTGCTGAGTTAAAAAATGGCCCTCCTTATGTTTGTCAAGCTTTAAAGCCTGCAAGGGCTAAAGAGAAAATGAGTTATGTTAATAAAAAAGTATATACGTTTGATGTTACAAAAGCCGACCAAATTTTTGATGTTTTGTTAAAAGACAAACAAATCAAATTGTCGGATAATCATAGGTTTTTAAAGCCTGATGAAATTAAAGACCGAAAATATTGCAAATATCATAATATCATTGGTCATGTAACTAATGAATATATACATTTCAGGGACGTAATTCAGAAAGCACTCATGGAAGGAAGACTCGAGTTTACTAACAAACAAAAGGGTGAAATGAAGATCGATACGGAGCCATTTGGTAAACAAATGTCAAATGTGGAAGGCCAAGTTCCTCTGAATATTGGCATGATTAACATTCAAGCCAAAGCTCAGAATGTGTCAGATTTTTCAAATCCGCCATTTGAGATGGTGGAAATGCCAGATTCATATATCTTCCCAAAGCCTGGAGAGCCATGGCCAGCCTTCTTGGAGAGAATGGAAAGTAATGGTAGAGTGAAGCTTTGCCCAAGATGTTTAACATTTTAATGGCCCAAAATGATTTATGCTTCAATTCTACAGGCAAGTGACAAGGTTTTCCATAGACTAACCGATAGGGTGATATGCCTAAAGATGTTTGAAAGCAGTACGGTAAGCCCAAAGTGCATCATTTAATCTTAAAGACCAATCTTTATGATTTGGGTTAATCATTTTTTCTAAAATTTGTTTAATCTCCCTATTTGCTAATTCTACTTGTCCACTTATCTGAGGGTGATAAGGGGTAGCAATTTTGTGTGTGATGCCATATTTTTTCATTAAATATTCAAATATTTTATTACAAAAATATTTTCTCCCATCACAGATGATAGCTCGAGGGATTCCAAATCGAATAAAAATATTTTCTTTTAAAAATTTCAGAACAGTTTTTTGATCATTGTGTCGATATGGAATCGCCTCAATCTATTGTGAGACATAATCAACTGCAACCAAAATATACACATATCCAAATGATGATGGAAATGGACCCATGAAATTAATTTTCCAATAATCAAAAATTTCAATGACAATGATAGGGTTCAAAGGCATCATCTCTCTTTTAGAAATAGAACCCAATTTCTGACAATTTTCATAACTTTTGCAAAAAATATAGCTGTCCTTAAATAATGTGGGCCACTAAAATCCACACTGTAAGATTTTTGCAGTTATTTTCTTTGAAGAAAAATGACCTCCACATTGAATGACAAAATTTAATGATACTACTTACCTCATTGTCAGGTATACATCTCCGAAAGATTTGATCAGGACAATATTTGAACAAATATGGGTCATCCCAATAGAAACTTTTCATCTCAATTAAAAAAAATTTCTGTCTTGGTGTGTCCATTGAGGCGGCATCTTACCTGTTACAAGAAAATTGACAATGTTAGTAAACTAAGACAAGGAATTGACAGAAAATAAAAATTCATCAGAAAAAAGAATCATTGATAAGTGTGCTATCAACAGATGAGCTTGTTGTAAGTCTGGACAAATAATCTGCAACAACATTTTTGGCTCATTTCTTGTCTTTTATTGTGATGTTGAATTCTTGAAGCAACAAGATCCATTGTATCAACCTAGGTTTGGCATCCTGCTTAGACATTAAATATCTAATAGCAACATGATCAGTGAAAACAATAGTGGAAGAACTAATTAAATAAGGTCAAAATTTATCCAATGCAAAAATTACAGCAAATAGTTTTTTTTCAGTAGTGGTGTAATTCATTTGTGCACTATTTAAAGTTCAACTTGCGTAATAAATTACATGAGGCTTACCTTCCTTTCTCTGTCCTAAAATAGCACCAACAACAAAATCACTAGCATCACACATTAACTCAAAAGGCAAAGACCAGTCAGGAGATTGCATGATATGAGCAGATGTCAAAAGATCAATTAATTTTCAAAAGATTTCTGACAATCTTGGGTCCAATCAAATGATGCATCTTTTGTTAGAAGATTACATAATGGTTTAGATATAGCACTAAAGTCATTTACGAATCTTCTATAAAATCCTGCATATCCTAAAAAGGAACGAACTTCTCTAACTGTTTTTGGGGAAGGCAAATGAGCAATTAATTCAACTTTGACCTTATCAACTTCAATTCATTTAGAAGATATCACATGACCTAACACAATTCTTGAGGTAATCATGTAATAACATTTTTTCTAATTCAACACAAATCCTTTTTCTTCACATCTTTTAAGAACTTTTTCCAAATTATCAAGATAATTTTCAAAAGAATTTCTAAAAACTGTTAGATCACCCATGAAAACCTCTAAATAATGTTCAATTTTGTCACTGAAAATACTTAACATGCATCTTTGAAAAGTTACTGGAGCATTACAAAGACCAAAAGACATTCTTCTATATGCAAAAGTGCCAAAGGGGCACATAAAAGTAGTTTTTTCTTGATCTTCTAATGCAATTGGTATTTGATTATACCCTGAATAACCATCAAAAAAATAATAGTAGGGATGTCCTGCTACTATTTCCAAAATCTGATCAAGAAATGGCAAAGGAAAATGATATTTCTTAGTGGCTGCATTCAATTTTCTAAACTCAATACACATACGCCAACTAGATGAGACTCAGGTGGGTATTAATTCACTTTTTTCATTTTCAACCATTGTTATTCTAGATTTCTTAGGCACAACTTGTGTAGGACTTACCCATTGGCTATCAGAGATAGGATAGATAATTCCAACATCAAATAATTTAAGAACTTCAGCTCTAAATACTTCTTTCATATGCGGATTTAATCTTCTTTGAGGTTGTTGAGATGCTTTAGCATTATCCTGTAAATGTATTCTATGTATACAAACTAATGGATTAATATCTTTTATATCCTTTGATGTCCATCTAATTGCACTTTTATGCCTTTTAAGTACTTCTATCAATATACCTTCTTATTCTTTGGTCAGGGATGAGGAAATTACCACTGGAAAGCTTTGTTCTTCTCCCAAAAATGTGTACTTCAACCCAGCAGGTAATGACTTTAGTTCCAGTGTGGGTACTTCTTCATGTGTATCATCATTCATGGGTTTTAGCTCTTCGAATCTCGACTTCCATCCTTTATATTCTATTACCTTTGTATAGTCAAGCAAGGAGCATATTTCAGAAACATCATCATCTAATTGTGTAGCTGAATCAAATGAATTAATTAAATAGATTTCTAATGGGTCAGAAGAACTTCTGATTTGAAGATAATCATCTATAATGACATCAATCCCTTCAATTTCTTCCTTTTCATCATAAACTTCTTGCAGTTGCTTACACATGTTCACCACTCCATTTCTGTAATTTATCAAAGCATTAGATGTTGCTAAAATTGGGCGACCTAAAATAACAGGAATTGACTTACTACTATTTTCCATAGATTCAGTTTCCAAGATAATAAAATCCACAGGATATATGAATTTATCAACTTGTACCAACACATCTTCCACTATTCCTTTTAAAATTTTAATTGATCTATCGGCAAGTAGAAGAGTTACCGAAGTTAGTTTTAAATCACCTAAGTTGAGTTACTGATAAACTGAATATGGAAGCAAATTAACACTAGCACCAAGATCAAGTAAAGCTCATTCAATTTTATGTTCACCAATAATGCATGAAACTGTAGGACAACTAGGGTCTTTATATTTTAACGCATTATTGTTCTGAATAATGGAGCTTACCTGTTCAGTCAAAAATGCATTTTTTTTCATATTTTGTTTCCTTTTAACAGTGTACAAGCCTTTCAAAAATTTGGCATAACAAGGAATCTGTTTGATAGCATCTAACAGAGGAATATTGACTTTCACTTGTTTAAGGATTTCAAAAATGTCACTGTTATGGTTCACTTTACTTGAATTATTTAATGCTTGAGGATATGGGGGTGAAGGCGAGGATTGTGGTCTCCTTTTGGCTATGTGGTTTATCAACTCCTTCCTCATCTTTGGGACTTGACTCATCATTTTTCTCACAAGGTTCAGGAATTTATTTTTCAACAATATTTTCACTGCTAAGAGTTATCACTGACTGAACTTGATCTATTTGTTGGCTTTCTGAACTATCCTCATTGACGCTGCACTGACCCTTGGGATTTGGTTGAGGTTGAGAGGGAAATTTCCCTTTTTCGTGAATGACAAGTGCAGAAGAAAGTTTAGTAAGAGTGTCTTTTATGTCAATCATGGCTTAAGTGTTTTGGTTATTAATGGCCTCTTACTTTTCCATTAATGCATGCAATGTTGCTTCAAGATTTTTCTTATATGGTGGGACATAAGGTGCATATCCTTGAGAATTTTGAGAGTCCTACTGTGCCTGATTGTTAGTCCTCCAACTGAAGTTCAGGTGATTTCTCAATCCCAAATTGTATGTATCTGAAAAAGAAGAAGTGAATGACTTTTTAAAATTATTCATTGCATTTACTTGCTCATGCACAACTTCTTTAAAAATAAGAATTTTTGGACATTCATTTGTTGAGTGTCCCAATTCATCACAAATGCTACAAATTTCTTCATTTTGCACATATTTGATTTCTTTTACTTTCCCTGATTCCATAACTTCAATCTTTCTAGCCAAACTAGCAAACCTTGCATTTAGATCTTTTTCTTGACTAAGGTGATATTTTCCTTTACTTGCATTTACAAGGTTAGATCTAATTAAATTTTTAGAAGGATTAGTACCATGCCAAGATTGAGAATTTTCAGCCAACTGGTTTAAATAGTCTAAAGCTTCATTAGTTTCTTTATCAAGAAATTCACTATTACACATTGTTTCCACAAATTACTTGATTTTAGGTGTTAACCCTTCATAAAAAAAGCTTATAGTGCGTCATTTTTTAAAACCATGATGTGGGTCAGAATTCAATAAATCTTTAAAACATTCCTAACTTTGAAAATATGCTTCATTTGAATTTTGAAAAAAAATTGGATTTGTCTTTTCAAAGCATTGGTTTTATGTGTTGAAAAAAATTTCTTTAAAAACTCACCTTGCATTTCTTGCCATATACCAATTGATCTTGGTTTCAAAGTGTTAAGCCAAGTTTTTGCTTTATCTTTTAAAGAAAAAGGAAACAATTTAAGCTTAACAACCTCTTCAGTGCAAGTTTGATCATGAAAAGCGATACATACTTCCTCAAACTCTTTTAGATGTAAATATGGGCTTTCAGATTCTAAACTATAGAAATTAGGAAGTAAAGAAATCATACCTGGCTTGAATCTAAAATTGTTAGCATTGGGTGAAAAGATAAAATATGATGGACTAGAATTTCAAGATGGTTGCAAATACTCACGCATGGTTCGCAACGGTTGATTTTCATATTCATCATGTACACTTTCTTTTTTAGTCATTGTGTTTGATGTGTGTGATTGTGATTCAGATAAATCAATATGTAAAGTACTAGGATTAACTTTAACCAAATGACCAGAATTTAAATCACGATACCATTTAAGCATAAATAAGTAACTTAAAATAGAAAAAAAAATACAAGTAGACGGTATAAACTTGCCCTTAAATATTAATAAGGATGGAGTATAAACTAGCCACCAAATATATATTAACACTTAGTAAATAAATATTAACAAAGGTGTGGTATAAACTAACCACCAAATAAGTTAATAAGCAGAAAAATTAAAAAGTTAGTATACAGATAAATTAAAATGTTAGATAGCTGATAAAGTAAAAAGTTAGATAGTTAGTAAGAGAGTTAGATAATTAGTAAGTTAGTAAGCAAGAAAATTAAAATGTTAGTAGGTTAGTAAGTTAGAAAGTTAGAAAGTTATAAATAAAATATAGAAAGTAAAATATAGAAAATAAAGTGTAAAAAGTAAATTACATAATTTAAAGTGCGAGAAAGTAAAGTACAGAAAGTAAAATACAGAAAATAAAAGGGAGAGTTTCCCCCACTAAGTTAGTACGTTAGTAAGTACAAAGAAAAAAAATAGAAGAGTAGAAAAAAAATATACAAAATATTTACACCATAAATTTGTTCTTCAAATCAAGTCCCCGGCAATGGCGCCAAAAACTTGATGCGGATTAAAAGTTACAAACCCAAGTGCAGGTTGTTTCAAGTAATAAATTCTCGAGAGTCCGAGGTCGATCCACAGGGAATTGATAAAGAAAAATTTATTTAACGTAAGGAAAATATTTTGTTACAATAATAAAAGTGATAAAACTTAGTCACAAATAAAAAGAAATTGTTTGGGCTAAGAGATTCACTCTTGGTAAATAAATTAAGGACAAAATTAATTCTTTTATAATTCAATTAGAATCCACACATAACAGAAGTTCCAATAAGAAAATATAATGTTCAAAGTTCAATAAAAATTATATACGTAATTATATTATGATTCTTTTAATCATCTATTAACATCACCACTCATAAATGGGATCAAGCATTCATTGTGTCAATCTTTTGTCTACAACAAATTAAGATCTCCACTTTACAAGAAGAGTTTCTAACACCAATACTTGTAAATGAGTTCAAGCATTCATTATGCCAATATCTTGTTTACAACAAATCAAGAACTCCACTTTACAAGGAGGGTTTCTAAATTGATTGGAAACAAAATACAATACGTATAATGACCACTTGAAAATATATCATTTAAGCACAAGAGAGAAATTAATCTAACCTTATTTCATTACCAAGAGATTCACTCTTTTACCTAAGCAAAATAAAACTTAGTTACTCATAGACAAAAAGAAAGGAAGAGAGAAGAAGAAGAACATAACTTCAATTTAGAACAAAAGAAAACTACAACAAGATAATCAAACAACAAAATAGCATGAATTTGGTATCTAACACCTTAAACTTCCAAATGATCAACCAAGGCTCCCTTTTATAGAGGATTAGGGATACAAAATGATAAGGAGGCTGAGTCATGAGTGAGTGGATGAGTGAATAATGCCAAATGACTTTTGATGAGTGAAAAATTATGGAGATTCTTTGTCTCTGAAATCATTTAGCTCTGAAGTCATTGCATTCTTCATTTTTTCACCAAGTGGTCTTCATGAAAATGACCCATTAGACCTCAGATTCTAGAAAAGTGTTCAACATTAAAGTTGTAGATTTGGGTCTTAACTATCAATTTTCAAAATTTTAGCCCATTTAACATCTTATAGCCTGAGATATATCATGAACAGTACACATGGGTCAAGCTGTCAGAATCAGCACCCTAGTTCTTGCTTCAACTCTAATTTGAGTTATTCAAACATGTGATTAGGCCTTTAAGGTCTTCATGAAAGTTGTAGGGAATTGTCTTAGATTTTCTACAAGACCAAAATCACATCAACCAAATATTTACAACTCAAGTTATAGTCAGTTTACTGAACACTGTCAAAGAAATAAATTAAGGCTAATTCGTGCAATAATTCCTTCAATTATCCAATTAAGCTCAATATCATAGAATGTGACAAAATCAACATAATTAAGACTAATTGAACCTTAAGAAGCCCAATGAGAGGATTATAAAATGTATAAAATATATTGTTATCAACAGGAGTCACTTTGAATCTTCTGTTGATTTGCTAAATTATGTGCCATGGCCAAACTTAGTTATTCTTTTTGATTTTTGGCCTCCCTCAATCCTGCTCTAGTTTGGCAATTTTTTGGTTGAGAGTTGCTTCCGTGACCTTCCCTGCAGCAAGTAGTTTGACATGTCAGTCCCTGTCGACCTTCATTTCATTCAATTGATTTAGAATGTTATTCCTTTCTTCTTCTTCTCTTTCGTAAGAAGGAATAATTTAGTTGATGAATGGTGCTTTAGAAACTAGGTTTTGAAGAAAGTCTTGTACCATAGAGAAGATACCTCGACTGGTTATGGGCAGAAGCTGTTTGATAGGTTCAAGCTCGCCAATGATTTTCATCATTTGATTTTGAATAACCTCATCGGAACATAACATCTCAAAAGGGTATTTGAAAAAGCCCTTTAACTCATGCCTCAATCCAATAATTTTGGAATCATTGGAGTCTTGCCTTTGTAATGTTGAGGAACAAGCCGATTGGGGGGAACTTCTGTGGCTGGGTGCTAACAACATATTGATCAAGTCTTCAAGTGCAAGGGGTGTGTCTTGATCTTTTCTAGATTCTCCTTAAAAAAGAGTTGTAGAAGGGGGAGGTGGAGCATTGAATGGTGAAACTTTGTCTAAAAGTTTTTCCATGACATCTTCAGCAACGCATTCAATTTGAATAGGTTCAACGTGCTGATTGGAAACTTCAACATCCTGAGGGACTAAAAAAACTTCTTACCTTTCTTCAATTGAGGAAGAAACAGGTCGAGGGGTTAAGGCAGATGAAAGAAGAGTTTAGTCAGCAAGGGAGGTTTTAATATTTGATGGTGGGATCTCCATGTTAACATCAATAGCTTGGTCGACTTTGTTCAAACCCGATAATTTCTAATAGAATGAAAAGAAGAATGTTAGAACAGGGTTGATACAATTGATAAAGCTAAATGTTAGAATTGTTACCTCTGGAGATTGTCGAACCTCTTTCTCTCGACGAGATTCAGCATTGGCTTCTAAAGAGGTTTCAGAAGCAGCTGGCTCAGAGTGTGGCTCCTGATGTGTAAAATATATATATAGATGAGCAAATATTATTTGAAAATGATGGTAAAAACAAAGGTACACTGTTACCTTAGCCGATTTAGAAGAAATAGTGTCAAGATCAATGAGTCTCTGTTTCGACACCAGTTCTTGAGAAACAAATTTTGCTTGCTACAATAGTAGGAAAGTATGTGGGTAAGTAATATCAAAAGACAAATGGGTGACAAAAGAGAGAATGATTAGTACTTTTGATTTTTCTGTCGATGCGGAGCCGAAAGATTCAGCAGTTGGAGTAGATCTAGAGGATGTAATTTCCTATAAGTCAACAATAATAATTAGATATGATTGACATATATAGTGCGAAAAAGCAAGGTTAAAGTTTCACCTTAGCTTTGGCAGCAGAATCAGAAGCTGACTCATCCTTTTTATAACCTTCTTCTTCAAAGAAGGCTCTTCTTCTTCTTCTTCAAAGAAGGCTCTTCTTTTCTTCTTCTTCTTCTTCAAAGAAGGCTCTTCTTCTTCTTCAAAGAAGGCTCTTCTTCTTCTTCTTCTTCTTCAAAGAAGGCTCTTCTTCTTCTTCTTCAAAGAAGGCTCTTCTTCTTCTTCTTCTTCTTCTTCTTCTTCTTCTTCTTCTTCTTCTTCTTCTTCTTCTTCTTCTTCTTCTTCTTCTTCTTCTTCTTCTTCTATGACAGTTTGGTCTTTCTGTTGTTTGTATAGAAGGGGTTCTTTCAAAGTAATTACTGCAAAGCAAAGAAAATAAGTCAACAATAGGGAAAGAAAGACTTCGACAAAGAGTGAAAATGAATACCTTGAGGATATTTAGTAACGTCCCAGGTAACCTTGTTAGACTGTTCAAATAAAAGGGCAAACCGACGAGCAAACGTAACTCCCTCAGACTTAGTTTGGAAAAGGTTTGTATAAGAGTTTAATCTGTTGAGAGTTTTGAAGTTACCAGCTATTGTCGGATTCCCAGGGAATTTGTCATCCAAACCAAAACGAGCACATGGCAATGGGATTGGATTTGGAAAAGGAATTTTGAAGATCTCTAGTCGAATTAAAGAATTGTCCCAGTATTTCAAAGATCTTAATAAACATCGTTCATTATGTTCTCGTTTCAATTTGGCTACAATTTCTTCCACTCGTCGAACAGTCAATTGAGGATATCCAAGATCCCACTTTATTTTGTAAAATCATGAATAGCTTTGATGTGTTCACCTTTGGTTTTCTTCCTTGGGTCTTGATCCTGCACAGGAGAAATATCAATGTTATCCAGACAATCCATCAGACTGGGATGATACTTTTGATAGTAGTTAGTCCACCAGTCAACAAAACATTGTGAGACTCCTTGCAAAGGTGTGAAGGTGCAAGTACAAGAGAAATTTTGCATCTTTTGTTTTCCTTGAAAATATCTTTTATATCCTTATACTTAGAGGCGAAGGCATTGACAAGATGGTCATCATGATCAGATGAGTAGGGTGCTGGAATAGATTGACATAGGCCCATCTGACGAGCAACGCAATTTGGAAGATAAACATAGATAGATCTATCATCTGACGAAGGGAGACCCGTGAAAAGGACTTGTTGACATAAGAAGTTTGACCAAATGGAAATGCTGTCAGAGTCAGAAGGGGTAATAGCTTTGGTGAACCATTCAGGACCTTGTCGACGTTTGAAAAAGGAAGCAAATTTGATTTATTTTGACTTGTTGGAGAAAGAATGAAAGATTTTGAAGAAATAAGAGAAGTCATGTTTCTCATTTTTACCCAAAGACTCACAAGAAATATAGCGAAGTTGTGGTCTATATGAGTCTGACGAAACATTGTCAGGAAGAGAGAATGCTAGCTGATTTTCTAAAATGGCATTCAACCATAGTTGAAGCAACCAAACAGGGCCACCAACATTGCTCTTTTTGGTTTTGGTCCTCACATTGTCGACTAACAGATTTATGCTATGGTATAGGTTTGCTAGCAAACATTGGCTTAGGGCTAATTTCTTACCCTCATGAAGAAGATTGGCCAAAGAAAGGAAAGCTTTAGAAATTTGAATGGATTTGCTACAGAAAGCATAAGTTGATAGCCAAAGAAGCAGAAAGGCTACATGTTCTTCATCGGATATTTCATCCGTATCTCGATGATGAAGGGTAACGAAAGCATAAAAGGAGGTGGTTTTCTTAGAATAAACGTCGATTACTTGACTTGGTTCCATAAAGGGATGAATGACAATCCCATTTGGTCGAAGACCAGTAATGGCTGACACTTCAAAAAGTGTCAGACCCATCATTTTATAGGGGAAATGGAAATTGTTAGTGGTTTTGTTCCAGAAAAAGATTGATGCCCCAAGCATTGAGGGTTCCATCTTAATAACATGGCAGGAAAGTTGAATGAAATCAAAAATTCCCATGTCTTTCCAGGATTGTTCTTTCTTGGCTTGGATTCTATCAGGCCAGGATATGTACCCATCAATTTTAGAAAGGGGAGTTCTGAATAACCTTTCGGATTTCTTAAAATAATAGATGGGGAGAAAAAGGGAGTGAAGCAAGAATAGCTTCATCAGGAGTTTTACACAGAAAAGTGGAAAGGAGTTCTTTAGGAAAAGGCTCTTGATTTAAAAGAGGGCCCAAGAATGCAGGAGGAGGATCTAAAGGGAAATCAGAAAGAGGAAGAATTACCTGGGATTTTTGCCAAAGTTCTGACTTTTCAAGAATAGGGTCACAAACGATGGTAGGAGTACTTGAATCAATGCTCTGTTTGCTAGAAGAAGAAATGGAAGCAAGGTGTAAAGAAATACAGAGGAGATTCGAAGAAGATGCAGGTTGTTGAAGAAGATGAAAGAGCAAGCTTGCTATTGACGAGATATTTAAAGATACATAACGTAAATTTCAAAAAGTGGCTGTTGCAAATACGGCTATGTACTTATGACCCCTATTTCTTGGGAAAATTGAGATTTGATGTTCTTATTGATAAGCATTAAATCTTATCAGAAGATTTTTTTGTGAATTTTGTTAAAATATATATATGTATCTATATATATATTTTCAAAATTGAAATTTGAGATTATCTGTTATAAAATTTTGTCTTCCTCTAGAAGCTGTTGAAAGCCAAAACTTTGGGGGGCATCTATTAGGTGATAAATCTTAATTTTGGATTCGACAGAGAAAATGTCTCAAGTGTATAAATGTGAGGCTACCTTTCGACGAAAAATGACATGACATAGAATGATGAAAGATGTCAGCCATAATGTGACTTGCTGATGAAAATGGCTAAGTTACAATTTGACAGAATCAATGCTGACAGGAGAATATTATTTGACAAGAATGGCTAAGAGTCACGTTCTATCGAATGATATATAAAACTGTCGAAGGAAATGGAAGAATAAAAAGTGCCAAGTTACGATTCAACAGTGTTGATAACGGGGTGTGATTCGATAAATTGTTAGAAACTAAGTTCCATCAAACAAGTTGTATAAAGCTGTCGAAGATACTAGAAGATCAGCAGAAATGACTAAAATGATGGAATTGCTACTTGGCTTGTCAAGGAAGAAGCAGAAAATGTTGTTGAATATACAGAAGAGTCAAGGCCCCTACTTTGAAGTCGAATTAGGCAGTTAGGTCTAAATATTTCAATTTAGATATAATATAACTATTATAAACGTGGTCTATGAATAAAATAACTGCTACCTACGTGTCAAGTTTTAAAGTAGTCAGTTACTTTCGTAATTTACCTATAAATATTAGGATTCACGATGTATAAAGGGTTGGATACTTGATTGAAATCCTAAACATCTCACTCAAGTAGATACACGGATACAGATCAAGTATGCCTTCCACTCTTTACATTCAAGCAAGTTAAATTTCAATGCAATTTACATTCAACCTTTTTACATTTCTGCACTTGTCCTTTATATTTCCTTTACTTTTCCTGCACTTTAAATTCATGTCCTTTTACATTAACGTTTTTACTTTCACTGCACATTTAAACTTTTTGCACTTTATTTTCCTTGCACTTTACATTCTATTATCATTTACATGCTTTCTTTTAAACTTCTGCTCTTTAATTTTCTGCATCAGTTTTTTGAATTTATCAAAGCTTTCTTTTCTGAACTTCTGTTTATTTCCTTAAACTTGAATTAAAGTTTTTTATTTATTTATTTTAAGTTAATTCTCAAATCCTACGAGATTACCGCATAACTCGAAACCCACATTCATCTGATTTTCATTATTTGGTTGTCGGACCTTAACCAAAAACCACATAAACAACTGGTATGTGAAAATAATGGCTTGGGACGTCAGTTATGTGATTTGGCTTGGGTGGGTTATGAGCTTACCAATTAAATGTTAGTCATGGAAACTAATTTTTTTAAAAAAAATATTAATGAGTCATATATAAGCCGCGTCCTAGACGTGTCTAAACATGTCCAAGATGTATTCAAATTGAAAAAAAAATAAACTTTTTAATTTAACACATTTAGACACATAAAACATGTGTGTCGTACGAGTGTCTCCAAGTATCTGATACAAACATGTGTCCAATACGCGAACACGCCTAAAAAATGACATGTTCATGCTTCATAGGTGATAATCATTGTAGTTGATGAACCATTGGAAGAAGCGTAAAGAAATTACCTTTTGAGTTACCGTTATTTACCAATTTCCTTGTAGTATACATTTTATGGAATGAGAGTGATATAAATGGAAATATTTAGTATGCAGTTTGGTAACGTGTTGTTTGATACATTTAATCAATTTCCAATAGAATAAAAATTGATTTAAATGACAAAAATGACATTACTAAAAAAATTTAACCTTTTCATATATATTGTATAATGTATATGGGTAACATGTATGTATATTTTTTAGAGTAATGTTCAAGATTTTTTTTTCACAACCTAATAACAAAAATTGTTTTCTAATTTAACAAGTAGCTACAATAAGTATGATATATACATGGAACTTTTATTTTGTATTTTTTTAAAGTAATATGGCCTTTCTATTGCATGTGAGATTTAAGTGGGTTAAATTTAACAATGGTAATAACTATCATTTTATAAAATTAATAAGTATATGCTGAGAAAAGCAAAATCAAATCTCATTTCATTTAACATATCTAAACTCAATCTCACCTCTTTCAATGTTTTAAAAACTAGTCTAGACTGATTGATTGAAACAGCTGAACAGTAAATTAGTTATATTTTTTATTCAAATATTGTCTAATTTAATTATAAATTTAACTGATTAAATTAATTAAATCATGACTCCAAAATCTTGCTTACTTAACTTTGATTTGGTTTTTTAAAACATTTGAGAGAATGTTCTTCATGCTCCATTGCTGATTTTGTAGAATAAGAAATGGAATGAACTCTCCATTTTATTGTTATTATTTTTTGTAACGAACATGAGAATCATTCATTTCATGAAATGAGCATGGAAGGTTCCTGCATGACAAACTTCACATAAGAATGTATGGCATAATACTCTCATACTCAAATCCGCTTTCAGCCTTCATTGTTGAGGAAAAGGGGCTACTAGGAAGGATCAAGGGTGAAGATATGCCGGACTTCCCATAATTGGGAATTCTCTAGAATCCAACTTCATTGAATCTTTAGTGGTGATTTCTTGCTTGGAAGGCCCTTCAAGCTGTCTCATCATGGCCTGCATCACTTGGCCATCTTTTCCGTTTTTATGAATGATGTACTAACATGTGACGTCCCGTAGTCACCAAGTTAACAAAAAATGTGAAGATAACATTGACGAAAGAGAAGTTCTTAATTGTACTTAATGGAAATTTTTTCTTATTTGTACAATAAATATGTTATATTTCAGTCATAATATTAAAAATTAATTAAAATACGAGAATATGATGGTCCAAATAAGTAAGATTTAAGGAGTGCCTTCATTTTTTTTTATATGTTGATATAATTTCATTAATAAAAAAAAATATCACTTTATTTTCATTTTATTTCTTGTTTCTATAATCTTGTGAAAGAAATTGTGATCTCAAGAGAACTTTCAATAAGGTGACCAAAATTGTTTTTCAGAATATTAAGATGACAAAGTGTATTTAAGCCTTTAGAAATTTTGATTTGAATTTTCTAAATCTCTAATTATCAATGTATATATCAAGTTCAATTTCACAATTCACAAATTACCGTATTAGTAAATTACGAATTCACTTTCCTAGTTCACTAATTATGGCATTAATTCATTTTCAATTCAAATTTTCTATTTCACTAATTAATAAATTAGGAAATTGAATAGCAATATAGTTTAAAAAAATTGGTGCAATACAGTTTAATGTTATAATTCATTTTTATAATTGTGTTTGGGTAAATTTAAAAAAAAAATGATTATAATATAGTACAAATAATTGATTTTTTTATTTTTTTATAAAAAAATAGATGTTATTTTACGTTTAGATATAATTATAGAAAACACTTTTTATTTTATCTCTTTTTATTACATCTTTCCATAATTAAATATTGGAGAATGTTAAAAACATTCTCTATCACACTCTTATCAACACATTTTCTTTTATTATATTACGTTACACATTAAAATACATTTAATTTTAATTATTATATAATTAATTTGATTAATATGTAATCAACTTAATTAGTATGTAATTAAATTTAAATATGTACTTTAGTGTGTGATATGACTTAATAAAAAGAGTATATTAAAAATGTGTGATAAAAAATATGTTTTAACACTCTTCTTAAATATTTTGTGAGGCAACTCAAAAATCAAAACATTGTTTTTTTAGATTCTGTTTTTTTTATAAATAATATTATTCAAACATATGTCCATATTTTAGAATTATTTTTTTAATGAAAAAACACTTTTTAAAAAAGAAAGCTCAAATAAACGCACTACTAGTTTAATTTTCATAGTTCAATTCATTTTATAATTAATTTTATAATTCATTAATTAGAATATAAACGAATTATGGATTCGATTTCCTGATTCAATATTTAGGCCATATAAGTGTGACCGTGTGAGTGAATTCAATTTACTAATTAGCTGTACCCAAAAATACAATTACTACTTAGCTCATTAGAAATTGTAAGTTAAATTTTCGTTTCTTTTCTTTTTCAAAATTGTAAGTTCAATTTTTTTAATTCATAGTTAATTTATTAGGTATAAATTTTAAATTCATATTTCTAAATCCCTAAGTGTCCGTTTGGTTTCGGAATTTTGGAATTAAATTTAGAATTGGAATTGGACCTCTTAATTCTAAAGAATATCATTTAGAATTGGAATTGTAATTTCATAAACTAATTCCATGGAATTTAACTAAGTTAAGCCTTTTCTTTTATACCAAAATTATCAATTCTATAGTTTAAAAATTAAACTTTCTCTCTCTCTCTTCTCTCTCCACATTTATTTATGAATAATCATATTTATTGAGATTTTATATTTATATAAAAATTATTTATATTTTTATATAAAAAATTATAATAGTTATTTATTTTTTATAAAAAATTCATGAAAATTTTCTTTATGAAAAAAAATGATTATTATATTATAAAAATATTCTGTATGAATATTTTTATTAATTTTATTTTTGTAAATAATTTTTTAATATTTTAGATCATATCTTTAAACAATAAAATTATAATTGAATTTAGAATTACAATTTCTTATCTTAATTCTTTTTCGACAACCCAAAACATAGAATTTTAAGACTAATTTTCTAATTAAAAGAATTGGAATTGAAATTAAAATTCTATGTTTCAATTCCAATTCCGCTATCTAAACGGACCCTAATAGCCTATTATTTCGAGAATTCCTTTTTTGTTATTGCACTCATTCTGCCGACAAATTTTTTGGAAAGAAACTGCCGAGAAAGGATATGCTACGAAATCTTGTAATAAGTCAATTTAGAATAATAAGAGACACAATCACCAAAAGTAATAATCTTTATTATCTTTAGATAAAAAAAAATAAGTGATTGTTATGGTATTTATGTAAAATTAAAGGTACCATAATCCATATTAATGTGGATAAATAAAATAATGACATATGAATTAAGTAAAAATGAGTTTTTTTTATAAATTTAATTACAAATAAATTATGTTTAAAAAGAAAATACAAATTAATTTATTTTACATTATACTGCCTGTACTTTAATTTGTCTTTTGCACAATCATTTACCTCTATTTTCTATATGAGGTCATGAAATTGGTAAAAAAATAATTATAAGATAGTATAAATAATTAATTTTTTTAAAAGATTTTTATAAAAAGCAAAAGTTGTTTTACATTTGAATTCAATTATAGAAAATATTTTTTACTTTTTCACTTTTTTATTGCATCTCCTATAGTTGAATATTTTGTGACTCAAAAATCAAAAAAATTGTTTTTTTTAAATATTATTCAAACAAATGTACATGTTTTATAATTACTTTTTTAATTTAAAAAACACTCTTTTTTTGTAAAAGAAAGCTCAAATAAACGCACTGCTAGTTTAATTTTCCTAGTTCAATTCATTTTATAATTAAATTTATAATTCATTAATTAGAATATAATCGAATTATGGATTCGATTTCCTGATTCAATATTTAGGCCATATAAGTGTGCATAATTCGATTTCCTGATTCAATATTTAGGCCATATAAGTGTGACCGTGTGAGTGAATTCAATTTACTAATTAGCTGTACCCAAAATATAATTACTAATTAGCTCATTTGAAATTTTAAGTTCATTTTTCTTTTCTTTTTGTTTCAAAATTGTAAGTTCAAATTTTTAATTCAAAATTAATTTATTATGTATAAAATTTTAAATTTATATTTCTAAAAGATAAAGTTTAAGTAAAATTATTTAAGTGTTTTGTGATATTATTTTCTAATAAAAACATGATATGTATTATATTATCTAATAAAAATATAATATATGTTTTATTTTTCAATCACTTCATCATTTTTTAAAAAATTTCATTTTAGAAATTACAGAAAAATATACATATACAATACTTTTATTAGAAAAAAAGTACTACTGATACTAATAAATTTTATCTAAGTTTTCTCCATTTCTAAATCCCTAATAATAACCTATTATTTCGAGAATTCTTTTTTTTTTATTGCACTCATTCTGCCGACAAATTTTTTGGAAAGAAACTGCCGAGAAAGCGTATGGTACAAAATCTTGTAATAAGTCAACTTAGAATAATAAGAGACGCAATCACCAAAAGTAATAATGTTTACTATCTTTAGATGAAAAAAAGTACTTATCCAAAACTAAAGGTATCATAATTTATACTAATGTGGATAAATAAAATTTCTATCCAGTGGGAAAAAGTTTAATTATTATTATTGTGGATAAATAAAATAATGATACATGGATTAAGTAAAAATGAGTTCTTTTATAAATTTAATTACAAATAAAATTCTGTTTAAAAATAAAGTTACAAATTAATTCATTTTAATTTATATTTTACATTACAGTGCTTGTACTTTAATTTGGCTTTTGCACAATCATCTACCTCTATTGTCTATAAAAGGTCATGAAACTGGTAAAAGACGATGAAGTTTATATTCAACAATTGGGGGGGGGGTGTTGGACTCTGAGAATTAATTTCTCTCGTGCTTACAGTAATTCAACAAGTCATTGGTATTGATTTAATTAAATTTGCAGTAACTCCTTCTTAGTTCTTGTCATTGTCATGTTTGTCATCAAGGACATGTTTTATCTGCATATTTTAGTCCCTGCATTACTGATCTATACCAGCCCATTCAACCCAATTGCAACCCACAGTTCTGTATGTTGAATAAGACGTCACTAGTCTTACCTTTTCTTCCAACCATGAAGCCTGAAAAGATTGAAACTGAAGAAATTTATTTTTCTAAACAATCCAATTCATTCAAGAATAATAAGGAAAGAACAAAAATTCCCTAAAACTCTCTTATTTAAAAAAATATTGATATTCCTTAACTTCAATATAATAAAACTTTGTATTTATAATGGACTCTTCATTATTAATTATTTTTTAATATTAAATAATAATAAAAACACATTTTGAGGGACCCATAGTACCCATCAAAATGTCAATAATAATGATGATGATGGACATTAATAAAAAAAAATGACCATACAATTATAGTATCTTTAGATTATAGTTTATAAACTATGGTTTGACCCAACGACTTTTTTTTTAATTTTCACTTAAATCATGATTTGAGATCCAAAATCATATTCAAATTCAGCACAATTACGAATTTGTCAAACATATAATTTATGCATGAAACTTAGTTAACTATAATCCAAACATGCTAAAAATAATTTAATGAATTGAGCCCACCACTTAGAAAAGTAATGTTTTTACGTTAGTGCTTTCTTCTATACAAAGAATAATTTAAGACTATGAGGTGGGTAGAGTTATATTTACTTTAAAAAATTCGTATATATATTGATGTATATAGCATCAATGGTAAGTGGGTGCTGTCAATGTCATGATACTTAAGGTTTTTTAAAATATTAATATTCTTATAAATGGTTAAATATTTGATTTACAATGGCTTTGGATTCTCTCCCATTGGTGCGTAATAGGAGAGAGTCCTTTTAAATAGACAAAAATGTAATTTATTTTCAATATAATTAATACATTTTACAACTAATCATAATATTGTGTTTTTACCTGATAAAAATTTGTGTCTATATACATCTAAAAAAATAATCATGTTATAAATATCCAAGCTTGTTTACAATACTTATTTAAAAGTCTATTAAATATAATTATAAAAAAGTTAACAGATAAAAAAATAGGTAACCATTTATCAAAAAGCACTAGTACATAAACGAAGCTTAGATATATATGAAAGAAATTTCATTATAAGAATATTTTTAAAAGACATATTATTATTTTTTATGTATAGTAATTGTTCACTTAATTTTAAGTTAGGTGTGATTAAATAAAGTCCTCTTTAAATTGATGATTATAAAATATAAACTCTTAATATTACAAATAAAATTCACCTAAATTTGTAATATATTTTCTCGGAGATCAATCACTTTTGAGTGAAAAGCATACATTATAGTATTTACATTTTTTTTTTTCAAAAAGAGTATAATGGTAAATGTTTCAAGACAATCGGTCTTAACTCTTAAATGCTATTAATTATTTTAAGTAAAAGGTATTAATTAAATAAATATTTAATATCTTGAGATTTAAAACTATTTTATATTTTATTTTAAAATTGATTAAAACATTTCTTACATTATTGAGATTTAAAAAAAGGAGAAAACTTAGATAAAGTTCCTTAAGTGTTTGTGGTGCAATTTGTCTCTAATAGAAACATGACATGTGTTTTATTTTTTTTTAGTTACTTAATTATTAATTTAGTTAACTAAAAAAATTAAATTTAAATTGATGATTATAAGATATAACTTCTTAATATTATAAATAAAATTTACCTAAATTTGTAATATATTTTCGCAGAGATCAATCACTTTTGAGTAAAAAGCATATATAATAGTATTTACACTTTTTTTTCAAAAGAGTATAATGGTAATTGTTTGAAGACAATCGGTCTAAATGCTATCAATTATTTAAAGAAAAAGGTATTAATTAAATAAATATTTAATATCTTGAGATTTAAAACTATTTTATATTTTATTTCAAAATTGATTAAAACATTTCTTACGTTATTGAGATTTAAAAATTATTGATATTCCTTAACTTCAGTATAATAAAACTTTGTATTTATAATGGACTCTTCATTATTAATTATTTTTTAAAATTAAATAAAAAATTAAAAAAAAAAAAACACATTTTGAGGGATGCATAGTGCCCATCAAAATGTTAATAATAATGATGATGATGGACATTACTAAAAAAAATGACCATACAATTATAGTCTCTTTAGATTATAGTTTATAACCAATGGTTTGACCCAACGACTTTTTTTTTTCACATAAATCATGATTTGAGATCCAAAATCATATTCAAATTCAGCACAATTATGATTTTGTCAAACATATAATTTATGCATGAAACTTAGTTAACTAGAATCCAAACTTGCTAAAAAAAATTTAATGAATTGAGCCCACCACTTAAAAAAGTAATGTTTTTACGTTCGTGCTTTCTTCTATACAAAGAATAATTTAAGACTTTGAGGTAGGTAGAGTTATATTTGCTTTAAAAAATTCGTATATATATTGATGTGTATAGCATCAATGGTAAGTTGGTGCTGTCAATGTCATAATACTTAAGGTTTTTTAGAATATTAATATTTTTATAAATTGTTAAATATTTGATTTACTATGACTTTGGATTCTCTCCCATTGGTGCGTAATAGGAGAGAGTCCTTTTAAATAGATAAAAATGTAATTTATTTTCAATATAATTAATACATTTTACAACTAATCATAATATTGTGTTTTTACCTGATAAAAATTTGTGTCTATATACATCTAAAAAATGATCATGTTATAAATATCCAAACTTGTTTACAATACTTATTTAAATGTCTATTAAATATAATTATAAAAAAGTTAACATATAAAAAAATTGGTAACAATTTATCAAAAAGTACTAGTACGTAAAACAAGCTTAGAGATATACGAAAGAAATTTCATTATAAGAATATCTTTAAAAGACATATTATTATTTTTTATGCATAGTAAATATTCACTTAATTTTAAGTTAGGTGTGATTAAATAAAGTGCTCTTTAAATTGATGATTAGAAGATATAAACTCTTAATATTATAAATAAAATTTACCTAAATTTGTAATATATTTTCTCAGAGATCAATCACTTTTGTGTAAAAAGCATATATTATAGTATTTACATTTTTTTCCAAAAAGAGTATAATGGAAAATATTTCAAGACAATCGGTCTTAACTCTTAAATGCTATTAATTATTTTAATTAAAAGGTATTAATTAAATAAATATTTAATATCTTGAGATTTAAAACTATTTTATATTTATTTTAAAATTGATTAAAACATTTCTTACATTATTGAGATTTAAAAAAATGTTGATATTCCTTAACTTCAGTATAATAAACTTTGTATTTATAATGGACTCTTCATTATTAATTATTTTTTAATATTAAATAAAAAATTAAAAAAACACATTTTGAGGGACGCATAGTACCCATCAAAATGTTAATAATAATGATGATGATGGACATTAATAAAAAAAAATGACCATACAATTATAGTATCTTTAGATTATAGTTTATAAACTATGGTTTGACCCAACGACTTTTTTTTTAATTTTCACTTAAATCATGATTTCAGATCCAAAATCATATTCAAATTCAGCACAATTATGATTTTGTCAAACATATAATTTATGCATGAAACTTAGTTAACTATAATCCAAACATGCTAAAAAAAATTTAATGAATTGAGCCCACCACTTAGAAAAGTTATGTTTTTACGTTAATAATTTCTTCTATACAAAGAATAATTTAAGACTTTGAGGTGGGTAGAGTTATATTTACTTTGAAAAATTCGTATATATATTTATGTATATAACGTCAATGGTAAGTGGGTGCTGTCAATGTCATGATACTTAAGGTTTTTTAAAATATTAATATTCTTATAAATTGTTATATATTTGATTTACAATGGCTTTGGATTCTCTCCCATTGGTGCGTAATAGGAGAGAGTTCTTTTAAAAAGATAAAAATGTAATTTATGTTCAATATAATTAATAGATTTTACAACTAATCATAATATTGTGTTTTTACCTGATAAAAATTTGTGCCTATATACATCTAAACAAATGATCATGTTATAAATATCCAAACTTGTTTACAATACTTATTTAAAAGTCTATTAAATATAATTATAAAAAAAGTTAACATATAAAAAATAGGTAATAATTTATCAAAAAGTACTAGTACATTAAAGAAGCTTAGATATATATGAAAGAAATTTCATTATAAGAATATCTTTAAAAGACATATTATTATTTTTTATGTATAGTAATTTTCACTTAATTTTAAGTTAGGTGTGATTAAATAAAGTCCTCTTTAAATTGATGATTATAAGATATAACTTCTTTATATTATAAATAAAATTTACCTAAATTTGTAATATATTTTCTCAGAGATCAATCACTTTTGAGTAAAAAGCATATATTATAGTATTTACACTTTTTTTTTCAAAAGAGTATAATGGTAATTGTTTGAAGACAATCGGTCTAAATGCTATCAATTATTTAAAGAAAAAGGTATTAATTAAATAAATATTTAATATCTTGAGATTTAAAACTATTTTATATTTTATTTCAAAATTGATTAAAACATTTCTTACATTATTGAGATTTAAAAATTATTGATATTCCTTAACTTCAGTATAATAAAACTTTGTATTTATAATGGACTCTTCATTATTAATTATTTTTTTTTAAAAAATTAAATAAAAAAACACAATTTGAGGGATGCATAGTACCCATCAAAATGTTAATAATAATGATGATGATGGACACTAATAAAAAAAAAATGACCATACAATTATAGTCTCTTTAGATTATAGTTTATAACCAATGCTTTGACCCAACGACTTTTTTTTTTTTTTTTCACATAAATCATGATTTGAGATCCAAAATCATATTCAAATTCAGCACAATTATGATTTTGTCAAACATATAATTTATGCATGAAACTTAGTTAACTAGAATCCAAACTTGCTAAAAAAAATTTAATAAATTGAGCCCACCACTTAGAAAAGTAATGTTTTTACGTTCGTGCTTTCTTCTATACAAAGAATAATTTAAGACTTTGAGGTTGGTAGAGTTATATTTGCTTTAAAAAATTCGCATATATATTGATGTATATAACATCAATGGTAAGTTGGTGCTGTCAATGTCATAATACTTAAGGTTTTTTAGAATATTAATATTTTTATAAATTGTTAAATATTTGATTTACTATGACTTTGGATTCTCTCCCGTTGGTGCGTAATAGGAGAGAGTGGTTTTAAATAGATAAAAATGTAATTTATTTTCAATATAATTAATACATTTTACAACTAATCATAATATTGTGTTTTTACCTGATAAAAATTTGTGTCTATATACATCTAAAAAATGATCATGTTATAAATATCCAAACTTGTTTACAATACTTATTTAAATGTCTATTAAATATAATTATAAAAAAAGTTAAATATAAAAAAATTGGTAACAATTTATCAAAAAGTACTAGTACGTAAAACAAGCTTAGATATATACGAAAGAAATTTCATTATAAGAATCTCTTTAAAAGACATATTATTATTTTTTATGCATAGTAAATGTTCACTTAATTTTAAGTTAGGTGTGATTAAATAAAGTACACTTTAAATTGATGATTATAAGATATAAACTCTTAATATTATAAATAAAATTTACCTAAATTTGTAATATATTTTCTCAGAGATCAATCACTTTTGTGTAAAAAGCATATATTATAGTATTTACATTTTTTTTTTTCAAAAAGAGTATAATGGTAAATGTTTCAAGACAATCGGTCTTAACTCTTAAATGCTATTAATTATTTTAAGTAAAAGGTATTAATTAAATAAATATTTAATATCTTGAGATTTAAAACTATTTTATATTTTATTTCAAAATTGATTAAAACATTTCTTACATTATTGAGATTTAAAAAATGTTGATATTCCTTAACTTCAGTATAATAAACTTTGTATTTATAATGGACTCTTCATTATTAATTATTTTTTAATATTAAATAAAATAAAAACACATTTTGAGGGACGCTGAGTGCCCTTCAAAATGTTAATAATAATGATGATGATGGACATTAATAAAAAAAATGACCATACAATTATAGTATCTTTAGATTATAGTTTATAAACTATGGTTTGACCCAACGACTTTTTTTTTAATTTTCACTTAAATCATGATTTGAGATCCAAAATCATATTCAAATTCAGCACAATTATAATTTTGTCAAACATATAATTTATGCATGAAACTTAGTTAACTATAATCCAAACATGCTAAAAAAAATTTAATGAATTGAGCCCACCACTTAGAAAAGTTATGTTTTTACGTTAATAATTTCTTCTATACAAAGAATAATTTAAGACTTTGAGGTAGGTAGAGTTATATTTACTTTGAAAAATTCGTATATATATTTATGTATATAACGTCAATGGTAAGTGGGTGCTGTCAATGTCATGATACTTAAGGTTTTTTAAAATATTAATATTCTTATAAATTGTTATATATTTGATTTACAATGGCTTTGGATTCTCTCCCATTGGTGGTTAATAGGAGAGAGTCCTTTTAAATAGATAAAAATGTAATTTATGTTCAATATAATTAATAGATTTTACAACTAATCATAATATTGTGTTTTTACCTGATAAAAATTTGTGTCTATATACATTTAAAAAATATCATGTTATAAATATCCAAACTTGTTTACAATACTTATTTAAAAGTCTATTAAATATAATTATAAAAAAAAGTTAACATATAAAAAATAGGTAACAATTTATCAAAAAGTACTAGTACATTAAAGAAGCTTAGATATATATGAAAGAAATTTCATTATAAGAATATCTTTAAAAGACATATTATTATTTTTTATGTATAGTAATTGTTCACTTAATTTTAAGTTTGGTGTGATTAAATAAAGTCCTCTTTAAATTGATGATTATAAGATATAACCTCTTAATATTAAAAAAAATTTACCTAAATTTATAATATATTTTCTCAGAGATCAATCACTTTTGAGTAAAAAGCATATATTATGGTATTTACACTTTTTTTTTTTCAAAATGAGTATAATGGTAAATGTTTGAAGACAATAGGCCTAAATGCTATCAATTATTTAAAGTAAAAGGTATTAATTAAATAAATATTTAATATCTTGTGATTTAAAACTATTTTATATTTTATTTTAAAATTGATTAAAACATTTCTTACATTATTGAGATTTAAAAAAATATTGATATTCCTTAACTTCAGTATAATAAAACTTTGTATTTATAATGGACTCTCATTATTATTTATTTTTTAATATTAAATAAAAAATAAAAAAAAAACACATTTTGAGGGATGCATTGTACCCATCAAAATGTTAATAATAATGATGATGATGGACATTAATAAAAAAAATGACCATACAATTATAGTCTCTTTAGATTATAGTTTATAAAATAAGGTTTGGCCCAACGACTTTTTTTTTTAATTTTCACATAAATCCTGATTTGAGATCCAAAATCGTATTCAAATTCCGCACAATTTTGATTTTGTCAAACATATAATTTGTGCATGAAACTTAGTTAACTATAATCCAAACATGCTAAAAAAAATTTAATGAATTGAGCCCACCACTTAGAAAAATAACGTTTTTTCGTTAGTGCTTTCTTCTATACAAAGAATAATTTAAGACTTTGAGGTAGGAAGAGTTATATTTGCTTTAAAAAATTCGTATATATATTGATGTATATAGCATCAATGGTAAGTTGGTGCTGTCAATGTCATAATACTTAAGGTTTTTTAAAATATTAATATTTTTATAAATTGTTAAATATTTGATTTACAATGACTTTGGATTCTCTCCCATTTGTGCGTAATAGGAGAGAGTCTTTTAAATAGATAAAAATGTAATTTATTTTCAATATAATTAATACATTTTACAACTAATCATAATATTGTGTTTTTACCTGATAAAAATTTGTGTCTATATACATCTAAAAAAATGATCATGTTCTAAATATCCAAACTTGTTTACAATACTTATTTAAATGTCTAATAAATATAATTATAAAAAAATTAACATATAAAAAATAGGTAACAATTTATCAAAAAGTACTAGTACATAAAAGAAGCTTAGATATATATGAAAGAAATTTCATTATAAGAATATCTTTAAAAGACATATTATTATTTTTTATGTATAGTAATTGTTCACTTAATTTTAAGTTTGGTGTGATTAAATAAAGTCCTCTTTAAATTGATGATTATAAGATATAACCTCTTAATATTATAAAAAATTTTACCTAAATTTATAATATATTTTCTCAGAGATCAATCACTTTTGAGTAAAAAGCATATATTATGGTATTTACACCTTTTTTTTCAAAATGAGTATAATGGTAAATGTTTGAAGACAATAGGCCTAAATGCTATCAATTATTTAAAGTAAAAGGTATTAATTAAATAAATATTTAATATCTTGTGATTTAAAACTATTTTATATTTTATTTTAAAATTGATTAAAACATTTCTTACATTATTGAGATTTAAAAAATATTGATATTCCTTAACTTCAGTATAATAAAACTTTGTATTTATAATGGACTCTCATTATTATTTATTTTTTAATATTAAATAAAAAATTAAATAAAAAAACACATTTTGAGGGATGATTGTACCCATCAAAATGTTAATAATAATGATGATGATGGTACCCAATTATATCATAAAATATTTTTTAATAATAATGATGATGATGGATCAAAATGTTAATAATAAAAAATGACCATACAATTATAGTATCTTTAGATTATAGTTTATAAACTAATGTTTGACCCAACGACTTTTTTTTAAATTTTCACTTAAATCATGATTTGAGATCCAAAATCATATTCAAATTCAGCACCATTATGATTTTGTCAAACATATAATTTCTGCATGAAACTTAGTTAACTATAATCCAAACATGCTAAAAAAAATTTAATGAATTGAACCCACCACATAGAAAAGTAATGTTTTTACGTTAATACTTTCTTCTATACAAAGAATAATTTCAGACTTTGAGGTAGGTAGAGTTATATTTACTTTGAAAATTTCGTATATATATTGATGTATATAACATCAATGGTAAGTGGGTGCTGACAATGTCATGATACTTAAGGTTTTTTAAAATATTAATATTCTTATAAATTGTTATATATTTGACTTACAATGGCTTTGGATTCTCTCCCATTGGTGCGTAATAGGAGAGAGTCGTTTTAAATAGATAAAAATGTAATTTATGTTCAATATAATTAATAGATTTTACAACTAATCATAATATTGTGTTTTTACCTGATAAAAATTTGTGTCTATATACATCTAAACAAATGATCATGTTATAAATATCCAAACTTGTTTACAATACTTATTTAAAAGTCTATTAAATATAATTATAAAAAAGTTAACATATAAAAAAATAGGTAACAATTTATCAAAAAGTACTAGTACATAAAAGAAGCTTAGATATATATGAAAGAAATTTCATTATAAGAATATCTTTAAAAGACATATTATTATTTTTTATGTATAGTAATTGTTCACTTAATTTTAAGTTAGGTGTGATTAAATAAAGTCCCCTTTAAATTGATGATTATAAGATATAAACTCTTAATATTATAAATAAAATTTACCTAAATTTGTAATATATTTTCTCAGAGATCAATCACTTTTGAGTAAAAAGCATATATTAAAGTATTTACACTTTTTTTTTCAAAAAGATTATAATGGTAAATGTTTCAAGACAATCGGTCTAAATGCTATCAATTATTTAAATAAAATGTATTAATTAAATAAATATTTAATATCTTGAGAGTTAAAACTATTTTATATTTTATTTTAAAATTGATTAAAACATTTCTTACATTATTGTTATTTAAAAAAATATTGATATTCCTTAACTTCGGTATAATAAAACTTTGTATTTATGATATGGACTCTTCATTATTAATTATTTTTTAATATTAAATAAAAAAATTAAATAAAAAAACATATTTTGAGGGATGCATAGTACCCATCAAAATGTTCACAATAATGATGGTGATGGACATTAATAAAAAAAATGACCATACAATTATAGTCTCTTTAGATTATAGTTTATAAACTATGGTTTGACCCAACGACTTTTTTTTTAATTTTCACATAAATCATGATTTGAGATCCAAAATCGTATTCAAATTCAGCACAATTATGATTTTGTCAAACATATAATTTATTCATGAAACTTAGTTAACTATAATCCAAACATGCTAAAAAAAATTTAATGAATTGAGCCCACCACTTAGAAAAGTAATGTTTTTACGTTAATGCTTTCTTCTATACAAAGAATAATTTAAGACTTTGAGGTAGGTAGAGTTATATTTACTTTGAAAAATTCGTATATATATTGATGTATATACATCAATGGTAAGTTGGTGCTGTCAATGTCATGATACTTAAGGTTTTTTAAAATATTAATATTCTTATAAATTGTTATATATTTGATTTACAATGACTTTGGATTCTCTCCCATTGGTGCGTAATAGGAGAGAGTCCTTTTAAATAGATAAAAATGTAATTTATTTTCAATATAATTAATAGATTTTACAACTAATCATAATATTGTGTTTTTACCTGATAAAAATTTGTGTCTATATACATCTAAAAAAATGATCATGTTATAAATATCCAAACTTGTTTACAATACTTATTTAAAAGTCTATTAAATATAATTATAAAAAAGTTAACATATAAAAAAATAGGTAATAATTTATCAAAAAGTACTAGTACATAAAAGAAGCTTAGATATATATGAAAGAAATTTCATTATAAGAATATCTTTGAAAGACATATTATTATTTTTATGTATAGTAATTGTTCACTTAATTTTAAGTTAGGTGTGATTAAATAAAGTCCTCTTTAAATTGATGATTATAAGATATAAACTCTTAATATTATATATAAAATTTACCTAAATTTGTAATATATTTTCTCAGAGATCAATCACTTTTTGTAAAAAGTATAAAAGCATATATTAAATGTTTCAAGTATTTACATTTTTTTTTCGGAAAGAGAAAAGATTGTTTATAATGGTAAATGTTTCAAGACAATCGGTCTTAACTGAAACTTCCAAATAAATAGAATGAAAACTATGTTCCATTCCATTCCATTCCTTTCCATTTCATTCCTACCTACCTGGTTCGCTCCATTAATGAAAAACATCCAAACATGGCTTAAATGCTATCAATTATTTAAAGTAAAAGGTATTAATTTAATAAATATTTAATATCTTGAGATTTAATACTATTTTATATTTTATTTTAAAATTGATTAAAACATTTCTTACATTATTGAGATTTAAAAAATATTGATACTCCTTAACTTCAGTATAATAAACTTTGTATTTATAATGGACTCTTCATTATTAATTATTTTTTAATATTAAATAAAAAATTAAAAAAAACACATTTTGAGGGACGCATAGTACCCATCAAAAGGTTAATAATAATGTGATGATAGACATTAATAAAAAAAAATGACCATACAATTATAGTATCTTTAGATTATAGTTTATAAACTATGGTTTGACGCAACGACTTTTTTTTTAATTTTCACTCAAATCATGATTTGAGAGCCAAAATCATATTCAAATTCAGCACAATTATGATTTTGTCAAACATATAATTTCTGCATGAAACTTAGTTAACTATAATCCAAACATGCTAGAAAAAATTTAATGAATTGAACCCACCACTTAGAAAAGTAATGTTTTTACGTTAATACTTTCTTCTATACAAAGAATAATTTAAGACTTTGAGGTAGGTAGAGTTATATTTACTTTGAAAATTTCGTATATATATTGATGTATATAACATCAATGGTAAGTGGGTGCTGACAATGTCATGATACTTAAGGTTTTTTAAAATATTAATATTCTTATAAATTGTTATATATTTGACTTACAATGGCTTTGGATTCTCTCCCATTGGTGCGTAATAGTAGAGAGTCCTTTTAAATAGATAAAAATGTAATTTATGTTCAAATATAATTAATAGATTTTACAACTAATCATAATATTGTGTTTTTACCAGATAAAAATTTGTGTCTATATACATCTAAACAAATGATCATGTTATAAATATCCAAACTTGTTTACAATACTTATTTAAAAGTCTATTAAATATAATTATAAAAAAGTTAACATATAAAAAAATAGGTAACAATTTATCAAAAAGTACTATTACATAAAACAAGCTTAGATATATATGAAAGAAATTTCATTATAAGAATATCTTTAAAAGACATATTATTATTTTTTATGTATAGTAATTTTTCACTTAATTTTAAGTTAGGTGTGATTAAATAAAGTCCCCTTTAAATTGATGATTATAATATATAAACTCTTAATATTATAAATAAAATTTACCTAAATTTGTAATATATTTTCTCAGAGATCAATCACTTTTGAGTAAAAAGCATATATTAAAGTATTTACACTTTTTTTTTCAAAAAGAGTATAATGGTAAATGTTTGAAGACAATCGGTCTAAATGTTATCAATTATTTAATTAAAAGGTATTAATTAAATAAATATTTAATATCTTGAGATTTAAAACTATTTTATATTTTATTTTAAAATTGATTAAAACATTTCTTACATTATTGTTATTTAAAAAATATTGATATTCCTTAACTTCGGTATAATAAAACTTTGTATTTAAGATGGACTCTTCATTATTAATTTTTTTTAATATTAAATAAAAAATTAAAAAAAAGACAAATTTTGAGGGATGCATAGTACCCATCAAAATGTTCACAATAATGATGGTGATGGACATTAATAAAAAAAATGACCATACAATTATAGTCTCTTAAACTATGGTTTGACCCAACGACTTTTTTTTTTAATTTTCACATAAATCATGATTTGAGATCCAAAATCGTATTCAAATTCAGCACAATTATGATTTTGTCAAACATATAATTTATGCATGAAACTTAGTTAACTATAATCCAAACTTGCTAAAAAAAAATTTAATGAATTGAGCCCACCACTTAGAAAAATAATGTTTTTACGTTAGTGCTTTCTTCTATACAAAGAATAATTTAAGACTTTGAGGTAGGTAGAGTTATATTTTCTTTAAAAAATTCGTATATATATTGATGTATATAGCATCAATGGTAAGTTGGTGCTGTCAATGTCATAATACTTAAGGTTTTTTGAAATATTAATATTCTTATAAATTGTTAAATATTTGATTTACTATGACTTTCGATTCTCTCCCATTGGTACGTAATAGGAGAGAGTCCTTTTAAATAGATAAAAATGTAATTTATTTTCAATATAATTAATACATTTTACAACTAATCATAATATTGTGTTTTTACCTGATAAAAATTTGTGTTTATATACATCTAAAAAATGATCATGTTATAAATATCCAAACTTGTTTACAATACTTATTTAAATGTCTATTAAATATAATTATAAAAAAGTTAACATATAAAAAAATAGGTAACAATTTATCAAAAAGTACTAGTACATAAAAGACGCTTAGATATATATGAAAGAAATTTCATTATAAGAATATCTTTGAAAGACATATTATTATTTTTTATGCATAGTAATTGTTCGCTTAATTTTAAGTTAGGTGTGATTAAATAAAGTACTCTTTAAATTGATGAATATAAGATATAAACTCTTAATATTATAAATAAAATTTACCTAAATTTGTAATATATTTTCTCAGAGATCAATCACTTTTGTGTAAAAAGCATATATTATAGTATTTACATTTTTTTTTGGGAAAGAGTATAATGGTAAATGTTTCAAGACAATCGGTCTTAACTCTTAAATGCTATCAATTATTTAAAGTAAAAGGTATTAATTTAATAAATATTTAATATCTTGAGATTTAATACTATTTTATATTTTATTTTAAAATTGATTAAAACATTTCTTACATTATTGAGATTTAAAAAATATTGATACTCCTTAACTTCAGTATAATAAACTTTGTATTTATAATGGACTCTTCATTATTAATTATTTTTTAATAAAAAATAAAAAATTAAAAAAAAAAACACATTTTGAGGGACGCATAGTACCCATCAAAATGTTAATAATAATGTGATGATGGACACTAATAAAAAAAAAATGACCATACAATTATAGTATCTTTAGATTATAGTTTATAAACTACGGTTTGACCCAACGACTTTTTTTTTAATTTTAACTTAAATCACGATTTGTGATCCAAAATCATATTCAAATTCAGCACAATTATGATTTTGTCAAACATATAATTTATGCATGAAACTTAGTTAACTATAATCCGAACATGCTAAAAAAAATTTAATGAATTGAGCCCACCACTTAGAAAAGTAATGTTTTTACGTTAATGCTTTCTTCTATACAAAGAATAATTTAAGACTTTGAGGTAGGTAGAGTTATATTTACTTTGAAAAATTCGTATATATATTGATGTATATAACATCAATGGTAAGTGGGTGCTGTCAATGTCATGATACTTAAGGTTTTTTAAAATATTAATATTCTTATAAATTGTTATATATTTGATTTACAATGGCTTTGGATTCTCTCCCGTTGGTGCGTAATAGGAGAGTCCTTTTAAATTGATAAAAATGTAATTTATGTTCAATATAATTAATAGATTTTACAACTAATCATAATATTGTGTTTTTACCTGATAAAAATTTGTGTCTATATACATCTAAAAAAATGACCATGTTATAAATATCCAAACTTGTTTACAATACTTATTTAAAAGTCTATTAAATATAATTATAAAAAAGTTAACATATAAAAAATAGATAACAATTTATCAAAAAGTACTATTACATAAAACAAGCTTAGATATATATGAAAGAAATTTCATTATAAGAATATCTTTGAAAGACATATTATTATTTTTTATGTATAGTAATTGTTCACTTAATTTTAAGTTAGGTGTGATTAAATAAAGTCCTCTTTAAATTGATGATTATAAGATATAAACTCTTAATATTATAAATAAAATTTACCTAAATTTGTAATATATTTTCTCAGAGATCAATCACTTTTGAGTAAAAAGCATATATTATAGTATTTACACTTTTTTTTTTTTTCAAAAAGAGTATAATGGTAAATGTTTGAAGACAATCGGTCTAAATGCTATCAATTATTTAAAGTAAAAGGTATTAATTAAATAAATATTTAATATCTTGAGATTTAAAACTATTTTATGTTTTATTTTAAAATTGATTAAAACATATTTTACATTATTGAGATTTAAAAAAATATTGATATTCCTTAACTTCGGTATAATAAAACTTTGTATTTATAATGGACTCTTCATTGTTAATTTTTTTAATATTAAATAAAAAATTAAATAAAAAAAAAATTTTGAGGGATGCATAGAACCCATCAAAATGTTAATAATAATGATGATGATGGACATTAATAAAAAAAATGACCATACAATTATAGTCTCTTTAGATTATAGTTTATAAACTATGGTTTGACCCAACGACTTTTTTTTTAATTTTCACATAAATCATGATTTGAGATCCAAAATCATATTCAAATTCAGCACAATTATGATTTTGTCAAACATATAATTTATGCATGAAACTTAGTTAATTATAATCCAAACATGCTAAAAAAAATTTAATGAATTGAGCCCACCACCTAGAAAAGTAATGTTTTTACGTTAGTGCTTTCTTCTATGCAAAGAATAATTTAAGACTTTGAGGTAGGTAGAGTTATATTTGCTATAAAAATTTCGTATATATATTGATGTATATAGCATCAATGGTAAGTTGGTGCTGTCAATATCATAATACTTAAGGTTTTTTGAAATATTAATATTCTTATAATTTGTTAAATATTTGATTTACTATGACTTTGGATTCTCTCCCATTAGTGCGTAATAGGAGAGAGTCCTTTTAAATAGATAAAAATGTAATTTATTTTCAATATAATTAATACATTTTACAACTAATCATAATATTGTGTTTTTACCTGATAAAAATTTGTGTCTATATACATCTAAAAAAATGATCATGTTATAAATATCCAAACTTGTTTACAATACTTATTTAACTATAAAAATCGGTCTTAACTCTTAAATGCTATCAATTATTTAAAGTAAAAGGTATTAATTAAATAAATATTTAATATCTTGAGATTTAAAACTATTTTATATTTTATTTTAAAATTGATTAAAACATTTCTTAAATTCATTAAAATATTTCTTTACAAAAGTACCTTCCACTTCCACCACAATTATTGCGAATCTCACATTATTTTGGCCGCGACTCAAAAGTCTCCAGGTGACACATAAAATTTAGGTATAATTTTTTAAATATTTGTCATATTATTTTTTAATAAAAATATAATATGTATCTTATTTTTAAATTATTTTATTATTTTTAAAAAAATTTTGAGCTATTAAAAGATATACATATATTATTTTTTTATTAAAAAATATTATAAACATCTAAAACATTTTATCTAAATTTTATGAAATTTCAAAAATCATAAGCGCATTATTTAGCCAGCATGATGGTCCACTTGTAGTGATCAGTTCCATCTCAATAATTACACCAATAATCATAGGTTGGTTAAGTTCAGGATGCTCTCAATTTTTTTTAAGTGATTAATTATAGGAGAAATAAAAGACATAAAATTATAAAAAAAAATTCACAAGTTTGAATTAAATTCCATTGATAATTTTTTTGTTTTTTTTCATCTACAATTGATCACTTAAAAAAAATGACGATATCCTGATGTGTTGGTTAAGGATAGATTTACCTTGTCTCAATTTCAACTCAATAATACACCAATTTTTTGGACTTGTATTCGAATTTGTCATGGATTGATTAATAGTTGAGTTACAATTGGGCAACTTAATATTTAAATAAAATTTATAAATTTAGATTTTATATAAAAATAATTATAGAATTTTAAAATAAATTAAAACAAAAATATGATTTATAATATATATTTTAAAATAAATAATATTAATATAAATATATTATTATATTATGTAAAAGTTATTAATTTAATTCAAAAAATATTTTTATTTATAACTAATTATTAATAAAAATATAAATTTTAAAATAATATAACACCGAGTCAAGTTAAGTCAACCCAAAGTAAGATTGAACTCGATCCAATAATATAATAGATCTAGAGTGTGTGTTCGTGTGTTTTTTTTACAAGAAAAGTGTTTTTTCATTAAAAAACAATTCTGAAATATAAATATCAGTTTGGATAAGCTTTTGTAAAAATAATAATCTAAAAAACAATTTTATGTTTTTTTGAAAAACAGAAACGTGTTAGTTCTCAAAATAATAAATAATGAAGAGATATAATAGAAGAAAGAGAAAATATTTTTTTATAATTATATCTAAATGTAAAACAATTTTTTACTTTTTATAAAAAGATAAAAAAAACTAATTATTTATATTATCTTATAATCACTTTCTTAAAAGTTTAGGCAAACACATTCCTAATTTTTAAAGCCCAAAACTATTTCAATTAATTTCATAATATGACGAATTATTGGGATGAGTCAAGGCTTAAACACCACTACTCAAATATAACATGTTTTTCTATCTTTAGATAAATTATATGGTAGGAGAATCATATCGGTTTACCGCTTAAAGCAAACGGAATAGGTAGAGTTACCAATAAAATAAAATTCTCTTACCACATGAAATAGATATTAAATGGGTTTTCTCTTTCTTAAAAAAAAAACACAACTGACAAAATAATAATATTTATAAATTATTTACTAATAAAAAATTATTAGTCGAAGTCAATTTTTTTATTATGTTTAATTTTAAAAGTCATGTACAAACTTCTAATATGAATTTGAGTAATTTTATGTAAATATCAACTCAAATATTCATTTCATCTATTTATTATTTACAGTTTATCAAAAGAAATTATGCCAAACACTAGTAGTGTTGTACTAAAAAAAAAGTTCAAAGCATTCTTTTGCACCAACAATCATTGAAAAGTAATGATGTTTTCTCCTTTTAAATAAAAAGTTGAGAGAAAGCAGAGGTTATTGTCGCGACCGAAAAATTGCGGTGAAATAGCAACTTAAATTAAAAAATTAAGAGTCGCCACCAATTTTATTTTTTATTAGGAAAAAATTAGAAAACTCAAAAAAAATAGTCTTTGAAACTAAATTGAATTCGAGAGTCGGTTATGTGTAGGGAATGGTGAAAACTTAATCCCACGGCACCCCTAACACACCCATCCTAGGACGGTACCTTAAGTTAATTATGCAAACTCTTAATAATATTTGAAAATATTTGTTTTACTCATTTTCGTAAAAAATAAATAAATAAATTATGAAAATTTAATTTTGGGCTTGACAGAATTGGAGTCCTGCTCCTACGTATCCCCTGGTGCAATGAGGAACTCAAAGTCACGTAGTTCTTTAGAAAATACTTGTGGGTTGGTTGATTTTATAAAAACTTTGAAAATTTGAATTAACAAACCGTCGTGACTCAGTTATTTAAATTAAGGATTAAAGAGGTGAAGCTCGCGTCGCGCTAGAGACGTCACCCACTAATTATCAAATTTGTTACAAAACTTTTATTTAAAATTATCAATTGGCCATTTAACTTAAAAAATGAAAATAAAATAATAATTTAAATATGATATAAATAATAATAATAATAATAATAATAATAATAATAATAATAATAATAATAATAATAATAATAATAATAATAATAATAATAATAAAATAATAATATTCATTTGTGCCGCAACTCAAATGTTTACAAAATACAAGGGTTAGCAAGTTTTTGCAACTCAAGTAACCCATTTTTATTATTACTATTATTATTATTATTATTACTATAAAAAATTATTCTTATATTTTTATTCTTATCCTTTCCTTCTTCCCCTTTCCCCCCTTTTTTTTTTTTACCCTTTAATTGATTTTTATCATTTTCGGCCCACTTTTGCTACTTAGCCCATTTCCTTTAAACAACCCAAAATGAACCCCCCCCAAAAAAAACTATAATGAAAAATAATAAAACAAAGCTTACGGTTCAGCAAAGGGAGGGACTAATTTGGCTCATTTCTCTGCTTTTTGCAGAAACCAAACAGAGAGAAAAAACGAGGCAATCGACTGCTAGCGGTGAAGGGTCAACGATGGCTACTAAGTGCAGCCGGATTTGTCTTGGCGTGGAGGACGGTGAAATTATGTGGTGCCGGTGACTGTCCGACGTTGTTCGCGAAAGAACAAAACAGAAGAGCAGCAACGAGTGGCACGGATCGGCGCAATACGAGAGCTCGGATCGGAACGGTGTGGTTTGATGCAGCACAGAGGTCAACCGTGGTTCTCATTCGATTTTCCGGTTTAATGGGTGCCAGTTTTGGGACTCCACGGATCTGAGAATGATGGTTACGGAAGAAGACCCATGGCTATGGTGCGGTTGGACGATTTGGTGAAGACGATGGTGCGTGGCTGTGGGTTTGGGTCAGAACTGCGGTAGACGAGTTGTGCCGTGCGAAGACGGGGTAGGGGCTGACGGGAAGATGGTTGCGGATTGACTCAGTGCTGAGTTTGTTGCCGTGGTGATTCTGGTACGGGTGAAAATGGGTCCGGTTTTGGTGTGATGGGTATTGGTTCATGGTTGAGGGTGGATCTGTGTTGGTAATGGATTTGGTGGATTACGATTTGGGGATGGGAGCTAGAAAGTGTGTTTATAATGATGTGTTGGTGCTTTAGGGTGAAGGTGGAAGATGATGGAGTGGTGAGGAAGGTGAGTTGACTCACGATAGGTGGTTACTCACTGAGTTGACTCAGTTATGGGAGAGAAGATGAAAGTGGGGGTAATGGCAGGAATGCTACGTGAGTGAAAAAGAGGGCAGAAAGTGTGTTTAAGGCTGGGGAGTAAGTATGATTCTGAGTATAGGTTCTGTGTATATGTTCTGGTCCTTTTTCTGTGTGTGGTTAGGTGTTTTTATAGGAGAGGATTAGGCTGAGGTGTTTGAGTTAGAATGTGATTAGTGTAACACCCTTGTGGGGATGCCACATTTATGAATGCAATGAAATAAATTAAAAATAAAATTCTACCCAAGTTGTAAAACATTTGATACTTACATAATATTTGCGAAATATTTTTTTTCTTTTTATAATTATAACATTAAATAAGATAACACGAAACACCAGGTATAACAAACATAAACTCACCATAATATACATATGATTCTCTTTTAGTACAAACATAATTTACAACTACATTTATTTAATAAAACAGTAAAGAGTTGACACAAAGCTAAAACCTAGTACTGCCCAAGTGCATCTCGGTAGATATCAAACTCTCCGATGAATCATCGTCCATCACCTCCAGAATAACCATCGAAAAGTTCACATCTATGAGATCTCACAGCACGACGGACACGAGTCCGAGCTGTTGACTCTCTACTAAGCTCACTAGGCGCATGGAAAACTCCCTGCCAATAACGCCTAATGGTCAAAGGTAACTCTAAATGCAAATAAAGCGTAGTAGTGAATATGACCTCCCCGTCATACTCCCTACATAGGGACACAGTCAATCGTCCCACATAAGCTACTGTCCCTCGGTCAGCATGCATACGCCACGCCTCGAAACTCCCGTGAAACTCCAGTCTCACGAACCCGAAGAATCCTGGCAGTGCCATGATCTCAAGATTAGTCTTGACGATCGGCGCGATCAACCGGTTCCTCCTCCTCGTATAAATCGCCCGATTGTTGCTCGTCAGGGTACTGTACCTCAAGAGGCTGATCCTCCTCTACCTCAAACTCTTTACGGAAGTAATACAGTAATATCGAGAAAACATATAGAGAGGTGAGACAATCTACATCACTACCCGCATGGCAATAAAGAAAATGACAGTACAACACAGTTATCACAACAGTATATATCGATACATCATGTACAATATAACAAGTGATATATATAAATAACACATAAAATAATATCATGCATAGTATAATAAAACATTTAATCATACAATTTATCACAGATTATGATAAACAATAAAATGCAGATAATGCATGAATATTTAAAATGCAGATGATGAATGATACACACACTGACTCGTTCCTACTCCATGGAGCTAAACACGGATATCTGAGAGAATGATCCGATCAGAAACTAATAATACTTTATGGCTGCCCAACCAAGCTATTGCACTGTCCAATCTTTGTGTCTATAGCCCACAATCCAAAACATCGTGTAGCAGTACACAGTCCAACATCGTGTACCACAAGCATAGTACTTAATAGTCCCCTCAAGATCTTGACTAAGAATAGTGTTTGTCAAGATCATTAGTGTGTTGCTGAGGAGCAACCCACCTGGTGCATGTAGAATTCTCCGTACACTAATGCCTCCAAGTTCATAAATGAACCACACTACGCTTATCACACCAAACATGGTGTAATTCGCCTCGTCAATCAATCACCAATCATAACCCAAATTGGCACAACACTCTAAACATGAGCTAAAAATTACACAAATACCCCTATTATCCAAATTTTACCAGATTTATGAAAAATTACTAAAATACCTCTAGTCACCAAATAACGAAGTACAGTACGTCCCACCTGACAGTACTACACTACAACATGTCTAGGTCCACCACTTTGGCCCGACAGCAAAATTCACAGTATTGTTCAGTCGTGTAGGAATTTTATCACGTTTTCACAATCTCATCATTTTCACAAACGTTTTTAAATCGCGTAAAGACATTTTGACGTTTTTAAACATCGTAAATTGTTTTTGAGTTATTTTCTCAATCGCGTAAGATTTTTAATTCATTTTCTTAACCGAATAGCTTAAAATTGTCATTTTTAATACATGTAAAACTATATCTAGTACTTTTAAAATACGAAGAGTATTTTTCTTGTGTTCTAAATATAGTATGGAATCTTTTCATTTTATGCATCTGATTTTAATAAATTTTGGCAGCATTTTGCTTATAAAATTAGTATAAGGTATTTTTAACGTTTTCCTTTAAATATAGTTTATTTTATTTTTACCCAATAGTTTCACTTTGAAATTCACTAACGCGCTTCAAAATTTATAGTATGAGCTCTACGTTAGTACTTTTCAAGTGTCTCGATTAATTTCTTACTTAAACCAAATTTCGCTAAGTTAAAATTTGAAACGTTTGAATTAATTCCTTTGATTTTCTCAATGATTCTTTGGAATCAATTTATGTTATAAAATAATTACCTAACCTATCTTAGTAAATAAAATGGCATGTTGGCCAAATCAAAATAAAATGGCATTCGGTTATACACTAAATGGCATATTGGCCATAATTAACTTAAATCATCCATTATTTACCTAGGTTCATTAAATCATTGATTTAGAAAATTGTGAGAACATTTTGGTTCTCTACTTTTATGAGAAGGCCATGAGCCTCAAATGTGTTCTTTGGAACACTCATGCATTTCGTACATGTTATTCACATCCTACTTAAATAATTACATAATTATAAATACATACTATATAACCACATATAAAACACATACAATATATTTAAAGCCATAATCATGCATACCAAAAATAATAAAAACTATAATCATGCATAGCAAATTAAGATCACAATTAGTAAAGCATTTAAACAATCAAAAACAATAAAAATCACAAATAAACCATACAACCGAATCCTTATGGATTCTACACACAAACACAATCCATTTTCTCATCACCACTTAGGGTTGATGAGATTAAATCTCCCTCTTACCTCTTGTAGACAAATTAATCGGTTAGATTCCTTCTTTTTCTCCAAATTTCGTGTGACCTCCCAAACAATTCCTAAAATTCTTAAACAATTAGTAAAAACACATATAAGGTACAAAATAGAAAAACCATGGAACAATCATGGTTAGAAAAATTAAAAATTCAGTTTTGAACCATAGAAACCAAACTTACCCTTAAGTAAGCAAGCAAGAAGTGGAATTTTAGGCAAGATAGAGTAGGAATTTGGGAAAACTTTGTGAATGAAAGATGCTTAGAATGGTATTTGGGTTCAAGAAATGTGATGAGATAAAATTATGAAGGCTTGGGTGAGTATGTGAGGGTGCTGGCCGAACCTAGTGAGAGAAAATGGGAGAGAAGTGTTTGCTTGAGTTTTTGGTATTTTAGAGAGAGAAATGAATAGCTAAAAGTGATAAGTGTGAAATAGAAAGTGAAGAGTGAATAAGGAGAGCAGCAGCCGTGAATGAGTGTGTAGGGAGCTTGAGTGTTTGATTTTGCATGTAAAAATATCACAAAGTGTGTTCACATGGCCAAGCACATGGCTTAGGTCATTGAATCCTTCTAGAACCATGTAGAACCAAGCCACCTTGCCTCCTTATGCAGCCCAAAAACTGTGCAGCTCCTTCATCCATTTAGGGGGTTAATTGATTTCCAATTACTCCTAATTACATGTTAACTAATTAGGTAGTTTGTTAGGTTAATTATCCTAACCAAACTTAATTAACAAACTAATCATACAACTAATTAATTTAACATATATTATATCCTTTAAATCAATATTAATATAGCTAATTAGTATTTAGATTATAATTAATTCATAACTAAGCTAGTTCACTTAGTATGCTAATTAAGTAATTAGATTAGTTGAATTAAGCTTAATTAGGTTACTAACCATTTTCAAGCCTACAATTGTTGACTTAATCCTAACCCTTAGTTCATCTTTAATCCTTAGCCCTAGATTAGATCTAAGGTAGATATTACTTGGTCATAAACCTATCATTCTAATCTCACCATTGATTAGATCAATGGCTTAGGTTAAAGGCTTCATCATTAAGTCTTCATCCAACGGTCCAAATGAAAACACATGCTTCCTTAGGTGTCCAATTCCTATTGGTTTAGAAAGTCAAGCCTACCTTTGTTGACTTGCTCTCATTGGTTAGAAATTGTCCAATGAAGACAAATTGATTGTTTTTCCTAAACGCGGATCCCACAAAGACTTTTAAATATCTCGTGGTCAAACCGAAGTTGATTTTTACTATTTTTGAGACAAGTAGATATCGTAATATAAAATAATATTATAAAAATATAAAATTATTTTATTACACGCTTAAATCTGAAAAATTACAATATTAATTTATATATCAATCAGAATTGGGTTTAGTAAGATCCCCCAGCTCTAATTAATTAACAATAAGATTTATCCGGCCAGAAAATTATTATTTCCTTAGGTCGGAGCAAATAACATACAACAGTCAAGTACACTCACGGAACAGTCAAATTAAATTTATTGCTCACAGAATTCACAAAACAGTACAATTCGGGACTATATTATAATTATGTCAAAAGTTAGGGTGTTACAATTAGGAGTTTGTTTAGGATAAGTGATGGGAGGTTTATGATAAGTTTGTTTAGGATGAGTTTGAGATAGGATGGGTTTGATGATAACTGCCAAGGTTGGTTTAGGATAAGTTTGTGGTAGGATGAGTTATGGCTAGTTTAGGATAGGTTTGTTTGGGATAGTTAGGATAAGTGTTTGGGGATTAGGATAATTGATGGAGTCTGTTTTAGGATAAGTGATGAGTTTAAGTGTGAGGATAACTGATGGGTTGTGAGTTAATGGGTGATGGTTAACGGGTTGGTTTATGGGTTACGGGTCAATGGGTTGAAAGATTTTTTTTTTATTCACAAAATGCCCCGGACAAAATTGGGTGTTCACAGTTGTCCCTCTTTACTTGTTTCTTACTAGATAAAAAGAATAACTGTAGTTTTTTCATTTTATCATGGTAAGGAACGAGTAAAGACATGAACTCGAATTTTGTTCGGGAACGAAAAGAAACAACATAATGCAAAGAGCGATGCGCTCAATGACAGAAACTTAAAAGACAAAAGCCGATGCGCTCAAAAGCAAAAGACAAGAAACCAATTGCACTCAAGAATAAAAGACAGGAGCCGAAGTGCTCAAAAGTAAAAGACAGAAATTAAAAGACAAGGAGCCGATGCGCTCAAAAGTAAAGGACAAAAATTAAAAAGACAGAAGAGCCGATGCGCTCAAAAGTAAAGGACAAGAATTAAAAGACAGGGAGCCGATGCGCTCAAAAAGTAAAAGATAGGAGCCGATGCGCTCAAAAGTAAAAGACAGGAATTAAAAGACAGGGAGTCGATGCGCTCAAGAGTAAAAAGACAAGAGCTAATGCTCTCAAAAGTAAAAGACAGCAGGGAGCCGATGCGCTCAAAAAGTAAAAGACAGGAGCCGATACGCTCAAAAAGTAAAAGACAGGAATTAAAAGACAGGGAGTCGATGCGCTCAAAAGGTAAAGACAGGAATTAAATGACAAGGAGCCGATGCGCTCAAAAGTAAAATGCAAATGCAAGAAGCTGATGCACTCAAAAACTTAAAATGCAAATGCATGGATCCGATGCGCTCAAAAAACTTAAAATGCAAATGCATGGAGCCGATGCGCTCAAAAATTTAAAATGCAAATGCATGGAGCCGATACGCTTAAAATGCAATGGAAACATTCATGATAGTTAGACAATGCCTTAAAATCTCTTTCCTTCTCTCTCTTTTTCTCTCTTTTTCTTTTATCTTTATTCTCTCTTTCTTTCCTTTTTTTTTCTTTTCTTTCTTTTAATCATTCGAACTAGCGACGACTTTTGGAAAGTTTTAACCAATCAAACCCTTGTTCACCCGCTTTTCTTCATCAGATCCTTTGGCTATCTCAGAATACTCTTAACCTTTTTTTCTTCTTTTTTTCTTTATTTTTTGTTCAACTATTCCTTTCTTTCTCGGTAACAAATCACTTCGACCAAATGTCACATTGCAAACTATACTTTGAGCTACTGGGATCTTTCAATCTAACTCAATCATTGAAGGATTCTTTGTAGAAATGTCGAATCAAGTCTGCTGACCTTAAATTTATGTTATTTGAGACTTAACTTAATGAGTTAAACATGCATTCATGTATGGATAGAAATTCGTTAAATGAACAAACTTCTTTTCATTACTTTGGTAATATGATGAATATCTGGTAAGACACATGCTTAAAAGACGAAAACATAGAAATAAAAGAAAATTGCAAGGGAAAGAAAATTTGCCCCAGTTTTGGTTCCTTGTTTCTCATTCAGTTGATTCCCTGTAATTGTTTGATAATCCAATTGTTGTCTCCATTGTTACTTTCTTCAATACATCTTTCCTTTAATCTTTCAGACATTTTCCCCCAGTATGGCCAATTGAACGCAGAATAAAAATTGCCCCAGTTTGGAGTTTCAGACCTCTTTCCTTTGAGATTTTGCCTATTTATTTGTCCTAACTTTTGCTTAAGCCGCCCTTTCGGGTTTTCGACCTAACGGACCTTTTTTTTCTTTTTTTTTTTACTCTAACTTTTGCTTAGGCCGCCCTTTCGGGTTTTCAACCAAACGAGCTTCCTCTTTTTTTTTTGGCATAGAATCTCTTGACAACATCAATATTTACTAAAAATTCTTCTCCATCCATATTCTGCAAAATTAAGGCCCCTCCAGAAAATGCTCGCTTCACGATGTAAGGACCCTCATAACTCGGAGCCCATTTTCCCCTAGCATCCTCTTGATTAAGGAGAATCTTCTTCAATACTAAATCTCCTGAACATAATTCTCTAGGATGGACTTTTTTATTAAAGGTTCTGGCCATTCTGCTTTGATACAACTGTCCATGACAAATAGCTGCAGTCTATTCTCTTCTATCATATTCAATTGCTCATATCGAGTCTTCACCCATTCAAATTCTTCTAACTCTGCTTCCATCAATACTCTTAAAGAAAGAATTTCAATTTCTATGGGAGAGACAACTTCCATCCTATACACCAAGGAAAAAGGTGTTGCCCCAGTGCTTAATCGTATATTGGTATGATATGCATATAAAGCATAGGGTAACATTTCGTGCCAGTCCTTGCAGTTCACAACCATCTTAGCCACAATTTTCTTGACATTCTTATTTGCGGCTTCGACCGCACCATTCATCTAAGGCCTGTAGGGAGTTGAATTATGATGCTTGATTTTGAAATTTTCACAGAACTTCTTAATCTTAGCACCATTGAGATTAGCAGCATTATCGATTATTATCCTTTCTGGGATTCCATATCTGCAGACAATATCCCTCTTGAGGAATTTCAAAAATACATTTTGAGTAATATTGGCATACGAGCAAGCCTCTACCCACTTGGTGAAATAGTTGATTGCCACTAAAATGAAACGATGACCATTGGAAGCTTTGGGGTTAATCGACCCAATGACATCTATTCCCCACATGGAGAAAGGCCATGGCGATACCATATTGTGCAAGGGGAATGGAGGTGCATTGAATCGATCCGCATATATCTGGCATTTATGGCACTTCTGAACATATTCTATGCAGTCCGCTTCCATGGTGGACCAATAATAACCGCTCCTTAAAATTTTTTACGCCATCATATGACCATTAGCATGAGTCCCACAAATTCCTTCATGGACTTCAGTCATGATTAAACGAGCTTCACGAGCATCCACACATCTAAGCAATGAGCCGTCATGGCTTCTCTTGTATAGAACTTCCCCATTCAAGAAAAAGGCCATTGCCAACCGGCGAATAGTCTTCTTATTCACTTCACTTGCCCCAGTTGGGTATTCACTATGCTGGATGTACTGCTTGATATCGTGGTACCAAGGTTTACCATCTGGCTCACCCTCCACATTGGCACAATACGCAGGCTCACTATGTACTTTTACTTGGATGAGTTGGACATTATTGTGGATATCCAACTTAGTCATTACAGCCAAAGTGACCAAAGCATCTGCAAACTGATTCATATCTCGAGCCATTTGAGAAAAAGTCACCTATTCAAACTTCTCAGTCAACTTGGTCAAATACTTTTGATAAGGCACCAACTTTGGGTCTTTAGTTTGCCATTCGCCATTCACTTGATAAATGATAAGTGCCGAATCTCCAAATACTTTTAATTGCTTGATCCCCAAGTCAATTGCCACTTGTAAACCACAAGCACAGGCCTCGTATTTCGCAAGATTATTAGTGCATTCAAAATCTAACTTAACAGCAACTGGATATTATTTTTCATCTGGCGAAACAACAACAGCTCCTATGCCACTACCATACATATTGACTGCTCCATCAAAATACATCTTCCACGCAGACTATTCTTTTCCTTCCTCTCCTTCTGCCATCAATATTTCTCCATCAGGGAACTCGGATGTCATTAGTTGTCCACCCTCAAGAGGATTTTCAGCTAAATGATCCACAATTGCACTCCCTTTGATAGATTTCTGAGTCAGGTACTTGATGTCGAACTCTGATAATATCACTTGCCATTTTGAAACCCTTAATGAGACATGAGGACTTTCGAATATGTACTTCAGAGGGTCCATTCGGGAGATCAGCCAAGTGGTGTAATAGAGCATGTACTGCCTTAGCCGTTTTGAGGTCCATACTAATGCACAACATGTCTTTTCCATTGCCATGTATCGTGCTTCACAGTCATTAAACTTCTTACTCAAGTAATAAATCACCTGTTCCTTTTTCCCTGATTTATCGTGCTGCCCCAGCATTGCCCCCATTGAGGTCGACAGTACAGTTAGGTATAATATCAGAGGACGACCCGGTGTAGGGGGTACCAACACAGGAGGGTTCATCAAATAAGCCTTTATCTTATCAAAAGCTTCTTGACATTCTTCATCCCATTTGCCCGGCTGATGCTTCTTCAACAACTTGAATATAGGCTCACAGGTGCTGGTCAAGTTAGCAATGAATCTAGTGATGTAATTAAGTCTCCCGAGAAAACTTCTCACTTCACGCTCTGTCTTAGGAGGAGGCATCTCTTGTATTGCCTTTGCCTTATCGGGATCCACCTTTATCCCTTCTCTGCTAACGATGAATCCGAGTAATTTTCCAGTGGATGCTCCGAATACGCATTTATTAGGATTGAGCCTCAACCTATACTTCCTGAGTCTTTCAAATAATTTCCGTAAGACTGTTACATGACTTTCCTTTTCTTTGGATTTAGCTACCATATCATCTACATAAACCTTAATTTCTTTATGCATCATATCATGAAATAATGCAACCATAGCACGTTGATAGGTAGCCCCAGCATTCTTCAATCCAAAGGACATTACTATGTAATAAAAGGTTCCCCAAGGTGTAATAAAAGTCATCTTTTCTTTGTCATTAACATCCATTGGGATCTGATTATACCCAAAATACCCGTCTATAAATAAGAATCTATGATTTCCTGCTGTATTGTCAACAAGAACATCAATATGGGGGAGTAGGAAATCATCTTTTGGACTGGCCTTATTTAGATCTCTATAATCCACACACATCCTGACATTCTTATCCTTCTTTGGTACTGGCACAATATTTGCTACCCATTGCGGGTGACTTGACACCTCTATAAATCCATCTTCTAATTGCTTAGTCACTTCTTCTTTGATCTTTAGTGACATATTAGGATGCATTCTTCTCAACTTCTGCCTTTTTGCTTCTCATCTGGATATAATGGAATTTTATGTGACGCTATTCCAGGGTCTAATCCAGGCATATCTCTGTAGGACCATGCGAACACATCAAGGAACTCCCTCAATAGTGCCACCATTTCTATACGCTCAGGATTATCTACTATTCTCAACTCCTTCTTGTCTTCTTCTATTCTCATGTTAATTACTTCTATTACCTCATCGCCCATATCAAACTTCATCTCTGAGTATTCCAGCATTTTTTCAAGTTCTTCAACAATCTTTTTCTCTTCACCAACTCCAGGATCCTCTTCATCAAATATTGCAGGGGAATCAATTGACAAGTTTTCAAGGTCCCTTGCATGAGATGAACTTTCTACAAGACTCACATCCCTGGAAAGTAATTCATGGGGAGTTGGAAAGATAAAATAGAGTAGAAATGATAAAGCAAAAGAAGGAAGCCCCTTTTTTTTAAGAGAAACACAAGAAAAAGAAACTAATAAATGTAAAAAGAAGATAAGCAAAGAGAGTGACACAGAGGAATGCTGAATAAACATGCAACTTTATTTAGTTAATTGTCTCAAATAACATAAATATAAGATAAAAACATAGCTAGACACAAATATCTGCTTGTTACAGCATGACTAGACAATTACTTGGAAGCAATAACATCAATCATTAATTCAAATTGCTAGTTCTTCAATGGCTCCTCTTCAGTGAAAGGCCGGATTGCTTTGTACTCTTCAGGGCCTTCTTCATGCAATGCATTGATAGTAAGATGGTATTAGGGACGAATGACTTCTTCAGGCATGATTACTTTAGTTGGTGCCGGGAATGTCTCCCTCAGGTGAGGAATATGCTTCATTTCGCCCTTATCACTCATTTTCCCCAAAGTCATATTCTTCATTCTCTCTTCCAGAGCCGCTTCGTACCCCAATCCGAACTTGTCTAGTTTTTCTGGAAGCGAAATCGGTGTCCGAGTTCCTTGCAATTTTGAGCCCAGGCCTTTTCCTTTCTGGTACCCATTATTAGTCATAATTCGGGCCACCACCTGATTCACAGTTTGCATCGAAGGTTCACCCCCACTGAGTTCAGTTTCAACTACCTCAAAGTTGTGCCACAAATTCTCCTCATCTTTCTCTGCACTTTTCACATACGGCACTGAAACAGGTTTTGACACCATGATTTCTTCTTCTCCGTGTATAGTAATAACCGACTCATTCTCGATGTATTTAATACTCTGGTGTAGTATAGAAGGAATAGCACCAGCAGCATGGATCCATGGTCTCCCCAGGAACATAGTGTAACCAGACTTAATGTTCATAACTTGGAACAATACTTGAAAATTACTTGGATCAATCTCTAATGGCAACGTCACCTCTCCTAAAATGGCCCTCTTATTTCCATCAAAGGCTCGCACTACCATTTCTCGAGGTGACAGTTCATCCTCACTTATTGACAATGAGGTTAGAGTCGACTTCGGTAGGATATTTAATGCAGACCCCCCATTAATCAAAACCTTTGCAACTATATACCATTTGCATTTGAGGGTTATGTGTAAGGCCCGTGGTTTTTTCTCAGATCGAGAGGTAATCTCTTCATCCATAAATGTGATCATGTTGACGTGCTTTACCGGGTCCACCATGCTGACAACATTCTCAGGGGTAACATCGGGTTTGACATAAGCCTCATTCAGTACTCTTAGCAATGCTTTTCGATGTAACTCAGATGTCAAAACAAGTGACAAGAGGGATATCCTTGCTGGAGTCTTCTTCAGCTGTTCCATCACATCGTATTCACTCTGTTTCATGATCTTCAAAAATTCTTCCTCCTCTTCTTTCCCTCTCTCCTCTCCTGTTGCACTTTCCTCCTTACCCCATTCTTTAACATTCTTCCTCTTCTCTACTTCTACTGGACCATAACATCGCCCACTCCTTGTAACTATATTAGTCACATACCCCTCATCCTGGAGTATTTCAGCAACTCGGGGCTTTAAAGTCTTTTCCCCGACTCCTTTCGTTTCCACCTTAGCTTCATAATTTCATAGTACTGAGTGGGTATCATCATAAGCAAACGGCATTGGTTTCTTGACTGTAACAACTACTCTCCCTGGCGCCAGGGCTTGGTTGAGAGGTGGCACCTTCAGCACAAAGCGTTCTACCACACTGACTTCTTCAGAGGAAGCTACCCCTTGTCCAGCTTGTATTATTCCCAAAGTGAGTAAATCCTGGACCCGAACCTTAAAGTCCCAACAGTTCTCAATATCGTGTCCTGTTCCCCCACAATGGAAAACACATCTTGATTCTTCATCGTACTTCTCCTCTTCTTTTACTGATGAAGCTGGTACCATGATATCATAACCTACTTTCTTCAACCTCTTAAATATTTGAGTCATCAGCGTACGCAGGCTCATGGCATTCCTTATTGGAGGTCCTTCCATCTCTAAAGCATTTACCTCATTCCTTTCACCATGATTAGGAATTAGATTGCTGACAATACTAGGTCCAGCCTCTTCTTGAATGTCCAGTTTTTCACAAGCAATAAGCTTTCTTACCGCCATCTTGAAAGACTCACAGTCTTCGATTGAGTGCCCCGAAATATCCATATGGTACTTGTAAGTTAAATTCGGGTTGTACCATGCTGGAAATGGTGGTTATAGGGGACGTACAGGGTTCCCTGAGATTAGGTGAGCATCAAACAGCCTTTGGAATAGATTTGCGTTTGAGATGGACAGTTTTGGGAAGGGGGTAGGTTTTGGGTATGGAAATGGCCTTGATTTTGGAAGTTTGGTCGAGGTTGTGAGTAGTTTTGGAAATTTTGCAGGGGCCGAGGTGGGTACTGAGTATAGATTGGGCGAGTTGGTGCATATAGTTGGGGTACCGGGATAGTGTTGATTTGGAATGGCTGGGTTTGAGGTATATTTACGGGAGGAGCGGTTGGGCCAGGTAGATGGGACGGTGCAGGTATCTGATAAGAAGGGTAAGTGTTTGGGTTGTATGGGGGTGGTCGGTATGTTGGGTAGGATGACAAATATCGGGGGCGTAAAGGCTACAGATTCTGCATGTAACTCACTTCCGGCTCCTTTTTCTTAGAGGGGAACCCCTTCTTAAAACTACTTTCATTATTGCCAGCTGGCAACTTTCCAGCTTTTACCAAAATTTCAACTTTTTCTCCAGCAGCAATTAAATCAGCAAAGTCTCTATAAGCGGCGCCTGCCATTGTCCCAATATAAGGAGCTCCTAAAGTTTCTAAGAAGTATGAGCACATCTCAGTCAAATTTAACGGCGATTGCACTTCGGCTGCAAGACTTCTCCACCTCTGGGCATATTGTTTGAATGTCTCCTCATTTTTCTTCTGTAATGTTCCCAACTACTTAGGGTTGAAATTTGTATCAAATTAAACCGACATCTTGACCCATAAATAAATTCACCTAGTCATCCCAAGAGGAAATTTTTGAGAGGTCCTGTTGGATACACCACTCTAAAGCAGGCCCAGTCAAACTTTCATGAAAGAAATTAACGAGGAACTTCCAATCCCTTGACCAAATGGACATTTTGGTAATATAAGTTTTTAGGTGGAAAAAGGGATTGGTGCTCCCATCATACTTGACGAATTTTGGGACTTTGAAATCCTTGGGGATGACGATGTTAGCAGTAGGGCACAATTCTTCTATCCCAAGGGGACCGTAGGTGCTAGGACCCTTGATCGCCTTGATTTGCTCTTCCATCTTTTCCATCCACTCTTCTTTCATCTTGTCATTTTGAACAGTTGTGTGCCCATTACCGGTAGGAAATCCAGTTGGCATCTGAATGGATATATGTGGTGGTTCCCACGTGAACTTGGTGTTACCATAGACCTCATTTCTAGTATCTTCCAATGAATGATATCCTTCTTCGATAGGAATCACTACTGATGCAGTGTTTGAGGTTCCTCCCACAGAAGGTATCTCAGTAGTGACCCCCGGGTACGAATGTGCCCCAGTTACTCCTGTACTTCCAGCTGCCCCCATCAAGGTGAGGGTCTCCTTCATAGCTAACATCATTTCCTTCATTCTTCTTTGAGACTCTGTCACCTCATTCATCCTTCCTTTCACTTCATCCATTTCCAAACTTAGGTTCCTGCCTTCGTTTTCAGCTGCCATCGCTGCAAGCAACTTTGTTCGAGCCCTTGTATTGTGAACACGGGTTTGATTGGTGTCTTCTTTCCTTGGTCGCGCAATGGTTGCTGAACACGGTAACATCATACAAGGAATGAGATGAAATGAATGAGATTAATGTCATCCATAAGATGAGATGAATGAAATGAAAACATTTTTTTTTTCAAATGCATGGAATGAAATGCATGATTTATTTTTTTTATATATTTTTTTAGAATGCTAAAGATGCCATGCATGAATTTTTTTTTATGAGAATGCATGATTTGTTTTTTTATTTTTTTTAAAAAATGCTAAGGATGCCATGAAAATGCATGATTTTTTTTTTTTTTAAGAATGCTCAAAGTGTCATGAAAATGCATGATTATTTTACTTTTTTTTTTAAGAATGCTAGGAATGCAAGATGATTTTTTTTTTTAAGAATGCTAGGAATGACATGAAAATGCAAGATAATGTATTTTTTAAGTTTTTTTTAATGCAAGAATGGATGGCATGAGGAAAGAAGAAGTACGCTCCCTTTGTGTCCTAATGGGATTGCCTTAAACTTGGGACTCTCTATCCTAAAGATCTAAGAGTCCTTCTGATCCGTGAGAACTTTCATTGGGTGGCTCTTCTGTTCTAAAGGTCTCTAGAACCAAGTCTTATTTCAGAATGTTGACCACGAAATAGTGGGTAAACCACTAGGTGTGGGACATTCGTGAAAAAGGCACATTCTATATGAGGTTTTCGTGATAACCAAACATGATGTACATCCAAAATGGCTACCACTACGCAACCTCTACCTAACTTAGACTTCACTCAGACCCGGGTATAGGGCCCCACTCAAGCGTGTGTGATAAACGTGTAGGTGCAGTGGGTGTAGGGAGTGTACAAACTTTTACAAACCTAAAGACTACCCATATCCTGCAAAATGAAGCAAACACAAAACAAACTCTAAAAGTTCTCTACCCTAAGGTTTAGATAATAATACAATTAACAATAAAATAATAAAAAAAATCAAAAATATTTGAAAAAAAGAAAAAGGGTAAAACAAACATATAAAGATCATAAAGTTTTGCAAAACCAACTTTTATAGACTTGACTCTCAAGTATCCCCAGTGGAGTCGCCATCTGTCGCGACCGTAAAATCGCGGCGAAATAGCAACTTAAATTAAAAAATTAGGAGTCGCCACCAATTTTATTTTTTTATTAGGAAAAAATTGGAAAACCCAAAAAAGATAGCCTTTGAAATCAAATTGAATTCGGGAGTCGGTTATGTGTAGGGAATGGTGGAAACTTAATCCCACGGCACCCCTAACACACTCATCCTAGGACGGTACCTTAAGTTAATTATGCAAACTCTTAATAATATTTGAAAATATTTGTTTTACTCATTTTCGTAAAAAATAAACAAATAAATTATGAAAATTTAATTTTGGGCTTGACAGAATTGGAGTCCTGCTCCTACGTATCTCCTGGTGCAATGAGGAATTCAAAGTCACGTAGTTCTTTAGAATATAGTTGTGGGTTGGTTGATTTTATAAAAACTTTGAAAATTTGAATTAACAAGCTGTCGCGACTCAGTTATTCAAATTAAAGATTAAAGAGGTGAAGCTCGCGTCGCGCTAGAGACGTCACCCACTAATTATCAAATTTGTTACAAAACTTTTATTTAAAATTATCAATTAGCTATTTAACTTAAAAAATGAAAACAAAATAATAATTTAAATATGATTTAAATAATAATAATAATAATAATAATAATAATAATAATAATAATAATAATAATAATAATAATAATAATAATAATAATAATAATAATAATGTAAACCATCAATTTGTCGCTTAACTCGGATGTTTACAAAATACAAGGGTTAGCAATTTCATCGCAACTCGGGTAACCTATTTTTATTATTACTATTATTATTATTATTATTACTATAAAAAAATTATTCTTATATTTTTATTCTTATCCTTTCCTTCTTCCCCTTTTTCCCTTTTTTTTTTACCCTTTAATTGATTTTTATCATTTTCGGCCCACTTTTGCTACTTAGCCCATTTCCTTTAAACAACCCAAAATGAACCCCCTAAAAAAAATATAATGAAAACCAATAAAATAAAGCTTACGGTTCAGCAAAAGGAGGGACTAATTTGGCTCCTTTATCTACTTTTTGTAGAAACCAAACAGAGAGAAAAAATGAGGCAACCGACTGCTAGCGGTGAAGGGTCAACGATGGTTACTGAGTGCATCCGGATCTGTCTTGGCGTGGAGGACGGCGAAATCGTGCAGTGCTGGTGACTGTCCGACGCTATTCGCGGAAGAACAAAACAAAGGAGCAGCAACAAGTGGCACGGATCGGCGCAATATGGGAGCTCGGATCGGAACGGTGTAGTTCGATGCAGCACAGAGGTCGACCATGGTTCTCGTTCAGTTTTTCAGTTTAATGGGTGCCAGTTTTGGGACTCCACGGATCTAAGAATGATGGTTACGGAAGAAGACCCACGGCTATGGTGTGGTTGGATGATTTGGTGAAGACGATGGTGCGTGGCTGTGGCTTTGGGTCAGAACTGTGGCAGACGGGTTGTGCCGTCCGAAGACGAGGTAGGGGCTAACGGGAAGATGGTTGCGGATTGACTCATTGTTGAGTTTACCAGCGTGGTGATTCTGGTACGGGTGAAAGGGGGTCCGATTTTGGTGTGATGGGTATTGGTTCATGGTTGAGGGTGGATCTGTGTTGGTAATGGATTTGGTGGATTACGGTTTGGGGATGGGAGCTAGAAAGTGTGTTTATAATGATGTGTTGGTGCTTTGGGGTGAAGGTGGAAGATGATGGAGTGGTGAGGAAGGTGAGTTGACTCACAATAGGTGGTTACTCACTGAGTTGACTCAGTTATGGGAGAGAAGATGAAAGTGGGGGTAATGGCAAGAATGCTATGTGAGTGAAAAAGAAGGCAGAAAGTGTGTTTAAGGATGGGAAGTAAGTATGATTCTGAGTATAAGTTCTGTGTATATGTTCTGATCCTTTTTCTGTGTGTGGGTTAGGTGTTTTTATACGAGAGGATTAGGCTGAGGTGTTTGAGTTAGAATGTGATTAGGAGTTTGTTTAGGATAAGTGATGGGAGGTTTAGGATAAGTTTGTTTAGGATGAGTTTGAGATAGGATGGGTTTGATGATAATTGCCAAGGTTGGTTTAGGATAAGTTTGTGGTAGGATGAGTTATGGCTAGTTTAGGATAGGTTTGTTTGGGATAGTTAGGATAAGTGTTTGGGGATTAGGATAATTGATGGAGTCTGTTTTAGGATAAGTGATGAGTTTAAGTGTGAGGATAACTGATGGGTTGTGGGTTAATGGGTGATGGGTTAACGGGTTGGTTTATGGGTTACGGGTCAATGGGTTGAAAGATTTTTTTTTATTCACAAAACGCCCCAGACAAAATTGGGTGTTCACAGTTATCTTAGTCTTTGCCACGTATTTCAATAAATTTTTAATTTTTATAGACATCGAGGCATCAAGCCCAGAAAAAGAACAAATTACATACTCTACATATGTAAATTATAAGAAAAACCATAATTAAATTTTCTAATAGACTCACATACCAGGCTGCAAATATGTAAAAATGAGTCATGTTGATATCCAATTTTGTCCATAAAATTTTATTTTTGTTGCTTAATCAAGAATTAATATTTGTGTTAATTGATGCCTAATTGTAATATTTCAAACATTTTGTTTTCTTTTTTCCAGATTTTATTTACTAGCATCTTATTTAAATTTTCCTTTTCTTTTTCTTATAATTAAAAAAAAAAATAAAATAAAAAATAAAAAAATAAAAAAAATGAAAGAAAAATTTTGCAACTGTGTAGGTTGTCTGCCTAGCTCCTGCAAACCCAAGACTCAAGGAGAAACATAGAAATGGCAATTTGATAGATAGGGAAGCTTGGAGAAAGTTACGAAGCTAAAGAAAATACATGAAGAGGGAAACTGAGCTAGAAAACTCTATCTGCACCTAAGCTAATTTTTCAGAGGTTGTAGAGGGGTCATCTCTGCTTGCAAAGCATAAAAATGAAGACAAAAGGAGGGAGAATCCACCTTCACATTCACCACCTCACTTTGGCAGAACCAGTATTCATTATCTCCATCATCAATTCCTCACCTTCAGACATAGCACCACCATCACTCATCTTCACCTCCATTATTACCAAATACCAGCAACCATCCTTCATCACACCCCCCAAACCGAAACCCCATTCATGGTCACCATCGCCAAACCCATCTTCACCATCTCTTCCCTCAACCACGCAAAACACCCACAACCTCCATCACCATCATCACACCATAACATGACTTTCCTCCTTCATCCAAACCAAACCAAAAACACCTCCCACTCACGACCACCCAATCGTACGCCATCCAAAACCTCTAACCGTGAACCATCTTCCACCCACAACCACCTCTCCATAACTGGACCCATCAACCTTAACCCATCTTCATCAACCTTCCATCTCCACCTTCAACCATAAACCATAATCACCCCTCCATCCTTAACCTCTCACCATCCAACAACAACAAAAAAGACACAAAACAGCAACCACACCGCCGCCGTAGACTGCTCTGCCTAAGCTCCACCAGATCAGGCCAGCACCGCGCGACGCCGCCTCAGCCCAGATCTGGCGCTGCTACCCCCGGACCACACCAGGCCGACCACGACCGCCTCAGGCCAGAACCGTGCACGAACCGGATCTCTGCCGCCTTCAACCATGCGCCGATCTGAGATCTCCACCGAGCTCAACCCGGTCACCGTGCCGCCCTCCCATTTCACGGGTCCTCCCCTTTTAACCCATTTTGCTGTTGTTGATTGAAATAAGCTTTCCAGAATGTTTTTTGCCTTTCTATCTTTTTAATTGATTTGTTTGCTTTTTTTTTTTGGGTTTAGGCTGAACCACAATCATCTTGGGCCAGCAGCCCATGTTTTTAAGTTCGAAAATATGAAAAAAAAAACAAAAAAGTGGAATAGAAAAAAAAATAAAAAAAATATTTGAGTTTAATAGTTTGCGTATTTAGGATTAGTTCTTTTGATAATGTTTACTTAATTTAATGACATGTTTTATGTTGAGTCTTGCAACTAATGGGAAGCTAAAAAAAACACAAAAAAATAAAAAAATAAAAAGATAAAAAAATGCTAAAAAAAATAAATTTTGTTGTGTTGTTTAGTTTGTGATGCTTATATTTAATTCTTTTTTTTTATATTTACCTGACTCATGGAGGATTGTGTTTACTTGTTTGTCTTTGTGCGTTTCTTAAAAAAAAAATCTTTTGATCGATGCGATGACCAATGATGTTGATTGAATAGTGGATGTTATCTTTATTGTTGTTTGGATCATAAGGATTTATTGAGTAGCCCAGTGCTAACTTGAACCTTATGCAAGAATGATTTTGTTTTCGGATAAAATCCTTTTTTCAAAAATCTTTTTCCTTAATTAAAATCAATCAACTCACAATCATTTTCTAAAGAACTACGTGACTTTGAGTTCCCCATTGCACTAGGGGATACATAGGAGTAGAAATTCATTTCTGTCAAGCCAAAAAATAAATTTTTACAATTTGGTTATTCCTTTTCTTTCTTTTAAAATAAAAATAAAAATTTAGTTATAAAATCTTTTCCTAAAAAAGGGTAAAAATAAATATATTTGAGATTATTAAATTTTGCACAACTAACATATGGTACCGTTCCTAGAACGGGTAGTGTAGGATACTAACACATTCCTTACCTGTAATCGACACCCGAATCCAAACTCATTTTCAAAAGACCAGTTTGCCTGATTAAAGGGTTTGTTTAATATTTTTCCAATTTAAATAAACATTAGTGGCGACTCCATTGATTTTCAAAACTGAATATTTTTCAGGTCGTCCCGTCGCGATCTTGGTTGTGACAGCTGGCGACTCCACTAAGGATTCTTAGAGAGTTAGGCCTGTTGTTGTTAATTGTGCAAAATTTTAATAATTTCTATTTATTTATTTTACCCCCTTTTGTCTTTATTTTTATTTTCTTATTTTTTGTAGATAGATTTTTATTTAACACTTTTATGTAAATATTTGATAGCATTATTATGTGTTTATTTTGACATGATTTTTTTTTAATTTTGTGCTTAAATTGTTGAAACCCTAGGGTAGATGATTATTGTTTGGCCGTTGTATATATGTTTTGCAGGTTGGGGCATTTTTATCTTTTTAGTTTTTGTACATGTTTGTACGCTCCTTCACACATGTCACTATCACTTACCTCACACACTTTTTGGGCTCTATGCTTGAGTCTGTGCAAACCCGAGGAGTAGGAGGGGTCTCTACTTTTGTTATTGAGGAGCTTTATGCTCACTTGACACTTGTTGAGACACCACTCAGATTGTTACCAGTATCATGGACTACTAATATTGAGAGGGTTCATTCCTACTTGTGATTAATTCATGAATTGGATCCTTATCTTTCGAGATGGGGCAATCTGGGGACCATAACTTTTTAGAGGTTTAGATCTGTCCTAAAAAAACCTTGCACTGATAGATTGAGCATAATGACCTCAAAAATTAGAGTCATTCAGCTTCTTGATCAGGACACAAAGGGAGCGTACTTTTTCTTTATTTGTCTATTCCTCATGTCATTCATCATTGCTTTTTTTTAAAAAAATATATAAAAAAATAAAAAATACATCCTCTTGCATTTCATGTTATTCCAAGCTTTTTTAAAAAAAATAAAAAAAATAAGGAAAAGAAGGTATACATCATTTTGTATTTTCATGGCATTCTTAGCATTCCAAAAATGTGATGCATCATATTACATTACCATGACATTCATAACATTTAAAAAAAAAACTCATCTGCATAAGTAGTTAACACTTCGCATACATGCATGTTGCCAACTCTGTTTAGTCAGTATTGATAATTGCGTATTCATATCATGTTTCCTCGAAAGAAAAGGGGACACTATAGTAGAAAAATAGCTTCTGTGACACCCTTACAGGATCATTCCCAGGCTAGGATCATGGATGAAATAAATCAAACTCAAGAGTTGAAGGATGAGGTGAATCAGCTCAGAGAATAAGTGTCCAAGATGATGGAGATGCTACAGTTCATGGAAAATAGAAGGAGCACAAATGGAAATCCCTCAGTGGCAAACGAAGGACATCCAGCCACACTTCTTCACCTGCCTGGTTTCTCTCCAAATCTTCTGCAATACCAAGGCTTTAATCATCAAGGAGTTGTGATGCCGCTCACTAATCAACCCTCAGTCACCAGTTCTCAGGAAATCCAAGTGCCACCCTTCCTACCATACGACTTCCATCCCAGCTATGTACCGTCATTAATCACCAATCCCCCTGGTAATAGCATGCCAGCAGTGACACCAACTTCAAACCTGCTGAACTTCACCCAAACTCAGGTCACCCAGCTAAATGTCAATGAAACCCCGCCAATACAACATTCATTTCTCCCTTTTGTCCCACCATATGGCTTCCCTTCCAGCTTTGTACCACCATGGGTTGCCAAGTCCCTTGACAGTGGCATGCGCGCTTCAAACTCATTGAGTGCAGCCCAACCATATGCCCATTACCCAGGTACCAGTGGAACCCCACTAGTGCAACATTTTGTCCCCACTTTCATGCCTCAATACCCATTGAGTTCTTTTGCTGAAAATCCTCAGTTCAAGGAGAGGTTTGAAACTTTGGAAAAGAGATTACGGGTCATTGAAGGAGCAGGTTGTTATGGTCTCAAGGATGCTATTGAGCTTTGTCTTGTCCCTAATGTTGTCATTCCCCCAAAGTTTAAGGTCCTAGATTTTGATAAATATAAGGGGACTACTTGCCCAAAGAATCACTTGACAATGTACATTCACAAGATGGCTTCACAAGCTCACGATGACAAACTATTAATCCATTTCTTCCAAGATAGTTTAATTGGGGCAGCTTTGAATTAGTACACACATCTTGAGCGTGCCCATATAAGGAGTTTTAAGGATTTAGCTGATGCATTTCTAAAGCAGTATAAATATAACATTGACATGGCACCAGATAGAATGCAACTGCGAAGCATGTCTAAGAAGGATGCTAAGACCTTCAAGGAATATGCTCAATGGTGGAGGGAAATAGCTACACAAGTAGAACCCCATTTGTCAGAAAAAGAGATGGTTACTATGTTCACTGATACACTGCACGTGCCATTCTATGATCATATGATTGGAAGTGTGTCGTCAAATTTTTTAGATATCGTGATAATTAGTGAAAGGATTGAAAGCGAAATGAAAAAGGAAAGATTGCATCAAATGAATGATGGACAGGCAAGTATGGACAAATGTTGAACCAACTAAGGGTGGACTTCAGGTTGAATGAGTTAAATGAGGTTTTAATAAAACTCATGGATGACAACAGTTACCTAAACAGTAATTCACTAGGCGTTGTTAGAAGGTTTCTACACATGCCCATCTACAATAGGAGCGAATGCTTACAATGGTTGATCAGGGGCAACCTTAGAAAGTTCAATCAAGTGGTGATTCATTTTTCTAACCATCAAGAATGAACCGTACCTTGGAGTCCTCTAGCACTGGGAAATTTTTGAGCAACTAGTATTCTGATTTGTTTACCAAGTTGTTACCATGAAATGATGGTTTAATTGTACTGACCCCATGCTTGTTCAATCATTAAAATCATTTAGGTTTTGAACTTATGTGAACTTTCTTAAAGCATTAATGTGATGGATTTGTATGGATCTTAGCATACCTTGTTTCTTTTTCCTATATTCTTGGCACTCATGTTCTTGTCAGATCTTTCTTGTCATTCTACTTGTGTTCTTTTGGTTCGTATCCCATGAGGCTCTCATTCTGAAAAAAATTTGTAGTCTTGAGGCCCATGTGTGCAGGTGTTCTTTGTCCCAAAAAAAATGTAAAAAAAAATAGAAATAAAAGGAGCAAATAAATAATCACTTAGTGTGTATTATCCTTTTGTCTCTAAATTAAAATTTTTGAAAATGAGCAATCAAAACTTGAAATGAAGATTGGCCATATTTCTCTATCTCTCACAAGAATTCATTTTTTTCATTTTCCCTCGTTGTCCCATTTTGAACTTGAATGTTTTCTTCAATAAACCCTGAACAAGAATCACCTCTACACTAGAGGATAACACAAAAAGAAAAGGTTGATTACCATGATGACTATTTTGAAGTATAATGAAAAAAAAAGAAAAGAAAGAAAAGGTGAAAGGGGCGGAAAGTAAAAACAAAAAAATTGACAAAGTTTAAGTTTGAATAAGGATGAAAAAAGAATAATAAAAGAAAAGTGTGCTTGAAAGTGCAAAAACAATTGAAAAGGTTTTAGTTTAAATAAGGATCCTTGGTCTCACTTAACCTTTAAATACTTATTTGAGCCTTTTACCCTTCTTTTTATAACCTCTAACCATGGCCACATTATAAGCCTTGAAAAGACCATTCTGATCAATGAAGGGTTGTTTTCATTTTCATTGACTTTAATTTTAAGACAAAAGGTTCATACCTTGCTGAATTTGCAATCTTTGCTCCTAAAAAAAACAAAAAAATTGTTAGGCTGAAAACTCGCAAAGGCGGTCTAAAAAAAATAAAATAATAAGACAAAAAAAATAGACTTATATTGAGACAAATTTCTACACTATTCAATTCGGCCTTATACTGGGGCAAATCTTTTGATTCAACTTGGCTCTACATTGGGATAAGTCTCTACCCTATTCAATTTGGCTCTAAACTGGGGCAATTTGCCTAGTTTTATTTGGCCTTACACTAAAAAAAATCTCAAGTTCCCCACTAGGACAAATTTTGTTGTCAAATGGCCTACATTGGGCGTCTTTGTTTTTAAATGACATACCTTGGGTCAGATTCATTTTTTGATACCTTACACAGGGGCATATTTTTATAGATACCTGATAAAACAATAGTCATAATGTCTAGTTGTCAAGTAAGGATCAATCATATCCAAACTGGGTCAAAAAAGCAAAAAACAAAAAAACAAAACAAAAAAACCCCATTGGCTTTTGTACTATTCCACTTCTTGTGTCGTTATCCTTTGTAAATGTCATTTGTGTAGTCAAACTCCCAAAATCAGTCAAAAAGGTCACTCAGTTAGTAAATCTCTTTCCTGTCGTACTTTTGAATCCATGCATATCTGGTATATGATACTTCAGGTTGGGTGAACATGAGTACAATAGTATAATTTAACAATCTAATGGTAGCCTCTTGTTGAACAACTCAAGTCAAAGGAACTTTAAAGTTTCAATCGATGAAGGGAATGACATCCTCAATGGATAATTCAGATTGAAGTGTGTCCGGTGGAAATAAGAGCCTTTGGAAATAAGAACCTTTGGGGAAAGAAAATTCCAAGCTTCTACACAAGCCATATCTAATGAAGGGAAATTTGAACAAATTGACAATGATCCCCTTTGAATATAAGTTTTCCATGAAGCATTTGGTTCAAAACTTTGGCAAAAAAAAAAAGTTTTTCTCAAGTACATTCACTTCTTTGGCTCATGGTTCATTGTACAAATTCTTGGGCTCAAGGCCCACTGCATGAGTTTTTAGGTTCAAGGCACACTACATAAAGTTTTCTGGCTCGAGGCCCTTTATGTGGAAATAAGTTTGCCCCAAATGATTTTATATGTTAAGTTTTGATTATGACAAATACAAGACAAAAAGAATATCTTGCTTATATTCTTTATTGCATTCTATATAGAGCATATCCATTAGTAATTGTTAAATGACTTATTTGGATATGTCTATGAAAGCTTTATATGCATGTTAAACTAACTAAAGCTATATATTTATGAATCATGCATACGAATACATTGAATGATGTTATTGGACTAACTATGCTTGTTTAAGTGAGCAATACTTTACAGGATAGTCCAAATACCAAGAGTGAGCTTGCAACAAGAAAGCAATAGATATCTAATAAGCTCAACACAAGGAGAATGTGATTAAAGATATGTCTTTGAAGATTTGTCTTGATAATAACACACATGATGGGAAGACCAAGTCCAAGATCTTTTTAAGAATAGCTTTAGGACTTAGAGTCTCTTTGTTCGAGGATCTCTTTGGATATCTCTTAGTGCTTTAAGATAAAACAAAAATGTTTTTCTTAAACTTATACCAAAACTGTTTTGATCTTGAAAATAACTTAAAAATGTTTTGGTGTTTTTTATAAACTTTTTGGGATGTTTTTCAAGCTTTTATAAATGTTTTATAAACTGAGTTATTCGAATAAATCATTGATTATTTGAATATTATTCGAATAAATCTTTGTTTTTGGCTATTGCGTGACTCTGTGCGTCAAAGTGTTATTCGAATAACACTCCTGTTATTCGAATAAAAGCTTTCTGAAATAGCGTGTTTTATATCAGCTATTCGAATAACTCATTAGTTATTCGAATAGATTCTATTCCCAGAAATCGATTTTAACGAATGTTATTCGAATAAAACTATCGTTATTCGAATAACCAGTTTTCTAAAGAAAGTGTTTTTGGCATCATTATTCGAATAACATGATGGTTATTCGAATAACCAGTTTCAGAAATGTTTTTAAAACGAACATGTTATTCGAATAGCAGAAGACTTATTCGAATAAACACGGTAGATACAAATTCTGAATATGGTATGTAACGAACACCTTTTTATAATAATCACAGAATTAATTACACCCAACGGCTATTTTCTATCTGGCTCTATAAATAGAGACCGTGGGTCTCATCTAAAATACCCCAGTTATTTATTTAATTTGTGCTTGCTCTGAAAAATGTGATTTATATTTTACGCCTATTTTCTATGCTCTTTTTGCTAAAACTTTGAGATATCCTTTGAGAGCCTCTTAGCACTTCAAATTGTATAATTTGCTCTGAGTGAGAGTTTCTATCCATCTATAATTTCTATTCTTCTGTATTGAGGGTGAGGTATCCTTCAAGGTTTGTAAAGGGGGTGAGGTATCCCTCTAAGGTTTGTATAAGGGTGAGGTATCCCTGCAGGCTGAGACTTTAGCACAAGGGTAGAGTTTCCATGTGTGTGAAAAATGCTCTTTTATGTAACGGTTGCAAGCACCTATTGAAGCTTGTACATATAGTGAAAAATCTCAAACTATGTTTCGGGGACTGGACGTAGACCACAAGTGGTTGGTGGTCGAACTAGGATAAATATCGTGCCTGCTCTTATTCTCTTTATCTCTTTATTTTATGCAATCTTTATTTTACGTAATTTTATATTATTTCACATTTATTTATTTGTTATTCTTAAAGCTTTTATTCTTCATCTTGCAATTCTTTCTCTTTTATTTAATAACTTAAATATTTGTATTTATTTTAAGAGCTTTTGTGAAAAATTTTTAATACCCAATTCACCCCCCTTCTTGGGTAATGGTTGCCATGACTAACACTTTAAGTGTTGATGAGAAAAGAAAGAATGACCAGATAAATCATAAAGGCCAATCAACGAATGTTATTGTTGAATCTCGATCTTGTTGTAGGAAAAGTCCTTAAGGGTTGTGGAACTAAGAGTGACTCAATTAAAGCTATGAAGTGCAAAAACAAAAAAAAACAAAAACAAAACAAAAATTTGCTTACTCAATTTGTTCATGAGAATCCCTACAGTGGGGCATTCATTGCATCGTGCATCATTTCTAGCATCACATGCACTGTCCTCAAGCATCACATCCATTGCATCACCATGCATCCATTGCATCATGCACCATCTCTGGCATCACATGCATTTACAAAGTCAACACTTTGTGTTTTAGTTTCCAGGTCCCCGCACCCATTGCCTTTAATTTTCCTGTCAAGTTTCAGCGGATACCCGACTCTGCAAACTTTTTCTTTTCTGTTAAGTTTCAGCAGATACCCGACCCCGTAAGCTTTTTTCTTCTTTGTTAAGCTTCAGTGGATACCCGACTCTGTAAGCTTTTTACCTTTCTGCCCGTAAGCTTCAGCAGATATCCGACTCCACAAGCTTTTTTCTTTTCTGTTAAGTTTCAGCGGATACCCGACTCCGTAAGCTTTTCTTTTCTGTTAAGCTTCAGCAGATACCTGACTCCATAAGCTTTTTTCTTCTTTGTTAAGCTTCAGCAGATACCCGACTCCGTAAGCTTTTACCTTTCTTCCTGTAAGCTTCAACGGATATCCGACTCCGCAAGCTTTTTTTTTCTATTAAGCTTCAGCGGATACCTGATTCCACAAGTTTTTCTTTTCTGTTAAGCTTCAGCGAATACCTGACTCCGTAAGCTTTTTTCTTTTCTGTTAAGTTTCAGTGGATACCTGACTCCGTAAGCTTTTCTTTTCTGTTAAGTTTCAGCGGATATTCGACTCTGCAAGTTTTATACTTTTTTTTTGCTTTAAGTTTCCTGTCAAGCTTCAGCGGATACTTGACTCTGCAAGCTTTGTGCCTTTTAACCCTTTTGTCAAGTTTCGACGGATACTCGACTCCGCAAGCTTTTTGTCTTTTCTACTTTTAATTTTGCCTGTCCAGCTTCGACGGGCACCCTACCTCGCAAGCTTTTTACCTTTTCTGTTAAGTTTCAACGGATACCCGACTCTGTAAGCTTTTTACCTTTCTGCCTTTAAGCTTCGATGGATACCCGACTCCGCAAGCTCTGTGTCTTTTTTGTTTTAAGTTTTCTATCAAACTTCAGTGGATACTCGACTCCGTAAGCTTTTTACCTTTTTGCCTATAAGCTTCAGCGGATACTCGACTCCGTAAGCTTTTTTCTTTTCTGTTAAGCTTCAGCGGATACCCGACTCCGTAAGCTTTTTACCTTTCTGCCTTCAAGCTTCAGCGGATACCCGACTCTGCGAGCTTTTTACCTTTCTGTCTTTAAGCTTCGATGGATACCCGACTCTGCAAGCTCTGTGTCTTTTCTGTTTTAAGTTTTCTGTCAAACTTCAGTGGATACCTGACTCCGTAATCTTTTTACCTTTTTGCCTGTAAGCTTCAGCGGATACCCGACTCCGTAAGCTTTTTTCTTTTCTGTTAAGCTTCAGCGGATACCTGACTCCGTAAGTTTTTTTCTTTTCTGTTAAGTTTCAGCGGATACCTGACTCCGCAAGTTTTTTACCCTTTCTGTTTTCAAGCTTTAACGGATACCCAACTCCGTAAGCTTTTTTTTTTACCTTTTTGTTTCCAAGCTTTAGTGGATACCCGACTCCGTAAGCTTTTTACCTTTTTGTCTTCAAGCTTCAGCAGATACTCAACTCCGCAAGCTTTTTACCTCTCTATTTTCAAGCTTCAGCTAACACCCGACTCCGTAAGTTTTTTTTTTACCTTTCTGTTTTTAAGTTTCAGCGGATACCTGACTCCGCAAACTTTTTACCTTTTTGTCTTTAAGCTTCAGCGGATACCCGACTCTGCAAGCTTTTTACCCTCTCTGTTTTCAAGCTTCAGCGGATACCCAACTCTGCAAGCTTTTTACCTTTATGTTTTCAAGTTTCAGCGGATACCCGACTCCACAAGCTTTTTATCTTTCTTGTTTTTACTGTCTGTTGCATTTTTACATCAATCTGCACATTCTAAAAAAAAAGGAAAATCAAAATTTTTATGGACAAAATTAAATCAACTCCTTTATTTTCTATTTAATTTAAATACAAAATAAAGGGGGGCAGCTATTGATACCCAATTTTGTCCATAAAATTTTTTTTTTTGCTTAATCAAGAATTAATATTTGTGTTAATTGATGCCTAATTGCAATATTTCAAACATTTTGTTTTCTTTTTTCCAGATTTTATTTACTTGCATCTTATTTAAATTTTCCTTTTCTTTTTCTTATAATTAAAACAAAAAAAAAATAAAAAATAAAAAATAAAAAAATGAAAGAAAAATTTTGCAGCCTGTGTAGGCTGTCTGCCTAGCTCCTGCAAACCCAAGACTCAAGGAGAAACATAGAAATGACAATTTGATAGATAGGGAAGCTTGGAGAAAGTTACGAAGCTAAAGAAAATACATGAAGAAGGAAACTGAGCTAGAAAACTCTATTTGCACCTAAGCTAATTTTTCAGAGGTTGCAGAGGAGTCATCTCTGCTTGCAAAGCAGAAAAATGAAGACAAAAGGGGGGAGAATCCACCTTCACCTTCACCACCTCACTTTGGTAGAACCAGTATTCATCATATCCATCATCAATTCCTCACCTTCAGACATAGCACCACCATCACTCATCTTCACCTCCATTATTACCAAATACCAGCAACCATCCTTCATCACACCCCCCAAACCGAAACCCCATTCACGGTCACCATCGCCAAACCCATCTTCACCATCTCTTCCCCTCAACCACGCAAAACACCCACAACCTCCATCACCATCATCACACCATAACAACTTTCCCTCTTCATCCAAACCAAACCAAAAAACACCTCCTACTCACAGCCACCCAACCGTACGCCGTCCAAAACCTCCAACCGTGAACCATCTTCCACCCACAACCACCTCTCCATAAACAGACCCATCAACCTTAACCCATCTTCATCAACCTTCCATCTCCACCTTCAACCACAAACCATAATCACCCCTCCATCCTTAACCTCTTACCATCCAACAATAACAAAAAAGACACAAAACAGCAACCACACCGCCGCCGTAGACCACTCAGCCCGAGCTCCGCCAGATCAGGCCAGCACTGCACTACGCCGCCTCAGCCTAGATTCGACGTCGCTACCCCCCGGATCGCACTAGGCCGACCACGACCGCCTCAGGATAGAACCGTGCATGAATCGGATCTCTGCCGCCTTCAACTGTGCGCCGATCTGAGATCTCCACCGAGCTCGACCCAGTCACTGTGCCACCCTTCCATTTCACGGGTCCTCCCCTTTTAACCCATTTTGTTGTTGTTGATTGAAATAAGCTTTCCAAAATGCTTTTTGCCTTTCTATCTTTTTAATTGATTTGTTTTTTTTTATTAATTTTTTTTTTTGGGTTTAGGCTGAACCACAATCATCTTGGGCCAGCAGTCCATGTTTTTAAGTTAGAAAATATGAAAAAAATGGAATAGAAAAAAAATAAAAAAAATATTTGAGTTTAATGGTTTGTGTATTTAGGATTAGTTCTTTTGATAATGTTTACTTAATTTAATGGCATGTTTTATGTTGAGTCTTGCAACTAATGGGAAGCTAAAAAAAACACACAAAAATAATAATAAGATAAAAAAATGCTAAAAAAAATAAATTTTGTTGTGTTATTTAGTTTGTGATGCTTATATTTAATTCTTTTTTTTTATATTTACCTGACTCATGGAGGATTGTGTTTACTTGTTTGTCTTTGTGCGTTTCTTAAAAAAAAAAAAAATCTTTTGATCGATGCAATGACCAATGTTGTTGATTGAATAGCGGATGTTATCTTCATTGTCGTTTGGATCATAAGGATTTATTGAGTAGCCCAATGCTAACTTGAACCCTGTGCAAGAATGATTTTGTTTTCAGATAAAATCTTTTTTTCAAAAATCTTTTTCCTTAATTAAAATCAATCAACTCACAATTATTTTCTAAAGAATTACGTGACTTTGAGTTCTCCATCGCTTGTAGGGAGATACGTAAAAGAAATTCATTTCTGTCAGCCAAAAAATAAAATTTCACAATTTGGTTATTCCTTTTCTTTCTTTTTAAAATAAAAAAAGTAGTTATAAAGTCTTTTTCTAAAAAAGGGTAAAAATAAATATATTTGAGATTATTAAATTTTGTACAACTAACATATGGTATCGTTCTTAGAACGGGTAGTGTAGGGTGCTAACACGTTCCTTACCTGTAATCAACACTCAAATCTAAACTCATTTTCAAAAGACCAATTTGCCTGATTAAAGAGTTTTTCTAATATTTTCTCAATTTAAATAAACATTGGTGGCGACTTTATTAATTTTTAAAACTGAATATTTTTTAGTCGTTCTGTCGCGATTCCGGTTGCGACAAGTCGGACAGTCCATGCACACCAGCTCACACAGGAGAATTCAATTTTTGAATTGGGTAAAAGTTATTACGAGTTAATAATTTGTTAATCTAACTTGACCTTTTGAGTTTTGCGTGTTGAATTGGATCAAGTTATTTCATTGACTCCATTTTTTTATAAGAAGATTTATCTCTTATATTTTTAATATTTAAAATTTTTATTTTATATATACTTTATTATTGTATTTTTCTCTTACATATTTTAAATATTAAAAAATATCAAATACAATTTTCTTTTAAAATATTAATTTATATTAAAAAAATAAAAACCTTTATATATCATTAAAATTATTAACTAAATATTTAAATATCGAATCAATAAGTTAGACTCGCAACAAGTTGGCCCAACCAGATACATTCAAATTTTAATTTTTTTTAACCTAATCCAAATATTTTATCAGGTTTTATTGAGTCCATTCATCCATTTTGATAAATCTACACAACAACCATTAAATAAGTAGCCATCAAGTGAGAGCGATCATGTGGTGGGACGGTTCAACCATAAAGTCAATAAAATTTTAAAAAATAATTAATCTTCTTAACTTATCTTCTTAATAATTTTTTTAATTATTAAATAAAAAATATTAAATATTTTTATTTTTAAGATATTAATTATATTTAATTTTTTATTTAATACATTTTTTATTAAATAATAAAAAAATTATTAAGAAAATATTTTAGAAAATATAATAAAACTTTAAAACTTTTGCTTGATGCTCTTAATTTTTTTAAGATTTGTACACCCATAATTTAATAATATTATATTTATAATTTATATTATAATTACATTTCTTTGTAATAAATTAAGTCTTCTAATTTTTTGAATTTAATAACTAATAAATCTCGAAGAAGGTTTAGAACACACTCATTTTAACATATTTTTCTATTAAATTATTTTATACATTAAAATAACACTTAAATTTGAGTGATATGTAATTAAATTTAAATATTATTTTAATATATAATATAATTTAAAAAAATATTAAAAATATAATAAAAAATATATTCTTAATACTCTTCATAAATCTCATATTTCTTTTCTTAGTTTGTGAGAATTTATGCCCATGGAGCCATAGAAGATTAGTGTGTCATTATCATAAGTGTGGATCGTGTGTCATCTATGCATAAAACATGCGTCTTTTCTACGTACGTGTATTATGTTAATTTTATTAAATAAATTAAAAGTCTCATTACTAAAGTTTAACTTTTAACAGTCAACTCTCTTAAGCTGGCTCCAGCCATATGGTATGGGAGACAAATTTGTTAAATTTGTTCTGATTATATGAGATGCCTTCAATTTTGAGAGTAAAATATTTTTTTAAACAATGACATATTTCTTTATTTTTCTTGTTAGGTCTTTAATTTTTTTAATCGGTAAAGTAAATTTTATTCATCATAAACATCAAATTTCAAGTGCTAAACACAGCTGTACAATTTGGACCAGAAAGATTCCCCGAAAAAATTGTGAATCAGAGCATGAGCCGGTCCGAACAAGTCACGAGCCCGTATTTCGGATAGAAAACTGCCCGGACAGCTTGGAACCGGTTATATATATATATATATATATATTAAAAAGCTAAGACACTTGAGAGGCTGGGGCCGTGAATCCGTGATTGTGCTGTGTCCATCTCTGGTGGAAGGCTGGACTTGTGTGACGTGTTCCTGCACCTGTTACTGCTTCTACGAAAAAGGATTGTGAAGAAGATGGCAAGCAGTGGGAGATCGTGAAAGTGAAAAAGAGGGGCAAGTTCGGCTTTTTTTAAAAAGTCACTTTGGCTTTTAAAAAGCAAAAATATTTTTTTAAAGAGTTCCTTTATCAGCTGACACGAATGTCGAGGAAGAAGGAAAATTTACTCCTTAGGAGTTGGAACTCATTCATATTATTTTATTAAAAAATTGGAAATTATTTACTCATGCACGTTTTTCGAAGGATTTTTACATTAAATATTTATTGTGTTAATTCCTAATTCTTTAACTCTATTTTTTATGTAATATTTTATTAATTTATAATTTTTTTATATTAATATTTATTTTGCCAATTCCTAATTTTTATGAGTATTTTTATAATTTTTTATTTATCTAAAATTTTCAATTATCATTATACATTCGATCAAATCATTAACTCAATAACTCAATTTTTTAACATCCAACTTAAGTCATATAACTATGACCCTTAACAAATACAAGGTGGTTCTTCTATCTAAGAATTTTTTTTTACATAAATTTACAGTGTCTAAGTTGAGTACATTAAATTAATCATATTAACCTATCAACCATACTATAATTATGATGAATATAATTGATAGCTATGGAGATTATAAAATTAAATCAATTTATAAACAGATTTTTTAAAATACTTATAGTATAAGACACAACCGAATCGAGTTCTTTGATTACTTTAATCAAGCAATCAAATTAAGAAATTAATAGGAAAAAAAGTTACAAAATTAATTAACAAAAAATAATTAAAAATTGTAATCAGAATTAAGTAAACAATCAATCCAATCAAATCAACTAATCTTGAATTTAATCTATTATTGATCACTAGGAATCCATTCAATTGTTAATCAAATTCTTAATCTTAGATCATATCAAGAAGCCTTAAGATGATCTATGAATTCTCTATTAGATAAGCATCTAGACTTTAATTAATCAATATTAAACGAATTAGGCACCAATTTAATCCTAAATTAATCTAAAACTCGTAATTCAACCAAGCTTAACAAACAACATTCAATAAGTCTTTGATGCATTGTTTAGTCTCTGTAATTCTCATTAAACACATGGTAATTATGCAATTATCACATCAAACATTCATATCAAATTAAGCATTTTAATTCAGATTTAACAAAATTAAGGAGAAACTTGATTAACAAGTAAAAGAAAAACTTAATTAACAAGTAAAATATAAACTTGATCAACAAGTAAAAGAGAAATTTAATTAGTAATTAAATATAAAATAATCAAAATAATATCTCAGAATTAAACATCAAGATTTTAAATCCCTAATATTGATTTAAAAAAGTCTAGCCCTCCATGGATGAAAAGAAAAAATAAAAAAGAATGAAAACTAAAGAAAAAGGAGCATAAGAAAAATGAAGAGAGGAAGTACAGGCAAGAGCAACTAGGAAAAAATTAGGGTTGAGTTTTGTGGTTGTAGTTACTACTTAAATAACTATCTCTAAAATTAGAAATCTAAGTTTACCCTCAGCTTAGGATTAATCCTTTTCCTCTTAGTTTTGATTAGACAAATAATTCGCATAATTTGGGCTTATAATAAGAGAGTTATGCCTAAAACATTCTTAAAAACTCTCTGAACTCATCAACTGACTTCAAAGAGTTAAAACACTATCAAAACATTACCATTTTGATAAGTGATTTTCATAAGAATTGAAGATATATGACTCAACTTTCAGATGACATCAGTTTTAGATCCAAATGATACCTATAACTCAAATTATGGTCTAATCTTTGCACATTATCTAAGTTCCAGTGACAACACCTCTGTTCTGATTTCGTGGTTCAATCTGACCCACTAGACATCCGATTCAGCCTTCAAGCTCTTTTTCAAAGTTATAGAATTTTCTCTCAACTTTTCTACAAGTTAAATTTAATAATTTTTAAATATCTAGAACTTAAGTTATGCTTAAAATATAAAAATAGTGTAATTTTTTTTATAATACTAAAACATACAATTAAGTCTAATTTGAATATAAACTTATAAAATGTGGCTAAAATTAATCAATTAAGTATATAAAAAATATAAGAAACTAAATATGAAAGTTAACTAATATATAAAAATTATATTTATCAATAATCACAATCAAACCTATCAAATTAAGAAACATAAAGAAAAATGTCTTGTAAAATAATATCGTTACAAAAAGTTGTTTCCACTAACTTTGGTTTGATTTATAAATATTTTTTTGCATTCTCTTTCAAATAAACATTCTGGATTTCGAATTTCCATGCAAATAAAAGATCTATTTTTATTAACATCAGTTGACATAATTAGTAAAAATGAATCATGTTAATTAATTTAATCAAAATTCAAATTTTACCAAATATTATTATTAATGAGTTATTTGTAAATTTAAATCTTAGTTGAGTTTAGAGAATTACTTTGATCATGAAATAAGACAATTACGTCTTACCATAATTTTTTTTTAAGAAAAGACCTACTTTCGCTGCTATTAATTGGCGTTCTCTCTCCATTCAATATCGTTATTTATTTAATTTTTATATATTTAATTTTTTGTAATTCACTCAAAAATTTATTGTATATTTCATAAAAATATTATAATTATATATAAATTAATTTAATATCTCTCTTATATTAATATATAATATAAATATATATATATATATATATATAAATTATACCTAAAACATTTCATCTCATTTCTTGAACTTTGGAATGATTTTTTTGTTAAAATTTTTTATTAATTTTAATTTTTTTATCATTAACAGTACATATTTTTTTATATATTTTTTAATATTATTTATCATATATATTTCTTTTCATATTTTTTAAATATTTTTTATCATATTTTTTTACTTATTTTTTATTTAATCATAACTATTTATAAAAAAATGTGAAAAATAGTGTTAATTAGAAAAAAAATTTAACGTAATAACATCAATTTTGAAAATTTACCATGTCAAACCTCAAAGTGCCACCCCACTACCAAACGCACACAACACAACAAACACAGCCACATCAACATTTATCTTGACACAGCTCACCTGCACTTTCTTCCAAGCATGAGGGACATCCTGTGGCCGATCTATAGCCATAGTTTTAATGTGGCCATAATAATATTTTAATAACATATAAGGAGAGGCATGTATAATTTTTTGAAGTACTTTTATAAGGATTTTAAAACTTTTGGGGTAGCTATTACTTTCTTAAGGTCTATTTGATATGTCATACTAATTTTTTTTAAAAAATTAATATAATATATTATAATTTTATTAATTATTTAATATAAATATTATTATATAAGTTTATTTATTAATTTTTTATATATTAAAATAATAAATAATTTAATTAAGTCTTAAAGATAAAATTAAATCTAATTGAATTTTGATATATAAATTTTTATAAAAAAATTTTATTATAATTTTAAATATCTTAATATTTTTAACCCTTACATATTAGACATTATACCATTAACTTTAATATTATAAGATTTTATCTTATCTTTTATACCAATGAGCCCCTAATCTAAATTAAGATATGTCAAATATTATTAAATATGTGTTGCATTAATTTTATAGGTCAACATTGTATTTCACTTTTATTACATATTTAATATTATGACTGATAAGGTACAAATTTAATCTTACAAAGTAAAAAATTTCTCTTATTTCAAAAACACATAAGAATCTCTCATGAAGTAACATACTCTCTTATCTTACGTTTGCACTTTGCTGTCAAGTAATTGATCAATGAAACTACAAAGTATGCTCGTATAATGCACATGTTTTTTTTAATTAAGAAAATTAAAAAAATTAGATTAAAATAAGAAAGATGTTTAAAATTAAAAAGGACAATATGTATAATATTTATATTAAAAGATAATTTTTTAGAAAAAATAAAGATAATTTAAATTTGAAATTAAAAAAGTAAAAGAAATTTTAAAAATAACACATGTCATTCTTTGAAGAATAATACAATAATACATTTAATAACTCTAAAAAATATGTACTCTAATTCAATATATAGGAGTGGATTAGTGACGGAACATGTGCCCCAACACTAAAGTTTGTAATTTTATATATAATTTTATTTTTTTTATCCACATAATTTATACATGTTTGCCCCCACTCCATTACTAACTAAAATAAATAATTGATTTGAACACATTAAAAATATTTTAAATACTAGCTTTTAATCATATGAAAAATGAATTGTTGAATATTTGCTTAATTAATAAATATATAAAGAGAAATATTTAAAAGTCTTGGTATCGTGAGAAATATTTAAAAGTTTGATAATAAGAAAAGCATTTGATGTTATTGAAATATGGAATTGTATTTTTTATTATCTTAATATTTTATTTTAATGTGCCATTAATATTAAACTTTTTTATATTGTGTCATCTATTCATGTGCTAACGCATCATTTAAAATAATTTAATTATAATAACAATTACTTTAGAAAATAAACTCTTTCAATGATATGATAACACTTAATTGATAAAATGATAGTTTTAGAAAAATTTATACTATTAATGAATCAAAATTAAATTCACTATTTTGTATTATTGTATCTTTAAACCACAAGTGTTTGAGTGTATCAATATGTGAATTTCTCTCTTAAGAAAGAAAAAATGTTCAAACCTTAGAAACGACACTTGTAAAAGGGTCTAACCATCATGCTCAATGCTCAAATATATTAGTCTTACACTTTTTGGATATCATAAGAGACCAAAAAAAAATTATTATTGTACCTTTAATTATATGTAAATATATGTCAGGATTGTCCATAATTTTGCCCAAACTGCCTAACTTTACGGGTTTGTCACGGAATGAAATGTCATTATACACTTAATCCTAAAATACAAAAGATTCATATGTTTGTTAGTGGAAAAAAATTATGAAATGATTTTCATTTATGAATTCTTATAAGTTTATGGAACCCTAATCCTAAAGAAGTAAAAAAAAAGGAAAGATTGACATTCTATAATTTTATTAAGCTTAGAAATAGTATGAGGAAGGGTGATTTTTGTTGAATTTGATCCAATCCCGCAAGAAAAATATTAAAACCGTCACACATCCTGTCTCGTCTCATACTTATAAATATTTTACATTAAATTTATATAATATTTAATTATAATTTTAAAATTATTCATTCATTTCATATAAATTAAAAAATATATTTAAAATAAATGTTAAATTAATAAAAATTAATTAATATAATTGATTTTATTAATAACTAAATTAAATATAATATTTATTGAGAAAAAGCCTCCTTAACTTTGATAGCCTACAAATAACCAACATAAACTACGAAATCTTCCAATTACATCCTTCAACTAAGTGATTTGTTGAAATAGATACTTCCATCCAATATCACTTAAGTTTTTAATAACACCAATAGCTCTCCTGCACATGACATTAATCACAAATTATTGATTTCAAAATCATTTTTTATTTTTCCAAATTTATTTTTATTTTCATACATTTAAATAAAAAATAAAAATTAAATAGAAAAAAGATTTCAAAGCCCTTTCATCGAGGTCATTCCCTTGAATCTGAAGAAGAATGACAGAAGAGATTGACGGTGGTCATCCACTTGTTTGGCAACATGCAGGATGATGGTGGTGCGGTGGATGACGATAACTTGTAGTAGGGAGGCAATGCAGCGGTTATAGCAAGGCTGATAAGAGGTTTGAGGTGATATGTAGAGGGTCATGATGGTTTGGTTTCAGATGGTATGGAATGGTCTCTGCATTTTGGGATTTTCGAGGGTAAAGAATGGGTAGATGAGTGAGACTGGGGTGTGTTTGAGTGATTTTCTGAGTGCTGGGTCATGGTGAGAGGACCATTTACTTGAATTTAGAAATCTATCTTCTTTCTTCGCGTCGTTCCTATTTAGATTCAAGGGAGTTACCTTAATAAAAGGGTTTTGAAATCTTTTTTCAGTTTATTTTTTTTATTTAAATGTATGAAAAAATAAATAGATTTAAAAAAATAAAAAAATAATTTTAAAATTAATAATTTGAGATTACTGTCATGTGCATGTCATGTGTGACCTATTGCTGTTAAAAACTTAACTGATATTGGATGGAATGATCTATTAGAACAAATCATTTAGTTAAAGGATGTAATTGAAAGATTTCATAATTCATGGTAATTATTTGCAAACCATTCATAGTTAAGGGGTTTCTATGCACTTTTCCCATATTTATTTCGATGTGAGATGTGTGACAGGGCAAAGTAAACCTGCACCTGCCCCACATCGCATTGGAATGGGTTTTAAACCCATCTTGTGTAGGTATGCCTAGCAATGGGACAAATAGAGGTTGACATTTGCTCAATCTGACTCAGCTTTGTATTTTTGAGAATAAAATTCACATCTACCACACAAGGAAAATATCAAAACCTACATCAGCCCTCGAGTCTATCTATAATATTTAATCACAATCTTAAAATAAATATTCATTTCATATAAATTAAAAAGTATATTTAAAATAAATGTTAAATTAGTAAAGATTAGTTAATACTAGTCTATATGTCTCGTGAAATCACGGGAAAAATCCCAGTACAGACCAATCCAATGGTTGGACATTCATCCTGTCTAAATCAGGAAAAAGATGCAAGGATTATTATAAGTAAATAGTTAGGTTGATTAATATTTAAATTGAATATAATGTCTATTAATATCTAAGGCGGGACGTGATGCGAAATGGGATGCATTGACCAACTGATTTAAACCTGCTCCATGCCTGTCGGAAGGATAAAAATTGCCAAGCCTAAATTTTATAGATTATTATTTTAATTTCTTTTATAATATACTTTTATTCAATTTATAAAATACATGAATTACCTTTTATGATTTATAAAATATTCTCACTCTCCCTTGATTTATTTGTCCAGTAGACAATATGTTAGACGATTTTTTTAATCCTAATTCTTATGTAATTTTTTTTAATCAATTTTTAAATCTTTCTCAATACTAGAATTAACTAATATATCATAAAACATAAGGTCATAATCATACCATATTAATTATAAGAAAACAGAAAATTAGTTGAAAAATATATTATCAAAATTTCTCTTATTTAAGTTGTCGAAAATTTAATTTTGCATATTGTTTTTAAAAACACACATTTGTCTTGTATATATAATATACGGGAAAAAAAAACTCAAGCTTTTTTATTTTTCTCATTAGAATTATTTATGTAATTTACACCAATTTAGATACCATTTTATATGATATCCCATACATCATATTTGAGGCAATACTCTAGTACTTAATTTTTATTAGCTGCAGCTGATTTGCTTTGCGAAAGCGGTGAAAACAAGTTATATAAGCAGAAGCACAGCATCCGTTCTAAGAACCACCAAAGCACCAGTTGAAAAAATTTGATGGCATCCTCCATCTTCAAACTTCTTCTGTCATCATTCATTCTTTGTACTTTCTTGCAGGAACCCACCAATGCCCTTAGAAAGGCAAGCATGTTTTGCTTTTTACTCCTCTGATTACGACTTCCCATTCAAGTATCTGATACAGTTGCCCCTGTCTCTTCCAAGTTCCAACTATGAGAATTTCCAAATTTTCATTTTGCTGATTTACCATACAACATTTCACCAATTGTTTGCTTTTGATTCTCTGTTTCAGACCTATATTGTGTACTTGGGAGGACATTCTCATGGTCCAGAACCTTCCCCTAGTGGTCTTGAAGCAGCCACAAATTCCCATTATGATTTACTGGGTTCAGTTTTGGGAAGGTATAGTTGATAGATTTTTTAATATGTGTGGACTAGTATAGTCATAAAATTTCTAAAATTTAGATTAATTGGATATCAAATATTATTGAGTATCTATTAGTTTAGTCCATTTGTGATCAATTTTGTTATTAGGTTTTTATAAGTACTTAAACCCATGTGGATAATATTGTTTTGAGTTTGTTTGCTTTGTGTATGTGTTTTCTATGATGGGTAGGTTAACCCATATTGTAAACACAATGAGAGATCCTTATTCTTATCCTATATGTATTGTGGTTGCCCCATTGAGGCCACAATGTTTTTTCTGCGCATATAGGGAATGAGGATAGTTTCTCTCCTCTACACACACGCACCGTTCGTGATTTCTCTTTAAAGATCGGGCATGACCACGCTCATATTTGTCCTTTCCAAGTGATTCTATAACTCGATCTCTTGTATATTATATTTGATAATGCCATAATTTTGGGGTTAAATGGATTTAGAAATTTTGACATATCGTTAATTAGTTTGAAACAAAATTCTTTCAATTGGTATCAGAACCAATTTAATCCTAATCATGGTTATAAATTTCTTCTTGTTAAGAATGAAATTTTTGGTCAATTCAAGAACATCTTTTTTTATTTTTTTTTTGAAAAATTAATCAAAACCCAAAATTGATTTCGATTCCTGTTGTTTGAAGTTTTGGTAATTTTTCAATGCGTAATTTGCGTGTATTTTTTGTGTAATTTTTTTCAACCATATAAGAACATCATTTATGATTTTGGTTTTCCTTAGACTTTATTATTATTATTATTATTTTTTCAATTCTGATTTTGGAATGTGCTCCATGTGCGTAATAATTAATTTTGGTAATTTTGACGAATCTTAAATGGTTTCAAAGTTCTATGAGAATAGCTACTGCGTGGTGTTAGAAAAATAGATCACAACTATTTTTTTTCTTCGACTCGAATTATACATATAAAATTGGATAGTTTCAGAACTCGTTTTTTGAAAAATTTTGTGTAAAATTAGGCATGTTATAATTTTTTTATACTCTCATATGTGATATTCTTTGAGTGCTCAAATAATTTTTTTTTGGGTTATTTTATGCTATATTAAAATTATTGTACTCTTTAGATTATTATACAATTTAAATTTGTAAGAGTTTGTTTAAATAATTACCAAAATAATTTTTTTGAGATTGTTTTAAGTGTATAATATTGTATATATGTTGAAATTGCTGCGCTTTTATAAACTATTGTGCAATTAAAATTTGGGAGTTCATTTGGTATATTTAGAGTTATTTTGACTAATTTTGCTCCTATCTACTATTTAAATTATGGATAAATATTTAAATAAATAAAGGAGTAGTTCATTATGTTCTAAGCGCATGATGTCTCATCAAAATCATGGAATAAAATTTTGTAATTAATTCTCACATAATTATGGATACTTTGGTATTGAATATAATTTTTTATGATGCTTGGTAATTATTGAGATTATTTTCACTGCATATAATAGATAAGTGAGAATTATAATTAAATTGATAATTTTTGATATTTTGTTTTGTATGATAAGGAGTATTGATATCGATAAATATATTATTTTGATATCAAGAAACTCATGTTGATTGTATGCCCTTTATTGCTGTTGAGAAATTTTTTTTATGGAAGACTTATTTAAATAAGTTTGGGCATATTAAAATTTATTTATTTATACATATTTTGCTCATCTTTAATTGTTGATGTCAATTTTATTAGTTGAACTTGTTGAACTTCGTAAATTGTGCAATCTAATATTGGGAGTTATTCTTGAAATAATTTTTTTGTTATAAGAGCATGATAATATATCAGGTGCTGCATATAATTGTTTTAGTATTGGACGTTTGTGCATTGACAATATTATAGTGTTTTGATATATATTATTAAGAATTAAAGTACAATTGTATGTGATTAATTTTATTGTATATTGTGTCATTACAAATTTAAATAAATTACTTTCAATGTGGCCATTATGAGAATATTATTTAAAATAATTTTGATTATTGAAAAATATTTAAGGCGATAACAAGTTTATATTAAGTCATTATTATGGTTAAGTTTTATATATCTCGTAAGTTTATTTTGTGAAAATTATATAAAGTTCTGGTGTTTTGAATCCTATTAAGTTAGTATCCATTTTTGTTGGTTGTACACACAAAGATGAGCAACACACTATCTCTATCTGAGGTTAGTTATAAAACTTATATGATTATTGGCATATTGTATAATTGCATAAGTGGAGAAATTTGTTTTTAAGGTCTTCTTCTCCCTTTTCATGCCTATTTTTTTGAATATGCAATTATGTATGAGAGTGTGAAAATTATCTTATTGATGTGGCATGAAAATTTTGGAACTCTATGAACAATTTTGTCATTGATTATTGTAGTTTCTCATGGTCACATGTTCACCTATTGTAAAACCAATATTGTGTTTTGTAAATCTTGTGAGATCTTATCTCTAAGAGTTCAATTTAAAATATTTATAATTGTTTTGAACATTTTGTATAGTTGTGAGCTCGCCTTCGCGGGACCAATTACGACAAAATGTTATATTATTAATAATGTTGTTGTGTTTTCATTGAAAATTATGTTAATAATGCACTTACTCTATCAGTTTGTCTTTATTAATTTGATTTTTGATGTTTTGTTGAATGCATTAAATGATGATGTCCTTAGAGTTTTCAGTATCCTCTCGATACTAGCTTTAGGGATATGATATTTAATGGTTTATGAGAGTTTGCTTGTTCATTGTAATCTGGGATCCTTAGGCGGGATTATAATGACATAGCAGCTCAAATTGTTGTGACATATATATTATGTTACTCGTTGTCAAGTGTTTTATCGAATTGAATTAAGCAACCTTGAATATTTGTATTGTTTTGTGAAACTTGACGAATGAGATAATTGGGCATTCTGTAGCAATCTATTTTTTTTTATTTGGATATGTAATTTTGTCAAATAAAAAAAATTAATAATGTTGAATGGATTGTAATTAATGTTGGGTTGTGTAAGTAATGAACATATCCTTTGGTGTGACATTATTTGGCATAATCATTTGTGTGATAGAAAAAATAGTTTAAATTTTATTTTAAAAAACTTAAAAAATATTGCTTGTGCATAAACTATGAAAATATTAGTTCTACTATTTTACTCTATCAAGTGGGAGAGACTTGTATGTTGTAATCCGAGACCCTTAGGCGAGATTGCAATGATGCAAGGGCTCTAATTCAATTAATTGCCCAACTAATTGAACAAGGGAAAATCAATACAATTATGGTTGCTTAAGTATAATAAATGTTTTAATGCATAATTTTTTCTAACTTTTATATTTGTCATCGCTTTGTTGTTGCTTGTTGGGACCTATTGAGGACATTGTTGAGTCTCCTAAAGTATGTTGTAATATAGTGAACCTCCTATAGTTGTCATATTGTATTGATATGCTTTAGTCATAATAAGACATGTTGAAAGCATAAACAATTTTTATATTTTGTACCATTGTTTGTGCTGTATTAAATCACTAGCCTGTTGAATTTATTTTGTTATAAGTATTGTCATAGTAATTTGAAAAATATTATTTTATCGATATGATAGTGATAATTATTTTCGCTTAGTATCTTGAAATGATAAATTTGAATATTTCCTTTTATATTATTCAAATGTCAAATCCTCAAAGGATTTTTTTTTTGTTTTGCTAATTTTCTCAAAAAAAAAATTAGGATTAAAATTATTCAAGTATTATTGTGAAGAAAGTGTTCTTCCAATTATGGTTTAATCATTTTGTAAAGTTTTTTTTAAGCCCAATTTATTGTGTTGATTAGTTCAACTTTAAAATTAAAAAAATAATTAAAAAAAATTTCTTTTGTCGATGATACAAAATTTATGATAAGTACATTGAATTAAACCTATTGTACTTATGACATTCACTTTGAAAAATTTTCTTTCTTTTGGATTGAAGTAAAAGAATGTGTATATTTAATTCTTATGTATTTATATTTTGATTTTTTAAATTACCTCACAATCAATACGAATTAAAGCTCTTCGTTTCTTATAAGAAGAAAATGATTTTGTAACTGTTATTTTTTTTAAATACTTGTTGAAAATTTTGAAGTCTGCTATCTATGAAGCCTAATATTAAAGGCAATTAAATGCCTAGGTGCAAGTTAAATTGACTTGATACGGGCTGTCAGGTATTATTGTTTAATATTATTTTTTATGTTGTTTACACCAATGAGTGTTGCCATAAGTAAGTGAGAGCAAATTTGTTATTAATGTGTTTTGTGCTAGTTGTATATTGATGACTAATATTGCTATTTTTGTTAAATGAGAGACAATATTCTATATTAAATTGTTTCTATCATGTGAAAAATTTTGGTGATGCCATTTTATGTCTAAGGCATAATGACCTTTTAAATCATAATATATTGACGGATTGTCTCACACAGCACATATTGTTATAAATGTTAAAATGTGTTTGTATTCTTATTGCACATTAATATTTACTATAGTGGGAGTTGGAGACTGTCTTTTAGTTATGTCCTCAATAATGGTCAAGTATAAATTCCATGTGTTTCCGCTGCTGGTAATCTAATGTTATGCTTAAGTGTAGTGCATGTGCTTATTATTTTTTTTGTCATTGTGACACTTGGGTTTTGAGTGAGTTGTTGAAAACTTGTAAGTGATCTCATAATATGTGTAAAACATTTGAGATTTTAAACTCACTCGTATGTTGTCAAGTCTTTTAAGTGGTCATTATGGTTTTGTGAAGTATAGATTACCTTATTTGTAAATATTCTTTTGTGGTTTTGTGTTTGCGATGACAAAGAGGAGTTGACTTGTTGTAAAGTCTCATATGGACACTTGTAATCTCCTCAATTATGAATACAAAGTTTGTGGTTGATAATGAAGTAATTTTGTGAGACTCTGTGGTAGATAAATTTTGTATAGATTAGCTTAATATTGTTTCTATTGTTATGACCACATTTTGGATAATTCTGTAATATTGTGTTTCTATCTATTTTGGTATTTGTGTCGTTGAAGAGAGATGGTGAGTTTCAGACTCACATTAAGTACTTTACCATAGAGTTGATAGTCCTACTAATAATAATGTTACCATTAGAGTATTTTGAAACTTTTGGACTCTAATGAGGTTGTTATTGTTGTTTTATTTTGATATGTTGGATTAGTGGGAGAATGTACATTATAATTATAATTATTATATTATCTCGAGACTCATTGAAATTGTTGTTGCCATATGTTGTTGTTGTGCACAATTTTGTGATGATATGACATATTGTTGGAGACTTTAGTACTTGGTCTCATTTTGTTATACTGAGATATTTTCTTTGAGAAATTTTGTTGAATCTTAGTAGACATCATTGGTAGATGCCGGGGCCATTTTGTAGGGAATTGCACATTGATCACACTTTTGACATATAATTTTGTTGTGCTTTCTCTTTGACCCACATACCACATTTTGTTAGGTCACCGAGTTATAAGTATCTTGCATGTATGATATCAGTACTTCTATCGAGTATGATTTTCTACATTGTTGAGATGCTTGTAATTCCATTTTGGACCGATGGTTGGAAGTACTTACTCATAGTTGACATTTTTGTGGCCACGTTAATCTGGAGAGTTATTTTATTTAAAGCTAAGTGTCTATGCTGTCCAAGTGGGAGATTGATAGATTTTTTAATATGTGTGGACTAGCATAGTCACAAATTTTTTAAAACCTATATTAATTAGATGTCAAATGTTGTTGAGCATCTATTAGTTTAGTCCATTTGTAATCAATTTTGTTATTGAACTCTTATAAGTACTTAAACCCATGTGGATAATATTGTTTTGAGTTTGTGGGCCTTGTGTATAGGTTTTCTATCATGGATAGGTTAACCCATATTGTAAACAAAAGGAGAGGCCCCTATTCTCATCCTATATGTATTGTGGTTGCCCCATTGAGGCCACAAGGCCACAATGGTTTTTTCTGCGCATATAGGGAATGAGGATAGTTTCTCTCCTTTACACACACGCACCGTTCGCGATTTCTCTTTAAAGATCAGGCATGACCGCGCTCATATTTGTCCTTTCTAGATGATTCTATAACTCGATCTCTTGTATATTATATTTGATACATGCCATAATTTTGGGGTTAAATGGATTTAAAAATTTTGACATATCGTTAATTAGTTTGAAATAAAATTCCTTCAATAGTAACTATGAACTTCTGTTAAATATTCTGAGCCGTTAGAAACTGATGACTTAAATACACACACACTTATACTTTGCTGAGAATTCATACATATGTTTTTAAACAGTCATGAGAAGGCCAAGGAAGCAATTATGTACTCCTACAATAAGCACATCAATGGCTTTGCTGCGCTACTTGAAAAGGAAGAAGCATCCGAGATAGCAAGTGAGCAAATGATTACTATGGGTTTATAGTCATTTTGAAGCCACAAATTGATACTATATATATGTTTCTATTGGTCCAGAAAACCCAGATGTAGTCTCTGTTTTCTTGAGCAAAGAGCATAAATTGCACACTACCAGGTCATGGGACTTTCTTGGGCTCGAAAAAAATGGAAGAATTCCGGCAAACTCCGCTTGGAGGAAGGCGAGATTCGGTGAAAATATAATCATCGCTAATATTGATACAGGTATGCTTCATATCTATAAACTATAATCTAGGATTAAATATGTTTTTGGTTTGAAAAATATAATACTTACTTATTTTAGTTTCTATTAATTTTTTTCTCTAATTTTTGTCTAAATTTTATAAATATTTTTTGGTTTTAATTTTTTTCATTAGTGAGTATAACAAAACTATTACTATTGACACGTAAAATCTTTATTGGCCATATAAATACTTAATCGGACTCTGACTATTACTAAAAACTAAAATAAATTTTTTTGAATCAAAACTCTTTTTTTTAATACTAAAAAAATATTTAACCTTCCAATCTATTACATTTTAATAAACTAAATGGCTGCTACTAATGTCACGCAGCAGTCTTTCCTTAAAATTCAGCCTCAATCTTTTCATTTAATTTTATGTTTACCCCTACTTTCACTTTTCTTTTATTGAAATTTATATGGTACTTATTTTTTTGGTGTATCAATATTTAGGGTGAGTTGACAATTTATCTCTAATATCAATACTGTTTTGGGTATCACAAGAACTTCCTTCTTTTACTGTCTGAAAGCGGTGATACCGGCATATAATTAAGAATCACTCTGTTTTTCAGTGGCTACCTTTTCTCTCACATTAATTTCTTTCTACTCCCCGTTCGACGCTCTCTCATGACTCTCGCCCAACTTTCTCTTCCACTTTCTAGTTTCTACTCTATATTTTTCACTCTCCTGTCTTATGCAAGGTTTTTTTTACGCTATACACTTGGCTAGAAGAAGCCAACATTATATATATCTATTATATTTTACTCAAAACATTTTATGTTACATTCATATATTTGGCTCTAATCCTTTTTCTTTAACTATTTCCTCTAATCTCTCTCTATATGTTATTTTTATCTCAATTTAATTGAGTTAATAAACATATGAAATGAGATTAAATAAAGTTAAAAAAAGATTAAAAGAAAGAGTTAGAGTTAAATTTTATTCTTTTTAAATTTTTAACTTCAAATCTTTTTCTGACACACATACTTTCTAATGTTTGACAAATATTTCTGGATTTTATCCAAAATGAAAAAAAAAATCTATAAATCTCAAATTAGAGAAGTAATTGCATAGAATTGTAAAATTGGTAAAATCTTTATCTAAATGCACAATTATTTTAAATTAATTTTCTACTAACTTCTAAGCTGAATCTTGGGATAAGTAGATTGGTTGATTGCCAAAACTAAAATTATACTAATAGACGTTTAAAATGAAGCAAGTTATTTATATTTAATCAAAAACTTTTCAATAATAGGCATATATATTACAAAACTTTCGCCTGTAACCAAAATATGAAATCTATCTGGACTGAATCTAGGTTAATATTGGGTCTTTAAAAACAGGGTTGAATACTTGGACAGTATACAAGCATTACTTTGTATCTTACCATTTCAAGATTATATTATCCTAAACTAATTTTATTAAGAGTATTATTATTTATATAAACAAATTCTGCAAACATCTCTCATTACCTTTTTTGTAAGTCATTCCAAGAAATAAGTGGATTTCATTCTCACCTAAAATTTATTTAATAGTTTAAATTTTATACAAATTCTTCTTAAATTTGTACTCCTAGCAATTTTTGATGATGTATAGAATATGTGGTCCCGTCGATATTGATTAGTTGCTTCTTGAACAGGCGTTTGGCCCGAACACCCGAGTTTCAACGACAAAGGATACGGGCCTGTCCCTTTGAAGTGGCGTGGAAATGGAGTTTGTGAGATTGACCATTTTAGTGGTTCAAAGAAAAAATTCTGTAACAGGTAATTGTTCTGTTATTTTACTTATTCATACATGGAAATTTGCAGATAACTTTTACACTGATCACTGTGCAATACACTCTAATAATCATATAATATATAGTTATCATCGCATAATATACCAATCACTACATAGTGGTGATCAAATTACCATTCACAAGCACTAGTTTACCATACAATATATGTTGATCACCAGTTATTTGTACGTTAATCATGTGTGTAAAAATGGTGTACAAATATCTTTTTCTTATTTCAAAAATGATATTTGCATATTAAAAACTTTAAATCTTTTTTTACATTATTTTTATTTTAGATAATAAAACAATAAAAACACAGTTCAACATACACTCTCTACATTTATTTTTCCAAATGAACAAAATATGACAATGATATAAACCTTTTAGGTGCTTTACCAACTTTTTAATGTGCAATTATCATAACTTCATAACAAATGAGTGCTTTTAAAAGATGGGCAATGCTAAGTTGTTAATCACTTATACTTACGTAAATTTTGTACTTTTTGGTCTTTGATCAAAGTATCTTCAATGTGACAATTCTATGAGTTGAAGTCTTGACATTATATGTAAGGCTTGCTTAAAGTTGCAACCTATATTTAGTGTGACCAATTATTATTGGATCGTAAATTATGTACTTTAAGGTAATAAAAAAATTATATAACTTTGTATACCTTATATGTTTGTGTCAATCTTTTAATGATTTAGTTTACAGAGTTTGTGCAGAGTAAATCATTGAAAATTTTGTTATTGCTAACGGATTACAGCCTAACACATTACTACTATATGATGAATCAGGAAGCTGATTGGAGCAAGAATCTTCAGGCAAAATCACGAGGCAGAAGTCGGCAAACTTAACCCATTGAATCGCACTGCACGTGACTTTGTAGGCCACGGTACCCACACCCTATCAACAGCTGGTGGTAATTTTGTTCGTGGTGCAAATGTGTTTGGTAATGGCTATGGTACTGCTAAGGGTGGATCCCCAAGAGCTCGTGTTGTAGCCTACAAAGTGTGCTGGCATACAACAGATGCAGGTGGCTGCCAAGAAGCAGACATGCTAGCAGCATTTGATCAAGCCATATATGATGGTGTTGATGTGATCTCTGCCTCTGTGGGTTGGTCTACTCCCTATGTTGAAGCTTTGTTAACAGATGGGATTTCCATAGGGGCCTTTCATGCAGTTGCCAAAAATATAGTGGTAGTTTGCTCAGCTGGTAATGAGGGGCCAGCACCTAGAACTGTCACAAATGTGGCACCTTGGTCGTTCACAGTTGCTGCTAGTACAATGGACAGGGATTTTCTCAGCAACATTTCTATTGGCAACAAACAATACCTAAAGGTATACCATCTTTCTATTTTAAACTAGAAGAGGGATTCCGGATATAAGTTTAAAGAGAATTAACAAGAATATTGCGTATTACACGGCTTCTTTTTAAATATAAATTAAAAAAATATTTAAAATTATAAAAGAGATATACATAATAATTAATTTAAAAGATATTTAAAATTAAAATTAAAAAAGAAGTTAATCATTTTTTATGGGAGAATAGATCTTAAAAAAGTACTCTAATTTAGTAAATATGAGTGAATTTAAATTTATATCAACTTATTTGGACTGTGTATCAGGGTGCCAGTCTTAATAGAGGATTGCCACGACAGTCGCGAAAGTTCTATCCTTTGATTAGTGCCGTCAATGCCAAACTTCCTAATGTGTCCAGTCATGATGCGTAAGCACAAATTTCCCAAGCTTGCTTCAAATATTTACACTATCTATTAAATAATTGCTTCTTGTCTTATATATATGTGTGTTCCTGTAGTCGTCTTTGCAAGCCTGGAACACTTGATCCTACCAAAGTAAGGGGAAGAATACTAATCTGCCGTCGAAGTGATAAGATACAATCAGTTGGTGAGGGCCAGCAAGCTGCCCTTGCAGGTGCAGTGGCAGTGTTTGTGAAAAATGATAAGCAAAGTGGAAATACACTTCTAGCCGAGCCTCATATTTTACCTGGTGCAAGTATCAACGTACAGGATTATGAAGGTCAAGGAGGTTCCCATGGAGATAGCAAGTAATCATATATCATTAATCTGTTTAAATGTCACATTCTAAATATATATACTTGCAGCAAATGAAGCACTTCATTTATACATAAAATAATATAAATATTCTTACACCATATTTTACAAACCACTTTTATATTGGTTATCAACGTGCAAACAAGTAGTAACTAACGTATGTATATTATGCGATGATTAGTGATGTTAATTGATTAGCAACATCTCCAATCAAAACATAACACACGCTAATCACCACTTATTTACACACTAGTAATCAGTGTAAAAATGATGTGCAAAAAATGATGTGTGAATTGCATAACTGGTTATAAATATATTTCAGGCAGTTTGACGCTTACTTGACTGCAGCAAGAACATATCTAGGAATAAAGCCAGCTCCAATTATGGCTGGATTCTCAGCAAGGGGTCCCAGTGTCGTGCAACCATTGATACTCAAGGTCTAAATTTTGTTTCATCATCATGAAGAAATGATTTTGTCAATCTTACATTCAATAACTTAGATTTACAGTATACAATGTTTTCTGTTTCAGCCGGACATAACTGCTCCTGGTGTGAACGTAATTGCTGCTTTTACACAAGCCGCGGGTCCATCTAATCTAGCATCAGATGGACGTCGGACTCTTTTCAATGTACTACAGGGAACTTCTATGTCTTGCCCTCATGTTGCTGGCATCGCTGGTCTTCTTAAAACACTTCATCCTGGTTGGAGTCCAGCAGCTATCAAATCAGCTATTATGACTACAGGTACGTTTTGGGAAAAGAATACCTCACATCAACATTTCCAACAAGTTCCCTTTTATTTTTCTTCGACCACATGCTGTTGGGCCTCGGCTTTTCAATATGAAGACGACAACTTGCTATAATTAAAACCAAAACAATATATACCTGAGGCTTTTAAGCTTTTCTCATGCTTGTTTTCCAAAATGCTTTGTCCTATATAAAATGTTTATATGCCACATATATTTTGGAAAAGCATTGATGACTTAATAAGAACTGTGCTCTTTCAGCTACCACACTAGATAACACGAATCAACCGATTCGGAATGCATTTGATCAGATAGCAACTCCATTCGAATACGGCTCTGGACATATTCAGCCTAACCTTGCAATGGACCCTGGACTTGTTTATGATTTAAGCACAACTGATTACTTGAACTTCTTATGTGCTTCTGGTTATACCCAAGCTTTACTCAAGTTGTTTTCTAATTTGAAATTATCCTACACTTGTCCAAAGTCTTACAACATTCAAGATTTCAACTATCCTTCAATCACAGTAACCCATCGTGGAACAAACCCAATAAATGTTACTCGTACAGTTACAAACGTTGGGCCTCCAAGCACATATGTTGTGAAAACTCACGTAGTTGAAGGATTTAAGGTTATTGTCCAACCAGGTTCATTGACTTTCAAGAAAACGGGAGAAAAGAAGACCTTTCAGGTTATTCTGCAGGCAAGGGGTGTGCCACGTCATGGTTTCCCAATATTTGGGAACTTGTCTTGGACAGATGGCGAGCACAGAGTAACCAGTCCTATTGTAGTCTTGTAACCTCAGAAATTAATCTGAGGAATGTTATGTTATTATCACCATTTGAGTATGTGTTTGCATTTGTTGTTTTTAGGCTACAATACTAATGTGTGTTTCTTAGTCTTGTTGTATTGAAACTTTGTCACATCGGAAATAAGAGATTTATTTGTAAGAGATATATATTTGGAATGTCAAGGTATTGAACTTTATGTTGGAGCTATGTTTGTAATAGGCACGCTCACAATCACGTATAGAACTCATGCAAAATCCTGGAAATTCCAAATGATTGTGACTTGTGAGACCGATCCCATGAAACATTTTTTACCAGAGGTGGTTTATCCTGTACCACCAAATTTGAGATGATATCAGTACCATCTTCAATTGGCTCCATTACTTTTATAACACATGGACCCGTTTTGCTACCTCATAAAAATTCTATGAAAATGTAATATTTGAAATTGCCCCTAACAAGTTTATCCCGCTCAGATGAACTTCCTCTTTAGTAAAAAAATTAAAACGCAGATTTCACCCATTTTTTTTATTTTTTTTCAAAAATAATGAGATTCATTACTAAGAATGAAATGAAAAACGAGTTTCAAGATACAAAGAAATGGACTGATACCCAAAAACTTCTCTAACAAGTCTGAAAAGATGACTCAAATGCATCTAAGGTGAATTCCCAAAAAAAGATAAGAGTACCAAAAACTCATAAAATATTAACAATGAAAACTAAGAGAGAGTAAAAGATATAAATTTTTGTCCTGCGTCGTCGCTGATAGCTCCAATTTCTTACTTTTACTATCGCAGTTCTGCAAACCCACTTGGAAAGCCATATAAGGCAAATCAAAGGCCTACAAAGTCAATCTCTTCAAATTTTTTCAAAAATCAATAAAAGTTAAAGAAAACTATAAAAAGCAAAAGAAGAAGAAAATCAAAGACAACTTCCGCTGTATAATCTGAGCAGCAACCCAAAAAGAGATCAAAGCACAAGAAGAAAACCACAGTCCACAAGGGATAAAAGAACACCACACTGCAAGGCCTAGAAAGGCTCTACAAAGAAGAAGAAGAAGCACAGCGTCGAGGAAGCAGAGGAGCGGCACTAGGATTGTGCAGCGGCACTCACAAATTTGACCCGTTCATCCTAATTAAAAGCTCTTATTCATCATATCCAATTCCCTCCTTCATTTCTGCAATAAACTGGAACCGTAAACCAATCCTCTTTGCTCTTTAAAGCTGGAACCATAGTCCCTCTTAGAATTATCTTGCAGGGCGAACAATATTATTAAGCTTCAATTTTTTATCATCTTCCCTTGATGAAGATACCACCTTCTCCCTCTACCTTTTCATACATGTACGAACGCAAGAATAATATATGCAAATATTGTGCAAGCAAGCCATGATCAGCATCAACTGGTGGCTCTGGTAAGAATTCTCAATCCCTCTAGATAGATAATATTCTTCCGCAAGTATGAATCATCTCACGCTCATAGCCAAAAGAAAAAAAAAACATCGCACGCATGTATGAACAAGCAAGTATAATATTCTCCCCTCTACCTTCAAGAGAGAATTGGTTTACGATTCCAGATTATTGCAGAAATGAATATGGAAATCGGGGTTGATAAATTGGGGATTAAAAAAATCCTATATCTCTTACTTTTAAGCACATAATTTTTTTATTTATTTATGGTAGCATATTGTAACCATTGTTTTTTTATTTCTTTAAAATCAATAGATTAAATCATGATATTCATTTAAATTACACTGAAACTGGTAAAAAGAAAAAGATTCCCAGATCAAAAAAATAAAAAAAATAAGAAGATTCCACTAAACTTCATTCTTTTAAAACAAAATTTTGCCATCTGCCAACGAACCTGTAATTTAATTAATATTAGTTCAAATCTTTAAGAATTAGATGTAATTATGAAGTAAAAGTTTCCATCCTCTTTCCCTAACCAAGTATTTTATACTTCCAACATAACACTACCCCCCCCCCCCCCAAAAAAAAAAAATTTGCGATCCTATAAGTTCATATATGTTTCTGTTAAAGAAAATTAAACAAAAAAATCTTTTAAATTGAGAATTATTATGATACTTATATTTGACTTCGTGAGTATGAATACCTTAATGAGTTATGGTTAGTTTTATTCTCCTAAATTTTTTTTGTTGCAAAAAACTATTAATTATAAAATATTTGGCATCCGAATTAATCGGGGCCGATGCGGCTTATGGATAACAGAAGGTTTATGCCAAAAAAATACTTGCATCTTAGCAAAATATCGCTACCTATTGTTGTTATGTATACCGGATAAAGATGACAAAACCAAACAAGCTTACAACACATTAGTAGCAAAACGAAGAACAAGCTTACAACACAAAAGAAAACAAGTTCAGATATTTAGGAGTTGTCCTAGTGTGATCATGGGGAATGGACCCCCTGAAGGTGATTTTGAAATCACAAACTCGTTATACACTTGTTCCATGGTTGGGCGAGAAAGTGGACTTTCACTCAAGCATGCAAATGTTATTTTTGCAATCAAGATCACCTCCTCAACAATTGGCTTCACTGGATGAGGAAGCCGTTGGTCTAACACATCCTTCAATAGCAAATTAGATGCTACTGAAGTTGCAGATGATGAAAATAATGAAGAAATAAAATCTCCTGGATGCTTTCCCATGATTATTTCCAAAGAAAGCACTCCAAAACTAAAGACATCACATTTCTCATTCACTTCCATAGTATAAGCAAGCTCTGCAAAAAAAAAAAATGATATTATGAAAGCAAAAAGTAGCAAGCTCTGCAATAAATTAAAATTTGAAAATGATATTATACATAAAGTAGTAGAGTTTACTATTGAAACAAGTGTACGTAGCATTTCTTAAGAACAAAAAGGGCCTAACCTGGTGCAGCATATCCATAGGTGCCTGCAAACAAGGTTAAATTTTGTGAATTAGGATTCACAATCTTAGCTGTTCCAAAGTCACAGATGTGGGGTTCATATTCCAAATCTAAAAGAACATTCTTGCTTGATATGTCACGATGAACTATAGGAGGAGAGCAGCCATGATGGATATGGTACAGAGCATTTGCCACACCTTTAACAACATTCACCCTCTTATTCCAATCAAACATTATTGCATGTGTGTCATTGTTTAGCACTTTATCCAAGCTGCCCCCTTCTAGGAACTCATAAACCAGAAATGACAAGCGTGGATGTGAACAAAATCCATGTAACTTCACAATGTTACGATGTTTGATTTCTGTCAAGGCTCGAACCTCACTTGTAAAAGCTTTTGAATTGAGCATTTCCCCATTCAGTGCAGCATGAAGTTTCTTCACAGCAACGACTTGACCTGCGGGTAAGTTAGCCTTGTAAACAGCTCCAGACACTCCTTCTCCAATGAGATATTTCTCATCAAACTCCTCTGTGGCTTCAATGATATTTTCATACACTAATTTTCCATCGTAACTCCATATTGAAAAAAGATCATGAATTTGTTCTACTGTAGCCTGCTTTTTGGTTTTTCTTGCTATTTGACGATGAACACATAATGAAACTCCAACCACAAACAGTACTAGCACAAGAGCACCCAAAGTAAGGAATAGTGCCAATAACAAGGCTCTGTTTTTCTTTCGACCATTGTGACTCAATTCTGGGCAAAACACCAAGCCAGAGACATTACCACACAAGCCTTTATTATTTTTGAATGCATCAATTGGAGCCTTAAGAAAGGCTTGATTGTTAGGAATTGGACCCTCTAATTGGTTGTTAGATATGTCAACATGTGTCAAGCTGACCATATCCTTAAAATCAGGTGGAATGGTGCCAGAGAGATTATTGTGCGACAGGTTCAACGTTTCCACCATTAGTAACTTTCTAAGTGTTACCGGTATTTGTCCATTCAAAAAATTCCCACTGAGATCGAGATATTGAAGAGATTGCAATTGCCCAAATTCAGAGGGAATATTTCCCATGAATTCATTCTTGCTCAAGTTCAAGTGATATAATTTGAGCAAGCCTCCAACCTGTCTCTATTTTTTTATTTATTTAAAAAAAGCAAGAAAGAAAAGAAATAACCAAATTGTGAAATTTTTTTTTTGACTTGACAGAATAAAGATTCTGTTCCTACGTATCCTTAGGTGCAATGAGGAACTCAAAATCACGTAATTCTCTAAAAAATAATTGTGGATTAGTTGATTTTATTAAAAAAAAAAGATTTTTAAAAAATTTGAATTAAAAGGTCATCACGACTCTATTAATCAAATTAAGGTTTGAATAAGTGAAATTCGGCGTCACACTAAAAACGTCACTCACTGATTATTACTATAATTAAATGAAAAAAATTTTATTGATTTTTTTTAAAAAATAATTTTTATTTTTAAAAAAAGGTCATCGCAACACTGTTGATCAAATTAACGTTTGAATAGGTGAAGTTCGGCGTCATGCTAGAGATGTCACCCGTTAAATCATCAAATTATCACAACTAAGTTGATTATATAAAAAAAACAAGATTAACAAGTTGTCATAACTTGGCTAATCTCATTAAATAAATAAATAAAGGAATTCAAAATGTTTTCCTTCATTTTATTTTTTTAAATTATTTTTTATTAAATTTTTATATTTTACTGTTTATTATTTTTTTAAAAAATAAATAACAACCTTCCTTTTTGTTTTGTTTATATTTTAAATTTTTAACCCACTTAGCCCATTAATTTAAGCCCAAATTTTTTGTTGACTTTTTTTTGTTTTATTTTTAACTCAGAAAAAAAAAAAAAAAACTAACAAATCTAATACAACAACGCACAGTACAACTTGTAAAAAAGGGGAAGAAGAGAGGAAAAACAGGGGAGGACCAGCGACGAATGACGGAGCGTTTGCAACGGTGTTTGGTCGCTGGCGAGGAGGTGCGCGGCTGCCTGGAGGTGCGCACGCGATAGATCCGGTATGGTGGTGTACGGCGGAGGTGCAGTGGTTCACCGGTGATGACGTCGTCGTCTCTGGTGGCCTTCTCAGTTCTGGTTCCTATGAGCACGGTACGGTGGAGGTTCGCAGCACCACGTGAGGCGTGAATGCGGTGGTTCATGCAACGGGACACGATGGTGGTGGATGGTGTAGACACGACGGTGCTGCTATGGAGGCAGCTTGGACATGAATGGGGGTTGAAAGGGGTGGTCACGGTGTTGGTTTTGGGTCGTGAAGATGGAAGAGTTGAAGATGGTTATGGAGATGGAAGTGGTTCTTTGGTGGGCTTAGACGTGGAGATGGTGAGGTGGAGGTTATGGGTTGTTGTTGTTAATGGTGGTGGGAGGAGGTTATGGATGTTGGTGGTTTGAGGTGGTTGTGAAAGCAATGGGTCGCGGTTGGGAGGATGTGGTGGTCGTGAACTAATGGAAGATGGTGAGAGATGGAGGTTGTGGAACAATTTGGATGTGGTGGTCTCGGTTTGGAGGAGATGGTTGGGAAGGTGAGATGAAGATCAATGTTGAAGGTTGAAGAATGAAGGTTGGAGAAGGTTGGAAGGGGTGGTCACGATTGGAGCTTAGAGGAAGTGTTGAAGATGGAGGTTGGTCCTTTTGTGGTGTTATAGAGAGTTGATGGGAGATCAAGATGGTAGAGGGGGAGAGTTAGCCGTGTATGGTTAAAGTGGTGAGATGTGTGATGGTGAAAATGGTGAAGGTGAAGTGGTGGTACGGTGATGGTTTGGGTGAAGATGGTGGTTGAAGATGAGAGTAGACGTGGTAGTGCAAGGTGGTGAGGGGTGGTTGTGTGTGGTGGTGAAGATGGTAAAAGATGGTTGAGGGTGGTTATGGATTGTTGAAGATGGGAGGTTTTGTGGAGGTTTGGACGTTGGTGGTTATGGTATGGGTGAAGATGGTGAAATGGAAAGGTGGTGAAAGTGAGTGAGGAGTGGGTGGAGATCCAAGGATCCTCTCAAAATGTGTGTGCATGCTCCCTTTAAAGCTTCTCTACGTGAAAGAAAAAAAAAAGTGAAAGAGAGTGGGTGTGGGTACGTGAGAATCTGTAAAACAAAATGTGAGTGTCTAGCAGTGAGAGTGAGTGAATTTTTTTTTATGCAAAATAATGAGTGTGAGTGGAGGAGCCGTGCATCACATGGGCTTACTGAGTTTCATTTTTCTTTTTTGCAAAATCTCCCAAAATCTTCTTCATTCATGGGTGCTCTTTTTTAGTTGCACCGTTCACCCACAAAGCAAGAAGTTAACAATTAGTTGAGAGTTAAATTTGAGCATGGAGCCATCAATGCAGAGGCTAAAAAGCCTTTTTCAACAGAGATTTGTTTTTTTGCTAGTACTGACAGACGGTCTAAGCATTGCAAGTTAGCTGAAGGAAAATATTTGCAAAGATAGAGGGATGAGGCTTCATATGATGCTTCCTCTTTTTTTTGACTAATTAATTTTTATTTTTTTTATTTTTTATGTATTATTTTTTTGATTAATTAATAGAAACATACTTAATTATTCAAAGAAATTTATTTATCTATTTTTTTAGAATCCAAATAAAATTGAGTGTTCACAGTTGCCCTTCTTTACTTGTTTCTTATTAGATAAAAGGAAAATCATGGTTTTCATATTATCGTCATAAGAAACGAGTAAAGACATAAACTCTAATTTTGTCCGGCAATTCACAAGATGATAAATGCAAAATAATGCAAGAACAATAAAACGCAAGGAGTTGATGCGTTCAAACATAAATGATAGGAATTTTAAAATGCAAGCAGCTGATGCGCTCAAAGAAATTAAAATGCAAGCGGCCGATGCGCTCAAAGAAATTAAAATGCAGGGAGTCGATGCACTCAACAAAAAGTAAAATACATGGAGCCGATGCGCTCAACAAAAAGTAAAATACAGGGAGTTGATGTACTCAAAAGAAAATTAAAATGCAGGGAGCCGATGCGCTCAAAAGAAAGTAAAATACATAGAGTCGATGCGCTCAACAAAAAGTAAAATGCATAGAGCCGATGCGCTCAATAGAAATGACAAAAATTAAAATGCATGGAGCAGATGCGCTCAACAGAAAGTAAAATGCAGGGAGCTGATGCGCTCAATAGAAATTAAAATGCATGGCGCTCAACAGAAAGTAAAATGCATGGAGCTGATGCGCTCAACAGAAATTAAAATGCAAGAAGCCGATGCACTCAACAGAAAGTAAAATGCATGGAGCCGATGCGCTCAACAGAAATTAAAATGCAGGGAGTCGATGCACTCAACAGAAAGTAAAATTGATGGAGCCGATGCACTCAACAAAAAGTAAAATGCATGGAGCCGATGCGCTCAACAAAAATGACAGAAATTAAAATGCATAGAGCTAATGCGCTCAAGATGAATGACATGAAAACAACTATGTTAGTCAAACATAGAATTAAAATATATATTTTTCTCTTTTTTTATCTTCTTTTTTTTATCCATTTCCTATTTTTTATTTATTTATTTATTAAAAATCATCTAAACTAATGACGATCTTAAAAAGTTTTGACCAATCAAACTCTTGTTCCGTGCCTTTTCGTCAGACCCTTCGGTTGGTTTAGAATCTTCTCAACTTGCTCCTTTCCATTTCTTCTTTATTTTTTTTTCTCCCTGTTTTTATTCCCCTTTTCTCCTTGGCAACGAAATCAAATACTGCATTGCAATCTGTACTTTGAGCTATTAAGATCTTTTAATCCAAATCAATCGTTGAAGGATTATTGTAGAATTGTCAAATTAAATTGTTGACCATAAATTTATCCTATTTGGGACATAACTTAATGAGTAAGCATGCATTCATGAATGGATGAAAATTCACTGAATGAACAAACTTCTTTTTATTACTTTGGTAATCTGATCGTACATGAACTTTTAGTAAGACATATGCTTAAAAGATGAAATCCTAGAAACTAAAGGAAGTTGTAAAGGATAAGAAAAATTTGCCCCAGTATTGGTTCCTTGTTCCCATTCAATTGATTCCCTGCAATGGCCTGATAACTCAACTATTGCCTTTGTTGCTACCTCATTCAACACATATTCTCCTTCAATCCTCAAGAAGATTTGCTCAAGTATGACCAATCGAAGGCCAACAAAAATTGTCTCATTGTAACCAATATAAATTTGCCCCAGTATAGTCAATTGAACACAAATCAAAATTGCCCTAGTTTGATGAACCTTTCAAGTTTCAAGCCAACTTTCTTTGAGATTTTGCCTATTTATTTACCCTAACTTTTGCTTAGACCGCCTTTTTGGGTTTTCAGCCTAATGGGCCTTTTTCTCATTTTTCTTTTTCTCATTTTTTGATTGCTCTAAGTTTTGCTTAGGTCGCCCTTTCGAGTTTTCAACCTAACGAGCTCTTTTTTTTTTTCTTTTTTAGGCATAGAATCTTTTAACAACATCAGTGTTTACGGGCCTTGGCAATTCTTCTCCATCTATATTCTGCAAAATTAATGCTCCTGCTGAAAATGCCTGCTTGACTATGTATGAGCCTTCATAACTCGGAGCCCATTTCCCTCTGGCATCCTCTTGAGTAGGGAGAATCTTCTTCAAAACCAAATCTCCTGAACAAAATTCTTTGGGACGAACTTTCTTATTAAAGGCTCTGGCCATTCTGCTTTGATATAATTGTTCATGACAAATAGCTGTCAGTCTTTTCTCTTCTATCATATTCAATTACTCATGTCGAGTATTCACCCATTCAAATTCTTCTAACTCTGTTTCCATCAAAACTCTTAGAGAGGGAATCTCGATTTCTATGGGAGAGACAGCCTCCATCTCATATACCAAAGAGAAAGGCGTTGCCCCAGTACTTAATTGTATATTGGTACGATACGCGTGCAAGGCATAGGGCAACATTTCATACCAGTCTTTGTAATTCACTACCATCTTGGCAATAATTTTCTTGACATTCTTATTTGCTGTTTCAACTGCACCATTCATATGGGGCCTGTAAGGAGTTGAATTATAATGCTTGACTTTGAAACTCTCACAAAATTTTTGAATCTCAGCACCGTTGAGATTTGTGGCATTATCTGTTATTATCCTTTCTGGAATTCCATATCTGCAGACAATATCCTTTTTGAGGAATCTCAAAAACACTTTTTGAGTGATATTGGCATATGAGGAAGCTTCTACCCACTTGGTGAAATAGTCAATTGCCACCAAAATGAAACAATGACCATTGGAAGCTTTAGGATTAATGGGTCCAATGACATCTATTCCCCACATCGAGAAAGGCCATGGAGATACAAAATTGTGCAATGGAAATGGAGGTGCATTAACTCGATCTGCATATATCTAGCATTTCTGACACTTTCGTACATATTCTATGCTGTCTACTTTCATGGTGGACCAATAATAACCACTCCTTAGAATTTTCTGTGCCATTATATGACCATTAGCATGAGTTCCACAGATTCCTTCATGGACTTTAGTCATGACTATACGAGCTTCACGAGCATCCACACATCTAAACAAAGTGCTATTATGGCTTCTCTTGTACAAAACCTTTCTGTTCAAGAAAAAGGTTATTGCCAACCGATGGATAGTATTCTTATTCACCTCATTTGCCCCAGTTGGGTATTCTCTATGCTGAATATACTATTTGATATCATGGTACTAAGGTTTACCATCTGACTCACCCTCCACATTGGCACAATACGCAGGCTCACTGTGTGTCTTCACTTGGATGGGTTGGATATTATTGTAAATATCAAATTTGGTCATTACAGCTAAAGTGGCTAAGGCATCTGCAAACTGATTCTTGTCTTAAGTCAAATGGGAAAAGGTCACCTCCTTAAACTTCTCAATCAACCGGGTCAAATACTTTTGATAAGGCACCAACTTTGAGTCTTTTGTTTGCCATTCACTATTCACCTGATAAATGATGAGTGTTAAATCTCCAAATACCTTTAGCTGTTTGATCCCCAAGTCAATTGTAACTTGTAAACCACTAGCACAAGCCTCATATTTCGTAACATTATTGGTGCATTCAAAATCTAGCTTGATAGTGACTGGATATTGCCTTCCAGTTGGTGAAATAACCATGGCTCCTATGCCACTACCATGTATGTTGACTGCTCCATGAAAATACATTTTCCAAATAGGATCATCTTAACCTTCTTTTTCTCCTTCCACTGTCAATATTTCTCCATCAGGGAACTCAGATGTTATTAGCTGTCCACCCCTCAAAGGGTTTTCAGTTAAATGATCAGTAATTGCACTTCCTTTGATGGATTTTCGAGTCATGTACTGGATGTTTAACTCTGATAACATCATTTGCCATTTTGAAACCCTTAATGAAACATGAGGGCTTTCAAATATATACTTCAAGGGGTCCATTCGGGAGATCAACCAAGTAGTGTAATACAACATGTATTGCCTTAACTGCTTTGAGGTCCATACTAGAGTACAACAAGTCTTCTCAATAGCCATGTAATGGGCTTCACAATCATTAAACTTCTTACTCAGATAATAAATTACATGCTCTTTCTTTCCTGATTCATCATGCTACCCTAGCATTGCTCCCATCGAGGTTAGCTATACGGTTAGGTACAATATCAAAGGCCGACCCGATGTAGGTGGTACCAAAACAGGAGGATTCATTAAATAAGCCTTTATCTTGTCAAATGCTCCCTGACATTCCTCATCCCATTCACCCGATTGATGCTTCCTCAACAACTTGAATATAGGTTCACAGGTGCTAGTTAAGTTAGCAATGAATCTAGCAATGTAGTTAAGTCTCCTGAGAAAGCTTCTCACTTCACGCTCTGTCTTAGGAGCAGACATCTCCTGTATTGCTTTCACCTTATCTGGATCCACCTTTATTCCTTATCTACTAACAATGAACCTGAGTAGCTTTCCAGTGGATGCTCCAAAAACACACTTAGCAGGGTTCAACCTCAGCTTGTACTTTCTGAGTCTTTCAAAAAACTTACGCAAAATCTCCACATGACTTTCACCTTCTCTAGACTTAGCGACTATGTCATCCATATACACCTCAATCTCCTTGTGCATCATGTCATGAAAAAGTGCAACCATAGTGCATTGGTAAGTAGCCCCAACATTCTTTAATCCAAATGGCACTCTGTGTAGCAAAACGTCCCCCAAGAAGTGATAAAAGTGATTTTTTATTTGTCATTGACATCCATGGGGATTTGATTGTACCTTGAGTATCCATCCATGAATGAAAACTTGTGATTCTTAGCAGTGTTATCAACCAGAACATCAATATGAGGGAGTGGGAAATCATCCTTCAGACTGACCTTATTCAAATCCCTGTGATCCATACACATTCTGACTTTTCCATCCTTATTAGATACAGGCACAATATTGGCTACCCACTCTGGGTGTCTTGACACTTCTACAAATCCTGCTTCTAGCTGCTTAGTCACCCCTTCCTTAATCTTCAGGGACATATCAGGATGCATCCTCCTTAACTTCTGCTTCTTTGCCTCAACATGTGGATATAGTGGGATTTTATGAGATGCTATCTCTGGATCTAATCCAGGCATATCCCGATAAGACTAAGCAAAGACATCCATATACTCTTTGAAGAGTGCAATCATTTCTTCACACTCAGGATTTTTCACCATTTTTAACTCCTTTTTCTCTTCCTCTGTCCCCAAAGTGAGCAATCCTTGGACTCAAACCTTAAAGTCCCAACAATCCTCAATATCGTATCCCATTCCCTCACCATGATAAGCACAATTTGACTTTTTATCGTGCTTCTCCTATTCTTTCATTGTGGCAGCTAGCACCATGATATTATAACCTATTTTCTTCAACGCTTTGAATATTTCGGCCATCGGCGTACGCAAGTTCATGACATTTCTTATTAGTGATTCTTTTATTTCCAAAGCATTTACCACATTCCTTCCACCATAATTGGGCATTGGGTTGTTGACGATACTGGGTCCAGCCTCTTCTTGAATGTCAAGCTTCCCATAAGCAATAAACTTCCTTACTGCAGTCTTGAAAGCCTCATAATCTTCAATTGAATGCCCTGAGATATCCATGTGGTATTTGCAGGTCAAATTCGGGTTATACCACGCTGGGAATGGTGGTTCTAAGGAACGTACAAGATTTCTTGAAATGAGGTGAGCATCAAATAGCCTTTGGAATAAGTCTGCATTTGAAATGGACAATCTTGGATGAGGTAGTTTTGGGGATGAAAGCGACCTTGATTTTGGGCGTTTGGCCGAGGTTGTGGATGATTTGGGTAAATTTGTGGAGGTACAGGTGGGTATCGGGAATAGGTTAGGCGAGTTGGCACATATGGTTGTGGTGTGAGAATATTATTGATTTGGAATTATAGAGTTGGGGTGACGTTTGTGGTTAGCACAACTTGGTGGGGTGAGTAATAAAAAGGTGTAGGTGTTTGGTGTGAAAAGTAAAGGTTAGGGTTATATGCGAGTTGATGACTTGGGTTTTGTGGGGAATATAGAGGTCTGAAAGTCTGTTGGCATTGGACACAATTCACCTCGGGTTCTTTCTTTTTCGGATGGAATCCCTTCTTAAAAGCAGTATTCTCTGTATTGCTCATCAGTGACTTCCCAGCTTTGGTCAGAATCTCAATCATTTCTCCCGCCGTTATCAGATCTGCAAAATCCTTGTAGGCTGCCCTGGCCATTGCTTCGATAAAAGGATTTCCCAAGGTTCCCAAGAAATATGAACACATCTCAGATAGTGTTAATGAGGGCTGAACTTGAGCTGCCAAGGCTCTCCACCTCTATGCGTATTGTTTGAAAGGTTCCTCGTTTACTTTCTGAATCGAGCTCAATTGTTCCCGGGTTGGAGCCGTATCTAGATTAAATTTTTATTACTCCATGAACAGGTCAGTCAATTCCATCCAACGAGAAATCTTAGAGTGGTTTAATTGAAGATACCACTCTAAAACAGGGTCTGTAAGACTCTCATGGAAGAAACTAACGAGGAACTTATCATCCCTAAACCAAACAGTCATCTTGGTTCCATAACTGATCAAATGAAACCGAGGGTTACCGCTCCCATCACACTTGGCAAAATCGAGAATCTTGAAGTCTTTAGGGATTACGACATCTGTGGTAGGACACAGTTCTTCTATTCTCAGAGATCCATAAGCATTAGGGCCTTTGATTGCCTTGATCTGTTCCTCCATTTTTTCCATCCACTCTTCCTTTATCTTGTCTTTCTCGGTTATGACATGGCTATTCCCAGAGTTAGGCATTGTTGCTTGCCCTGTAATGGATACATGAGGTTGTTCCCAAGTAGGGCCAACGTAACCAGGAATTTTATAATGAGCACCTTCCAAGGCGCGATACCCCTCTCCAATAGGCAGGACAATCGATGTCATTTGATGTGGTTGCTCATGGATCCCCACAGTGATGCTTGAGGTTATAGTCGAGAATGTCTGGGCAGTTATCAGTGGCACATACGCTTCAACCCTATTTGCACCTCTATTTCCACTGATTAAGTGGAGAGACTCCCTCATATCTTGCAGTATTGCTTCCAACCTTGCTTGGGTCTAAGATATTTCATTCACCCTTCCTGCCATTTCATCAACCTCCCTGCTCAAGTTTCTCCCTGCCTTAAGATTACTAGCAGCCATTCTAGTCCGAGATCTGGTATTGTGAACTCAGGTTTGATTGGTCTCTTCTTTCCTTGGTCGCGCAATGGTTCCGAATCCCTGTGAATAATCAAAGCACAATTTAAAACAACTATTATTATCATCGATTTGTTAGAGAACCGTTATTTGTTTGTGCCGAATGGACTTGAGTGAGTATCTTTGATTATGATCGATTTTTAGAACGTCTCGTTCAAAAGCATTCGGTCTCAAGTAAAACATGGGATCAGAAACACGAGAAGACATATTTCATTCCATTAAAACAAACATCATTTGAGAGGAGTACATCATGGTCTAGTCTAATTCTTCCTTCTCAACCGAATGAGCCTTGATCATCTGCTTCATTTGTCCAATAAGACTCTTGCAATATTCAATAAAATCATTAATCTCTGCTGGTGTCTTAAGAGGATTGACCATCTTATCAGCTATCTTTAAATAATATGAAACATCTGCAATTGCTGTGTTAGCTAGATATGCTAGTCTCGTGAAGCGATCCATCCAAAAGTGGACTTCTCATTTCCATTCACTGATGTCCTTATCCTATTGTTTCATCTGATCTATCAGCTTCTGCAAGTCTTCTTGTCCTTGTCGTAATGCTACCTCATATCCTGTAATCTCCTTATCTGTGCTCAACCTCTCAACTTTGAGTGTGTCTTCATATCTTGCTGACACCATTTTTATTTGTTGCTTCATGCTATCCACCTGTTGAAGAGCATTATTCTGTGCCGCTTTGGCATTTACAAGTGACTCTTTAAGTCGTTGATTTTCAGCCAGAGCTCTATCTCTTTCTTTCCCTTGGAGTTTCAATTCCTTGTTTGCAGCTTCCAAACACCTTCTGATTCTTGACATATGATCTTGTTATGTCTTTTGCCTCTTGTTAGCTCTCTCAAGAGCATAGTCTTTCTCAGAATTTTCACGCTTTAAAATTACACATGTTTGGCGAGTCTTTTCCAGCTCTGCTTCTAATTTCCTCTTTTCTTCATTGGCTTTTGCTAACTTTTCCCTTATTTCTTCATCTTCTATCGAGACCGGAGGTAGAGATATACCAATTGTAAAGGCTGCTGAACTTTTGAAAGGCATTTTGACTTCCTGAGCCCGATTCTTGACCTATTGCCAGTAGCTTTCCTTGACTCCACAGCTTCTAATTCCCAACTCTCTACCTTTTTTGATGACTTTCTTTCAAGTGTCTCGGGTCTTCCTGAGTGTCTCAATAAACTCCATCTTTATGTCATAAATAAAAGGAGCAGTTTCCAATTCTGAGGGTGGTCCCATCATAGGATAGCCAAGTTGACGCAATGTCAAAGCGGGGTTGTAGTTAATGCATCACCGAATACCCATGAAAGGGACATTAGGAAAGCCTTCGCACTGATAAACCACAGTTTGTCCTTCTTTCCGTCGTGGGTACCATACAATTTTCCTCTCCTCAAGCTTGGCCAATTCCTCAGCCCATTCACGGCGGCTCATGGTCTTCAACTGGAGCATCTTGAGATCTGTAATGGGACAGGGTCCTTCGTAGCCCTTCTTGAACATGTGACTCATAAGCCATACAAATAGCATCGATAGACAACATAAGATCCGCTTACCCTTCTTTTCATGGCAGAAATTAAAAGTGTAATAAACATCAGCAAGAATGGTGTTCACCCTTTTGCTACCGCAAGTGCACGGGTCGCACTTGTAGTTTAGCCAGGAGTCAGATATCGTTCCCACGAGGAAACAACGTTAAATTAAGTGCTAAGTATAAACCAATAATTCAAATACTTCTATTCAAGGACATATAAATTGGAGTGTTCATGTATTTGTTAATTTTAATAACGTAAAACTATGAGAGTAATGTGAGAGTTGATATTTCAAGAATAGGGATTCCTTTTTCACTTCCTATTTTAATTGATAACAAGTAATCCTTAAGAGCAATATAAACGAAATGTCTAGGTTAGCTTGGGAATCACAATTAGTTAAAAGCCTATGTCTAGGTCAATTAACCCCGCTTCCATTACCTAGTTCACTATGTTTCCATGAGAACTAGAGTAAATCCACTCATTAAGATCTATTCCCAACTAATTACTATGCATGGTCAATAGGTATATTTCTATCCTATTAACGAATCATTGCATCCAACCCAATTGAATGAAATAGAACATGCATCAATCATACACTTGATCTTAAACCCAATTTCCTATGTCTAGGTTCATTAGATTTAAACAAATCAATTGAAAGCTGATCAGACTAACAAAGCATGAAGCACTATATAACTGAACAGAGATCAAATCATATATATAACTCAAGGGATTACAAGTTTAATCAACATCCATAGGAAGATCCAAGGGAAAACCCTATAACAGCCTAGCTAGCCATGACAAACGAAAATACAACAAGATTTATCATAGTCATGGAGATAGAGATAAGAGAGGAGAAGAAAAAGGAAGAACAAAGCTTAGGGAGATGGTCCTTCAAGCTTCAATCCTCCACCAAGGTGAAGAAGGCCTCCAATCTTGGTTATTTCAGCTTCTCTTCTACCCAAAAATCGTAACCCTAGCAGCTGGAATCTATTTCTACGTAATCTCCCCAAGGAAAACTAATGAAACAGTATTTATAGACGAAAATAGCTTCTGCGCGCCGCGGCCCTGACATTTGCGTGCCGCAGCCCTCCTCTGTTAGGTCACTGGGGCCGCGACCCTCACTACATGTGCGCCACGGCCCTGAAGCCTCGGGTTGAAGTACTGAATGCTGCTGATGCACCAAGCGCCGCGGCCCTGATATGTGTGCGCCGTGGCCCTCCATACTGAAATGCTCCATAGGCTTCTCCACCCTATGCTGGGTCTTTGCTTGCATCAAATCATCCATTTTGAACTTATCTACATTTAATATTTCACCCAGTTAAGTATATGTGCACAATCTACTTAGTTTAACAACAAATTAGAAAGATTTACTTAAAAGCAGAACGGAATACATCAATCATGGAATTGAGTGAAAATCAAACTAAAGTCTTCCATTCATGCCTCAAAACAAGGACTAAGCAATCAAAACACACACATATTGGTGCAGAAATAACTACATTTCAAGGAGTTATCACACCCCCAAACTTAGCTTTTTGCTAGTCCTCGAGCAAAACAAATTATTACCAGCATTCATCCAGCATCCAATCATGAATTTCATTTTCACTTAACCAAGTCTAGTGTTCAATGATTGTATAAGCCTCAAAGATTGCCCATGCAACATAATCAGCTTCACCCATGCACATCTTTAGCATGATAACATTCAAGGTCTCTTATCCAAAAATGACATCTCCCACAAGCATGCAAGTTAATCTTTTACTTTTCAGTTCATACACATCCGGATAAGTTTATAAGCATACAGGCATATGTTTCACCAAATCCACAAGATTGCCACAAAAATCTCTCTCCACTAATGTAAATCATACACAAATGAGGATCAAAAGGGTCTTTTACAACTTGTAATATAAGGCCAGGAATTATGGGATGAAGAACAAAGGGAAATGGATTTAACACAAACATTGAGAATCACACACATACGATTTCAAGACATGAGCTCAATTAAAACTATCAGGGTATTCAAAAATCAGAACTCCTTAGAACCATTCAATGCTTTTTGTAGTTAACTTTTCTTTTTCTTTTCTTTTGCTTTGCTTGTCTCTCTTCTTCTTCATCTTTTTTTTTAACTGAACAGCAAAGCAAAGTTTTTCTTTTTGCAGATGGTTCTTCCAGGTTCATTATTGAACTTAATTTATACAATACCCCTAATTACTGAACTCACAACAAGAAATCATATGGTATGAACTCAACCAACAATGAGGGTAAGATAATAAATGCGATGTTTTCACATGCATCAAGAATGGTTACATGGTATGGTATATGTAGGTGATAAAAGAAATAAGGCCAACACATATATAGCTTCAAAGGGGGACCTAAGGATATGATCATGTCAAGGTAAGCTTTTTAAGGCTCAAACGGTCCACACAATGCCCTTATCATTTCCTCAATCATGCATAATCTAGGATTTCGCTTTAAGAGAGTTTCAAAACAATATTACAGAAAAACGAAACCTATACAAGTACTTCCCATAAACATTTTCTAAACATGCATACAACTCATTTTCAAACTACGCAAGCATACAAGTGGGAAACAAAACCATGCATATGAAGAGACAAACAATGATTCTCATGCTTCAAAATCGCGCAAGGTTTCACTAAAAGAGGCAAATTGCAAACATTCATATCATCGGACAATCATTGCCATATTAGTCATTTGCGCAAAGCATTAATTTCATCAAAATAATCAACAAAATCTGTGTTGTGCACAATGTATCAAAAAAAATTTTCATGTGCACTTCATATATACCAACAAAAATTATCTGCACTATGATTAGCAAGTATGAACAAGCAGATATAATCAGTTATATAATTAAAATTCAAAAGCAGTTATAGACACCCCCCAGACCTGAGGGAAACAGTGTCCTCACTGTACATAGTATGAGCAAGTTTCAACAAAAATTAAAAGGAAAGATGCCCTGTGTGCATCAAATAAGATCCTCATCAGACGAAGTCGTGTCCTCAGCATCCTCATCATGATCAGAATCCTGCGGCTGACGAGATGGGTCAGCCACCGCCACGGGTGGGAATTGGGGCACAGGGTAGTGATCCATGGGGAAGCCGGACTGCTGAGCCATCCACCGCTGAGTCTGAATAATATAGGCAAGCTGGGCATCAACAGAGGCACGCCATGTAACATCAGAGGCAGGAGCGGAGCTAGATGCCTCATAAGTCTGTTGCTGTCGTCGAGGTCGCGGAGGCGCAGGAGCAGCAGCTGGAGCAGGAGCAGGAGCAGGAGGTCCACCCAACCGCTCAATGATGGAGTCAGTGATGGGTTGTTTCACCTCAGACAACTCCTCATGAGTCTCCCATGTAACATGTGCCGCCCGGCAAAGCTCCTAGATGAGGGAGGGGAAGTACAAAGTCCGGGCCTCCTCGACCGCCCGCCTAATCCGGGAATGGATGATCTGAGCCACATCAATGTGGTGGCGCTCGAGAATAGTATATAGAAGAATCGCCCGATCCCTAGTAACCTGGGACATGTTCCCAGATGGAGTGAGGCGGTGAAAGATAAAATGATACCATACCTTGGCCTCAGGAGTCAAGCAGCGCCTAGGAAAGAATCGAGGGCGCTGAGTATCCACTGTCAATGTCCATGGCACCGAGAGAGACTCAGGACTACAAATACGAGTAGTGACAACTGTGAGGTCTATCCCCTCCTCCGGCTCCCATCGCATAAATTGCTCATAATCACAAATCTCAGGTGCCGGGTCCAACCCAAGAATGCGCCTGATATCATCCGGGGAGTACGAAATAGTGTGAGTGCGCACCCTCGCAGTAGTCTGGCTAGCAGAGAAGGCAACGTTCGCATAGAATTCGCGAACAACTGGTAGAACGGCAGCCTCCAGATGAACAGTAAACCTCTGCCAGTGATGGTGAGTGATGAGGTCCTGGATATCACGATGGATACCCACAGTGAAATCGAAGCCGTGCTCAGGAATGACTGATTTTTTAACCAGGACGCTATAGCGCTCAGCTGCCTCAGCTGAAATAAACCTTCGTCGATCAAACACAGGAGGCGAAGGTTCCCTTTGTGCGTGACTGGAGGAAGCTCTGCGTCTGGAAGTCATGGTGGAGCTTACAGAGTACCTAACCATGCAAAAAGAATGCTCAAAATTAAAAAAATAGAAAAGATACAGGAAGGTAAAGCAGAGCACAAGATAACAACAGAGGAACAAGACAAGAATGAAGTTAATAGGGCACCCAATACAACCAAAAAGGGGAAAGAACCATTTCTGGGCATTCTGAGTGAGAGGGTCGCGGCCCCCAAAGGTCACGGCCGCGGCGCGCAAACCCAGAAATGCAGAAATGGCTCCCCTGTTCCATGGCTTCCCCAAATAGCGTAAATAGCAACAGATGGCAATAAACACCATTCAAACAGGCTACATTATACTAGATTACATAACTATTAACTAAAATCAAGCCCCTACAACTAAGGAATACACAGAAATTGAAAAAAATTCAGAAAAAGAAACGGTAAAAAGGCTTAAAGCTTGTTACCTGGTGAAGACAATGAGAAATGGGAGGCAATGGAGCCTTAAAACCACCAGGAGGGGAAGGGAAATGGGAAAGGAGAAGAGAGGAATCGAGAGAGGGTAGGGGGAAAGTGACAGAAATGGAAGGGAGGCCAGATTTAACACGCTTCGCCACTGAGGGCCGCGACGCCCATGGTGTCAGGGCCGCGGCGCTCAACTGAGTGAAACGCGCGTTTCACTCTAGGGCAAAATTTTTTTTTTTAACTTGGGGGCCGCGGCGGTCATAAGTAAGGGCCGCGGCCGTCATGCTGGGCCGCGGCCTTCAAGTTATCAGGGCCGCAGGCCTGATGCCCCTGGTTTTTGGCCTGAATACCCAAAGGGCCGCGGCGCAAGCTTGTGGGGGCTGCGGCGCAATAAGTCTGACTGCAGAATTCTGCAGCAGACTTCATTTCTGGCCAATTGGTTCCTCTTTTAGGCCTTCCACACCCTTAAAACATGTCCAAAGTATTTATTTACAAATTGGACTACATAAACATGCTGAAAAAAAATAAATCTACTTATTAAGCTATTTAAATACTTAAAAGGTAAAGAAACAAACCCTTGGGTTCCCTCCCAAGAAGGGCCTAATTTATAGTCCCGGCAGGACTTTGATGAACTCAAGCTGGAGCTGATAGTATGAGGGAGGACTTCTCCCTGTCAATTTCTCCTCCAAAATAAGGTTTTAGGCGCTGGCCGTTTACCTTGAAGCTTGTTGATCCATCCAGCGGGGCTACTTCCACTGCTCCATGGGGAAACACCTTTTTCACCACAAAGGGTCCCGACCACCTTGATTTAAGCTTTCCAAGGAAGAGTTTAAGCCTGGAATTATAAAGGAGAACTTGCTGGCCTTCGGTAAATCCTTTCTGGACTATTTTCTTGTCATGCCAAAATTTGACCTTCTCCTTGTATACTTTTGCATTCTCATAGACTTGTAGCCTGAATTCGTCTAGCTCATTGAGTTGCAAAAGTCTATTTTCACCGGCAGCTTGTAAATTGAAATTTAGCCGTTTTATTGCCCAATAAGCACTATGCTCAAGCTCAACCGGTAAGTGGCATGCTTTCCCAAACACCATCTTGTACGGAGACATCCCAATGGGGCCTTTATAAGCAGTCCTATAAGCCCACAGTGCGTCATCTAACTTCCTTGACCAATCCTTTCTGGTTGGACACACTGTCTTCTCTAGGATCCGCTTTATTTCGCGGTTAGAGATTTCTGCTTGCCCACTTGTCTGTGGGTGATAGGGAGTGGCAACCCGATGCTTCACACCATACTTAGCTAAGAGGGCTTCAAAGCACTTATTACAAAAATGTGACCCCCTGTCACTGATGATGGCCCTAGGTGTTCCAAATCTGGTGAAGATTTACTTCTTCATAAAGCCAATTACTACCTTTGAATCATTGGTAGGAAATGCACATGCCTCCACCCATTTGGACACGTAGTCCACAGCCACAAGTATGTACTGATTCCCAAAGGAGGGAATAAAGGGGCCCATGAAGTCAATGCCCCATACATCGAAGATCTCAACTTCCAATATGAAGTTGAAAGGCATCTCATTTCTTCTGGAGATGCTTCTAGACTTCTAGCACCGATCACATCGTTGCACATGCGAATTTGCATCCTTATATATCGTTGGCCAATAGAAGCCAGATTGGAGCACCTTCGCTGCTGTCTTAGCATAACTGTAATGCCCACCATATGGAGAAGCATGACATTCATTCAAGATTTGCTCCACTTCCTCCATGGGTACACATCTTCTCAACATCTGGTCAGAGCACTGTTTAAACAAAAAGGGCTCATCCCAAATGTAGTGCCTGACATCAGACAAGAATTTCTTTTTCTGATGAGAGGTTAAATCAAGAGGCCACACACCATTTACAATATAATTCACCATGTCTGCATACCATGGACAAGATGGAGTGGTGGCTACAAACAGCTGTTCATCTGGAAATGTTTCCCTAATTATGATCAGTTCAGCTTGAGTGTCTTCATTCTCAAGTCTAGAAAGGTGGTCTGCCACTTGATTTTCAGCACCTTTCTTATCCCTGATCTCCAGATCAAACTCTTGTAGAAGCAAAACCCATCTAATCAATCGAGGTTTTGCGTCTTTCTTACTCACTAAATACTTTATGGCAGAGTGATCTGTATACACGATCACCTTAGTCCCTACCAAATAAGCTCTAAACTTGTCAAACGCAAACACAACCGCCAGTAGCTCTTTCTCTGTTGTTGTGTAGTTCAGTTGGGCATCGTTAAGTGTCTTGCTCACATAATATATGGAGCGAAACACTTTATCCTTCCTCTGTCCCAACACTGCACCCACAGCATAATTGCTGGCGTCGCACATAAGCTCAAACGGTAGTTGCCAATCTGGAGTAATAATTACTGGTGCTGAGATCAGTCTCTTCTTTAGCTCCTCAAACGCAACCTGACATGAATCATCAAAGGTAAACTGGATGTCTTTCTCCAGAAGGTTGCAAAGAGGCTTGGCTATCTTCGAAAAATCCTTAATGAACCTCGATAGAAACCCGCATGGCCAAGAAAGCGCGGATTCCTTTCTTGCATTAGGCGGAGGAAGCTTATCTATTACCTCAATCTTTGCCTTATCCACCTCTATCCCTCTAATAGAAACCTTATGACCTAGGACTATTCCTTCCTGTACCATAAAGTGACATTTTTCCCAGTTCAGGATGAGGTTGGTTTCTTCACACCTCTTCAGCACGGATGATAAAGTTTACAAACAGCTATTATAATCATCCCCAAACACTGAAAAGTCGTCCATAAACACTTCCAAACCATGCTCTATCATGTCTGCAAAAATGGCCATCATGCATCGTTGAAAGGTTGCAGGAGCGTTGCACAATCTGAAAAGCATCCTACGAAACGCAAATTTACCATAGGGACAAGTAAAAGTTGTCTTCTCCTGGTCTTCAGGAGCTATGGCAATTTGGTTATATCCAGAATAACCATCCAAGAAGCAGTAATAAGCCTTTCCTACTAGCCTATCCAACATCTGGTCTATAAACGGAAGCGAAAAATGGTCCTTTCTGGTGGCCTTGTTCAACTTGCGGTAGTCCATGCATACTCTCCAGCCTATGACTTTACGAGAGGGAATCAACTCATTGTTTTCATTGGTGACTACCATCATGCCACCTTTCTTGGGAATGCACTGAATCGGTGAGACCCAAGGGCTGTCAGAAATAGGATAAATTATGCCTGCATCCAGCCACTTGATCATTTCCTTCCTCACCACGTCTTTCATAATCGGATTGAGCCTCCTTTGATGTTCCACAACTCCCTTTTGATTATCTTCTAACAGGATCTTGTGCATACAGATAGAAGGGCTAATGCCTTGGATATCAGTAATAATCCACCCAATAACATGTTTGTACTGCCTCAGCACACGGAGAAGTTTATCCGTTTGATCTGGTGAAAGGGATGATGATATAATTACTGGGAGAGTGGAGGTTGCTCCTAGATATGCATACTGCAGATGGTTAGGCAGAGGCTTCAATTCAAGCGTCGGAGGTTCCTCAATAGAAGGCTTAGATGCCTCCTTCCTTGCTTCAAACCCAAAGGGTTCGAACCTGGGAGGTGGATATTGCCTAGGGACTGCCTCTAGGTGCTTAATAAAATCTGACACTTCCCTAAGCTCTTCATCATTATCAATTGGAGAAGCCAAAGCAGCAGCAAGGGAGTCTTCTTGGATATTGGCTTGGAAAGAGTCATGAATGATATTATCCAATATCCCTAAATAAGAACACTCTTCTTGATCTTGAGGAAACTTAATTGCTTTGAATATATTAAAGGTTACCTCTTGATCTTGAACTCTCATTGTTAGTTCACATTTCTGCACATCAATGAGTGTTCTTCCTGTAGCTAAAAATGGCCTGCCAAGGATCAATGGGACCCTTTTATCTTCTTCCATATCCAAGATCATAAAGTCCGCAGGGAATATGAATTTGTCCACTTTAACTAGGACATCTTCTACAATTCCCCTTGGATACGTGTAGGAACGATCGGCTAGCTGGAGGGTCACTGATGTGGGCTTGTATTCCCCCAAACCTAACCTCTGGAATATGGACAGGGGCATAAGATTAATGCTTGCCCCCATATCACACAATGCTTGGCCCAGGAAATTCTCTCCTATGGCACAAGGGATAGTAAAGCTTCCCGGATCTTTCAGCTTTGGGGGAAGCTTTTGTTGCAACACTGCACTGCATTCCTTAGATAGTGCCACCGTTTCAAACTCACCCAGCCTACGTTTCTTTGACAAAATATCCTTTATGAATTTAACGTAGCTGGGCATCTGTTCCAAGGCTTCAGCAAAAGGGATGTTGATATGTAATTTCTTGAAGACTTCTAAGAATCTCTTAAATTGCTCATCCATCTTATGCTTGATTTGCCTACTAGGGAAAGGTAGAGGATGTACATAAGGTTTATTCTCCACTTTCTTGCCCTTGGGCTTCCCTTGGACTATACCTTCATCCTTTTCACTTTCCTCAGCTTTCTTGTCATCCGCCTCTTTGTGATCTATTGTGCCTTGGTCCTCATTCTCGGCTTCTTCATCTTCCAATTGCCTAGTCTTTGGATTACCCTCTATGTCTTTGCCACTCCTCAGTGATATGACCTTACAGTCCTTGTTCGAGGCACCCTTTGGATTATTCACTGTGTTGCTTGGGAAGGTACCTGGGGGTCTGTTGTTGATGGCATTGGCCAACTGCCCCACTTGTGTTTCTAGTGCTCGCATAGAAGCCGTTTGGCTTTGAATAATAGAATCATTCTTTGCTAAATGAGCATCTGTCCTTGCCATGTGGGAGTCAGTCTTTGTGATGAAAGCATCATTCTTGGCCATTAGCTGCATGAACATATCCTCCAAGGCAGGCTTCCTTTCTGGCATTGGCTGTCTCTGTTGAGCTGGGAACCCAGGAGGGTTATATTGACGTTCATTTCCAAGAGTATTGGAGGAAGAAGAAGGTCCTTGGTTGTCTCTCCAGGAGAAATTGGGATGATTCCTCCATCCTGGATTGTACTGATTTGCATAAGGATTGTTCTGGGGTGGCCAATAGTTGCTTACATATTGAGTAGATTTTGAAACAAGAGTGCATCTATCGGTTGCATGATTGTCTCCGCATCGGTCACATAGAACAAAAGGACTTTGATGTGGATTTTGATGTTGGCTTGCCCCCAAACTATCCAGTTTATTAGCCATTAATGCCACCTGAGCAGAAAGTGAAGTGATGGCATCAACATCATGCACTCCTGCTGCTCTTCTTGGGATACTTCTTGGAGACTGCCATTGATAGCTGTTGGTGGCCAATTCCTCCAGAAGCTCATAGGCATCATCAAAAGACTTGCTCAGCAAAGAACCACCGGCTGCAGCATCAACTATTGGACGATGATGGTGTAACAAACCCTTGTGGAAAGAGTAAATCTGATGCCAAGGGGGTATCTCATGATGTGGGCACCTTCTCAGAAGATCTTTGTATCTCTCCCAAGCTTCATGCGAGAGATTCAGATTCAGATTCGATGGTGAACGAGGTAATATCATTCACCATTTCCTTGATCTTAGCAGGGGGGAAATATTTGTTCAAGAACTTGGTACACATCTCCGCCCAAGTTGTAATGGATCCCTGCGGGAAGAGAATGTAACCAACTTTTGGCTCTATCTCTTAATGAGAAAGGGAAGAGCGTGTAAGCGAATGGCATCGTCGAAACGCCATTATGCTTGAACGTGTCGTAAATCTCCGAGAAAGTTTGAGAGATGCGCATTTGGGTCTTCTTTGGATAAGCCACCAAAGCGTACATGTACCGTAGTTTGAATCATTTGGATTATGGCCGGCATGATCTCAAAAGTATTAGCCGGATGGCAGGGCGTCGATGCTTGATTGTAAATTATCCATTTGAGGAGTAGCAAACTCCCTCAATGGTCTGGAGCGACTATCGTCCTCCAACTGAAGTGTAGCATTATCATCTGCCATCCTACAAAGAATTACCTGAAACAATTAAATTTAGTAAAATTAAATCAATATGGACAAAAAAAACTTGAACTAGAGATACTTAAATTCGTTGTTTATATTAGCTAATCTAAATTTAAACCGTTGGTTCCCCGGCAACGGCGCCAAAAACTTGTTCCCCGGCAACGACGCCAAAAACTTGTTCACCCTTTTGCTACCGCAAGTGCACGGGTCGCACTTGTAGTTTAGCTAGGAGTCAGATATCGTTCCCACGAGGAAACAACGTTAAATTAAGTGCTAAGTATAAACCAATAATTCAAATACTTCTATTCAAGGACATATAAATTGGAGTGTTCATGTATTTGTTAATTTTAATAACTTAAAACTATGAGAGTAATGTGAGAGTTGATATTTCAAGAATAGGGATTCCTTTTTCACTTCCTATTTTAATTGATAACAAGTAATCCTTAAGAGCAATATAAACGAAATGTCTAGGTTAGCTTGGGAATCGCAATTAGTTAAAAGCCTATGTCTAGGTCAATTAACCTCGCTTCCATTACCTAGTTCACTATGTTTCCATGAGAACTAGAGTAAATCCACTCATTAAGATCTATTCCCAACTAATTACTATGCATGGTCAATAGGTATATTTCTATCCTATTAACGAATCATTGCATCCAACCCAATTGAATGAAATAGAACATGCATCAATCATACACTTGATCTTAAACCTAATTTCCTATGTCTAGGTTCATTAGATTTAAACAAATCAATTGAAAGCTGATCAGACTAACAAAGCATGAAGTACTATATAACTGAACAGAGATCAAATCATATATATAACTCAAGGGATTACAAGTTTAATCAACATCCATAGGAAGATCCAAGGGAAAACCCTATAACAGCCTAGCCAGCCATGACAAACGGAAATACAATAAGATTTATCATAGTCATGGAGATAGAGATCAGAGAGGAGGAGAAAAAGGAAGAACAAAGCTTAGGGAGATGGTCCTTCAAGCTTCAATCCTCCACCAAGGTGAAGAAGGCCTCCAATCTTGGTTATTTCAGCTTCTCTTCTACCCAAAAATTGTAACCCTAGCAGCTGGAATCTATTTCTACGTAATCTCCCCAAGGAAAACTAATGAAACAGTATTTATAGATGAAAATAGCTTCTGCGCGCCGCGGCCCTGACATTTGCGCGCCACGGCCCTCCTCTGTTAGGTCACTGGGGCTGCGGCCCTCACTACATGTGCGCCGCGGCCCTGAAGCCTCGGGTTGAAGTACTGAATGCTGCTGATGCACCAAGCGCCGCGGCCCTGATATGTGTGCGCCGCGACCCTCCATACTGAAATGCTCCATAGGCTTCTCCACCCTATGCTGGGTCTTTGCTTGCATCAAATCATCCATTTTGAGCTTATCTACATTTAAGATTTCACCCAGTTAAGTATATGTGCACAATCTACTTAGTTTAACAACAAATTGGAAAGATTTACTCAAAAGCAGAACGGAACACATCAATCATGGAATTGAGTGAAAATCAAACTAAAGTCTTCCATTCATGCCTCAAAATAAGGACTAAGCAATCAAAACACACACATATTGGTGCAGAAATAACTACATTTCAAGGAGTTATCAAATGGCTAGAACGGGATTTGCGGTATCATTTCTTCGAGCAAGGAACACATCAATTACTGCAAAATCTATCAAGTCTTCATTACTTGGGAAGAGGATACTGCCATAAACAGTGAGGGCTAGCACATCCATAAAGGTGCTCCAGTCTTCAACCTTGGCTAGGTGATGCATGTGTTCTTCTAAATATTTCCTTGGAAATCCCTCTGTTCCTTTCCTAATTTGTTTTGCCTTCTGTAGATCTTTTACACGAATCTTCAAGACATCTGCTATGGTTGGCATGGCTTTTCCTTTTCCGAAGGTAAGCCCAAGATCTGCTCGAACTCCTCTAAGGTAGGGGCTAGCTGAAAATCTTGAAAGGTGAAACAACGTAATGGTGGGTCATAGTATTAAGCTAGGGCAGTGATAACTTCTGCTTGCATGTCCACTTCTAAAAGATTCAGGATCCTCCCATATCTTGCGGTGAAGGTCAGACGTTGTGTCTTCTTCAACATTCAGCCCAAACTCACTAAGCTTTCTGTGTTAACCTTCTTGGCCTTAAGTTGCATGGTCTTTTTCAAAATTTCACCCTTGTGATCTGATCCCACGACACTTTCCATTATTAATCAAAGATACTCACTGCTAGTCCTTAGGCACTTAGTTTCAACAGTTCTCCAACAAACCTAGGTTCAGCACATAAGAATCATCAATGCATGATTTTCAGAAAAAAATAATAATGTGGAAAATGATGATGATAATGAATGAGTGAGTTGTTGGTCCTTTAATAGTGACTCACCTCCTCTTTTGAAATTTTTTTTTAAGGAGGGACACAAGTATGTTTTGCCACACTAAAGAACTAAACAACTCACAAGATATAGATAAATCTAAAGGTAATGAAAGGTATACTCCCTTTGTGTCCTAATGGGTTTACCTTAAGCTTAGGGATTTATATCCTAAGGATCTATGGGTCCTTCTGACTTGTGAGAACTTTCATTGGGTGACTCTTCTATTCTAAAGGCCTCTAGAGCTAAGTCTATTTTCAGAATGTTAACCACAAACAGTGAGTAAACCACTAGGTGTGAGATATTCGTGAAAAAGGCACACTCTAGATGAAGTTTTTGCGATAATCAAACAAGATGTACATCTAAAATGGCTACCACTACGCAATCTCTACCTAACTTAGGTTTTACTCAGACCCGGGTATAGGGCTCCACTCGGATGTGTGTGATAAACGTGTAGGTGCGGTGGGTGTAGGGAGCACACAAACCTTCATAGTCCTCAAGACTACCCATATCCTGCAAAACAAAGCAAACACAAAAACAACCTCCAAAAGTTTTCTAACCTAAGGTTTGCATAATAAAACAATTAACACTAAAAATAATAAAAAATCATCAAATAATAAAAAGGAAAAAAAGAAAAAAGGGTAAAACAAACATATAAAGATCACCAAAAATTTTGCATAACCATCTGTCACGACCGGGATCGCGGCGAAAAATAGCAACTCATGAGATTTTAGAAAATGAAAATGGAGTCACCACCAATTTTATTTAAATTAGAAAAAATTGAAAACCCTTTATTAGAAAATGATTTTTGAAAATCAGATTGGATTCGGGAGTCGATTATGTTCAGGGAAGGGTGAAAACTTAATTCCACGGCACCCCTAACGCACCCGTCCTAAGACGATACCTTAAGTCAATTGTACAAATTTTTTATAATCTCAAATATATTTATTTTACTCCTCTTTTTTTAAAAAAAAAGGCAATGTAACTATTCTTTTATTTTTATTTTTTTTTTTTTTTATTTATTTATTTTAAAAAAGCAAGAAAGAAAAGAAATAACCAAATTGTGAACTTTTTTTGTGGCTTGACAGAATAAAGATTCTACTCCTATGTATCCTCGGGTGCATGAGGAACTCAAAGTCACATAGTTCTCTAAAAAATAATTGTGGATTGGTTGATTTTATTAAAAAAAATTATTTTTAAAAAATTTGAATTAACAGGTTGTCACAACTCTGTTAATCAAATTAAAGTTTGAATAGGTAAAACTCGGCGTCACGCTAGAAACGTCACATACTGATTATTACTATAATTAAATGAAAAAAAATTATTTATTTTTAAAAAAAATTAATTTTTATTTAAAAAAAAGGTTGTCGCAACTCTGTTGATCAAATTAACGTTTGAATCAATGAAGATCAGCATCATGCTAGAGACGTCACCCGTTGAATCATCAAGTTTGTTACAACTCAGATGATTATATATAAAAAAAACAACATTAACAAGTTGTCACAACTTAACTAATCTCATTAAAAAAATAAATAAAGGAATTCAAAATGTTTTCCTTCATTTTATTTTTTTAAATTAGTTTTTCTTAAATTTTTATATTTTACTGTTTATTGCTTTTTTTTAAAAATAAACAACAACCTTCCTTTTTGTTTTGTTTATATTTTTCATTTTTAGCCCACTTAGCCCATTAATCTAAGCCTAAATTTTTTGTTGACTTTTTATTTTTTTCTATTTTATTTTTAACTCAGCAAAAAAAAAATAGATCTAATACAACAATGCACAGTACAGCTTGTAAAAAAGGGAAGAAGAGAGGAAAAATAGGGGAGGACCAACGATGAATGACGGACCATGAGCAACGGTGTTTGGTCGCTGGCGAGGAGGTGCGCAGCTGCTTAGAGGTGTGCACGCGACAGATCCGGTGTGGTGGTGTGCAGCGGAGGTGCAGTGGTTCGTCAGTGATGACATCATCGTCTCTAGTGGCCTTCTCGGTTCTGGTTCCTATGAGCACGGTACGGTGGAGGTTCGCAGCACCATGTGAGGTGCGAACGCGGTGGTTCATGCGACGGGACGCGATGGTGGTGGATGATGTAGATGTGACGGTGCTGCTATGGAGGCAGCTTGGACGTGAATAGGGGTTGAAAGGGGTGGTCACGATGTTGGTTTTGGGTCATGAAGATGGAAGAGTTGAAGATGGTTATGGAGATGGAAGTGGTTCTTTGGTGGACTTGGACCTGGTGGTGAGGTGGAGGTTATGGGTTGTTGTTGTTAATGGTGGTGGGAGGAGGTTATGGATGTTGGTGGTTTGAGGTGGTTGTGAAAGCAATGGGTCACAATTGGGAGGATGTGGTGGTCGTGAACTAATGGAAGATGGTGAGAGATAGAGGTTGTGAAATAGTTTGGACGTGGTGGTCTCAGTTTGGAGGAGATGGTTGGGAAGGTGAGATGAAGATCAGTGTTGAAGGTTGAAGAATGAAGGTTGGAGAAGGTTGGAAGGGGTGGTCATAGTTGGAGCTTAGAGGAAGTGTTGAAGATGGAGGCTAGTCCTTTTGTGGTGTTATGGAGAGTTGATGGGAGATCAAGATGGTAGAGAGGGAGAGTTGGCCGTGTATAGTTGAAGTGGTGAGATGTGTGATGGTGAAAATGGTGAAGGTGAAGTGGTGGTACGGTGATGGTTTACGTGAAGATGGTGGTTGAAGATGAGAGTAGACGTGGTAGTGCAAGGTGGTGAGGGGTGGTTGTGTGTGGTGGTGAAGATGGTAAAAGATGGTTGAGGGTGGTTATGGATTATTGAAGATGAGAGGTTTTGTGGAGGTTTGGTCGTTGGTGGTTATGGTATGGGTGAAGATGGTGAAATGGAAAGGTGGTGAAAGTGAGTGAGGAGTGGATGGAGATCTAAGGATCCTCTAAAAATGTGTGTGCATGCTCCCTTTAAAGCTTCTCTACATGAGAGAAAAAAAGTGAAAGAAAGTGGGTGTGGGTACGTGAGAATGTGTAAAAAAAATGTGAGTGTCTAACAGTGAGAGTGAGTGAATTTTTTTTTATGCAAAATAATAAGTGTGTGTGGAGGAGTCGTGCATCACATGGGTTTACTGAGTTTCAAATTTTTTTTTGTGCAAAATCTCCCAAAATCTTCTTCATTCATGGTGCTTTTTTTTAGTTGCACCATTCACCCACAAAGCAAGAAGTCAACAATTAGTTGAGAGTTAAATTTGAGCATGGAGCCATCAAAGCAGAGGCTAAAAAGCCTTCTTCAGCAGAGATATTTTTTTTACTAGTACTGACAGAAGGTCTAGGCATTGCAGGTTAGCTGAAGGAAAATATTTGCAAAGACAGAGGGATGGGGCTTCACGTGATGCTTCCTCTTTTTTTTGACTAATTAATTTTTAATTTTTTTATGTATTTTTTTATTGATTAATAGAAACAGACTTAATTATTCAAAGAAATTTATTTATCTATTTTTTTGGAATCTAGACAAAATTAGGTGTTCACACTCACCTATTAGTGTAAGAGATAAAGATTAAGTTGTCAGTTATGTTAGTTAAGAGCAGTTAGAATATTAGTTATAGCACTCAGTGAGTTAGTTGTATAGTTAAGTGTTGTAATGCACAATATAAATGCATTCTGTAGTATATCACATATAGCAAGATTAATACAATCATAATTACATTTTTACATAAACATTTTTTTCTTTCTCTCTTAGCTTTCTCTCTTCATTTACGTTCTCAGCCTGACCTTGATACCTTACATGATATCAGAGCTCAGTTTTCATGGAGACAACAATTTCTAATTCTTCTTCCACACAATCTTTCAATTCTGCCCAATCTACTCTGCACATTTTATCCAATCCAATATCAATTAAGCTTGATGAAATTTTTTTTTACCTTTGAAGCAGCAAGCTTTGGCTACAATCAAAGGCCATAAGCTCTACAAATTCATTACCGGCTCATCAATTCCTAAGAAGTATGATACCAATGAAGATGAACTCAATAACAACTTGAGTGAAGATTTTCTGAAATGGGAGCAGCAAAAAAAAGAGAAAATTTGAAAAAAAAAAAACTAATTGTATCACTAAGTCCCACATTGGAGAAGTCTTGCTCATTCTTTCCCCCCTTCTCTTATATATAGAGGTGGTTCTCATTTGTTTTAGAGATCCAAAAATTTTCACACTTGGGCTTAATACTAAGTATAAGAGCCCGAGAACTTTAGTAATTTTTTTTACTTGAGTTTAATACTACGTATAAGAGCCCGAGACTTTAGTAATTTTTTTCCTTGCAAGTGAGTTACTTTTCAAGGCTTGATTTGAAGAGAACGCGTGGGACTCTGTGCAATAACTTCTTTGTGTATAACAATTTTTTTGTTTTACACCTTAGAGGTAAGCTTGCTTATTCTATTTATTTTTTTATTTTATTATTTTTTATATATACGTGTTGTTCATTTTAGCTTATTCATTTGTTATTCATTTTTTGTACATTTTTTAAATATATATATATATTAAATTGTTTCTTTTAAAAGATACAAAATAAAATAAACCAATTCTTTTTTTTTTCTCTAGATAATTTTAAATAAAAATTTTGTAACAAATTTGATAATTAGTGGGTGACGTCTCTAGCGTGACGCGAGCTTCACCTACTGATGTCCGGGTTACTTTCCTCTATGAGCAAACCCTTCACCATAAGAATGGTTTGGTGTGAATATTCTCACCAAGTCTGGAAGAAATTAGAGGAGTTTCTTGCTTCTCAAAATAGAGCCAAGGTAAGATAACTAAAGCTTAAGCTACGAAACATAAGAAAAGAATCTTCAATTGCCTTTTATCTTCTTGAAATCAAGACAACTATTGACACTTTAGCCTCAATTGGTTCACCCATAGATGAAACTGATTATGTAGAAGTCATTCTAGATGGTTTAATAGAAGAATATGAGTCGTTTGTGACAGTTATAGTTTCAAGATCAGAACCTTTTTTTGTTGGTCAACTTGTAATTTCTGATACTGTATACACTAAACCTTTAGAGCTTGTATATTCTGACATTTGGGGTTCAGCACCCATTAATGCAGTAAATGGTGGTAGATATTACATACATTTCATTGATGCTTACTCCAAATACACTTGGTTTTATCTGTTACACACAAAGTCACAAGCCTTTTTTGTATTTCTTCATATTAAACAAATGGTAGAATTACAATGTGGTGTAAAAAAAAAAAAAGCTCTTCAAACTGACAATGCTAAGGAATATTTATGTTTCTCTTCATACTTAAATTCAAATTGTATCATTCATCGTTTGTCATCTTATTATGTTCATCAACAGAATGGTAATGCTGAAAGGAAGCACAGACACATAACAGAAGTTGGTCTCACCTTGTTAGCTGCTTCTGCACTTCCTCTTAAATGCTTGGGGGAGGCCTTTCTCATTGCCACTCAGCTTATTAATTCTTTTTCAACTCCTGTTCTTAGTCAGAAGTGTCCTGAACAAATTCTATTTGACAGATTTCCTACCTATAAGTCTCTAAAAATATTTGGTTATGCTTGTTTTTCTTTTCTCAGACCATATAATAAAGTTAAGTTTGATTTTAAGTCATATCTCTGTGTTTTTCTTGGATATAGAAGTTCACACAAAGGCTACAAATGTCTTTCCCCTACTGGGAAAGTATTTACGACTTCTTATGTAGTCTTTGATGAGTTAGTCTTCTCTTTCAAACAACATTCTGATTTGTTTCAGTCTTCCCCCTACATTTCTACTATTTCTGATCAGTCATCTACTTCAATTCCTATCATTCTATTAATTCCATATAGTGCCCCATCTAAAGCTAGACATTCTGCACTTAATACTATTATGTTGTTTCTATTACTAATGATACATCTGAGCAAATTTCACCTGATCAATCTAATTTTGTTGGTACTGCATTAGTTCCACCCACTATTACTCATGAGTTGAATCATCACCCTATGGTTACTAGGGCCAAGGATGATATTCATAAACTTAAAGCATTTCAAGTTTCTCATGAACCAAGTACTATGAATCAAGCTCTTTCTGACCTAAAATGGAAACAGGCCATGACAGAAGAATATAACGCCTTAATGAGAAACAACACTTGGCATCTTGTGCCTCTGCCCCTGATAGAGTTCCTATAGGCAGCAAGTAGGGGTGTAAATTGGTTCGGATAATCCGACCAACCCGATTAATCCAAACTGAACTAATTAAATTGGTTCGGTTTGGTTTGGGTATATTGATTAGTTTGGATAAAATTTGAACCAATTAAAACTTCATTAGTTTGGTTCTCGAATTTGAAATTTCAAAATCAAATCGAACTAAACGATATATTTTATATATTTCATTATTATTATTTTTTAATTTATGTTACAGCCTTTTTTGGCTACTACTTTTTTTTTTTTACTTTTTGTAATACTTTCCAGTTTCCAACCCTTTAAACATTGTTTTCGTCCAATGCAGAAGGCTAGAAAACTCCTCTGCCAAAACATTTGGTTATGCTCACCAGCACCACAGCTCACCGTAGGTTCTGCTCCACCATAGCTCGGGCCGCGCCATTAGTCCAATACAGAAAGCTAGAAAACTCCTCTGCCAATACTTTCGATTTTGCTCACCGGCACCACTGCTCACCGGCATCGCAGCTCACCGACCACAAAGGTGAAACAATGGTTCTCTTCTGCTTACTTTTGGATTTGACATTTAGAAAAAGTGAAAGACGACATTTATGCTGATATTTTCTATTTTTCTTTTTTTCCTGAATTAACATTTCTTTTTATCCACCTGAAAATTGACTCATTTCTATTGTCGCGACCGTGGATCGCGGCGAAAAATAGCAGACTCGAGATTTTAAAATATGAAAATGGAGTCGCCACCAATTTTATTTAAATTAGGAAAAAATTTGGGAAACCCTTATAAGAAAATGGTCTTTGATAACCAGATTGGATTCGGGAGTCGGTTATGGGTAGGGAAGGGTGGAAACTTAATCCCACAACACCCCTAACACACTCATCCTAAGACGGTACCTTAAGTCAATTGTGCAAAACTTAATAATCTCAAATATATTTATTTAACCCATTTTATTAAAATAATACTAAAAAACAAATAATTTGTGAAAAATTAATTTTTGGCTTGAAAGAATAGAGATTCTGCTCCTACGTATCCTAAGGTGCAATGAGGAACTCAAAGTCACGTAGTTCTCTATAAAATTCTTGTGAGTTGGTTGAGTTTTAAAAAAATTAAAAATTTGAATTAACAAGTCATCGCAACTCTGTTAATCAAATTAAGGATTGAATAGGTGAAGCTTGCATCACGCTAGAGACGTCACCCACTGATTATCAAATTTATTGTAATTAAATGAAATTTTAATTTAAAATTGCCTAAAGAAAGAAAAAAAATTTGAGTTTTCATTAAACAGTGATTTATTTAAAAAAAAAAGAATCATCAAGTTGTCACAACTCAGATGATTACAAAAGTTACAGAATTAATGAGCTGTCACAACTCAGTTAATCCTATTTTATTCTTCACAAAAATAAATGTTTTAGTTATTTTATTTTTATTTTTATCATTTTTATTTTATTTTTTTATTTTTTTATTTTTTTCATATTTTTTTGTATTCAGCTTAAAAGGCCCAATTGCAGTTTTTAAAAAAACAAAGCGCCCCCTTTTTGGAAAAAACTAATAACCCAAACTTAAATAACTCATAAAAATGTGTTTAGGTCCAAAATAATAACAAGAATAGCAGCAACTTTATTTTTTTTTACTTTTTATTATTTTTTAATTTTTTTTATATTTTTCTATTTTTAATTTTATTAGGACAAGTACTATGCCTAATTTTATTTTACTTTTCTTTTTTTTTTTACTCTGTCCAAAAATCAACACATTAACAAACAGAACCTAATTAAACTCTACTAACCCAAGGACCAGAAAAAAGTATTAAAACTAATATGGATTACAAAAACCTATCAGCCTAAACACAAAAGAAACTATTCTAGTTTTATAATCCAAAACAAATAATAAAATAAAATAAAACAAAAACACCAAACATGATAGAGAAACATAAATGACACAGTAAGAAGGATAAGAAACAGAGGAACGAACAGAGAGGGAGAGGCTGTACGGTGGTGCCGCTTGAAGGTGTTTGACGGCTGGGTGAATAAGGTGGTGGCGAGATGGGGCTCTCCGACGGCAGATCCGGTGGCAACAAGTGGAAGCTTGATGCTGCTGCAGGGACTACCTGTTGATTGTTACCGACGGCAGTGCAAAGCGGTGGCTCTGGATGTGGTTGGTCATTGATGGAGGTTCGCAGATCGGCGAGGATGAAGAAGCTGGTTGCCGTTTGGAGCTTCGACGGTGGAAGACAGGATGATGGCTCATAGATTCGACTCACAGCGGCAAATGGCGGAGGCGGTTTGGTTGAAGTTATTTGAAGAATGGTACGTGGTGAGGGGGTCACGATTGGCAGAGAAAGTGGTGAAGATGGTTATGGAAGGTTGGGAATGATGGTTAATAATGGTGTTTCACGATTGGTTTAGTTGGGTAGTTGAAGGTGTTGTATGGTGGTGCGTGGAAGAGGTTGCTGAGTTGAACTGAGTTGACTCGGTTGGTAATAGAAGCTTGATGGTTGATGATGGTTGGAAGTCACGGTGGTGAAGAAAATGGTTATGGAGGCTTGGACGTTGGGGTGGAGATGGTTAAAGGGTGATTCACAGTTGGGGCCTTGGTTGGAAATGGGTTGAAGGTAGAGAAAGTTGAAGTTGTTTGGTATAGGTGGGTGGGAAGGTCAAGGTTATGGTGGTGAGGGAAGGTGGCCGTGAGTGGTGAAAGGATTGTGGTTGTCTCGGTTTGGAGGAGATGGTTGGGAAGGTGAGATGAAGATCAATGTCGAAGGTTAAAGAATGAAGGTTAGAGAAGGTCGGAAGGGGTGGTCACGGTTGGAGCTTAGAGGAAGTGTTGAAGATGAAGTGAAGGAAGGTGATGGAGGTTATGAGAATGATGAATATGGTCTCTTGGTTTTCTTCTGTGAGGTTGAGGGGTGGATGGAGATAAAGGGTGGTGCCAGCTTCTTGTTGTCCTGGAGGTTCAAGTCTGAAGAGGTTCTTGAAGGTGATGGTAGTTAACGTGCATGGAAGGTATGGTTAAAAAAATCAAAAAAGATCGTGCAAAGGTATGTGCAATGGCATGGGAAGCATGGCAGAGTGGAGTGATGAGTAAAAAAAAGAATACCCATGTGAGCAGTACGTGAAAGTGGGGGATGAAAACGTGAGTGGGTGAGGGTGAGTGCGTGTACAGGACAGTGAGTGGGGCAAAGCACCTTGTCCCCTCTGCAATAGTGTGCGCTACATTGTAGTGGTGCTGCATGAGTCGTGCATGGCTAAAACAAGAAAAGGAACATAGAGCAAGAAAATATATTTGTTTCCTTCCAAAAGTAGAACAAACATGCAGCAAATGTTTTTTTTTATTTTTTATTTTTTTTGTTTTGTTTGTTTTTGTTTTTTTTTTTTTTTTTTCTTTCTTTTTTGCTTTTTTTTGTTTGTTTTTTTTAGGCTAAGGTGGGCTTATGTGTTTGGGCTAAAAAAGAAAAAAAAGGACCAATAATGTGAACTTGAATTAATTGAATTTTTATTTTTCTCTTACTTTTTTCTTCTTCTTTTTTTACTTTTTTTTAGCCTGGTCAAAATTGGGTGTTCACATCTATCACTTTGATGAGAGGTGATATGTCTCCTACCCCACTTATCCTTTATTTTCTTTGCCGGTAAGGATAGTTCACCCTGATAAAAATCCTAGAGATCCTAGGGCTGCAGAAAATTTTTAGGTAAGCATTATGAACCCATGTTTTGGTTTCATAATACTTCATAATATTAGTGAATTTTTATTAACAAACTTATTTACTTATTTCTTACAATTAGAGGTTTAGTCTTATTTGAAAGAAACATTATTGTTTTAACTCTATTAATAATAATTAGTCATGGTCTACATAATAACTAATTTTCTAACTTATTTCATCATCTGTTTCTTAAAAAAGTTGGTTGGATTATAAAATTAAATCTAGTCAATATTAGGCATAGTATATATTAAAAAAATTAAAAAATTAACAATTGTTTGGTGACATTCCTAGCTCATTCAGCAATTGTCTAAGCTTGAAAATTTTATTTTTGGCCAGAAATATGCTATCAGGTGCTATTTCAAAAACTCTTAGAGATGTGAGAGGTTTGGAAACTTTGGATCTTTCCTCCAACCAACTCTCTGGATCCATTCCTATTGAACTTCAAAATCTACATATCCTTCAGCTTTTGAACCCCTCTTATAATAATTTAGAAGGAACCATTCTGATGTGGGATTAAAAGTTAAGTTACAAACCCAAGTGCAGGTTATCTCAAGTAATAAATTCTCGGTAAGTCTGAGGTCGAACCACAGAGACTTGATGAAGAAAAATTAATTAAGGTAAAGTAAATATTTTGTTACAACAATAAAGGTGATAAACTTGGTCACAAATAAAAAGGAATTGCTTGGGTTAGGATATCCACTCTTGGTAAATAAATTAAGGACAAGATTAATTCTTTTATAACTTATTAGAATTCACACATAACGGAGGTTCCAATCGAAAAATACAACATTCAAAGTTCATTAAAAATTATATATGTAATTATATTATGATTCCTTTAATCATCTATTAACACCACCACTCATAAATGGGATCAAGCATTCATTGTGCCAAAATCTTATCTACAATAAATTAAGATCTCCACTTTATGAGGAGAGTTTCTAACACCACCACTTGTAAATGAATTTAAGCATTCATTGTGTCAATCTCTTGTCTACAACAAATCAAGAACTCCATTTTTTTTAAATTAATTGGAAACAAAATATAATACGTATAATGACCACTTGAAAATATATCATTTAAGCACAAGAGTGAAATTAATCTAACATTATTTCATTACCAAGAGCTTCACTCTTTCACCCAAGCAAAATGAAACTTAGTTACTCATAGACAAGAAGAAAGAAAGAGAGAAAAAGAAGAAGAAAAACATGACTTCAATTTAGAACAAACGAAAATTACTACAAGAAAACAAAGTAACAAACTAACATCATTTTGGTACCTAACACCTAACACCTTCAATGATCTGGTAAGACTCCCTTTTATAGAGGATTAGAGATACAAAATGACAAGGAGGCTGAGTCATTAGTGAGTGGATGAGTGGAAAATAAGTGAAAAATGTCAAATGACTTTTGGTGAGTGGAAAATTATGGAGATTCTTTATCTCTGAAATCATTCAGCTCTGAAGTCATTGAATGCGTTAGAATGAAGTAATGTGGTCTTCATGAAAGTTGTAGGCCTGGATCCTAGATTTCAAATGGCTTTAGTTTGAGTCCAATATCATTTCTATAACTTTCGATAAGTTCAAATTACTTCACACTGCTCAGGTCCAAACACAGCTCCTCTGTTCTGACTTGCAAGCCCAATATCACCTATTATGCCTCAGATTCTGCAAAAGTGTTCAACATGAAAGTTGTAGATATGGGTCTTAAATATTTATAATAAAAATTTCAGCCCATTTTACAACTTATAGCACAAGATATGTCATGAACAGTACATATAGGTCAATCTGTCAGAAATAGCACTCTAGTTCTTGCTTCAACCCCAATTTGAGTTATCTAATCGTATGATTGGGTCTTTGAAGTCTTCATGAAAGTTGTAGATCTCTCTCTTATCTTTAAAATGCCACCTGATTCACCTCATTTGGCTACCTATATCCCAAGATATAGCCCAAATACAGAAATAATATAAGATGTAAATTATGTTTAAAAAAATCAATTAAGTCCAATTTGAGTCCAAACTTACAAAACATAATCAAACTCAATCAATTAAGTACATGGAGAGTGTAAATAACTAAAAATGAAAGCTTATTAATGTATCAAATATGTGATCATCAAATTTTTCCACACTTAGTTTTTTGCACTCTTGAGCAAAACACATAAGATCACTCACTAAAAAAAATGAAACAGATTCAAAAGCTAAACACTCTAAAAGACTCAATTTCTAATAATATTTAAAAATGAAGAGCAATCAATAATTCAAGTAATCAAAACATTCATGAGGTAACATATCTTCACATCTCAAATCAACAAGCAAAGATATTTCAATTGAAAAGCATGAGTCAATAATGATAGATCTTCACAGGATTCAACTCTCAATCCCTCAAGTGTTTAAAATGTAGGTATTTCTCTCAATTCAACCCATGAGAAATTGCACTACCATAAACTTGCTTATCTTCTACTTCTCCACTACTCAGAACACATACACACACAAATCATAAGGACTTTATTCAAGGTTGTAATGGGGTCAAGGTAAAGGATAAGGTAATATAGATATGGCAAGTTAAATACAAAAGAGAATAAAAGAGCATGAAAGCTGAGTTCAATTAACAAGCATGAAAGTTCATCCCAACTCCACCTGATACAAATTCCTTTTACATATTCTTTTCCTTTCCTTTATTGCCTTGTTGACCTTCTTTTTCTTTTTACATTTTTTTTTATTTTTTTGATTTTTTTTTTTTACAAAAAGAACATCATATATACATTTTTTTAATCATTCTGCACACACACCCCCACACTTGTTCAAGAACTCATCCAATGACAAAGTTAGTGTTCTCTTATTCCCTAAGGTCATGTAAGAACATGATTTTTCATTTAAGGCACAAAATGAATTCGAAACAAAGAATAGTCAAATAAGCTCAAATGGGTTAAGCAAGGGAAAATAGGTCATTTCCAATGCTTTACGTTGGTAGGAATCAGAGAATTTTCAAGAAGTCATAAGAGTGCTTGATATCATATTGAGACAATATGCTACTAAGCAAGGCTGGTTATTTGATTAAAGTAGCTATTTCAAGAAAAATGCCTCAATTATATTTACGTATGCATATGAAAATGTAGTCTCAAAAAGAATCAAAACAAGTTCTAGAGTAACAACTCCATGGGTGAAATTCACTCAAGAAAGAAGAGAATGGTACAAATATTCAATCCATTCATCAATAGGCTCAAAATCTCACAAGGCATAATTCTATCATTCTCAGTCCACTAATTCAATATCCATAACCAAGCATGTGAATTTTAATAAAGAAGACAATTTACTCAGTCATGCAAATTTTCCTAAATTTGAATTGTTATTTCCACACAAACTAGTTATTAGCCTAATCTAGATGTGTCTCAAGAGTAAAATTACTCCTTACTCTGCCATCCCTAATTGGTTTAGTTGTTAGTAAATTACTGACAAATATATAAACACGACAAATATATTAATAAACACACTTCCTATTTTTTTGTTTCAAGCATTTTTTTACACAATTATTCATATAATTATACACAATTATTCACACAACTATTGACACAACTATCATTCTCCCCAACCAGATCACAACATTGTCCTCAATGTTAAAACATAAAAAGGTAAAGGATAGAAGAAAGTACCTGTTGTTGCAATTATTGAAAAGAGAAAGATCACACAAATTTAAACAGAAACAAAGTACGATAAATAAAGTCAAAGATAAAGAAAAGTTATAGATGAAGTACCAGATCACACTCTTGTTCCTTGCTGCCTCCCTTGCTGTTGCCTCATGACCAATCTATCTGAGGTATTACTGATTCAGGTTCATAAACAAAAGCTTGTAATTTATCAATTAATTTATCAACAGTAGAAGCAGATATAAAGAGTCGTCTTGCCGAAGGTGTGATAAATTTCTGTTCTATAGCATGGTTAAGAAAAGATAACAAATTATCAAAGAAATTATTAACATTCAACAAACCTATGGGTTTATGGTGGATGTTCAGTTGGGCCCAAGAAACAATTTGAAAAACTTCTTCCATAATACCAAAACCACCAGGTAAGGCAATGAATGCATTAGAGTTTTCAAGCATTGCTTTCATTCGTCCATGCATAGATGATACTTGAATTTCCAGTCCAATTGTCTTTCCAATGATATTCCTTCGAGTTAAAGGTTCAGGAATGACACCTAAAACTTGACCACCTCTTACAAATGCAGAAAGTGATACAGCCCCCATTAACCCAAGGCAACCTCCCCCATATACTACACGAATGTTCCTCGTAGCAAGTGTTCTACTAACAGCACTTACTGCGTTTACAAACTCTAAACTCTTTCCATAACTTGTCGCACAAAATACACAGATACTGACAAATCTATGAACAGAAGAAGAAGCTCCCTCTATTTCTACACTCATACTCTCTTTGAATGATTATGAGTTGCAGGAAAGTGAAGAAAATGGAGTGTTTAAATAGGGAAGAGAATAGAAAAAGTAATAATAGCTCCTATATAGGTAGGTTGGCTGTTGTCAAAAAACTTTGAAATTAAGAAACACATTTTTTATATTTTTTATATTTTTGTTTTTGTTTTTTGTTTTTTATATTTTGCTTTTTTTTTTATTTTTTGTTTTTTTATTTTTTTTTTTTTTTTTACTTCAAGAAAATCATCAGGGTAAAGAAGTCTAGAAATTCCTTAAGGATCCCGTTCAAAGGATCATCTGTCCAAAACTAAAATACAACAAAATCATATAAAGATAATAATAATAAATAATGACATACCTTTATGTATAGGTTTCATGGCAGATCTTTATACTGCGCGTCATGAGTGCAGTAATACCAAGATGGCTCAACTAATCTTGGAATTCTTCTCCCTCCCACTTGTTTGAAGAAAAGAGAATAAAGAAATCATCGTGGGTTTCCATCCTGGGTCTAGAACCTGGAGAGCTCACACTTGGGTTCGTAACATCAACAAAGATGCTAATGAAACCCGCAATGTCCAAGATCCAGAACGCTCCATCCCAGGGCGCTGAGAGCCTCTTCTAATAAAAGAAAGGATCAAGCTCAGATGCCTCATACGCTTTGGCAACCGCAGGTTACTTCTCACTAATAACCAAAGTGGGACGATTCTACTTGTCCATCAACTCCACAGTGCCTAGATGGTGAACATTGGGTTATGGAGTGCGGCTCTCTACAGAGCATGGCACACGAACCTTATTTACAGACCGACGTGCGATGGTCCACCCGAGTCAATGACGGGGCTGCCGCTGGTAGGGGCTCCTAATCTAATTAAAGACCAAGTACAACCGAAGTTTTACTTTTTTTTTTACTTTTTTTTTTTTTTTTCTTTTTTTTTTTTTCTTTTGTCTTTTTTTTTTTGAAGATGTACAAGATAATATATACATGTTATTGTGATTGTGGCTCACATCTTCCTCTGATTTCACGTCCAGAAACGGCTTAAACTCCTTCTATGAGTCGAGGATAAGCTTCCCATCCAATTTTCTTATAAATTGGCAAACATGGTCTTTTTGAGTCAGATTCTCAAGACTGTAACACTCTTGCTCATCCCTGAAGAGATTCCACAAATTAAGAAGTTCACGCTGCACAACTCCATAAGAATGCGTCTCAAGAGTCAATAAGATATTATCTAATGACTCTTTACTCAGTCCATTCTTAATGAAGAATATTTTATATTCTCTGTTTACTGAAACCATCCCCAAAGAGCGACATCGTGTGTTGCAATTCCATCATGCACATTTGTAACAAACTTACATTCTTTTTACTTTACTCTTTTTTTAAAATGAACTTTTACCGAGACCAGGCATGTATAGGACAAATGAATCTGAAGATTCACCAGCTAAACAAACATTTGCTTCGATTATCCAGCATATATCTTCTAGGATGCCCTTGTACATTAACAGTCTCAGTCTTTCACACCTAGCTTTGTAGATTTTGGTTAGAGTATTTTTAGGAACAAAAGGGAAATGCTTTCTTAGATTTGAGAGGATGACATCCATTTTGAAGGAGAACGAATAAGTTATTATGGGAAACTGAAAGACAAACTAACTTGAGAGTCACGGAGTACCGTTATCCACCATTTAACCGAGAACTGTAAAAAGAAAGAAACAAACTTAAAATAAATTTTACTCATAATAAGGATTAGAAAGGGAGATGAATTCTACCTCAGTAACTTGATGTTCCAGAAATGGTTTGAGTCTTTGTCCATTGACCTTTAAAACATTACCATTCCTAGGATTCTCAATGTCTATGGCCCTATAAGGATACACATGTTTGACAATAAAGGGACCAATCCACCTAGATCTCAATTTTCCAGGGAATAGGTGAAGACAAGAATTATAAAGCAGAACTTTTTGACTAATTTCAAAAGATTTTCTCAAAATTGATTTGTCATAAAAAGCTTTTGTTCTAACTTTATAAATTTTTGAGTTTTCATATGCATCATTTCTCAATTCCTCAAGTTCATTCAATTGTAATTTGCGTAACTTGGAAGCATCATCAAGATTTGAGTTGAAAGCTTTAATGGTCCAAAATGCTTTATGTTTCAATTCTACAGGTAAGTGACAATGTTTTTCATAGACTAACCGATAGGGTGACATGCCTAAAGATGTTTTAAAAGCAGTACGGTAAGCCCAAAATGCATCATTTAGTCTTAAAGACTAATCTTTACGATTTTGGTTAACTATTTTTTTCAAAATTTGTTTAATCTCTCTATTTGTTAATTCAACTTGTCCACTTGTCTGAGGATGATAAGGGGTAGTAATTTTGTGCGTGATGTCATATTTCTTCATTAAAGATTCAAATAGTTTATTACAAAAATATTTTCCCCCATTGCTGATGATAGCTCAAGGGATTCCAAATCTACTCAAACCATTTTCTTTTAAAAATTTCAAAATAGTTTTGTGACCATTGTGTCAACATGGAATTGCCTCAATCCATTTTGAGACATAATCAACTACAACCAAAATATACACAAATTCAAATAATGATGGAAATGGACCCATGAAATCAATTCCCCAATAATCAAAAATTTCAATGACAATGATAGGGTTCAAAGGCATCATGTCTCTTTTAGAAATGGAACCCAATTTCTGACAATTTTCACAACTTTTACAAAAAATATAGTTATCCTTAAATAATGTGGGCCAATAAAATTCACACTGCAAGATTTTTGTAGCTGTTTTCTTTGAAGAAAAATCACCTCCACATGCTTTTGAATGACAAAATTTAATGACACTACTTACCTCATTGTTGGATACACATCTCTGAAAGATTTAATCAGGATAATATTTGAACAAATATGAGTCATCCCAATAAAATTTTTTCACCTTAATCAAAAACTTTTTTCTGTCTTGGTGTGTCCATTGAGACGGCATCTTACCTGTTACAAGAAAATTGACAATGTTAGCAAACCAATGCATGGAATTGACAGAAAATAAAAATTCATCAGGAAAAGAATCATTAATAGGTGTGCTATCAAAAGATGAGCCTGTTGTAAGTCTGGACAAATGATCTGTAACAACATTTTTGGCTCTTTTCTTGTCTTTTATTGTGATGTTGAATTCTTGAAACAATAAGATCCACCGTATCAACCTAGGTTTGGCATCCTGCTTAGACATTAAATATCTAACAACAGCATGATCAGTAAAAACAACAGTGGAAGAACTAATTAAATAAGCTCAAAATTTGTCCAATGTAAAAATTACAGCAATTAGTTCTTTTTCAATAGTAGTGTAATTCATTTGTGCACTATTCAAAGTTCAACTTGCGTAATAAATTACATGAGGCTTACCTTCCTTTCTCTATCCTAAAACAGCACCAACAGTAAAATCATTAGCATCACACATCAACTCAAAAGGCAAAGACCAGTCAGGAGATTGCATGATAGGAGCAGAAGTCAAAAGACTGATTAATTTTTCAAAAGATTTCTGACAATCTTGGTTCCAATCAAATGGTGCATCTTTTGGTAGAAGATTACATAAAGGTCTAGATATGGCACTAAAGTCCTTTACGAATCTTCTGTAAAATCCTGCATGTCCTAAAAAAGAACGAACTTCTCTGACTATTTTTGGGGAAGGCAAATGAGCAATTAATTCAACTTTGGCCTTATCAACTTCAATTCCCTTAGAAGATATCACATGACCTAACACTATTCCTGAGGTAACCATGTAATGACATTTTTCCTAATTTAACACATTCTTTTTCTTCACATCTTTTAAGAACTTTTTCCAAATTATCAAGACAATTTTCAAAAGAATTTCCAAAAACTGTCAGATCATCCATGAAAACCTCTAAATAATGCTCAATTATGTCACTGAAAATACTTAACATGCATCTTTGAAAAGTTACCGGAGCATTACAAAGACCAAAAGACATTCTTCTATATGCAAAAGTGCCAAAGGGACAAGTAAAAGTGGTCTTTTTTTTATCCTCCAATGCAATTGGTATTTGATTATACCCTGAATAACCATCAAGAAAACAATAGTAGGGATGTCCTGCTACTCTTTCTAGAATCTGATCAAGAAATGGCAAAGGGAAATGATCTTTCCTAGTGGCTGCATTCAATTTTCTAAAATCAATACACATACGCCAACTAGATGAGATTCGGGTAGGTATTAATTCTTCTTTTTCATTTTTAACCACTGTTATTCCAGATTTCTTAGGCACAACTTGTGTAGGGCTTACCCATTGACTATCAGAGATAAAATAGAATTCCAATATCAAGTAATTTAAGAACTTCAACTCTAACTACCTCTTTCATGTGTGGATTTAATCTTCTTTGAGGTTGTTGAGATGTTTTAACATTATCCTCTAAATGTATTCTATGTGTACAAATTAATGGATTAATACCTTTTATGTCCTTTAATATCCATCCAATTGCACTTTTATGCCTTTTAAGTACTTCTATCAACATACCTTCTTGTTCTTTAGTCAGGGATAAGGAAATTACTACTGGAAAACTTTGTTCTTCTCCAAAAAATGTGTACTTCAACCCAGCAGGTAATGGCTTTTGTTCCAGTGTGGGTACTTCTTCATGGGTATCATCATTCATGGGTTTTAGCTCTTCAAATATTGACTTCCTTCCTTTGTATTCCATTTCCTGTGTACAGTCAAGCAAAGAGCATATTTAAGAAACATCATCATCTAATTGTGTAGCTGAATCAAATGAATTAATTAAACAAATTTTTAATGGGTCAGAAGAACTCCTGGTTTGAAGATGATCATCTATAATGACCTCAATCCCTTCAATCTCTTCATTATCATCATAAACTTCATGTGGTTGCTTGCACATGTTGAAAACATTAAGATCCAGTGTCATATTTTCAAATGTTAGCTTCACCACTCCATTTCTGTAATTTATCAAAGCATTAAATGTTGCTAAAAATGGGCAACTTAGAATAACAGGAACTGACTTAGAATTATCAACCATAGGTTCAATTTTCAAGACAATAAAATCCACAGGATATATGAATTTATTAACTTGTACTAACACATCTTTCACTATTCCTTTCGGGACTTTAATTGATCTATCAGCAAGTAGATGAGTTACAGAAGTTAGTTTTAACTCACCAAGGTTGAGTTGCTGATAAACTGAATATGGAAGCAAATTAACACTAGCACCAAGATCAAGTAAAGCTCGTTCAATTTTATGTTCACCAATAATGCATGAAACTGTAGGATAACCAGGGTCTTTATATTTCAACGCATTATTATTTTGAATAATAGAACTTACCTGTTCAGTCAAAAAGGCATTCTTTTTCACATTATGTTTCTTTTTAACAATGCACAAGTCCTTCAAAAATTTGACATAACAAGAAATCTGTTTGATAGCATCTAACAGAGGAATATTGACCTTCACTTGTTTAAGGATTTCAAAAATGACACTTTTATGGTTCACTTTACTTGAATTGTTTAATGCTTGAGGATATTGGGGTGAAGGCGAGGGTTTAGTCTCCTTTTGGCTAGGTGGCTTATCAACTCCTTCTTCATCTTTGGGACTTGACTCATCATTTTTCTCACAAGGGTCAGGAATTTGTTTTTCAACAACCTTTCCACTCCTAAGAGTTATCACTGATTGGACTTGATCTATTTGTTGGCTTTCTAAACTACCCTCATTTAGGCTATACTGACTCTTGGGATTTGGTTGAGGTTGAAAGGAAAATTTTCCTTTCTCGTGAATGGCAAGTGCAGAAGAAAGTTTAGCAAGAGTGTCTTTTATGTCAATCATGGCTTGAGTGTTTTGGTTATTAATGGTCTCTTGCTTTTCCATGAATGCATGCAATGTTCTCTCAAGATTTTTCCTATATGGTGGGACATAAGGTGCATATCCTTAAGAATTTTGTGAATCCTGTTGTGCCTGAGGAGGTGGTGGTTGCATGAATTGTGCCTGATTGTTGGTCCTCCAACTGAAGTTTGGGTGATTTCTCCATCCCGGATTATATGTATCTGAAAAAGAAGAAGTGAATGATTTTTTAAAATTCTTCATTGCATTTACTTGCTCATGCACAACTTCTTTAAAAATAGAAATTTTTGGACATTCATTTGTTGAGTGTCTCAATTTATCACAAATGCTACAAATTTTTTCATTTTACACAGATTTGATTTCTTTTACTTTTCATGATTCCATAACTTCAATCTTTCTAACCAAACTAGCAAACCTTGCATTTAGATCTTCTTCTTGACTAAGATGATATTTTCCTTTACTAGCATTTGCAATGTTATATCTAATTGAATTTTCAGAAGGATTAGTACTATGTCAAGATTGAGAATTTTCAGCCAAATGGTCTAAATAATCTAAAGCTTCTTCAGGTTCTTTATCAAAAAACTCACCATTGCACATTGTTTCCACAAATTGTTTAGTTTCGGGTATTAACCCTTCATAAAAGAAGCTTATAGTGCGTCATTTTTCAAAACCATGATGTGGGTAAGAATTCAACAAATCTTTAAAACGTTCCCAATTTTAAAAATATGCTTCATTTGAATTTTGAAAAAAAATTTGGATTTGTCTTTTCAAAGCATTGATTTTATGTGTTAGAAAAAATTTCTTTAAAAACTCACCTTGCATTTCTTGCCATGTGCCAATTGATCTTGGTTTCAAAGTGTTAAGCCAAGCTTTTGCTTAATCTTTTAAAGAAAAAGGAAATAATTTAAGATTAACAATCTCTTCAGTGCAAGTTTGATTATGAAAAGCGGTACATACTTCCTCAAATTCTTTTAGATGTAAATATGGGCTTTCAGATTCTAAACCATGAAAATTAAGAAGTAAAGAAATAATACCTGACTTGAATCTAAAATTATTAGCATTGAGTGGAAAGATAAAACATGATGGACTAGAATTTTGAGATGGTTTCAAATACTCACGCATGGTTCGCAACGATTGATTTTTGTGTTCATCATGCATACTTTCATTTTCAGCCATTGTGTTTGATGTGTGTGATTGTGATTCGAACAAATCAATATGTAAAGTACTAGGATTAACTTTAATCAAACGACCAGAATTTAAATCACGATACTAATTAAGCATAAACAAGTAACTTAAAATATAAAATAAAATGTACAAGCTAACAGTATAAATCGTCTATTAAATATTAATAAAGATGTGGTATAAATTAACCACCAAATAAATTAATAAGTAAATAAAGTAAAAAGTTAGATAGTGATAAAGTAAAAAGTTAGATAGTTAGAAAGAGAGTTAGTAAGTTAGTAAACAAAAAAAATTGACAAAAAATAAATAACAAAAAAAAAAAAATGATAGAAGATAAATACAGAAAATAAAGTACAGAAAATAATATACAAAAAATAAAATGTAAAAAGTAAATTTAAAATATGAAAATCGAGAGAATCGGTAAGTCAATTTTTTGCTTCGACGAGAGAGAAGAGAAGAAGAAATATTATTTTAGTAATGATTAAAAATTACAGAAAAATTAGGGAGAGTTTCCCCACTAAATTAGTACATTAGTAAGTACAAAAAAAAATTAAAAAGAGTAGAATATATACATAAAATATTTACATCATAAATTTGTTCTTCAAATCAAGTCTCCGACAACGGCGCCAAAAACTTGATGCAAGATTAAAAGTTAAGTTGCAAACCCAAGTACAGGTTATCTCAAGTAATAAATTCTCGGTAAGTCCGAGGTCGAACCACAGAGATTTGATGAAGAAAAATTAATTAAGGTAAAGTAAATATTTTATTACAACGATAAAGGTAATAAAACTTGGTCACAAATAAAAAGAAATTGCTTGGGTTAGGAGATCCACTCTTGGTAAATAAATTAAGGACAAGATTAATTCTTTTATAACTTAATTAGAATCCACACATAACGGAGGTTCCAATCGAAAAATACAACATTCAAAGTTCATTAAAAATTATATGCGTAATTATATTATAATTCCTTTAATCATCTATTAACACCACCACTCATAAATGAGATCAAGCATTCATTGTGTCAAAATCTTGTCTACAATAAATCAAGATCTCCACTTTATAAGGAGAGTTTCTAGCACCACCACTTATAAATGAGTTCAAGCATTTATTGTGTCAATCTCTTGTCTATAACAAATCAAGAACTCCACTTTACAAGGAGAGTTTTTAAATTAATTGGAAACAAAATATAATACGTATAATGACCACTTGAAAATATATCATTTAAGCACAAGAGAGAAATTAATCTAACCTTATTTCATTACTAAGAGTTTCACTCTTTCACCCAAGCAAAATGAAACTTAGTTACTCATAGACAAGAAGAAAGGAAGAGATAAAAAGAAGAAGAAGAACATGACTTCAATTTAGAACAAAGAAAAATTACTACAAGAAAACCTAGTAACAAACTAACATCATTTTAGTACCTAACATCTAACACCTTCAATGATCTGCCAAGACTCCCTTTTATAGAGAATTAGAGATACAAAATGACAAGGGGGCTGAGTCATTAGTGAGTGGATGAGTGGAAAATGAGTGGAAAATGTCAAATGACTTTTGGTGAGTGGAAAATTATGGAGATTCTTTGTCTCTGAAATCATTCAGCTCTGAAGTTATTAAATGCATCAGAATGAAGTAATATGGTCTTCATGAAAGTTTTAGGCCTAGATCCTAGCTTTCAAATGGCTTTAGTTTGAGTCCAATATCATTTCTATAACTTTAGATACGTTTAAATTACTGCACACTGCTCAGGCCCAGTCACAGCTCCTCTATTCTGAATTGCAAGCTCAATATCACCCATTAGGCCTCATATTCTGGAAAAGTGTTCAACATGAAAGTTGTAGATATGGGTCTTAACTATTCAACATCAAAATTTCAGCCCATTTGACAACTTATAACACGAAAGATGGCATGAACAGTACATATAGGTCGATTTATCAGGAACAACACTCTGGTTCTTTCTTCAACCCCAATTTGAGTTATATAATTGTGTTATTGGGTCTTTGAAGTCTTCATAAAAGTTGTAGAGCTCTCTCTTATCTTTAAAATTCCACCTGATTCACCTCATTTGGCCACCTACATCCCAAGATATAGTCTAAATACAGAAATAATGTAAGACATAAATTATGCTAAAAAATCAATTAAGTCCAATTGGAGTCCAAACTTACAAAACATAATCAAACTCAATCAATTAAGTACATGAAGAGTGTAAATAATTAAAAATAAAGGCTTATTAATATATCAAATATGTGATCATCACATTCCTAGTGACAAAGTTTTTCAAAATCTCTCTGATGTCCATTTAGAAGCCAATAAAAAATTTTGATTGCATTTTGTATGTGAGCCTCATGGTCATGGAAGAAGGCATGTCAGACATTACATCATCATAGCCACAGTGGTAACACTAATATTATGTCTGACAATTTGCTTGTTATTATACATAAGGAACAGAAAAGTAAATGTAACATCAACAACATCATCTGAACTTGGAAGTTTGAAAACGATGAATTGACTTTAAATGCTCTAGTATTGACTTTAAAAATAATAAATTTCTGGCTCTGATTTATGAGTACTTAAGTAATAGGAACTTGAAAGATTGGATTAAGGGGAAGAGAAAACATGCAAACAAAAATGGGTTGAACCTTATGGAGAGACTGAATATAGATATTGATATTGCTTGTGCATTGGATTACCTACACAATGATATTAAAGTTCCTATTGTGCATTATGATTTGAAGTCCAACAACATTATCTTGGATGAAGATATGATTATAAAGGTTGGAAACTTTAGATTTGTTAAGTTGTTGATTCAAAGTTCAATTAATCAAGTCTCTATTAGCTCCACTCATGTCCTTAGGGGTTCAATTGGTTACATATATACCTCCAGGTTAGTAGCCTCACAACTTTCTCTTTAATTGAATAGTAGTAGTATACAACTTGCCAAGTTAAATCTCTATTGAAGAATTTTTTAACTTATTCAAATATAATTTCTTAATACAAATATCAATATGTTTCTTTATTCCCTCTTTATGAACCTTTTAATACACATTCTGAAACATGAAATAATTATTAGTGCTCAAATCAATAAGTTTGATTCTATTTTTAGAAATTTTTTCATAGGTTTATTATGTATTTTTTTGCTATGAAAAGCTAATTATTTAGCTAATTTTTGTGTTTAAAAAATAGTCAATCCAATCACTCGAACCAAACCAATCCATAGATGTTCGGTTTGGTTTGGTTCGGATTTGACTATCAAAAAATAAGAAAATTGAACGAATTGATTTTAATTAGTTCAAATTTATTTTTTCTCAGGAACCGAACTAAACCACCCACTTACACCCCTAACAACAAGTGGGTTTTTCGTGTAAAATACAACTCAAATGGCTCAATACAGAAGTATAAGGCATGTATGGTTGCAAAGGGATTCAATCAAAGGTCTGGATTTGATTACAGTGATACCTTCAGTCCTGTTGTGAAGCCAGTATCCATAAGATTGGTTCTCACATTAGCCTTGAGCATAAATTGGCCAATCCACTAACTGGATGCAAATAATGCATTCTTAAGTGGTGAGTTATAAGAGGAGGTATACATGGCTCAACATTAGGGGTTCATTACTGGTGATAGAAATTTAGTTTGCAAGCTAGATAAAGCCCTCTATGGTCTCAAACAAGCTCCACGGGCATGGTTTCAAAAATTGTCTGGAGCTCTTACTTCTCTTGGATTCACTGCTACCAAAAGTGATGTTTCTCTCTTTACTAAGTTCATTCCCACTTCAACTCTCTTGATTCTTGTTTATGTTGATGATATATTTATCACAGGGAGTTCATTTTTTGAAATTTTTGCTCTCATCAAAACATTAAACTCTACCTTTGCTCTTAAGGATCTAGCTCCCTTTCATTACTTCCTAGGGATAGAAGTCAAGACTACTACAGATGGTGGTTTGCTTCTTTATTAATCAAAGTACATCCATGACCTGCTACATAAGGCAAACATGACAAATTGCAAACCTTATCCAATTCCCATGACTGCCAATCTCAAACTCTTAGCTATTGACAGTAATACTTTCTCAGATCCAAGCTTATACAGGTCCATTTTTGGTAGTCTGCAGTATATCACAATCACCAGACTTGAATTAAGCTACTGTGTGAACCGTGTTTGTCAATTCATGCAGCAGCCACTAGACTCTCATTGGAAAGCAGTCAAATGAATTTTGAGATATCTGAGTGCTACCTCCACCTTTGGTCTTCATCTGCAGAGATCATCTCTTCTTAATCTCACTAGGTTCAATGACTCTAACTGGGGTTCTGATCCTGATGATAGGAAGTCCACCTCGGGGTATTGTATCTTCTTGGGTGATAATCTCATATTTTGGTCTTCCAAAAAGCAACATGTAGTGTCTCGCTCAAGCATTGAAGATGAGTATAGAAGCTTGGCTTCCATGGTGGTTGAGCTCACTTGGATTTAGTCACTTCTCAGTGAATTACAACCTCCTCCTTCTTAGCCTCCAAGAGTGTTTTGTGACAATCTTAGTGTTGTACTTCTAGCAACAAATCTTATACTCCATTCTCGGACAAAACATTTTGAATTAAATCAATATTTTGTTAGAGACAAAGTTATTCAAAAGAAACTTGTTATCATCCATATTCCTTCTCATGAGTAGATAGCTAACATCTTGACAAATGTCATTTCTAGTACTCAATTTCACTCATTCAGAGCCAAACTCAGAGTTGAGAATTCTCAACTGCTAAGTTTGCAGGGGAATGTAAGAGATAAAGATTAAGTTGTCAGTTAGGTTAGTTAAGAGTAGTTAGAAGTTATGTTAGTTAAGAGCAGTTAGAATATTAGTTATAGCTGTCAGTGAGTTAGTTGTACAGTTAAGTGTTGTAATGCACAATATAAATGCATTTTGCAATATATCACAAATAGCAAGATTAATACAATCATAATCACATTTTTACAAAAACACTTTCTTCTTTCTCTCTTAGCTTTTTCTCTTCATTTTCGTTCTCATCTTGGACCTGATACCTTACAATCAAGTATGGGGATACTCCGAGAAAAAAAAAACTATAATCCGATCATGCTAAAAAAAAATTAATGAATTCAGCCCACCACTTAGAAAAGTAACGTTTTTACGTTAGTGCTTTCTTCTATACAATGAATAATTTAATACTTTTAGGTAGGTAGAGTTATATTTACTTTAAAAAACCGTTTATTGATGTATATATCATCAATGGTAAGAGGGTGCTGTCAATGTTATGATACTTTAGGTTTTTTAAAAATATTAATATTCTTATAAATTGTTAAATATTTGATTTATTACAATGGCTTTGGATTCTCTCCCATTGGTGAATAACAGGAGAGAGTCTTTTCAAATAGATAAAGACAATTTATTTTTAATATAATTAATGAACTTTAAAATTAATCATAATTATGTCTTTACGTGATAAAATTTGTGTTTATATACATATAAAAAGATGATCATGTTATAAGAGAATATCCAAACTTGGTTACAATACTTATTTAAAAGTATATAACTAAAGAATCTAAAGTCTATTAAATATAATTATAAAAAAAAGTTAACATATAAAAAAAAATAAGTAGTTAACAATTTATCAAAAAGTACTAGTACTTAGAAGAAGCTTAGATATGAAAGTAATCTCATTACAAGAATATCTTTAAAAAACATTATATTTTTTATATATAAGAATTGTTCACACAATTTTAAGTTGAGTGTGGTTAAATATTTTTTTTAAATGATGACTTTAAAATATAAATTCTTAATATTACAAATAAAATTTACTTAAATTCACAATATATTTTCTTTGCAAGTAATCATTTTTGAGTAAAAAGCATATATTATAGTATTTACATTTTTTTTCAAAAACAATATAATGGTAAATGTTTCAAGACAATCGGTCTTAACTCTTAAATAATATCAATTATTTAAAGTAAAAAGTATTAATAAAACAAATATTTAATATATTAAAATTTAAAACTATTTTATATTTTATTTTAAAGTTAATTAAAACATTTCTTACATTCATTAAAATGTTTCTTTACAAAAGTACCTTCCACTTCCACCATAATTATTGCGAATCTCACACATTATTTTGGCCGCAACTCAAAGTCTCCAGGTGCATCAAACATGATGACACAATTTCAAAAATCATAAGTCCATTATTTAGCAAGGATGATGATGCATTTGTAGTGATCAGTTGCATCTCTCAGAGTGATAGAAGTGATCATAGGTTGAGTTAGGATAGATTTAACTTGTCTCAATTTCAACTCAATAATTACACTAATTTTTTGGATTCACATCCGAATTTGTCATGAATTGATTAATAACTGAGTTACAATTGAGTCAATATAATATTTAGATAAATTTAATAATTTTAGACTTTATGTATAATTAGGTCACACAATTTTAGAAGAAACTAAAACAAAGATATAATTTATAATATATATTTTGAAACAAATAATAGTAATATAAATATATTATCATATTATATAAAAGTTATTAATTTAAGTTAAAAAATTATTATTTATAATTAATTTTCAAGAAAAGATGTAAGTTTTAAAATAATGTGACATCGAACTAAATTGGGTCAGATATAATTATAATAATTATCAATTTTGACCATATCACAACTATTTGATTTTATTTTTTGAAAACTTTTGTATGTGATAAAAAATTCTAAATTCATAAACATAATTATATGTACAAAAGACTTAAATATAATAGATTTTATCTAAATTTAAATACATAGCTTGACTTTAGATCTCACAACAAGCAAAGGAAGAATTTCTTTAACATATATAGAGAATACTTTACCACCGAGCATAGTAGTAATGGAAAAGATACTGTTTTTAGACACTTTACATATTATTTGTAAGAGTTAGTTTGATATGATCCCAAAAGGAAAAATAGAGTTAGCTTGATAATTTCATAAAAATAAAGTTAAGAAAATGAAGAATAAATTATATGGAAAAAATTAGTGTTAAATTATTCTTAAATTTGAAGGATAATAAGCCATTAAGATTAAATTAATAGTAAAAAATGTAAATAATTTATATAAGATAAAAAATTTAAACTTTATCGATATTAATGTAAGAAAATATATTAAAAGATAATATTAAATCTGAAGACTTTTATAATGCTTGAGAAATATTATAAATTTATGAAATTAAAGTGATACATATTTAATAATATAAAAAAATTATTCACCTTATTTCACTTTACAATCTACTTCAATGATAATGTCTCCAAAATCTCAGCTGTCAAGGTCTTTGATTCTCTCCCCCGAGCGCCTCTGCCTTCATAATTGGCGAAGAAGAACATACAGCTAGGCCAGGTGACGTAGTTTTAGGGACGTAAGATCGAGGGTTAAAGTGGCATACGTGTCTTTCGCGGATGCACCCTATTGAGCAAATAATATTAAGAAAAATTAATTTCAAAGACCATTAATAATTATTTAATTTTAAGGAATATAAAAAAAATGAATTTATTGTAAGGGTATTTGATTAGGAGTGTAAGTGGATGGTTTAATTCGGTTCTTAAAAAAAATAAATCTGAACTAATCAAAATCAATTGATTTGATTTAATTCGATTTTTGTATTTTTTGATAGTCAAAATCGAACTAAACATTTACGTATTGATTTGGTTTAAGTGATTGGGTTGGTCATTTTTTTAAACACAAAAATTAACTAAATAATTAGCTTTCCATTGCGAAAAAAATACATAATAGACGTATGAAAAAATTTCTAAAAATAGAATCACACTTATTAATTTAAACACTAATAATTATTTCATATTTCGAGAATATATATTAAAAGGTTCATATATAGGAAATAAATAAATATATTAATATTTGTATTAAGAAATAATATTTGAATAAGTTAAAAAAAATTCAAGAGAAATTTAACTTGATAAGTTGTATACTATTACTATTCAATTAAAGAGGAAGTTGTAAGACTACTGACCTAAATGTATATATGTAACCAATTGAACCCCTAAGGACATGAGTGGATCTAATGAAGACTTGATTAATTGAACTTTCAATCAGCAACCTAGCAAATCCAAAGTCTCCAACCTTTGCAATTATATCTTCATCCAAGAGAATATTGTTGAGCTTCAAATCACAATGCACAATAGGAACTTCACTATCATTGTGCAAGTAATCCAATGCATAAGCAGTATCAATATCTATATTCAGTCTCTCCATAAAGTTTAACTCATTTTCGTTTGCATGTTTTCTCTTCTCCTTAATCCAATCTTTCAAGTTCTCATTACTTAAGTACTCATAAACCAGAGCCAAAAATTCATTATTTTTAAAGTCAATACTATAGCATTTAAAGTTAATTCATCGTTTTTGAACTTCCAAGTTCAGATGATGTTATTGCTATTACCTTCACTTTTCTGTTCTTTATGTATAGTAGCAAGTAAATTATCAGACATAGTATCAGTGTTACCACTGTGACTATGATGATATAATGTCTAACATGCTTTCTTTCATGAGCATGAGGTTCACATGTAAAATGCAAGCAAAGTTTTTTATTGCCTTCAAAATGGATAGCAAAGAGATTTTAAAAAACTCCACCACTAGGAGTAATTTCTTTTAAATCATTATAAGAGAGGTTCAAAAGCTGAAGGACATTTAGATTTTGAAACTCAATAGGAATGGATCAGAGAGTTGGTTGGAAGAAAGATCCAAAGTTTACAAGCCTTTCACCTCTCTAAGAGTTTTTGGAATAGCACCTGATAACATATTCTTGGCCAAAAACAAATTTTTCAAGCTTAGACAATTGCTGAATGAGCTGAGGATGTCACCAAACAATTGTTAATTTTTCAAATTTTTAATATATACTATGCTTAATATTGATTAGAGTTAATTTTATGATCCAACTAACTTATTTAAGAAACTGATGATGAAATAAGTTAGAAAATTAGTAATTATGTAAATCATGACTAATTATTATTAATAGAGTTAAAACACTAGTGTCTCTTTTTGCGTTGGACGAATTGCGTGGCCCAAGCTGTAGCGTAGCAGATCTGGCTTTGAGCTGTGGTGGAGTAGAACCTACGGTGAGATGCAATGTCGGTGAGTAGAACTGAACATTTTGGCAAAAAGAGTTTTCTGACCTTCTGCGTTGGACGAAGATGACGTTTTAGGAGTTGAAAAGTAGGAAAGTATTACAAAAAATCAAAACAACAAGTAGTAGTAAAAAAAAGTTGTAGCATAAATTAAAATAATAATAATAATAATAAAATATATAAATATATTATTTAGTTTGGTTTAATTCAATTTTAAAATTTTAAATTTGAGAATTGAACTAATTAAACTTTAATTAATTTAAATTTTATCTGAATTAATTAATATACCTAAATTAAACTAATTTAATTTAATTAATTCAATTTAAATTAATTGAGTTGATCGAGTTATCTGAATCAATTTTCACCGTTTGTATTAATAGTTTGATGCAAAGCCCCAAATACAAGGATCACGGACGTCCTAAACAGTTATAAAATAATAATAAATGGGTCCTAAATATTGTAAGTAGTCAGGAAGCTTTGGGATAAAAGGTCTTCGGGCTATACAATATTTTTATTATAAACTATGCAATATTTATTTAAGAAAGGAATCATTAAGTTTCATTTAAATAAAAAAATTCTTAATGAATAATTAATTATTCTCTAAAAACAATTATAGTCAGACTATAAAAAAAAAACGAAAAAGTAGAAACGGGATTTCTAAAAGGAAGCTCTTTTTATCATTCTGATATGCTTTTGGATTGATTGGTGAATGCTAGGTACAGAGGATAATGTGGTCTCAATGAGTGTGGGCATATTTCAGAAATGCTAGTCACAAGTTCCACGATTTAAAAATAGTTTGTTGACCCTGGCCTCCTTCCATGTTTTGTGAAATCATATTTACAAATTCAAGTTATTTAGGAAATATTTAAGTAAGTTGAGTTAAAAATGTAGATAAGTTTAATATAAATTAAATTGAGATTAATTTTTGAACAATTTTAAGTTATGTTTACTATATCGACTTAATACATTTAAAATTTATTTTTCTGAATATCTATATGAAGTACGAACTCAAGCAATCAAGCTGGCAAGCATACTTTTTTAACCACTATATCAACCGTTCAATAAATTGCTACACATTGTCACTTGTTGTTTTGCCAAAAGGAGTGGAATCATGTACGAAAAATAAGCAGTGGGACAAACGTCAGAGAATTTCACCCAATCAGTGAGTTTCTATTTTATATATACAGTAAGGTTTTGATTATGAATAATATTATATTTTTTAACATTTTTCAAACTACTTAAAATAAAAATAAAAGTATTTAATGTCTTAATAACTTAAAAAAATTTAGTTGTTTAAACAACTAAGAAGATTAATAAAAAAATCATGAAAAATATGAGAAGAAAATATTATTAGAATAATGAAAGGAAAAAGTCTGGAATAGATTAATTAAATTAAATGTATTAAAATTATGATTTGACTATCCAATAATTTGCTCAAGCGTTCTTTCTTGGGATGCTCGTTCGGGATAAAATCGTCCAACCAATTATTGTTGCACATTTTGGACATGAATTGGAAAATGAGCACAGAAAAAGCAGTCCATGGTTCCTGAATGTATCATGTATTATATTATTGTTGATTTATTTAAACATTGATGAATGGTGGATTTTAATTAAGGAAAATGTTCATCCTATCACGCACAGTATCCACACCATTTTTAACATCTGATATTATTCATGGAACCCACTCATGAACAGTATCAAATCAGTTTCCTATTTTTTTTTTTGGTATACGTCGTCTATTAACCAACTTCTCTACGTCGTTAACCACTTTTTTATTCTTTGTTAACCAACTTTTTTCACGAACATAGAAACCGTGATAAAATCTTGTATCATTAACTAACTTCTATACGTAATTAACCACTTTTTTGTTCTTCATTAACCAACTTTATTTCTATACTCGTGAAAAAAGTTAGTTAATGAAGAACAAAAAAGTGGTTAATTACATATAGAAGTTGGTTAATGACACAAGATTTTACCACATGGTTTCTATGCTCGTGAAATAAGTTGGTTAACGAAGAACAAAAAATTGGTTAACGACGTGCAAGAAGTTGGTTAATAGACATATACTAAAAAAAAAAAAAAGACGAAAACATGATTTGAGTCTTGTTCACGAGTGGCCCGTGAACGAGTACCAGTGTTGAAACGGTGTGTAGATCTTGTCTTGTGTAGTAGATTATCGTGGTTGTTTAATTAATGGGTACCGGTTTAGAAAATTACTCTTAAAATTGAATATTTTCGACAGCAGGGGTTGAGCAACATCGAGAGTAGGAATTTGAGAATGTGAAAGTCATGGCTGTCGAGATTACCATGAACCTTAAACGTGTCCTAAACCTGGTTCATGACGTTACCATTGTTGATGCCGGTGCCAGTGGGATTGTGCTCTTTCTTCCTATGATTGCTAGCAACATGTACATCATTGGTGGAAGGTCGCAATTGTGTAACGGAGGTGGAGCGGTCATGGGAGATAGTGGCCTGTATGGAGGCTCGAGCTCGGGACAAGAGTTGGACTTTGGTCTAATCGAGTGGTTTTGGAGTCTTTTTAACCATAATTTTGTGTCGTTTAATCGGGTTTTCTAATTGTGGCTAAATGATCCAAATTCTGGGCATGACTGAATCAGTGCCAGAAAAGAAAGGGTGGCTACTGAATAAATACTAAGAAAGAGTGAAAGTGAAGGCTAAAATTAATTAGAAACTAAAATGCAAAAATAAATACCCCTAAAATTCAATTATAAATAAATTAGTAAAATATTTTGCAAATAATTAAAAAGAAAAAGATTATCATATACTTTTTTAAGAATGTATGTACTATTGACACCATTTTTAAGGGTGTTAAATTTAATAAGAGAAAGTGATAAAAAAAATATGATGAATGGTATTAAGAAGAATGTGAAAAGATGTATATGCACTGTTAATGGTAAGAATATCAGAACTGATAACTAAAATCAGTTATAACAAGTTATTTTAGTGAGAAATGATTTATCCTTCTACTCAATCCTCCTACTAATCCTCCTAATTACTAAATGAATAAAGTATTAAATAATTTTTTATGGTCCCAAGACATTAGATGTATTTATTTTTTTCATTTAATACTTTCTTTATTTAGTATTAGAATGATTATTAGAAAGAATTTGTAGAAGGATATAACATTACTCTATTTTAGTGGTCCCGAAAAAAGTCACCCACAAAAAGATTGAAGTGCACATTGTTCATGGTGAGAAAGATAAAAACAATAGCAAATGTAAGGGTGCCCATTGGGTGAATTGAGTGAGTTTAGTAGCATTTTTGGACCCGACCTAACCCGCTCACCAAAGTAGTGAGTTTGGTTAGATTGGGTCGATGATATTTTTTCGCTCAACCCGACCCAACTTGACCCGCTCATGAGTGAATTTAAATAGGCTGGGTTGGGTCGAACCTGTGGATTCGATATATTTTTAAAAAAAAATTTAAAAAAAAAGTCAAAATACAAAATATAACAAATGAACACCATAAGTATCAATATCAAATATAATATGTCTCAATCTAACAAATTAATATTGTAAGTCTCAATCTCAAACATAATATGTTTCAATATACTAAATTAACACCATAAGTCTCAACTAACCTTACTCAAATATAATAAGTCACAATCTCAAATAAATATCATAAGTCAATAAATAGATAACAAATTAACAACTAACAAATCATATTAAGTCTGAAATAAATTAAACAAAACTATTCATAACTCAAATACTTGTAAGAAAATTTCCTCTATCCTGCTTCTGCTCTCTAGCTTTTTTGAAATGCATTATAAGTTTATTACCATGTAAATTTTTCTACTGAGTAGAGAACCTCTTCTAAAATGCTTCATCTAGTTATGAAATGTTAGTAAAACAAATATATTATTTTGTTTGAGTTATTTTTTCCTTTTAATTGGTTTATGAACATAAATATATGCAATCCATAATTCGGATTCTATGTTTATTGTATTCTTTTAATCCGTTCAGAGAGTTTGTTCTTAAGAACACGAGTCAATGTTATAAATAAATTTAATAAATCTTACTAAGCTAACATAAATCTAAAATAAACTAAAGGAAGTTAATATGTCCTAAAAGTTATAAATAATAAATCACATTAACTAATTGAAGTTAATGTCATCACATATAAAATATGGATTGACATAATCATTTACTTCATTTTCAATTTTTTCATGATATTCTTTGCCATCCAAGCGATCAGTTATATTTTCATCACATTAGTCTGTCAGACGCTTTATAAGTTTCTACTCATTATTTTCCTGATCACATTTTCAATGTGACTACAATGTCTATAACTAAACTTAATTCACTGTATAGAAAAGTCATGGAAAAAATAATATAAATTACCACTATGGCTAAATGGCTTTTACAAAAAAAAAAACTTACTTGGGTGAGTTGAATTTGCATAAGTCGATACTTTTCAAACCTACCACCCGACCCGTACCTTGCGGGTTAGAGTGTATCAGAATTTGAAGAATATGAACACTGTATATTATTTCTCTATAGAATGCTTATAATTGAGGTAATATATAGAGGAAACTGTACATTAAACTAGCCTAGAGAATAAGCAACACTAAAAACAATGTCTACACTAAAAACATGAAAATGTGGGAATAACGAGGCCACCGTTCATTGTCCACCATCCAACACACCGTCCACCGTCCATCGTCCACCGTCCAACACTCCCCCTCAAGCTGGTGAATATACATTCTCCATTCCCAACTTGGATATAATCGTCTGAAATGTTGGACTACTCAGCCCTTTTGTAAGTACATCAGCAAGCTGACCCTGTGTAGACACATAGGGTGTACAGATTAAACCACTCTCTAGTTTTTCTTTGATAAAATGTCTGTCAACCTCAATATGCTTTGTCTGATCATGTTGTACCGGATTATGCGCTATGCTGATTGCAGATTTGTTATCACAATAAAGTCTCATCGGACCATTCTACTTGATCTTCAGATCTTCAAGAATAATCTTCAACCATAGTAGTTCACACACACCTTGAGCCATAGCTCTGAATTTTGCCTCCGCAGTAGATCGTGCTACCACATTCTATTTTTTACTTCTCCAAGTCACTAGATTTCCACCAAAAAAGGTGCAATATCCTGTAGTTGATCTTCTGTCTACTGGTGATCTAGCATAATCCGCATCAATGTATGCCTCAAGTATCACACCTACATTTCTCTTAAATAATATGTCTTTTCCTAGTGTTCCCTTAAGGTACTGTAATACTCGATATGTTGCTCGCAAATGAGATTCTTTTGGACTGTGCATGAATTGACTAACCACACTTACTGCATATGCTATATCAGGCCGAGTGTGGGATAAATAGATAAGTCTTCCCACCAGACATTGATACATTTCTCTATCAACTGCAACATCTTCCTCTGCCTGTCCAAGTTTCATATTAGGATCTATAGGAGTACTTGCCAGTTTGCATGCTGTATGACCTGTCTCTTTTAGGAGATCCATAACATACTTTTGTTGGGAGATGAATATATCTTTTCTAGAATGAGCAACCTCAATTCCAAGAAAGTATTTTAACCTTCCTAATGCTTTAATCTCCAGTTCCTTGGCTAAGCACTGACTCAGAATATGTTTCTCTTTAACATCATCTCCTGTTACTATTATATCATCAACATACACCAAGGGAACTATGACTCCCCCTGAAGGAGAGTGTTTAACAAATAGTGTGTGATCCCCTTGGCTTTGTTTGTACCCCATAGCCAATATGATTCTAGCAAACCTTCCAAACCATGCTCGCGGTGATTGTTTGAGGCCATATAAGGTATTTTTTAACTTACATACAGTATTAGCATGCAAATTCCTCCCATATCCTGGTGAGACCTCCATGTAGACTTCTTCTTCGAGATCTCCATGTAAGAAAGCATTCTTGACATCAAATTGTTGTAAATCCCAACCATAATTAGCTGCTAATGCCAATAATACCCGAACTGTGTTCATTTTTGCAACTGATGCAAAAGTCTCCTGGTAATCAATTCCATAAGTTTGGGTATACCCTTTGGCAACTAATCGTACCTTATACCTCTCTATGGATCCATCTGCTCTATATTTCACACTGTACACCCATTTATAACCCACAATTTTCTTCCCTGTCGGTAGATGCACTAGCTCCCAGGTTTTATTCTTTTCCAATACCTTCATATCTTCATTCATAGCTTGTTTTCATTTTTCATTGGACAATGCCTCGGGTAGGTGGTAAGGATGACAATGGTATTTAGGCTTATAAGGAAGGATTTATGGGATGGTGAGAAATTCTCAAAGGACAAGAAGTGTGCAAGAGGATATAGTGGCCATTTTGTGCACTCTCTAGTTTCTTTCCTGATGGCTATAGGAAGATCTTGGTCACTACTATCAACATGAAATTTAGTTTTTTCTTGTAATGAAGGGTTAGAAACTATTACCTCATTCGAAGGCTTTGAGTTGGACTCTTGGGCCTGCACAGGTTCAGGAACAGTTATCTTCCTTCTTGTGAACGCCTTGCCTTTGTCATACCTTACATTCTCAAGAGCAGACTCAACCATTGGGCCAGGAATGGTTTTGGACACAAGTTCAAAAGGAGTGACTTCAGGAGGAGTGTTAGGGACAACAGGAAGGTCATGAGAAGGACCATTAGACACATGAAGTAAGGACAAGTTAAGTAGGAAATCTTCCTTATCTTCCTTCATTGACTGCTCTCCCTGAAGATAAGGATGAGCAAAATAAGGCTCTTCTTCACTGAATGTAACATCTCTGGAGACATAGAATTTTTTGGATGGAGGGTGATAACACTTGTACCTTTTATGGGTTGAAAAATAGCCCACAAAGATATATTTTAGAGCCCTCGAGTCAAGTTTCCCCCTGTTTGGACTGTGAACATTGACAAAAGAGACACATCCAAAAATTTTAGGAACAATATTATTGGAAGTTTGTAGATCAGGATAAAAGGTGGAGAGGACATCCATAGAACTCTTGAACCCCAAGACTTTAGTGGGTAAGCGATTTATAAGATGAGTAGCTGTCAGAACAGCTTTCCCCCAGAAGGACTTAGGGACATTTCTTTGAAACAATAGGGCTCGGATTTTTCAAGAAGATGACCATTTTTTCACTCTGCTAACCCATTTTGTTGAGGGGTATGGACACAAGATGATTCATGGATTATTCCTTCTTTCTGAAAAAAATGCATAAGAGTCTGATTAAAGTAGTCTTTAGCATTATCAGACCTGAATCGTTTAATACCCACCCTAAGTTGATTTTTAATCATGGAACAAAAATTTGGGAGAACAGTACTAATATCAGACTTGTGTTTGAGCAGGAAAATCCAAGTAACACATGTACAGTCATCAATAAAAGACACAAATCATCTTACCCCATAGACACTAGGAATGGAAGAGGGACCCCAGACATCACTGTGAATAAGAGAAAAAGGAACAGAACTTCTTGTATTACTAATTGAAAAATTGACACGCTTATGTTTAGCAAGTTCACATACTTCACAATGAAATTGTTCAACATCAAGACCTTTAAACAAAGAAGGAAAAAGACTATTAACAACAAAAAAGGATGGATGACCTAATCTACGGTGAACAAGCCAAATTTTGTCTTTTTTGGTTGAAAGAAGTTTTGAGGTAAAAGAATATGAGTGTTCAAGTCTGCTCTTGGTCCTATTTACTTGACAAGGTGTTTTAAGGAGGTAGAGGTCATCCTACTCTCTAGCACGTCCAATCATCTTCCCCAAATCCTTATCCTGAAAAATACAATGATCATTGTAAAAAATCACTTTGCAAGATACATCTTTAATTAATTTCTGAACAGAAATTAGATTTGTGGACAGTTTAGGGACGTGAAGGACATTTTTTAAGGTTACTAAGGGGCTTAGTTGGACATCTCCTACACCGGCTACAGTGGTCAAGGAACCATCAGTTGTGGATATTTTCTTATTGCTTGGACATGGAGAATAGGTGAAAAATATAGTGGGGTTGTTAGTCATATGGTCTGTGGCTCCTGAATCCATAATTCAAGATTTGGTAAAAATTGTACCCGAGACATTGAATCCAACGAAAAAAGGTAACTTACCTGAATAAGTCAATGAACAAGTACCTGACAGCTTTTCAAGGCTGCGTAGAGAGACATTTGAAACCTCACCTTTAGTTGACATCATAAGAGACAAGTAATAGAGTCAAGGCAGAGAAACAGACCTTACCAAAGGGACAGAACTATAACAGACGTAAATTCTGGCCAAATAGAGAAGGTGAACGAATGAGCTCACTATCCAAACAGCCTTGGACAGAAAAAGAAATGAGTTTCTGTTTTGGGGTACTGTTATGGGTACTGTTTGGGTACTGCTTTGATACTATTTGGACACTGTTTCGGTACTGTTTGCAGATTTTGTTTAGGTGGTAATGGACGGAAAATGGAATGGGTACTGTTTGGGAACTGTTCACAGGTACTATTCATGGGTACTGTTCACGGGTTCGATTTAGGTGGCAATGAAGGCCAAAATGGAATGTTCAGCAAAAGGGTAATGAAGGCCAAAAACACAGTTTGGTTGGCAATAAAGGCCGACAGAAAAAAAATCAGTGAAAAAACAAAATTAGTCTCGGATCGAAACTTAATCTGATACCATATCAAAATTTGAAGAATATGAACATTGTATATTATTTCTCTATAGAATGCTTACAATTGAGGTAATATATAAAGGAAGCGGTACATTAAACTAGCCTAGAGAATAAGTAACACTAAAAACAATGTCTACACTAAAAACATGAAAACGTGGGAATAACGAGGCCACTGTCCATTGTCCACCGTCCAACACACCATCCATCGTCCACTGTCCAACAGAGTTTTTTCCAACTCGATGACCCAACTCAAGCCATATTTTACAAGTTGAGTTGATTTAAAACCCGTGAGTTTATAGGTTAACCCAATTTATTGGACATTCCTAAGCAAAGGAATTTGGAAAAAAAAGTTGGAAAGTAGTTTCCTCGGCAACGTATAATCGTCCATCTTTTTTTTTAGCAAACGTATAATCACATTACCACTCACTTTACTTTCCAAAATACATGTATTTCTTTTAAGAAAAACCATAAATAGAGTTTTTGATAGACTCACACACTTGTAGACATGACAGTAAATATGTCAAAATGGGTTGTACTGTCCATTCAATCCAGTTCACACAGGTGAATTTAATTTTTGAGCTAAGTTAAAGTTATTACAAGTTAGTAATTTATTAATCTAACTTAGCCTTTGAGAGTTGGAGGTTGGATTGAGTCGAGTTATTCTGTTAGTTCAATTCTTTTTTATAAAAAAATTATCTCTTACATCTTTCACATTTAAAATTTTATTTCTATATAAACTTCACCATTGTATTTTTCTCTTACATAGTTGAAATATTAATAAATATTAAATAAATTATTTTTGTGATATAAATATTAATTTATATTAAAAAATATTTTATATATCATTAAAATTATTAATTAAATAATTAAATATCAGATTAGCAAATTAGTTAGGCTCATAGTGGGTTGACCCAACCTGATGCATTCAAACTTCAATTTTCTTAACCTAATTCTCACATTTTATCGAATTTCATTGAGTCAACTCATTGAGTTTGACTCATTTTAACATATCAACTTAACAACCATTAAATAAAGAGTCATCAAGTGAGAGTCATTTTGTGTAAGGGCGGCTTAATCATAAGGTCAATAAAGTTTTTGCTTGAAGCTCTTAATTTTTTTCAAGATTTATAAGCCCATAATTTAATAATATTATATTTATAATTTATATTATAATTATATTTTTTTGTAATAAATTAAGTCTTCTAACTTTTCTAATTTAATAACTAATAAATCTCATTATCGCTTTTCTTAATTTGTGAGAGTATATGTAGATGGAGTCGTAGAAGATTAATATGTGTCATATGTGCGCATCGTATATCATTTATGCATATAACATGGGTCTTTTGTACTTGTAACGTGAATTATATTAATTTTATTAAATAAATTAAAAGCTTCGTTACTAAAGTTTAACTTTTAACAATCAACTCTCTTAAGCTGGCTCTAATTCATCATAAGCATCAAATGTCAAGTCCTAAACATAATTGTACAATTTGGGCCAGCAAGATTCGCAAGAAAAATTGTGAATCAGACCATGAGCCTATCCGTACAAGTCATGACCCCGTATTTCTGATAGAAAATTGCCCGGACAGCTTTGAAGTCATTTTTTTTTGTTTAAAAAAAAAGCTGAGACACTTGAGAGGCTGGGGCAGTGAATCCGTGATTGTGCTGTGTCCATCTCTGGTTGAAGGCTGGATTTGTGTGACGTGCGCCATGGTTGAGATTTTTGTGATAAGGATTGAAAGTTGGGATTTTTGTGTTGGGGCTCTGAACTTTTCTGTTCCTGTTTTTTGGGAAATATTTTTTATATAAAAAAATACATATATTATATTTATATCATATGTTTATATAAAAAATATTAAATTAAATTGTATATAATTATAATATTTTTATAGAATATAAAATAAATTTATAAAAAAATTAAAAAAATTAAAAATATAAAAATTAAACAAATAACAAAATTACTATTTTTTAGCCTTTTCTCCTTTATCTTTTGCTGTTTGTTTGTTGGGTTAATTAATTTTTAATTTGAAGATATAATCTGTATTATGACATTCTGGTTTTTAAATAAACATCTTGAACTTCCCTGTATTTCATTATCATTTGATTCATTTCTACTTGTCCTTTAGGTTGTGTTTGGATAAGATATTTTAAAACTTTAAGGTATTTAAAATTCAAAGAATTTTAATTGCATCAATTTAATTTTTTTCATTTACAAAATATTTTATTTGGATAAAGTAATTAAATTTTCTTGAATTTCAAATTCCTTATTTGGATAAAGCAATTCAATTGCAGACTGTTGAAAAAAAATTTTTAATTATTTTTATAAAATTGAGATTTCAATACAAAATTTTACAAAATAAAATAAATATTATACTGTGCCCCGAATTTATGTCATGGGGGCACATTATTTATCATACCAGAAAGGCAACCTTAACAATATGTATTAGCAAATCGAGGAATTAATTATTAGTACCAAATATCAATATGTTCCTGTTACAGCCAGAGTGAAGGAAGGAGCATACATATCAAATGGGCCAGGAAAAATCTCTACTCAAAGCCTTGTTCATAGTCAGCCAGGAAATTAATGATTCTATCTTCAGAAAAACTTAGAAACTTAATCTATCAAGCTAATAAAGGAGTTCATCATATAACAAAACCAAGAAAAATTCTAAATAGCAGGCGGATATTGTTTGGCCTGCAGTCGCACCCTTCTTTTATATTCATCAGGCTCCTGCATGTTAAAGCAACTTTGTTAAGCATGCTGTTTTGAACAGCCATAAACATAATAGATGAAGGTCCAAAGGAAAGGAGAACCTAAACAAAAAGCTAGTACCCTTCATTTTGTGCAGGATAAGCAGGATTAGGTTGGTCCAGCAGATCCTGAATACCCACAAGAATTTGCTTTACAGTAATCCAACCCTTGAAAAAAAAAATGCAAGAATCATAACCAAATAATCCAATTCTAAGTAACAGAATCTGCACATACCCTTATGCACTTACACTGTCCTCATTAAGGATTGACAAGCATACAGTTCCAGAAGGATAGACATTAGGATGGAAGAACCCTTGAGGAAATTTGCACCGGGTGGCTTGCTGGGGTAATCCTCACTAAATAGAAGAGTTAGCTTTATTTTTGGCTCCACTACGCTGTACTGAAGATTCCGAACTTCATCTAAAGTACTCAAATTCGATTTTATTGGTTTCCTTCTTGTGACCAAACCTCCAACACAGACCAACACATTTATTTTCTTCAATCAATCAAAAATATCCCCATCTTTATTCATGAACTATCATGTCTGACTTGAAAACTACCAACACAGACCACCCATTGTCCACATGAATCAATTATTTGGACCTACTTTTGTACTCTCAATTTGAATGAATGATATAAATGAGAAATATATGACTAGCCAGAGAAACCAAAATAATAACTTAATAAATTTGTTAAAAGCAGAACCTTACTAAAATGTGTGAGTGCTTCAGTTATTATTGTTCACCTGAAAAGGAGAAAAGAGAAAAATGGGTTCACTATACTAATTAAAAAATGACTAGCATAACGTTGAAGTTTCAATTTAATAGAGACCTTACTAAAGCACTCAAGAACCTAATTCAGATGAAGTAAAGGTATAGAAGAGGCAAAACAGTACATACAACCCATGTGCACACAATTGAATAACAGTATCACATTAGAAGCATCAAGTCACTTAAAATTACTTTTAAAGGGAAAATATCCTTTTGTTCCTCACAAAAGAGAAGGCCAGAAAATATAATTTTAATTACAAACAATGTACCATAAACAAGGTACACAATGGCAGTGACTACTCTTATGCACTCTTCTTTACTCCTACTACTATTTCCTTTCACTTCTTTTATGATCTTTTTATTAAAATAAATAAATAAATAAATTTCTAGGTTTAATTTCATTTTCATTTCTGAAATATTATTCTTGGTGTAGTATTCAAAGGAGCAAGCATCTAGAGACCCTGATAACTATTTCAATATTAAGTATATATGTTAGTCACTCTCTTTTTTGTTTTTATTTAATCTAGCTAATTCTCTTTTGCTATGTTCCATTTGGGAAGCTTCACATTGCAATCTGCATCACACTCAAACACACCCCAATTGTGGTATTAATTGGTTTCTAACTCTAAACATTTCCTTTATAATACAACTTCAGCTGCTTAGAAGAGAAAAAATAAAACTCCAGAGTGTTTAACTGTCAAAGTGTTCAATTACCAAACCACATAATATTAAGAGATCCTCATGTGCTTCCGGAACAATAGAAATAGATGAGAAATCTGCAGGATCACCGCCTACAACGAATCGCAATTTACATTCATTTTTCTTCAACACACATAGTTGACAATAAAATCAGAGAGAAACACAAAGAATCAAATGCAAATAACGCCTACTATTCTCATTATTTTGAGAACCTTAAACAGATAGAAACAAAGGATCAAATGCAAGAGGAAGAACGCATCAACAAAGAAACAGGTGAATAAATTGAAATACCTTGCCGAGAGTGTGAGCCAGAGCGGAGCCAGCGACACTAGCTCCGACGATGATGACATCAGCGTCGCCGTTACGCTTCTCGGATCTGCATTCTCCAGCGGCGGTGGTTACTCTCTCCGTGCGCTGAGCAGCCTTCTTCGGCGAAGCGAGACGATTCTTTCCGGCGAAAAGCAAATTGTAGAGAGTAAAGAGGCTCAGCACGGAGCAAAGAGGCTCAGTATGTATTATCAGAGAAGAGAGAGAACGGGTTCAAGGGGAAGCACGAACGAGATACGGAGGATTTTAAGAATTTTATCTAATGAGAGAGTAATTAAAATTATTTTTTTAAACTAATAAATTACCATATTAAAATATTTAAAATTTTAAAAATAATTTAATAAAATATCCAAACAAATTATTTTATAAAAAATCAATTTAATTTCTTTATAAAAATATATTCTTTTTTTTAAATACTCGACACCCTTAACGTTATGAAACAGTACTATAAGTAATAACCATAGCAAATAATGCTAGCAATCATGACATTATATTGTAGTTACCATTTTACCCTGACATTGTACAGCACTTCTTCTCCTTCTCGCGTGGGTAAATGAACAAAATTAGTCACTAATGACGTTAAAGAAAGTGGTCCCGCATATTAATTTATGACTAACCCATCATCTTTTTAAGTTACTTGACCTGTTATTAAACACACATATTTGTTATGGGGTTCTTGCATTTTTGGATAATGTGGTGTGATTTGCTTTAAAGTAATTTTGAGTTTTTAATTGGTGTGCTCTCATCGGGCCTCATTTCATTTCAAAACATGAAAAATTCTTAAGAATTTATTATCATAGACACTCAAATCAATTGTTGATATGGTAAAATTATGTGGATCATGTTAAAAATACATATTGTTTTTAGTTCTTAGAATTAAACATGGAATTAGAATTAGATTTTTTAATTTTAATTTTTATATTTAAAATATCATTTAAAATTAGAATTGTAATTTCATAAACTAATTTTATAGAATTAAAAAATAATTAAGTTAATCTTTCTCAATTCTTAGCCTATACATTTAGAATTACTAATTCTATAACTTAAAAATTAAACTTTTCTCTCTCTACATTTATTTATAAACAATCATATTTATTAAAATTCTATATTTATATATAAAATTATTTTTATATTTATATAAAAATTATTATAATAAATATTTATTTTTTCTAAAAAAATCATGAAAAATTTCTTTATGAAAAAAAATGACTATTATATTATAAAAATATTATTGTATGAATATTTTTATTAATTTTAATTTTTGTAAATATTTTTTAATGTTTTAGATAATATCTTTAAACAGTAAAATTATAATTAAATTTAGAATTATAATTTCTTATTTTAATTCTTTGACAACTCCAAATATAGAATTTAATATTTTGGACTAATTCTAATTGAAAGAATTGGAATTAAAATTAAAATTTTATGTTTTAATTTAATTATGTTATCCAAACAGACCCTTTAATACGTGTTTGGAATAATTGTAAAAATTTAATTTTTTAATAATTAATTATTGTATAAAAACTTATTGTTATAATCGATTATAAGAAAAAATTTTATGTTTAAATATGTTAAGCGAAAAGTGATTTTAAGTTAATTTATTTTGTTTGGATGATATAAAAAAATTATTTTTATGTATCAAATTATTAAAATAGATATAAAATAATTAAAAAATTTATTTGATTAAGAATAAAATGATATTTACATCTCATTGTTAAGAATAATATCAACAATTTTTCTAAAATACCTCAAATTTTAGCTTTTTGAAAAAAAGCTGGTGATGTATCAATTTTTAACAACAGCTTTTTGACATTTTACCCAAACATGTGAAATGATATTGCAACAGCTTTTTTGAGCGAGTAACATATGCTGGGGACGGATTATAACTTGCTAAAAAAAATTGTTATTCATGTCGAAGGTTGATTTGAGTACCTAGGAAGTTCCTAGTTACGAATTTCTGTTCAAAACAGGGTGTAGTGATGCAATTTAGATAGTGGGCATGTGTAGGTTCTGATATATTTAGGATGTTTCCTTGACATTCTCTTTCTTTGACTCACTGTGAAGGCCTTGTCTTGCAGCTGAAGCTATCTTATTAGCATTTCAAAATTACATATTGATGCTGGGAACAAGTGTGATGGTTCCTTCAATGCTTGTTCCAGCCATGGGAGGAAGTGATATACGCTGAATCTCTGCTTCCTTGTGCAAAGCAATAGTTGCTTTTGACACACTTTCATTTCTGATATTTATTTCATGATTTGGTTGATCATACGATCAGGGTGACAAGGCACGGGTAATACAGACTCTACTTTTTGTAGCTGGCATTAACACACTTCTCCAAGCACTTTTTGGTACCAGATTGCCAGCTGTAGTTGGAGGTTCATTTGCATATGTATTTCCAATTGCTTATATTATTAGTGACTTCTCATTGCAACGAATTAGTGATCCTCATGAAGTAAGTTTCCTCCTTCCATCTCTTTAATACTGTGAATTTGGGAGCAAATTAAATTTTACATTGGTTTTTGATTCGTGGCATCTAATCTAATAACTTACTAGAGAAACATTAATGCAATGATAATTCTTCTTACCTCTCATGGGATTTGAGAAATTATAGCATGTGCTCCTAGAACAACGATAACTGCATGCTCCATGATGATCTTCACCATTGATTTAAGTTGGCTTATTTAAATTTTATGTGACTATGCTTAAAAGTAATAGTAAAGATCTTTCTGGAGCATGCAATAATTTCTCGTTTTATTGGAACCCCGGGCACCTGTATGTAGTGGATCCTCTCTGGAAGCTTTTAGGTACACAACCATTCTAAAAGATCATAGAAGCAAGGAATTAATATTTTGACCAAACTTCAATGATAGTTCTTAAGGGAACATAGAGGGATTTTAGTTGCTTGCAGATATGATAATTATTGATCACCAGGAAAATCAATATTCAGTTTTTACTTAGATAAATCCATCGTATGAGGTTGTCAGTGAAGTTTAAAGTGTACAACCCAATGGTTTTCTGCAAAATGGTACTAGGTAAGCCCCCAAATAATTAAAACTCAATTTAGTGTCAAAAAATTTACTAAATCATTGAACTCCCACCGAATATGTGAACTTGATGTTTGGATAGATGACATTGGCAAACTAAAATAATTTGGCTTTCTTAGAAATATACTTAAATTACTTTTTTATTTGGAAGGGTATTGAAAGAGATCTTGCCATGTGATTGGTTTGCAGAGATTTATAAAAACAACGCGAGCTATACAAGGAGCTCTAATTGTAGCCTCAAGTATTCAGATAATCCTGGGTTACAGCCAAGTCTGGGGACTTTTTTCAAGGTATACTATTTGCACCCGACATGTTTGTGATAGGAAAATGATATAAAAAATAAAATAAAATTAAGCATTTACTTCATATGGATTCTCTCCAGATTTTTCAGTCCTCTGGGCATGGCACCTGTTGTTGGATTGGTTGGATTAGGATTATTCCAAAGCGGATTTCCTGTGGTAGGTGTGGCTCAGATCTCTATTTTAATTGCCATGACCTTTGTAGTCAATCTTTTGACAAAATGATCTTCTAGTGACAAGGCAATTTATGTGACTAACATATCATCATCTAGAATAAAGTTTATTCTGAATGATGATAAACAATAATACTTAAGGAACATATCTTGGCTCCAACCTCTTAAGTTATCACCTATTTAAAGTGACTATAAATTTTTGAATCTTTTGATGTCTGTTTTTTGTTTCTGCCATTTGAGGGCTTCATCTAGTTTCTATCTTTCTGGATTATTTAATAGTGCTTAATTTGCCTGCGGACATCAGTTGTATTGGTAACAGTTTCTCTAGCAAAATCCTTTAATGCACCATGCTCATTATAGCTTGATGGATACCATACTTCCCATACTATCTTCATAAGTTCATACAATTTTTCTTTATTATTTTCTTTTCAGGTGGGCAACTGCGTAGAAATTGGCATACCAATGCTGTTATTGGTAATTGGATTGTCACTAGTAAGTGCTTTAGTATAACTTGAACATAGTGATGTGCATCAAATTATTATTTCTTTCCTTTAGACAAACTAATTTGGTATGAATTGCAGTATCTAAAGCATGTGAGACCATTTAGAGATATCCCTATCTTTGAACGTTTTCCAGTGTTGATTTGTGTCCCAATTGTTTGGATCTATTCTGTTATCTTGACCACCAGTGGAGCTTACCGACATAAATCTGTTAGAACACAAAATAGTTGTCGTACAGACACAGCAAATCTGATATCTACTGCCCCATGGTACATCAAAATACCTATTTTCATTTCTTCTGATATGTTTAAAAGTTTTGCTGAGGTGTAAGGTTTCTTTTTATTCTAATGGGTTCATGTTTCCATACCCTCTCCAATGGGGTCCACCTACATTTTCTGCTGGCCGTTCATTTGCTATGATGTCTGCAGTTATTGTTTCGATGGTGGAGGATTCTATTTTCACTCCTGATTTTGTTCTTATTTTTTAGCTGTTCTCACTATTTTGGCAAGGTAAATGGCAATCTGGTAGGCCTCAGGCTCAGCTGCAAAGTTTTATTGTGTTCACCTTTATATTCTATACAGCGCTTGTTACTGCAGTATTCACATTTTGAAATTTGGCCAAGGGGTCTCAGTTTTTTTTTCTACAACAATGATTAAAGAAACAAAGTATTAGTTTCAAATAGTATTTACAATCACCATAATAGTCTCTCTCTTGGTATTTTGGTGAATTTTCAACAGTGTCTTGACCATGCACTTCTTGTTGCAGTCAACTGGTGCATACAATGCAGCGGCACGGTTAGCCATTGCCACTCCACCTCCTGCTTATGTGTTGAGTCGAGGCATTGGTTGGCAGGTAAGTTACTCGGCACAAGTCAGTTATTAATATGGAATTGCCTAAGGTTATACCTGTGCTTTAATTTGGATATTGTTAAGAATTTAATCCTGTGACTTGACTAGCATTTGCATGCTCATGCTGCATGCATATTAATATTAATAATGTTATTGGCAAGTTGATGTGACTGGGAGCTAGAGCTGATATTGTTTATTTTGCACGGGATTGGCGTCTTGCTTGATGGTCTTTTTGGAACAGGAACGGGTTCCAATGTTTCTGTGTAAGTCCCATCATTCTTTGAGTTGTAACAGCAAGTTGCTTCTTGCATATGATATTTGTATCTTTCAATAGTAGCTTGATGAGTATCATAACTGTTTATTCTAGGGAAAATGTGGGACTCCTTGGACTAACCCGAGTTGAAGTCACAGAGTTGTTCAGATTTCTGCTGTTTTCATGATATTCTTCTCTACATTAGGTTGGTATAGACAAATCAGACATTGCATCTATACCCTTCCCAATATTTGCTGCGCTGTACTGCATTCTCTTTGGCCTTGTGGGTATGTCTTATCATCTCAAGTGAAATTTCATTGCTTTGCCATACTTTACTCTTGTCCTCTATTCACAACTACTTTTCCTTATTTGTCACCTTCAGTTGGAATATCATTTCTTCAGTTCACAAACATGAACTCTATGAGAAATTTTATTATCATTGGTCTCACATTGTTCCTTGGAATATCTGTTCCTCCATTTTTCAATCAATACTGGACTCCTTCACGACATGACCTTGCTCATACTAATGCTGGATGGGTGAGTTTTCCTTAGTCAGCTATATTATCCTGCTCAAAACCCTGAATACTTGTGCTTTATCAATGATGTGTGCCGTCATTTTCATTTGTTTCTACTAATAAGAAATTTGAGCTTTTGAGCTTTGATTTGATATATGTAGGTTGCCAATGTTTGATTTTACTTCGGTTCATCATGAATGTGTAGCCTGTTCTTAAACTTATCAACATCAATAGCTATGAGTTTGCCATTATTTTGCTCTCTAGTAATATGCTCTTAATGCCAATTTTTCATCTTTGCAGTTCAATGCATTCTTAAATACCATATTCTCATCACCGGCAACAGTGGTTTTAATAGTAGCAGTGTTCCTTGACAACACTCGAGGTAGAAAGGTCAAAGAAAGATAGAGGGATGCCATGGTGGGTGAAGTTTAGAACGTTTAGAGGAGATAATAGAAACGAAGAATTTCTATACTTTGCCTTTCAATCTCAACAGGTTCTTCCCGCCTTGATCTTGATGAAGATGTGAAGCAGGGTAGATCAGATTTTCTTGGAGTTGCACATTCCATAATTATTGACTAACATGTGTCATTCTTCCTTCACCATCACCCAATTTTTTTGTGGACCATATGTAAACCTTGGTCCAACTGTGGCTTGTAAAGCAATTGGGACCATGCTCTTTAGATGCAATAAAGTGAAAAATTTTCCCTCTCCTATATCTATCTTTATGCGCGTGTGTGTGTATGTTATCGGTGGGTATGACGCAGGCAAAGTTATTCAAAATGGAAGCAGATGAAAATATAATTGCTACTTGCTAATGAGTAATGAATTCTGTTTCTACCCGTACATGTCTCAACTGAATTTAGTCAATTTACTGTATAGTAATCTTTTATCTGGTTAGCCTACTGTCATTGCTATTTTTGTTTCTGGCATTCTATAGATGAAAATTTGGAATTTAGTCCTTTTCTTTTCTTTTTTAAAGGTGTCAACTCACTTCTCCAGTGTGTTGTATAAAGTATAAACAAAATCCAATCTTAAAGGTTCTTAAAGGTGTTGTATAAATGTAATCATTTTCTTTTCCTGTTTTTAAAGGTGTCTCTACTGTTAGCGATTTGGTTTAATCTTTTTGGTAAGCTTGAGATAATATATTCCATCAGTTTTAATTTTCAAGAGATGGAATATATTATCTCCGAAAAGATTAGAATTTGATTGGTATGTACTGATGATTCTTGACATCTACTAATATTTTAAAACATTATTATTTCATTCTCTCATTAATTAAAATAAAAACAATCAATAATAAGGCTTAAGGCTGCAAAGTATTAGTGAATGCATACCAATTAAATTCCAAATGAAAATAGATGAGACTAATTGAATTTCATCCTAACAGTACAATTACGTTCAAAATTGAGGAAGCATTTTCAAGAGGGTGAACTAAGCTTGGGCATCCAAAACAGTGATGAATTTTGTGTTTCATCGTTTTGTGCACTTTCCCAAAACAGACTCAATTTTTAACCTAAAAACCAACACAACACCACTTGAGAGGAAAAAAATATAATTTTTTGAAAATAAAACTTTTGGAAATAGATTTAGAATAAAAAAGAATGAAGCCTCAGTCAGGTAATGTGAAAGATGTACATCATGTACCGTATAAACAGTTACTTTTCAGACGGCACTTGCTGCACGGATAAGAATCAATCTCTATCTTTTAAGTACATTATTTTTATGAATTTTGTTTACTTGTACTCTTATTATACATATTAAGAATTTAAAATAGTATTTATTATCTTTTATTAATTATTTTTAAAAAATATTAAATATTTTTAGATTTTTAAAATAATAAATATCTATATTTTTTATTTATTAGTTCTGCTCATTCTTAAATACTATATTTGTAAAATTATCCTTAATTTTTTCTCAACAAAAATATTTACTGTGCTAGTAAAGATAATAATAAATAAAATTAAAATAAAAAACAAGCAATAAATATTTTCTTGATTTTTAAAAGTAAAAAATAATTTAGAACAAAATAAATTTTAAAAAGTGACTATTATTCAAAAATGAATAGAGTGTTTTTTATTCCTTAACCTGTGTTCTAAAGGTATACATTAACAAAACCTTATTTTTATTCAGTTTTTTTCCTCTTTACAACCATTTTTAGTAAATTGTGATATTCTATTAAATTACACTGCAACATATAAATAAGAAATTGAGAAATTTTTAGATACTCTTAAAGTAAGATTTCTCTTATTCTATAACATTAAATGCATGTCATATTAGTTTTATAAATCATTATTGTCTTTCACTATAACTATATTTTTAATGCTAAAACTAATTTATCATACATTTAATAGTATAAAACAAGATATTTCTCTTATTTTAAGAATATCTAAGAATCCTTTAAATATTTTTAAAAAACAAAATTTTGTAATTTGCCAATAAGCTTGTAACTCGGTTAATTGGGATGAATTCAATACTTATACATCTAATGTAACCAAAAAAAAATGTCTCCCAAAAAGAAGTGTGAATATGTTTTATTTTAAAGAAAATTAAACAACGAATTTTTTTTTAACACAGAAAAATGTTTTGAATTGAGAATTATTGATGTACTTATATTCTTTTTTTCGTGTTTTAATACCTTAATGAGTTACTAAATATTTATTGTTGGTCAGTTTTATCCTCCTAAATATTTATTGCAAAAACGAGTAACTAGTAAAATATTTAACATCTTATAAAAATATTATTATCTAAGAAAAAATAATTACCGTAACAACTCCCTTTGAAACTACATTGCACTTATTAAAAAAAGAAAAGAAAAATAGACAGATTTATGCATATTTTCTAAGACATATAAGACGCTTCAGCAGTATTTTGACTATTTTCTTTGGAATTTTTAAAGTCCAAAACATACACCTGATAAAGATGACAAAACCAAACAAGCTTACAAGTTACAACACAAAAGTTACACATAAGCAGAAAAATCTTACAATACAAAAGAAAACCAAGTTCAATTATTTAGGAGTTGTCCAAGTGTGATCATGGGGAATGGGACCGCTAAAGGTGATTTTGGCATCACAAACTGGTTGTACACTTGTTCCATGGTTGGGCGAGAAAGTGGACTTTCACTCAAGCAAGCAAATGCTATTTTCGCAATCAAGATCACCTCCTCAACAATTGGCTTCACTGGATGAGGAAGCCGTTGGTCCAACTCATCCTTCAATAGCAAATTAGATGCTGACGAAGTTGCAGATGATGAAAGTGAAAACAATGAAGAAATGAGATCTCCTGGATGTTTTCCTATGATTATTTCCAAAGAAAGCACTCCAAAACTAAAGACATCACATTTCTCATTTACTTCCATAGTATAAGCAAGCTCTGCATTAGATTAAAATATGAAAATGACATTATGCATCAAATATCAGAGTTTAATATTGAAACAAAACAACTGTAGCATTTCTTAAGAACAAAAACAAGGGGCCTAACCTGGTGCAGCATAACCATAGGTGCCCGCAAACGAGGTAAAATTGTGTGAATCAGGATTCAGAATCTTGGCTGTTCCAAAGTCAGATATGCGAGCTTCATATTCCAAATCTAAAAGAACATTCTTGCTAGATATGTCACGATGAATTATAGGAGGAAAGCAGCCATGATGGATATGGTAAAGAGCATTTGCCACACCTTTAACAACATTCACCCTCTTATTCCAATCAAACATTCTTGCATGTGTGTCATTGTTTAGCACTTTATCCAAGCTGCCCCCTTCTAGGAACTCATAAACTAGCAACGAGAAGCGTGGATGTGAACAAAATCCATGTAACTTCACAATGTTACGATGTTTGATTTCTGTCAAGGCTCGAACCTCACTTGTAAAAGCTTTTAAATCAAGCATTTCCCCATCGACTGCAGCTTGAAGTTTTTTCACAGCAACAACCTGGCCTGTGGGTAATTTAGCCTTGTAAACAGCTGCAGACCCTCCTTCTCCAATGAGATATTTCTCATCAAACTCCTCTGTGGCTTCAATGATATTTTCAAACACTATTTTTCCATCGTAACTCCATATTGAAAAATGTTCTTGAGTTTGTTCTTTTGCAGCTTGCTTTTCAAATTTTCTTGCTCTTTGACAACGAATACATAATAAAACTCCAGCCAAGAACACTACTAGCATTAGAGCACCCAAAATAAGGAATAGTGCCAATAACAAGGCTCTATTTTTCTTTTGACCATGAGGGTTGTGACTCTTCTCTGGGCAAGGCACCAAGCCAGAGACATTACCACACAAGCCTGTATTATTTTTTAATGCATCAATTGGAGCCTCAAGAAAGGCTTGACTGTTAGGAATTGGACCCTCTAATTGGTTGTTAGATATGTCAACATGTGTCAAGCTGAGCATATCCTTAAAATCAGATGGAACGGTACCAGAGAGATTATTGTGTGAGAGGTTCAACGTTTCCAGTTTTTGCAACTTTCCAAGCGTTGCTGGTATTTGTCCATTTAACAAATTCCAACTAAGATCAAGATTTTGAAGAGATTGCAATTGGTTAAATTCAGCGGGAATGCCTTCCATGAACTTATTCTTGCTCAAATTCAATTGAACTAAATTGTGCAGTCCTCCAACCTGTGTTGGGATTAAGCCACTTAAATTATTTGATGCCAACTCCAAACGTTGAAGGCTCAGCAAAGATCCTATTTCTGTTGGAATGTTGCCTGAAAGTTCATTGTTACTTAGGGAGAGTTCAAACAATGAGGTCAAGTTACTAAGTTCTTTTGGAATTTTCCCTGTCAAATGATTTGAAGAGAGATGAAGTACTTGTAACTTGGGTGCCTGGCCGAGTTCTGGTGGTATAACCCCGGATAACTTGTTGTTGGCAATCCTAAGGCTTGTGAGACTAGGGCACTTTGCCCAATTTGGTGAAAGGTGGCCATAAAAATCATTGCTGCTCAGATCAATGTAGTCCAGCTTTGGATATACTCCAAAATCATCCGATATATTTCCAGTCAATAGGTTTACTTCAAGCTTGAGTCTAACAAGGCTGGAGCAATTCTTCAAACTTCTTGGAACTGTACCGGTGAAATGATTATTCTCAGCAGTGAATTTTCTAAGTGACCCAGCAAGGCAAATCTGTTGTGGCAAAAGGCCAGTGAAACCATTATTAGATAGTTGTAAGCTTTGGAAATTGGTAAAGTTATTCATTGCTGGTGGGAAACTACCACTAAGATTATTCATATACAATAATAGGAAGTTGAGCTTTGTCAAATTTCCAAAGGTGGAAGGAATAGGTCCTGAAATATAATTTTGAGAAAGGCTGAGCCCCTCTAGATTGACCAAGTTTCCTATGGAGGTAGGAATTGATCCAGAAAGTCTGTTTTGGGCCATGGACAAATTGACCAGCTTTGTCAAGTTTCCAAGAGTAGGAGGAATTGATCCAGAAAGTGAATTATTAGAGAGTTGAAGGTTAGTCAAATTGACCAAGTCTCCTATGGAGGGTGGGATTGGCCCAGACAAGTTATTGTTTAACAATCTGATTGTTGTGAGAGCATAGAGTTTTCCCAATTCCTTAGGAATAGGGCCAGAGAGACTGTTGTTAAAGAGCCAAAGTTTTTTTAAATTTCTCAAGTTTCTAATTGAAGGGATTGTACCAGAGAGAGAGTTATCTGACAAATCAAGTTCAACGAGATTTGTCAACATTCCAATTGCTGAAGGAATGGAATCATAAAGTCTGTTTGATCCAAACAATAGATATTTCATGTTCCTCAATTCTCCAATCTCCTGAGGAATGTTGCCTGAAAGTTGATTGCGTGTTAAAAAGTTAGAAATGACAAGTTGCTTAACTTCACTATGGAGAAAGGGATTGAACCAGTAAAAGATTACTATCCATTTTTAATTAAGAAATTCTGGAAAAGTTACCAGTTTGGTGGGGAATATTTCCATTAAACGAGTTTATACTTACAGGAAAGGATGAGAAGTTGAGACCGTGAAGAGTACCTTTTAGTCCAAGATTAGTAACATTTATGGTGGAGACAGACTTGGATTCGTCACAAACAATTCCTTCCCACATACAAGGAGTGGTTCCAGTGGACCAAGAAGACAAAGAAGCTTGGCTTTGGTTGTCAAGGCTGGCTTTCCACTTTAGTAGAACACTTGCTTCGCTGTCTTGATCTTCTGCAGCTGCATAACCAACTGGAATAGTAGTGGCAGCAAAGGCTAAAGAAGCAAACGTGAAAATGGCAGCAACTTGGGAGGAAGAGAGCCTTAAAAGGGAACAGAAAAACGTAATGAGAATCAGCCGAAATGATAGAAGCTGGGTGGATGCCATGTTTGAGGTTTGGTGGTTATGGTAAGATGTCAGAGCTACTTATACAACGGAGGAGCAGAGTAGCTAAATGTGAATGGATTGCTAGTTTGAGTTATTGTTTGCAGGAAGAGTTTTAGGAAACACTTTTTATCGTACTCTTTTTAATTAATTTTTTTATTAAGTCACGTGAAATACTAAATTAATACTTAAATTTGATTGACGTATAATCAAATTTGAGTAACGTATAATCAAATTTAAATAACGTGTAATCAAGTTTTAGTATGTAATGTATTTCAATAAAAAAGAATGTTAAAAAAAATATAATAGAAAGTATCTTCTTAACACTCCTCACCCTTCTACGACACTTTCCAAATTGTGATAGCCTGATACGAAGAATTCAGCACTAATATTGTACATGGTCGGGGACCATGTGATAATGATGCTAGCATTTAGTGTACACCTGAACGGCATGGTGGATGGTGGTTGATGGATGCATGTATTAGTGTACAGTGGATAACAATTAGTGAATGAAGCTCAGGAAATATGACCTCATTGATTGCTACAAGTTCTATGTTAATCCAAACCTTGTTATTTAGCTTGTAAATAGGCCCCAGTTACTAGTATCTTGAGCATAGAGTTAAATGGAGTGAAGAAGCAAGAACAATAAAGAAAGAAAAGAAAGTGAGAGATAAAATAAGAGTGAGTGAGTAAGAAGTATTTTTAAATATTATGTGTGAGAGAATTCTATAGCGAATTATTTTATATAATTATATTAATAATAGAAAGTGAAATTTATTTTACACACTACTCATTCTTTGCTCATCATGATAGCTCTGCCTTTGCTGATAACACTTTCCAAGTTGCGATAGTATGATAGGTCTGTTTGCTTCGTCCTGTTGTAGCCTTGATACAGCCGTCAGTGTCAGTTAGGTCCATTACTTTGACACTCCTTCGGAGAAAAACATGCTTTACTTTTGGAAAAGAGAGGCAGTGCAAGTCACCAAGTCATGTTCAAAGTTGAAAAGGCTCATAATTGCATCTGTAATTTTTTATCTCTGTAACTACCATTTCCATTGGTGGTGTGTTTGCAATCACCTGCTACTCGCACGTTGAAGCATAACATTATCCGCCACTTATCTTTTGACACTTGTTTTATGTCATTTATAATGACAAAGACAGACACACGGACTTACCACAAGTCACAACTGAGGATTTAAATCTTATGCCATGTTTCATGTCTTATTTCTCTAATTAAATATTAGCAACTCAACAAAAAATATCAATAAGTACAAAAAAGTTATTATTAATTAAAAACAGAGAGTAATTCAGAGAATACTCAAGAATTTCAAAGAATCCGTGAGTAATTCAAGCTATTAACTAGAGAGCGCAGTGTTAATCTAAGAAATAATCTCCGGTGATTAAAAGCTATGGAAGAAGGGAAATGAACAGAGAAAGTGGTGAAGGGGAAATGTGATAATAATTCATGATTGTAAATCTGATACATTCTCCCTTTTACATAAGATTCTCCCTGCTGAGAATTACCAAAGCAAGCATAATAGATTTACCAATTCTGAAAAGTTGTAATGCTAACGTGTAATAAGCTACAAAAAAGGAAATAACATTTTTTTTGTTTGAAAAGAAAAAAGAAATAACCAAAACAAGTGAAAATAATAATTATGCTAAAAACAGTATTGGACTCAGGCCTCGACTGGACACAACCCACAATGGCGTGGGTTCAAGGTTTAGGTCCATGACAGTGATACAATGGTTGTTTTTGACTATTTTGTGTGTGAGGTTTCATTGATAGAACTTCTAGCGTGGATTTCAATAGTGGTTACTTTTTAATGTTAATTGCTGTTGTTTTATTAAAAACCTTAAAAATGATCCTGCAAGTTCAGTTAGTCTAAAACATATAACAAAGATACTTGGTGTATCTTCAATTCTATATTTTTTTTTCGGGTATGCTATTGTTGTACAATGCCTTGGACACAATGGTTTGTTATTGAATTATTTTGCTTTTTTCACTATCATATGAGCTGTGATTCATAAGTTTAACAGTTAAGACCACCGTTTGCTTTTGTGATCTTGTTGGCATTTGGGACTCTTAAATGATCCAAAAGTTAGCATATAAATCTTGGCACTTCTAAACTCACTCTTATTTCTTTAAACTCTTACTTGTGCTTACTCTTAAACTATACAATGTTTTCAGTGTTTCATGTGTCACCTATACAAGATTAAGGTATGTGACAGTGATACAGTGCCTGTTTGGACTACTTTGTGTGTGAGGTTCCATTGACAGAGCTTCAAGCCTGGGTTTCAATAGTGGTTACTTTTTAATGTTAATTGCTGTTGTTTTATTAAATTCTACACAAAAATGGCATGAAAGCTTAAGGTCAAATAAGAAACAGATTTGTCGTTGGCATAGATACCATTATGGAGTACAAAAACCTTAAAAATGGCCCTGCAAGTTCAGTCAGTCTAAAACATATAACAAAGATGCTTGGTGCATCTCCAATTCAATATATTTTTTTTGGGTATGTTGTTGTTGTACAATGCCTTATACACAATGGTCTGTTATTGAATTATTTTGCTTATTTCACTATTATATGAGTTGTGATTCATAAGTTTAACAGTTAAGACCACCGTCTGCCTTTGTGATCTTGCTAGCATTTGGGACTCTTACATGATCCAAAAGTTAGCTTATAAATCTTGGCCCTTGTAAACCCATTATTATTTCTTTAAAAACTCTTACTTGTGCTTACTCTTAAACTATACAATATTTTCAGTGTTTCATGTGTCACCTATACAAGGTTTAGGTACGTGACAGTGATACAGTGGCTGTTTTGACTACTTTGTGAGTGAGGTTCCATTGACAGAGCTTCTAGCCTGGGTTTCAAAAGTGGTTACTTTTTAATGTTAATTGTTGTTGTTTTATTAAATTCTATACTAAAATGGCACGAAAGCTTAAGGTCAAATAAGAAAACTAATTTGTCGTCGGCATGGATACCATTGTGGTGTACAAAAATCTTAAAAATAGCCCTGCAAATTCAGTCAGTCTAAAGCATATAACAAAGATGCTTGGTGCATCTTCAATTCTATATTTTTTTTGGGTATGCTGTTGTTGTACAATGCCTTGTACACAATGGTCTGTTATTGAAATATTTTGCTTATTTCACAATCATATAAGCTGTGATTCATAAGTTTAACAGTTAAGACCACTGTCTGCCTTTGTGATCTTGCTAGCATTTGGGACTCTTAAATGATCCAAAAGTTAGCTTATAAATCTTGGCCCTTCTAAACCCACTCTTATTTCTTTAAACTCTTACTTGTGCTTACTCTTAAACTATACAATGTTTTCAGTGTTTCATGTGTCACCTATACAAGGTTTAGGTACGTGACAGTGATACAGTGGCTGTTTTGACTACTTTGTGTGTGAGGTTCCATTGACAGAGCTTCTAGCCTGGGTTTCAATAGTGGTTACTTTTTAATGTTAATTGTTGTTGCTTTATTAAATTCTATACAAAAATGGCATGAAAGCTTAAGGTCAAATAAGAAAACAGATTTGTCATCGGCGTGGATACCATTGTGGTGTACAAAAACCTTAAAAATGGCCCTGCAAGTTCAGTCAGTCTAAAACATATAACAAAGATGCTTGGTGCATTTTCAATTCTATATAATTTTTTCTGGTATGCTATTGTTGTACAATGCCTTGGACACAATGGTCTGTTATTGAATTATTTTGCTTATTTCACTATCATATGAGTTGTGATTCGTAAGTTTAACAGTTAAGACCACTGTCTGCCTTTGTGATCTTGTTGGCATTTGGGACTCTTACATGATCCAAAAGTTAGCTTATAAATCTTGGCCCTTCTAAACCCACTCATATTTCTTTAAACTCATACTTATGCTTACTCTTGAACTATACAATGTTTTCAGTGCTTCAGGTGTCACCTATACAAGGTTTAGGTACGTGACAGTGATACAGTGGCTGTTTTGACTACTTTGTGTGTGAGGTTCCATTGATAGAACTTCTAGCCTGGGTTTTATTGTGGTTACTTTTTAATGTTAATTGCTGTTGTTTTTTTAAATTCTATACAAAAATGACATGAAAGCTTAAAGTCAAATAAGAAAACAGGTTTGTAGTCGCTGTGGATACCAATGTGGTGTACAAAAACCATAAAAATGGCCCTGCAAATTCAGTCAGTCTAAAGCATATAACAAAGATTCTTGGTGCATCTTCAATTCTATATATTTTTTTTGGGTATGTTGTTTTTGTACAACACCTTGTACACAATGGTCTGTTATTGAATTATTTTGCTTATTTCGCTATCATATGAGCTGTGATTCATAAGTTTAACTGTTAATACCACCGTCTGCCTTTGTGATCTTGCTGGCATTTGGGACTCTTACATGATTTAAAAGTTGGCTTATAAATCTTGGCCCTTCTAAACCCACTCTAATTTCTTTATACTCTTACTTGTGCTTACTCTTAAACTATGCAATATTTTCAGTGTTTAATGTGTCACCTATATATGGTTTAGGTACGTGACTGTGATACAGTGGCTGTTTTGACTACTTTGTGTGTGAGGTTCCATTAACAATGCTTCTAGTCTGGGTTTTAATAGTGGTTGCTTTTTAATGTTAATTGTTGTTGTTTTATTAAGTTCTCTATGAAAATGGCATGAAAGCTTAAGGTCAAATAGAAAACGGATTTGTCATCGGCGTGGATACCATTGTGGTGTTCAAAAACCTTAAAATGGCCCTACAAGTTCAGTTAGTCTAAAACATATATCAAAAATGTTTGGTGCATCTTCAATTCTCTATATTTTTTCAGGTATGTTGTTATTGTACAATGCCTTGTACACAATGGTCTGTTATTGAATTATTTTACTTATTTCATTATCATATGAGCTGTGATTCGTAAGTTTAACAGTTAAGACCATCATCTGCCTTTGTGATCTTGTTGGCATTTGGGACTCTTACATGATCCAATCGTATGATGAAGCATAACATTATCAGCCACTTATCTTTTGACACTTGTTTTATGTCATTTATAATGACAAAGATAGACACACGAACTTACCACAAGTCATAACTGAGGATTTAAATCTTATGCTATGTGTCATGTCTTATTTCTCTATTTAAATATTAGCAACTCAACAAAAAATATCAATAAGTACAAAAAAAGTTATTATTAATTAAAAACAGAGAGTAATTCAGAGAATTGTCAAGAATTTCAAAGAATCCGTGAGTAATTCATGCTATTAACTAGAGAGCACAGTGTTAATCTAAGAAATAATCTCCGGTGATTAAAAGCTATGGAAGAAGGGAAATGAACCGAGAAAGTGGTGAAGGGAAATGTGATAATAATTCATGATTGTAAATCTGATACATTCTCCCTTTTACATAAGATTCTCCCTGCTGAGAATTACCAAAGTAAGCATAATAGATTTACCAATTCTGAAAAGTTGTAATGCTAACGTGTAATAAGGTACAAAAAAGGAAATAACTTTTTTTTGTCTGAAAAAAAAAGAGAAATAACCAAAACAAGTGAAAATAACAATTATGCTAAAAACAGTATTGGACTCATGCCTGGACTGGACACAGCCCACAATGCGTGGGTTCAAGGTTTAGGTACATGACAGTGATACAATGGCTGTTTTGACTATTTTGTGTGTGAGGTTTCATTGATAGAGCTTCTAGCCTGGATTTCAATAGTGGTTACTTTTTAATGTTAATTGCTGTTGTTTTATTAAATTCTAAACAAAAATTGTTTGAAAGCTTAAGGTCAAACAAGAAAACAAATTTGTCGTCGGCTAGGATACCATTGAAGTGTACAAAAACCTTAAAATGATCCTGTAAGTTTAGTTAGTCTAAAACATATAACAAAGATACTTGGTGCATCTTCAATTCTATATATATTTTTTGGGTATGCTATTGTTGTATAATGCCTTGGACACAATGGTCTGTTATTGAATTATTTTACTTTTTTCACTATCTTATGAGCTGTGATTCTTAAGTTTAACAGTTAAGACCACCATCTGCTTTTGTGATCTTGTTGGCATTTGGGACTCTTAAATGATCCAAAAGTTAGCTTATAAATCTTGGCCCTTCTAAACCCACTCTTATTTCTTTAACTCTTACTTGTGCTTACTCTTAAACTATGCAATGTTTTCAGTGTTTCATGTGTCACATATTTTGTGTTGGCTTTGTAGTTTTGTTCATCATTTAAGCTCCAATACCAAGCACGGTTGGTCTAAACCTTATAGATCACTCTTCTTTCTTTAAATTCTTCAATGTGGGATTTACCTACTTCACACTACATACTCACATGTGCTCTCATCTCTAACATATTTATAGGTTGTCTCTATCAATTACTGGGCTTCACTAAGAAGCAGCATTTTTAACTCATTGAACTGGCTTGGAAAGTCAAATTTTTCATGTTTGGTGAGAAGCTTTGGCAGCCTTGCTGCATTATTTAATTTTCTTCATGATCCTGGTTATATCTTCCCCCTATTTTTACTTTCCCTCCGAGGTAACTTTTCTTTTTTCTGTAAAAGAAATTACTTCAGCCATAGAAATCTACATTGTCTGAGTGAAAATGCTTCACAACATAGATAAGAATAGAAAGATAGCACTTAGACAACATTAATGTGCAGAAAACTCAAAACTATTTGTGCATTTGGACGTTGTTGTGCTCTTTTACAGAGTGCACATGATACTAACATTTTGAAAAGCAAGATATTTCTAAATGAAAAGAATCTTTTTTTGGGACATAAAATGATGATGAATGAAAAGAATCTAAAGAAATGTTTATTTGTGGTAAATTGAAGACATTTTTTTTTCCAAGGCATGTCATATAGTTAAAATATTTGTGTGAAAACCAGCTCTTTTGATGAATATTCTTTCTAAACAAGATAGATAAAGGTAAGGGAATCTTCATTTTCTGATATTAATATATTGCTCTGTAACTCAGTATATTAATTAATCATCTCAGTATATTAATATATTTATTTATTAAAAGAGTTATATTTGAGTTCAAATTAATTATATAACTTACAGTTATTTTACACCTTTTAGAATGATTGTGTTGTTTTACTTTTAACATGGTGTATAGTAGACTATTTGATCTAAGTCATTGATTTAATTATTAAAAATATTAATAGTTTAGATCAAGTACAGGAAACTTGTTAAATAGGTTTTTTTTTAGTTTTATATTTTTTTAACACACCACCACCACCATTGTCACCGGCCATCCACCATACACCACCGGCCAGCAATCATTCGCCACCGTCAGCTACCTCCAATTTTTTTTAAGATTGTATAATTATGTAAATATTATCAGTTAAAATCTATAAAATTTTCAGCATGCACAATTGTGGTTTTAGGGGGAAATAATTTTTTTTTAAAAAATATTATTGAATGTAAATATTGTCAATTAAAATCTGGTAATATTTTTTTTACCAGTTAAAATCTGGTCATATTACTAGTTAAAAAAATATTTTTAAAAAAAACCCTTTCACAATCATACGAAGAAAACTGTATTATTGTGTGTAAATATTACTAGTTAAAATCTGTACATTTTTAGCACGCACAGTTATTTATGAAAAAATATAAAAACTGATACAATTTTAACTAGTATTATTTACACAATTGTGAAACTTTTAAAAAATGAACAGTAACTAGAGCTTTCCAAAGTTGGTCGATGGACGGTGGTCGGAGTTTGCCAACAGACAATGGCTGGAGTTGGCCGGTGGAATGCGGCCAGTGATTTTTGGCAGACGGTGGTCGGAGTTGGCCGATGGAAGGCAGTGGCCGATGGTAGCGGTTTCCGGTGATGAGCTGTTGCCGGTGGTGGTTGCCGAATGTTGGCGGCCTGCGGCTGTTGCTAGCGGTGGGTAACAGTAATGGTGTAAAAAAAATGTAACCTGCAACAAAAAAAAACCCTGTTATTGCAGGTGAAGTCAAAGGTGTATGGTACACTCAAACATAATAGGGTATACCATAGCATCCGCCCTCTTAGAAATCCTTTTCTCTCTATAGAAAACATACAATCTTCTCTCCATCTTTTTCCTTTCTTCATCATCCTTGTAAAACTGAATTTATTGATCTTCTTCATTCCTATTCCTATTGGGGGTTAGTTCTGGTTATAAGAGCATTAAGGATTACAGACTTTGTTTTTCGTTAGGCATATTGTATCCTAGGAGTAGAATTTTCAAAAAGTCATATGCAACATAGTGGGAAAATTACTAACCTAAATATAGTTTCCTAAAAACCCCTTGCCTGACATTTTATTTCCTTTATTTCCCTCATATCTTAAAAATTTCCTACGACAATAATTTCATTTAAACTATTTAAATCCCTTATCACTAGTCCTTTCCTAGTGATTTTTTTGTTTTGGTTCTCTATGAGCCATCAATTATGGAAATTTTAGGACTGACAAAAAAAAAAGTTATCGAATATTATTCTCATTTTTAGTCTTGAGATGGCAACTGTAGCTAGGGTTTTTGTTTTATTAGCTGTTCACCTGAGGTTGAAAAATTACAATGAATGTACAATTTTATAGCCAAATTCTTCTTTTTTAAGAATTATAAAGGTGTCCAAAACCACCACCAAATGTTTTTCTTTTTATGTTTTAAGAATAATAGCCTCCCAGTCGGAGTTGGGTAACCACCTCGAAAGCTATGTTTTTAAGTTTTTAGAAAAATTAGCAAAATGGCCTTTTGAATTATCATTATTTTTCTCACAATGACTACACAAGCAATTACTTTAAATTATCATAGGTTGACCTCCTAATAGTGATAATCTATGAAGTACGGACACAGACACAGATACAGACATGGATACAGACATGAACACGGGATATGACAAGGATACGGATATGAAGACACAATAAATTCAAAAAATTATAGGACACAAATACGATATATATATATATATATATATATATATATATTAATATCAAAGTAAATTAAAGAACTTAATTTATACATATATATATATATATATATAATTACAAAATTTAAGAAAAATATTCATAATTTATTAATATCATTTCTATAATGTTAAAGATTTACAATATCTTAATGTATGCCATATGTACTAATATTTGCTACCTAGTAAACCTCTCCTAAAAAATATGAAGCATAATTTCTATTGACATTTTCTAAAATATCTCTTAAACTAACTTCTCCTAATAGAACTAACCATATATAAGCATATGTGCATCCAAAAGAAAATTAATTGAAAGGAATATTTGTGTGAGACAAGTTTCGATGACGATGAAGTGGACAACTTAAAACGAGCAGAAGTAAAAAGAGCAGATAAAAATAGTAGTGTGTGAAAAGATAAAACTTAAAAGTCTAATAGTAACATGTGAAAAGATTAAACTTAAAATACTGGTATATGAAAATAGTGGCTTGGGATGTCAGTCATGTGATTGAACTTGGGTGAGTTACGGACTTACTAATTAAATGTTAGTCATGAAAACTAATTTTTTTAAAAAAAATATTAATAGATTATGTCTAAGTTGTGTCCTAAACGTGTCTAAGTGTGTTCAAGACGTGTCCAAACTGAAAAAAAAATCTTTTTAATTAGACACATTCAAACACATAAAACACATGTATCGTACTGATGTCTCCAAGTATCTGATACAAACACGTGTCCAATACATAGACACACCTCAAAAATGACGTGTTTGTACTTCATAGGTGATAATCATAGAGTTGATGGACCGTTGGAACAAGCGTAAAGAAGTTACCTTTTGAGTTACCATTATTTACCAATTTCCTTGTAGTATACATTTTAAGGAATGAGAATGATATAAATGGAAATATTTAGTATGCAGTTTGGTAACTTGTTTGACACATTTAATCAATTTCCAATAGAATAAAAATTGATTTAAATGACAAAAATGCCATTAATAAAAAAAAGTTTAACCTTTTCATATATATTGTATAATGTATATGGGTAACATGTATGTATATTTTTTAGAGTAATGTTCAAGGTTTTTTTTTTCACAACCTAATAACAAAAATTGTTTTCTAATTTAAAAAGTAGCTACAATAAGTATAATATAGACATTGAACTTTTATTTTGTATTTTTTTAAAATAATATGGCCTCTCTATTGCATGTGACATTTAAGTGGGTTAAATTTAACAATGGTAATAACTATCATTTTATAAAATTAATAAGGATGTGCTGAGAAAAGCAAAATCAAATCTCATTTCATTTAACATATCTAAACTCAATCTCACCTCTTTCAATGTTGTAAAAACTAGTCTAGACTAATGAGTTGAATCAGTTGAACAGTGAATTAGTTATATTTTCAATTGGAATATTATCTAGTTCAATTGCAGTTTAATTACGATTTAATCACAAATTTAATTGATTAAATCAATTAAATCATGACTCAAAAATCTTTCTAATTCAATCTTTGATTTGGTTTTTTAAAACATTTGAGAGAATGTTCTTCATGCTCCATTGCTGATTTTGTAGAATAAGAAATGGAATGAACTCTACATTTTATTATTATTATTATTATTATTATTATTATTATTATTATTATTATTATTATTATTTCTAACGAACATGAGAATCATTCATTTCATGAAATGAGCATGGAAGGTTCCTGCATGACAAACTTCACATAAGAATGTATGGCATCATACTCTCATACTCAAATCCGCTTTCAGCCTTCATTGTTGAGGAAAAGGGGCTACTAGGAAGGATCAAGGGTGAAGATATGCCGGACTTCCCATAATTGGGAATTCTCTAGAATCCAACTTCACTGAATCTTTAGTGGTGATTTCTTGCTTGGAAGGCCCTTCAAGCTGTCTCATCATGGCCTGCATCACTTGGGCCATCTCTATTTGGATTTGCCGAAGCTGCATATTAGCATATATATAAGTGGACTACAAACTTTGCTTTACTCCTCCTATAGAAGCAAACCAATGTTATTCCTTTCCTTTAATTTTATCTTTTCCGTTTTTTTGAATGATGTACTAACATGTGACATCACGTAGTCACCAAGTTAACAAAAAATGTGAAGATAACATTGATGAAAGAGAAATTCTTAATTGTACTCAATGGAATTTTTTTCTTATTTGTACCATAAATATGCTATATTTCAGTTATAATATTAAAAATTAATTAAAATACGAGAATATGATGGTCCAAATAAGTAAGATTTAAGGGGTGCCTTCATTTTTTTTTTGTTTTTATTTATATGTTGATATAATTTCATTAATAATAAAAAAAGTGTCACTTTAGTTTCATTTTATTTCTTGTTTCTATAATCTTGTGAAAGAAATTGTGATCTCTAAAAGAGAACTTTCAATAAGGTGACCAAAATTGTTTTTCAGAATACTAAGATGACAAAGTGTATTTAAGTCTTTAGAAATTTTGATTTGAATTTTCTAAATCTCTAATTATCAATGTATATATCAAGTTCAATTTCACAATTCACAAATTACCGTATTAGTAAATTACGAATTCACTTTCCTAGTTCACTAATTATGGTATTAATTCATTTTTAATTCAATTTTCTATTTCACTAATTAATAAATCAGGAAATTGAATAGCAATATAGTTAAAAAAAAAATTTGGTGCGATATAGTTTAATGTTATAATTCATTTTTATAATTGCGTTTGGGTAAATTTAAAAAATATATTATAATATAGTATAAAATAATTGATCTTTTTTAGAAATTTTTATGAAAAGTATAAGTTATTTTACATTTAGATATAATTATAGAAAACACTTTTTACTTTATCTCTCTTTTATTACATCTTTCCATAATTAAATATTAGAGAATGCTAGGAAGATTTTTTATCACATTCTTTTCAACACATTTCTTTTATTGGATCACGTCACACATTAAAATATACACTTAATTCTGATTAATATGTAATTAACATGATTAGTATGTAATTAACTCAATTAATATATAATTAAATTTAAGTGTGTGCTTTAATATGTGATATAACCTAATAAAAAAGTGTATTAAAAAAAGTGAAAAAAATATATTTAACACTCTTAAATATTTTGTGAAGCAACTCAAAAATCAAAACATTGTTTTTTTAGATTCTGTTTTTTTTAATAAATATTATTCAAACATATGTCCATGTTTTAGAGTTACTTTTTTTTAATGAAAAAAACACTTTTTTTAAAATAGAAAGCTCAAATAAACGCACTACTAGTTTAGTTTTCATAGTTCAATTCATTTTATAATTAATTTTATAATTCATTAATTAGAATATAATCGAATTATGGATTCGATTTCCTGATTCAATATTTAGGCCATATAAGTGTGACCGTGTGAGTGAATTCAATTTACTAATTAGCTGTACCCAAAAATACAATTACTACTTAGCTCATTAGAAATTGTAAGTTAATTTTTCTTTTCTTTTCTTTTTCAAAATTGTAAGTTCAATTTTTTTAATTCATAATTAATTTATTAGGTATAAATTTTAAATTCATATTTCTAAATCCCTTTTCGAGAATTCCTTTTTTGTTATCGCACTCATTCTGCCGACAAATTTTTTGGAAAGAAACTGCTGAGAAAGGATATGCTACGAAATTTTGTAATAAGTCAACTTAGAATAATAAGAGACACAATCACCAAAAGTAATAATTTTTATTATCTTTAGATGAAAAAAATAAGGGGTTGTTATGATATTTATGTAAAATTAAAGGTACCATAATCCATATTAATGTGGATAAATAAAATAATGACATATGAATTAAGTATAAATGAGTTTTTTTTAAATTTAATTACAAATAAATTATGTTTAAAAAGAAAGTTACAAATTAATTTATTTTAATTTATTTTTTACATTATAATGCCTGTACTTTAATTTGTCTTTTGCACAATCATTTACCTCTATTGTCTATATGAGGTCACGAAGTTCGTAAAAAAATAATTATAAGATAGTATAAATAATTAATTTTTTTTAAGATTTTTATAAAAAACAAAAGTTGTTTTACATTTGAATACAATTATAGAAAATATTTTTTAATTTTCACTTTTTATTGCATCTCCTATAGTTGAATATTTTGTGACTCAAAAATCAAAAAATTGTTTTTTAAATATTATTCAAACAAATGCACATGTTTTAGAATTAATCTTTTTAATTAAAAAAACACTTTTTTGTAAAAGAAAGCTCAAATAAACGCACTGCTAGTTTAATTTTCCTAGTTCAACTCATTTTATAATTAATTTTATAATTCATTAATTAGAATATAATCGAATTATGGATTCGATTTCCTGATTCAATATTTAGGCCATATAAGTGTGACCGTGTGAGTGAATTCAATTTACTAATTAGCTGTACCCAAAAATATAATTACTAATTAGCTCATTAGAAATTTGAAGTTCATTTTTCTTTTCTTTTTGTTTCAAAATTGTAAGTTCAATTTTTTAATTCATAATTAATTTATTAGGTATAAAATTTTAAATTTATAATTCTAAAAGACAAAATTTAAGTAAAGTTGTTTAATTGTTTGTGATACTATTTTATAATAAAAACATGATATGTGTCATATTATTCAATAAAAATATAATATGTGTTCTATTTTTCAATTACTTCATCATTTTTTAAAATTTTATTTTATGAATTATAGAAAAATATACATATAATGTTTTTATTAAAAAAAAGTACTACTGATACTAAGAAATTTTATCTAAGTTTTCTCTATTTCTAAATCCCTAATAGCTTATTATTTCGAGAATTCTTTTTTTTTATTGCACTCATTCTGCCAATAAATTTTTTGGAAAGAAACTGCTGAGAAAGGATATGCTACAAAATCTTGTAAAAAGTCAACTTAGAATAATAAGAGACGCAATCACCAAAAGTAATAATCTTTACTATCTTTAGATGAAAAAAAGTACTTATCCAAAACTAAATCATAATTTATACTAATGTGGATAAATAAAATAATGATACATGGATTAAGTAAAAATGAGTTTTTTTATAAATTTAATTACAAATAAAATTCTGTTTAAAAAGAAAGTTACAAATTAATTCATTTTAATTTATATTTTACATTATAGTGCCTGTACTTTAATTTGGCTTTTGCACAATCATCTACCTCTATTGTCTATACGAGGTCATGAAACTGGTAAAAGACGATGAAGTTTATATTCAACAATTGGGGGGAGGGGGGTGTTGGACTCTGACAATTAATTTCTCCCGTGCTTACAGTAATTCAACAAGTCATTGGTATTGATTTAATTAAATTTGCATTAACTCCTTCTTAGTTCTTGTCATTGTCATGTTTGTCATCAAGGACATGTTTTTTTCTGAATACTTTCGTCCCGCACTACTGATCTATACCAGCCCATTCAATCCAATTGCAACCCACAGTTCTGTATGTTGAATAAGACGTCAATAGTCTTACCTTTTCTTCCAACCATGAAGGCAGAAAAGATTGAAACTGAAGAAAAAAATTTCCTAAGTCATCCAATTCATTCAAGAATAACAAGGAAAGAACAAAAAATCCCTAACACTCTCTTATTCAAAATAAATAAATAAAAATTCTTGCAATTTTTGTCGGTTTAAGGATTATTTTATAAAATTAATTACTAAAGAAGAATACTTTACATGTCATTATTAATACTCCACATGATTATTTTTTATTAATACACATAAGTACGGGTTTTGGAATCCAATGTTATGCTTAGATTCCATAAAATTTCTCAAAAAATAATGTATAGTATTTTAAAAGTAATCCTTTAATGTATTCGTAATTTTGTTTTTCTCAAAATGCTATTATAATTAAATAAATTAAATATTAAAAAAATATTGATATTCCTTAACTTCAGTATAATACAACTTTCTATTTATAATGGACTCTTCATTATTACTTATTTTTTAATCTTAAATAAAAAAAAAAAAAAAACATTTTAAGGGACGCATAGTACCCATCAAAATGTTAATAATAATGATGATGATGGACATTAATAAAAAAAATGACCATACAATTATAGTATCTTTAGATTATAGTTTATAATTTTTGATCAAAAAAAGATTATAGTTTATAAACTATGGTTTGACCCAATGATTTTTTTTTAATTTTCACTTAAATCATGATTTGAGATCCAAAATCATATTCAAATTCAGCACAATTATGATTTTGTCAAACATATAATTTATGCATGAAACTTAGTTAACTATAATCCAAACATGCTAAAAAAAATTTAATGAATTGAGCCCACCACTTAGAAAAGTAACGTTTTTACGTTAGTGCTTTCTTCTATACAAAGGATAATTTAAGACTTTGATGTAGGTAGAGTTATATTTACTTTTAAAAAATCCGTATATATATTGATGTATATAGCATCAATGGTAAGTGGGTGCTGTCAATGTCATGATACTTAAGATTTTTAAAAATATTAATATTCTTATAAATTGTTAAATATTTGATTTACAATGGCTTTGGATTCTCTCCCTTCGGTGAGTAATAGGAGAGAGTCCTTTTAAATAGATAAAAATATAATTTATTTTCAATATAATTAATAGATTTTACAACTAATCATGATTGTGTTTTTACCTGATAAAAATTTGTGTCTATATACATCTAAAAAAATGATCATGTTATAGCAGAATATCCAAACTTGTTTACAATACTTATTTAAAAGTCTATTAAATATAATTATAAAAAAAGTTAACATATAAAAAAAATAGTTAACAATTTATCAAAAAGTACTAGTACTTAAAAGAAGCTTAGATATATATGAAAGTAATCTCATTATAAGAATATCTTTAAATGACATTATTATTTTTTATGTATAGTAATTGTTCACTTTAAATTGATTTTATTATAGTAATTTATCGTAATAAAGAGCAATATATTATAGTATTTACAATTTTTTTTCAAAAAGAGTATAATGATAAATGTTTCAAGACAATCGGTCTTAACTCCTAAATGCTATCAATTATTTAAAGTAAAAGGTATTAATTAAACAAATATTTAATATCTTGAAATTTAAAACTATTTTATATTTTATTTTAAAATCAATTAAAACATTTCTTACATTCATTAAAATATTTCTTTACAAAATTACCTTCCACTTCCACACAATTATTGCGAATCTCACATTATTTTGGCCGCGACTCAAAAGTCTCTAGGTGACACATAAAATTTAGGTAAAGTTATTTAAATATTTATGATGTTATTTTTTAATAAAAATATAATATGTATTTTATTTTTATTATTTTATTATTTTTTAAAAAATTATTAATAAGTTATAAAAAAATATACATATATTATATTTTTATTAAAAAAATATTATAAACATCTAAAGAACTTTATCTAATTTCAAAAATCATAAGCGCATTATTTAGCCAGCATGATGGTCCACTTGTAGTGATCAGTTGCATCTCAATAATTACACCAATAATCATAGGTTGGTTAAGGACAGATTTATCTTGTCTGAATTTCAACTCAATAATACACCAATTTTTTGGACTTGGATTCGAATTTGTCATGGATTGATAATACAATTGGGCCAATTTAATATTTAAATAAAATTTATAAATTTAGATTTTATACATAATTAAGTCATAAAATTTTAAAATAAATTAAAACAAAAATATGATTTATAATATATATTTTAAAAACAATAATATCAATATAAATATATTATCATATTATATAAAAATTATTAATTTAAGTCAAAAAATATTTTTTATTTATAACTAATTATTAAAAAAATGCAAGTTTTAAAATAATGTAACACCGAGCTAAGTTGGGTCAACTCAGAGTAAGATTCGAACTCGATCCAATAATATAACAGATCTAGAGTGTGTTTGTTAGTCTTTTTTTACAAGAAAAGTGTTTTTTCATTAAAAAAACAATTCTAAAATATAAATACCAGTTGGATAAGATTTTTTAAAAAATAATAATCTAAAAAAACAATTTTTTGTTTTTTTGAAGAGCAGAAACGAGTTACTTCTCAAAATAATCAATAATGGAGAGATATAATAGAAGAAATAGAAAGTAAAAAATGTTTTTATAATTATATCTAAATGTAAAACAATTTTTACTTTTTTATAAAATTCTTTTTTAAAAAACTAATTATTTATATTATCTTATAATCACTTTCTTAAAAGTTTAGGCAAACACATTCCTAATTTTTAAAGCCCAAAACTATTTCAATTAATTTCATAATATGACGAATTATTGGGATGAGTCAAGGTTTAAACACCACTACTCAAGTATATCATGTTTTTCTATCTTTAGATAAACTATATGGAAGGAGAATCATATCAGTTTACCGCTTAAAGCAAACGGAATAGGTAGAGTTACTAATAAAATAAAATTCTCTTACCACATGAAATAGATATTAAATGGGTTTTCTCTTTCTTAAAAAAAACACAACTAACAAAATAATAATATTTACAAATTATTTACTAATAAAAGATTATTAGTCGAAGCCAATTTTTTTATTATGTTTAATTTTAAAAGTCATGTACAAACTTCTAATATGTATTTGAGTAATTTTATGTAAATATCAACTCAAATATTCATTTCATCTATTTATTATTTACAGTTTATCAAAAGAAATTATGACAAGCACTATTAGTGTTGTACTAAAAAAAGTTAAATGCATTCTTTTGCACCAACAATCATTGAAAAGTAATGATGTTTTTGAGAGAAAGCAGAGGTTATCTTATTCTTTGCCACGTATTTCAATAAATTTTTAATTTTTATAGACATCGAGGCATCAAGACCATAAAAAGAACAAATTACAAACAGATTCTACGGTCCAAACAAACATTACATCTATCATTAAAAAGAACTAGAGAAAGAAAAGCATGAACCTCATACTGAAAATGAACACCTCAAACACGTCCACACTGGTTTGCTTCACGGTAGACATGCAGCAGGATCACCTCCAACTGTCAATGGAGAACTTCTTGAATCATAGCTAAAAGAGGGGAACAAGGATGCCAACTCTCGCATCCATTATGCAGCAACTGGATAGCCACGTATTTCAATAATAACATACGGTAATACTTACAAATTAATGAAAAAAGATTCATTTCTTAACATAAAAAATTTAAATTGGAAAACCTTCGTCGCGAAAGTGTTTCAACCTAATCCAGTTACAGTTATACAAGCACAAAAAACAAAGCCCCTATGCACTTTTTCTCGCCACGTATTCTTCGCAATTTCTTGCTAAACCACCTATGCAATTATAAAAAGCAATCGAAATTAGTTACATATCTTTGCTATATTGCCAGTTGTCACATATTATCTATACTTTCTTAATTTCATTCCTAGTTCTTTTAAATCATTTTATCTACCATTAAACCGAACAAATATATATATATCATTTACTGCTTTTTAAATCACACTTTTTCCTTGCCTTTATTCGTTCTGCTTCGTTTTTGTAATCTCCAGCATATTTCTTTATACTATCCTCTAGCATAATGCACTTTTCTTAAAGTGAGGTATGGTAATGTTGGATATTTATTTATTTATTTTAAAATATCGTCACTCAATAAGTGAGATATTAATTTATTAGATTAGTATCAATCGTTTACGTGAAAAATCCTTCTAACGGGATAATATCATATATAATTATAATAATATTTAATTTTGACCCGATCACAATTATTTGATTTTATATTTTTTGAAAACTTTTTTTGTGATAAAAAATTCTAAATTCATAAACATAATTATATGTACAAAAGACTTAAATATAATAAATTTTATCTAAATTTAAATACATAGCTTGACTTTAGATCTCACAACAAGCAAAGGAAGAATTTCTTTAACATATATAGAGAATACTTTACCACCGAGCATAGTACTAATGGAAAAGATATTGTTTTTAGACACTTTACATATTATTTATAAGAGTTAGTCTGATAAGATCCCAAAAGGAAAAATAGGAAAAAACAGAGTTAGCTTGACAATTTCATTAAAATAAAGTTAAGAAAACGAAGAATAAATTATATGTAAAAAATTAGTATTAAATTAGCCTTAAATTTGAAGAATAATAAACTATTAAGATTGGATTAATGATGAAAGATTTGAATAATTTACGTAAAATTATAAGCTCAAATTTTATTGATATTAATGTACCCAAAAAATTGAAGGACAATACTAAATCTGAAGCCTTTTTTCATATTGCCTAAGAGATATTATTAGTTTATAAAATTAATGTAAAACACATATAATAGTATAAAATAAGAAAAGAAAAATTATTCTCGTTATTTCACACTACAATCTTCTTCAATGATAATGTCTCCAAAATCTCAGTTGCCAAAGTCTTTGATTCTCCACAGTAATAATTGGCGAAGAATAACATACAGCTAGGCCAGGTGACGTAGTTTTAGGGACGTAAGATCGAGGATTAAAGTGGCATACGTGTCTTTCGCGGATGCACCCTATTGAACAAATAATATTAAGAAAAATTAATTTCAAAGACCATTAATAATATATATTTAATTTTAAGGAATATAAAAAATTTTAAATTACTGAAGGGTATTGATAGTTTGATACATAGCCCAAAATACCAGGATCACGGACGTCCTAAATAGTTATAAAATAATAATAAATGGGTCCTAAATATTGTAAGTGGTTAGAAAGCTTTGGGATAAAAGCCCCTCGGGCTATACAATATTTTTATTATAAACTATGCAATATTTACTTAAGAAAGGAATCATTAAATTTCATTCAAATAACAAAAATATTCTTAATGAATAATTAATTATTCTCTATAAACAATTATAGTCAGACTTAAAAAAAAAAAACGAAAAAGCTGAAACGGGATTTCTAAAAGGAAGCTCTTTTTATAATTCTGATATGCTTTTGGATTGATTGGTGAATGTTTGGTACAGAGGATAATGTGGTCCCAACTCTCAATGAGTGTGGCCATATTTCAGAAATGCTAGCCACAAGTTCCACGATTTAAAAATAGTTTGTGGACCCTATCCTCCTTCCATGATTTGTGAAATCATATTTACAAATTCAAGTTATTTAGGAAATATTTAAGTAACTTGAGTTAAAAATGTAGATAAGTTTAATATAAATTAAATTGAGATTATTTTTTGAACAATTATAAGTTACGTTCACTATATCGACTTAGTACATTTAAAATTTATTTTTCTGAATATCAATATGAAATATGAACTTAAGCAATCAAGCTAGCAAGCATACTTTTTTAACCACTATGAGCATGTTTGTTAACACTTATTTCACTATTGAAATAGTTTTTTTAAAGTTATTTTAATAATATTATAATATATTTAGTAAAATTAATTTTAGTTTTTATAAGAAATTAAATATATTATAAAAAAATTTCTACTACTAAAGATTAAAATTTATGATTTTATCTTATAATTTATTTTTATATTTTGAAATATAAATATTATTTTATTTTAATTAAATAAATTTTAATTATTTTATATTTATTTTAATAATTTAATGTATAAAAATATTTTTTATATCATTTAAATAAAATAAATTATTTTAAAATTATTTTTTAACTAATATATCTATTAATTATAATCGATTATAACAAAAATAAATTTATATAAATTATTAAAATAATTAAATTTTGACAATTATCCCAATGAGACATTATATCAACCGTTTAATAAATTGCTACACATTGTCACTTGTTGCTTTGCCACAAGAAGTGGAATCATGTACGAAAAATAAGCAGTGGGACAAACTTCAGATAATATCACCCAATCAGTGATTTTTTTTTTATATAATAAGGTTTTGATTATGAATAATATTATATTTTTAACATTTTTCAAACTACTTAAAATAAAAATGAAAGTATTTAATGTCTTAACAACTTAAAAAATATTTAGTTGTTTAAACAATTAAGAAGATTAATAAAAAAATGAAAAATATGAAAAAATTTATTCTTTAAATAATAAGAAGAAAAAGGCTGGAATAGATTAATTAAATTAAATGTATTAAAATTGTGATTTGGCTGTCCAATAATTTGGTCAAACGTTCTTTATTGGGATGCTCGCTCAGGATAAAATCATTTCTTATTGCACATTTTGAATGTGAATTGAAAAGATGAGCACAAAAAGGGCACCATATAAAATGGACCAAGGGGTCGATGGTCCCTAGATGTATCATGTATTATATTATCGTTTGATTTCCTTAAACATTGATTAATGATGGATTTACTTTTAAAATTGAATATTTTTAACAGTAGAGGCTGAGCAATGTCGAGAGTAGGAACTTGGGAACGTGAAGGTTATGGCTGTCGAGATTACCAAGAACCTCAAACGCACCCTAAACTTGGTTCATGTCGTTACCATTGTCGATGCCGATATCGATGGGATTGTGCTCTGTCTTCCTTTGACTGCTAGCAACATGTACATCGTTGGTGGAGGGTTGCAATTGCGTAGTGGAAGTGGAGCGATCATGGGAGACAGTGACCTGCATGGAGGCTCGAGCTCAGGGTAGAAGTTGGTCTTTGGTAGAAGTATTAACGATGTTTTTTAGTTAAGACCAAGTCTGAAAAACAAATAATGAAAATTAGAGGAATGTGAGTTTTGAGTTATGTGGTAATTTCGTAGGATTTAAGAATTAACTTAAAATAAATAAAAGAAACTTTAATGCAAGTTTAAAGAAATAAACAGAAGTTCAAAAAAGAAAGCTTTGATAAATTAAAGAAACTGATACAGAAAATTAAAGAAAGAAGTTTAAAAGAAAACATATAAATGACAATAAAATGTAAAGTGTAAGAAAAATAAAGTGTAAAAAGTTTAAATGTGCAGTGAAAGTAAAGAACGTTAATGTAAAAAGGCGTGAATTTAAAGTGCAGGAAAAGTAAAGAAAATATAAAAGGTAAGTGCAGAAATGTAAAAAAGTTGAATGTAAATTACATTGAAATTTAACTTACTTGAATGTAAAGAGTGGAAGACATACTTAATCTGTATCCGTGTCTGCTTGAGTAAGATGTTTAGGATTTCAATCAAGTATCCAACCCTTTGTACATCGTGAATCCTAATATTTATAAGTAAATTATGAAAATAACTGACTCCTAAAAATTAGACACATATATGGCAGTTATATGTCAAATATTCGACACTAGTACTTTGCCCAATTTTTGACAAAACCAACTTCTGATCATTTACCACTTTCGTCGGTTCAACATTTGAGAAATTTCTCCAATGTCAATATCCGTCGAATTAGAATTTCTGACCATTTAGTACTTTCGTCGGTTCAACACTTAGAATATTTTTCCAATATCAACATCAATCCGTCGAATTAGAATTTCTGTTGATCTTTTAGTATCTTCGACAGCTTTATATATCATTCGACAGAACTGATCTTCTAACATATTCGACAGGTTTATGCATCATTCGACAGAAATGATCTTCATACGACAGAACTGATCTTCATTCGACATAACTTGGCTTTTAGCCATTCTTGTCAAATAATGTTCTCCTGTCAGCATTGATTTTGTCAAATTATAACTTAGCCATTTTCATCACCAAGTCACATTATGGCTGACATCTTTCATCATTCTGTCATGTCATGTTTTGTCGAAAGGTAACATCACATTTGTACACTTGAGGTATTTTCTCTGTCGAATCCAAAATTAAGATTTATCACCTAACAGATGCCCCCCAAAGTTTTGGCTTTTTACAGCTTCTGGAGAAAAATAAAATTTTATAACAAATAACTCAATTGTCAACAAAAAAAATTCAAAGTGATTTCTGTCAACTAGGAAGTAAAGTCAAGGTCCTTATTACCTAAATACAATCTCTGGAGCCTAACTACCAGTCCGCTCTAACTGACAAAGAATTACTATAAACCTCTTGGAAAACTCTAAGGAAGATGCAGCCTTAAAATATATTTAATATCTATCAGTTTATCTTACCCAACAAACTTGAAATATATTTGGTATCTATCGGTTTAGACTACCCGACAAACATTTATGTTTTCTATTGACTTAGATTATCTCGACAATATAACTTGTAATTGCCAAGTATCTTGAAGGAACAAGGAAATTCTCCTTATTTATTCACTGTCAATCTTTACTTCACACATTGTCAATTTATATGGCTTTAAATATTTGCCATTTATAGATTTAATCCTTAAACCAGAATTAATCTCGACAAGTGCATAAGCATTTCTAGAAAACACTTGAATAATTTTGAATGGTCTTTAATTTCATCAGGCTTTAAAAGCCTATCACTATCCTTACAACTTGATTTGCTTGTCTTTTAACAAAATATCAAAATTTTGGTCGGCTTTTGTAACATCAAACAAATATATTTTTCTATTAACATAACTCATTTTTTCCTTACTTCTTGTAGGTTGTAGAGCCTGACAAACATAAAGAGGACCGTTTTTCAATTCAACAAGGTTTACTTCAAATTCGTCAGGACTTGTAACTTCTTCGTCGGATTCTTCTAATCCGACAAAGTTGATTTTCTCTCTTTTAAGAAATTCCTTTGCCTTTGTAATTTTTCAGTCTTTAATTGCTCAATTTGCCTGACTTTCTCTCCTAACTGAGCTAAATCAACAAGGTGTTGATTGACAAGTTTCTTCCTGACATAATAATCTAAACCACCTGCAGCTATCTTTACTATTTCGATCTCAGGTATAGGGGTAAAACATCTACTCCTCATTTGTCAAAATCTAGCAAGATAGTCATCGACAGTTTCATTATACATCCTTTTGATATTAAAGAGATCTGTAAGTCCCACTTTCAAATCTCCTCTAAAGAATTGATCATGAAAGCTTCTTTTCAATTGAGCCCAGGAGTGGACTGAGTTTGGTCTCAATGTCGAGAACTAGGAAAAAGCATTCTTTGTAAGGAAACTTGGGAAGAATCTCATTTTAATGCCTTCAATAGTGGCCAACTCCCCCATTTCTATTGTAAATCGTGCAATATGTTCGACGATCGATTCTCCACTCTCTCCTACAAACTTAGAGAGTTTAGGAATCTTAATTCCTTTAGGCAACTCTACTTGTTGTACCTATTCAGGGAATGCTGAAACCAAATAGGGTTGATTGACATATCCGACATTAAACCCAAATCTATTCAGCACTTGTTCCACTACTTAGTTTACATTTTGTTCAACCACTTGGTGCCCCCCAAGATTTTGTCGAAGCAATCTCATGGCTACATCATTTCTAGCCATTTGATCTTCGTTTCCTCGACGAAGCACGTGGACAATTCCATATTCCAAGCGTGGTTGATCATTTTGCCTAGGTTGATCTAACTTTTGTTAATTTTGCCCCACATTTGCATGAGGTGCAACCATTTCTCTATTTACCCCAGGCTGGGTTCCTTGAGTATTATCATTAGCCAAATCACCTACTCCCAAGGCTTGGTTTAGCCTTGCCATTTGCTGGGCCAATGCGCTGCAAACATTATTTATATTTTCCATGATTGGCGTAATCACGACACCCATTTGCTAAGTGAACATATGCACTATGTCATGGTTGCTTTCATCCATTTGTTGTCGAAAGCTGGCCAAAGAATTTATAGTTGGCCCTGTTACACTTTGGGGATTATCTCTCGACATATTTGGGAAAACTGGTCCTAAATTCAATCTCTCTTGTCGAAAGAGAATTGGATTACTTGTACCTGCAACCCCTACTCCTTGGCTACCAAAGCTTGCCAAGGCCGAACTTATCTGTGATCGGCCTTGTGAAGCTACTGATTGGCTGACTGTATTGGTCAAAGTGGAGCCAAGTCTCATCTGTGCCATCATGGGAGGCACATAATTCGGTGGCAACTCATATTGGGGTACAAACTTGGAATTTGAATTTATTATGCTTTGGTTACTTGGCTGACTCGGCGATGGCTAAGTCATTTCAGGTAACACCTGTTCTACTACTGGATTACTCCGGAGAGTACCAGTTGCTATAACATCATTCACCAAACTAGTACTAGCGACGGTCGAGGGTGGCACAGTAACGGCTGTCGAAGGTATATCCGACGCCTGGCTACTTACATTACTCATGGTTTGCGTATTTTGAGAAGAGTAGATAAATCTTCCACTTCTTAAATGCATAAAACCATTTCCTATGACACTACGAGTTACTCTAAACTTGTCCCACTGGGCGTGCCAATTTATTTACAGTGTTTTTTGATTAAGACCAAGTCCGAAAAACAAATAATGAAAATCAGAGGAATGTGAGTTTTGAGTTATGCGGTAATCTCGTAGGATTTGAGAATTAAGTTAAAATAAATAAAAGAAGCTTTAATGCAAGTTTAAAGAAATAAACAGAAGTTCAAAAAAGAAAGCTTTGATAAATTAAAGAAACTGATGTAGAAAATTAAAGAGCAGAAGTTTAAAAGAAAGCATGTAAATGACAATAGAATGTAAAGTGTAAGGAAAATAAAGTGCAAAAAGTTTAAATGTGCAGTGAAAGTAAAGAACGTTAATGTAAAAGGACGTGAATTTAAAGTGCAGGAAAAGTAAAGGAAATCTAAAGGGCAAGTGCAAAAATGAAAAAAAGTTGAATGTAAATTGCATTGAAATTTAACTTGTTTGAATGTAAAGAGTGGAAGGCATACTTAATCTGTATCTGTGTATCTGCTTGAGTGAGATGTTTAGGATTTCAATCAAGTATCCAACTCTTTGTACATCGTGAATCCTAATATTTATAGGTAAATTATGAAAATAACTGACTCCTAAAAATTAGACACGTATACGACAGTTATATGTCAAATATTCGACACTAGTTCTTTGCCCAACTTTTGACAAAACCAACTTCTGATCATTTACCACTTTCGTCGGTTCAACACTTGAGAAATTTCTCCAATGTCAATATCCATCGAATTAGAATTTCTGACCATTTAGTACTTTCATTGGTTCAACACTTAGAAGATTTTTCCAATATCAACATCAATCCGTCGAATTAGAATTTTTGCTGATCTTCTAGTACCTTCGACAACTTTATATATCATTCGACAGAACTAATCTTCTAGCATATTCGACAGGTTTATGCATCATTCGACAGAATTGATCTTCATTCGACAAAACTGATCTTCATTTGACAGAACTTGGCTTTTAGTCATTCTTGTCAAATAATATTCTCCTATCAGCATTAATTCTGTCAAATTGTAACTTAGCCATTTTCATCACCAAGTCACATTATGATTGATATCTTTCATCATTCTCTGTCATGTCATGTTTTATCGAAAGGTAACCTCATATTTGTACACTTGAGGCATTTTCTCTGTCGAATCTAAAATTAAAATTTATCACCTAACAAGAAGACGATGAAGGCTTCGTCCAATCAGGTAGTTTTAGAGTTTTTTAACCATTGTTTTGTGTCATTTAATCACAATTTCTAATTGCGGCTAAATGATCCAAGTTATCGACATGATTGAATCAGTGCCAAAGAAGAAAGGGTGCCTATTAGAGAAATTAATGAAGAGAGTAAAAGTGAAGGTCAAAATTAATTAAAAATTAAAGTGCAAAAATAAATAGCCCTAAAATTTAATTATAAATAAACTAGTAAAATATTCTGCAAATTACTAAAATCAGTTATAACAAGTTATCTTAGTGGTCAATCAGATGAGAAAGACGAAAACAATAGCAAAGGAATCTGGAAAGCGATTTCCTCGGCAACGTATAATCGTCCATCTTTTTTTAGCAAACGTACAATCACATTCCCACTAACTTTACTTTCCAAAATACATGTAATTCTTTTAAGAAAAACCATAATTAAAGTTTTTGATAGACTCACATACCAGACAATAAATATGTAAAAACGAGTCGAATTGTCCATGCACACCAGCTGACACAGGAGAATTCAATTTTTGAATTGGGTAAAAGTTATTACGAGTTAATAATTTGTTAATCTAACTTGACCTTTTGAGTTTTGCGAGTTGAATTGGATCAAGTTATTTCATTGGTTCTATTTTTTTTATAAAAAGATTTATCTCATTACATTTTTAACATTTAATTTTTTTATTTTTATATATACTTTATCATTGTATTTTTATCTTCCATATTTTACATATTAACAAATATCAAATACAATTTTCTTTTAAAATAATATTAATTTATATTAAAAAATAAAAATAAAATCATTTATATATCATTAAAATTATTAACTAAATAATTAAATATCGAAGTCGATTCACAACAAAGTTGCCCAATTCAAATTTTAATTTATATTATAAATATATTTCTTTGTAATAAATTAAGTCTAACATTTTTAATTTAATAACTAATAAATCTGAGAAATGTTTAGAACACATTTATTTTTATATTTTCTTTTATTAAGTTATATATTTAAAATATATTTAAATAAATATTATTTTAATATATAATATAATTTGTTACGGGACCGTGACCGTGGGGATCCTACCACAAGGGCAACCCAAGACACGCTCCACCTTATTCCTCCATCAATACCCCGGAAAGGACTATAGGACCTCGGAATGCATAACTCATGAGGATCAAGGAATCAACAGATCTTCGTAACTGCTGATACGAATCTCTTTGATTCTATAACCTCTTCTCCCAATAAATGACTATAACGTCCATATTACAATAATATCTGCATTGAATGTTCTGACTCTAATCATGCTCCATAAAGTTCATGCTAAGTAAACCTAAACAGGTAACGGTTATTGAGTAACAGACACCTTAGCACACTTTCTGACTTGAGCATCGGAGTCCTTTTTGCAGGTACCATCCCCGCCGGACCTTAACGGTGGAATGCAGCTGCAGAAGGGAAGAAACCACCAAACCATACCTTCCATAGGTATCCTTCTGAATTCGTTCAGAACATTTGGCGCCGTCTGTGGGAAATCTGATAAATTACTATTCCCACGTTCATCATGGTGAGTACAAGGCAAAATCAACGGAAAGGAAATGCTGCGCATGCTACCCCTGCTCACGGACAGGGCCCAGCGGTTCAGTGCGACCCTCCTTCCGTCGCACCACCAGAAACCTCCATCGCAAGAAGCAGGCCTGTTCTGGTAGAGACGCTCAACAGGGGACATGAAACTTCAGCCTCGGCTGAAAGCCCAGTCCCCTCGCGAAGGATCTCTGTCTGGGAAAGACTTATCTACCCCCAACTGGAGAGAATAACGTAAACCAAGGTGCAACGGTCCCAGCGCATGCCAGCTTGGGAATCCCGAACTTGGATGCTGACCATTCACATTACGAGGGCAACTCGCAGTCTGGAACGGCGAAGAATGAACTTCAAGAATTACTGCGCCAACAGACCGCACTGATTGACAACCAACAGCATCAATTGGAGGAACAACGCCGCCGTTTGGATAATTTAGAAAGGTTTGCACAGGCTGGCAATAAGGAGGGTGTGCGAGTCGCAGTTCAAAGGGAAACCCAACATGTCGGTGTCGGGGTCATAGAAAACAGTGACCCGGTCCCCGGTCGTCAGCAGTAATTCTCTGACGACTTAATGGCGTACAGGGTCCCGAGGAACTTCAAGCCCCCGAGCAATTTAGAGCCCTACGATGGGACCACGGATCCGCAGGAGCACCTGGATGCTTATACCCAGTCCATGCAGCTCTACGGGTATACCCCAGAATTGTTATGCCGCTTTTCCGCTCTTCTTGAAGAAGGATGCTCTTTGTTGGTTCGTGACCTTACGAACAAAAATTACAGGATGGGGGGCCTCACGCAGCGGTTCTTGTTGCATTATACTACTGTCAAGGAACGATCGAAGTCGATTGATTCTCTCTCTGGAATTCACCAAAAGAGTGATGAATCCCTGCGCGAATACATCAAGAGATTCAGTCATGATTGTGTGAGTATAGAAAACTTCGATGACAGGATAGCCCTTCATTATGCCAAAAATGGTCTACGGACTGATTTAGATTTCTTCTGGCCACTAGCTAAGAAAAAGCCGGCAAGTTTAGATGAGTTCCACTTACGGGCAAATAAGTACGTTGAATTGGAAGAGATTACCAGGGCAAAAGAAAGCCTTGAGAAAGGAGAACCAGTTCAGAAAAAAAGTCACAATTCCAGCCAGCCCCAAGATCCCTCCAAGAGTGAGCGGTATAGGCCTAAGTATTCCGAGTATACTACTTTGAACACCCCTCGAGAAACAATCTTGAAGGAGGTCCTTCAAACCAAGTTCCAGGATATCAAAAGACCACCACCTTTTAACAAACAGTCCCAGAGGGATCATTCGAAGCATTACAGGTGGCACAACAGTTACGGCCATGAGACCGAAGATTGTTATCAGCTCCGAGATGTTATCGAGTCCCTGATCAAAGAGGGACGTCTGCAGAAGTACATTAGTGGTTTTCGTGGTAATCAAGACCATGGAAGGAGAAGGAATCAGAGACGAAGCCGAAGTCCACGGCGGAGTCTAAACCAACATCGGCAAAGAACTCGTAGCCCGGCAGGAAGAAACCAAAGTCCCGTCAGAAGATCTCGAACCCCGACACGCCAAGATGGGGAGAACAGACAAGGACCAAACCGGGATGCTCAAGAAGGCGGATACCGGAAAGATAAATTAATCCACACCATCGTCGGAGGGTTCGCTGGAGGAGGAATGTCAAATAATTCCCCAAAGAAGGCACTTCGGACAGCGGTCTTAAGCGTGTCAAGTTCTTCACTAAGACCACCTGCCCGAAATAGTGGAGCACCTCCCATCTTTTTCTCTGAGGATGACTACAGCAATATCATCCGAGATCATGATGACCCACTAGTAATCTTCAGAGTAATATCCAACGCCGAAGTCAGTCGAATTTTTGTGGACCAGGGAAGTTCGGCAGATATCATGTTCATGGACGCCTTTGAGAGACTGGAATTTCCTTTATCTGAATTAACATCATATGAAGGTGAGCTCACTGGTTTCTCTAGGGAGAAGGTCACCCCAGTAGGATATTTTGATACTTTCCTGACCTTGGGTGACGACAGCGCATATAGAACCGTGAAGGTGAGATTCTTGGTTGTGGATTGTCCCTTGGCCTACAACATCATTTTGGGACGACCTACGTTGAATAGCATTGCCGCTGTAATCTCCACCTCCTACCAGGCCATGAAATTCCTTAACCGGGATAATAAAGTGGTCACGGTCAAGGGCGATCAGATTGCAGCCCACAAATGTTACAACGAAAGTCTGAAAATTAATAGGTTGTCGAGAAACAAGAAGGCGCGCACACCCATTCCAACCCACTAAGTCAATGTTTTAATGACCGAATTAGATGCGCAAGAGGAAATCCGAGGCACTAGACCCCATCCTGATAGAGACTTGATCCCGTTGCAGCTTGGTGATGAACCTAATCACACTTCCAAAATTGGGGCGAACCTCGACGAGCAGGAGAAAGCTCAATTGGTAAAACTCCTGCAAGAGAATAAAGATCTTTTCGCCTGGACATCTGCTGACATACCTGGAATTGACCCCGCTTTCATCTGTCATCGTTTATCTATTAAACGAGATGCAAAGCCGGTCTCTCAAAAGAAGAGGAATGTTGGCCCAGAAAGACAGCAGGTCATTGAAGGACAAGTAAAAGAGCTCCCGAACGCCGGATTCATCAGGGAGATTTCATATACCACCTGGCTGTTGAATGTTATCTTGGTTAAAAAATCTAACGGCAAGTGGAGGATGTGTGTGGACTATATCGACTTAAACAAAGCATGCCCTAAGGATCCATACCCCCTCCCTAATGTGGATAAGCTGGTTGATAGTTCCTCTGGTTTTCATCTACTGTCTTTCATGGACGCTTATTCCGGGTACAAATAGATTCCGATGTACCCCAGGGACGAAGATAAAATCGCGTTCATCACCGAAAAGGTAAGTTATTGCTACAAAGTAATGTCTTTTGGGTTGAAAAATGTCGGAGCTACATATCAGAGAATGATGAGCAGGGTCTTTGAAGATCAGATAGGAAGAATGCTAGAGGTCTACATCGATAATATGATAGTCAAGACCTCGGTGTCAGGATCACACACCTCGGATTTAGAAAAAGTGTTTGAACAGCTTAGGAAGTACAATACGAGGCTTAACCCGGAGAAGTGTGCATTTGGGGTCTAGGCTGGAAAGTTTCTAGGGTTCATGCTGACACACCGGGGAATTAAGGTAAACCCCGACAAGTGTAAGGCCGTGCTTGACATTTCGAGGGCGTGCTCTAAGAACCGAGCTTCGGCAACAATATGGATCCCCATGTTTTGGAAAGCCAACAAAGCTTCCTTTGGACTGCGTCGGGGCAAAGTGATCCACAACCTCTTCATCAAGAATATGAAACAGCTCCATTGGCCCGAAAATTTCTCCTGTTGCTATCCTCTTACTCCGGCCACTAGACTGCCCTTCTTCCAATGCTGCCCTCTTGCGTCCCCGGGGTGATTCAGGAGAATCGTCCACATTGATAGGTTCCACCACCTCAGAAGGAACCTCGGGCATCGTGCTCATAAGGGACGGCATAAACCCCACTGGAGGACTCATTGGAACGTTAGAATTCCTTGCCCTAAGTGCCTCCAAAATAGCCAAAGAATCACCACCCACCATCTCGGCTAAACTCTCTGCAAAACATAGAAACAAAGTCAGATGCATTAAAACATTTGGCATTTAAATATACACCACGGTCGACCAATGTTACTTAGCACGGTCCAAAGATCATCGTCATCCGAACTATCTAAAATATTTTTAGGCCGGATCTTACCGACCTCTTCAACCCACATCTCGAAGAAGTTTACACATTCAACCTCTTCATCGGTAAGCTGGTTGATCTCCCTCTCAAACAATTGAATAGGGATGCTCCATGCCACCGGATTCCAGTAAAGACTGAATACTATCTCCTCACCATACCCAGCCAAAAGGGACGACTACCGCTCGCCGCCTTCAATTTGAAAAATTTCTCCTTGAAGTCCTTGTAACTCTCCAAGTACGGCAAGAATACAACCCTTCCTTGCCGGGATCGAATTGAGAGCCAAGACTGCTGTCGAGCATGGGATCCAAGGGTTGAATACCGGGTATGGAAATAGAAGAATGCCCCGTCAGAGCATCGCAACCCCACTACCCGGCATATTCTTTCGAAGGCCATGATGTTTGCCCAATCGTTGGGATGGATTTGACTGGGGGTAGCATGAAGAGTCCGGAGAATAGCAATGTGAAAATCATTCAAGGGAAGCCGTAGTCCGAACTGCGTGAAAAAGTTCTCGTAAAGATACATGAAGTGCTCGCCTTCTTCACGGGTCCAGCACACTCGTTCTCTCCCCGGGGACAAAATCACAAACTCATCGTCCCTTTCACCCCCCTCGGTGAGCTCCAGGTATTCCTTCAGCTTATCTACTTCTGCGCCGGACTCATAACAGGATATCCTATCGTAGGCGTCGTCGGCAACCCACGTACAGGGTAATAAAGGACCTCAGCGAATCCTTATCGCCTGCTCCGCTTGTTGATCTGAGGCAGGGGCAGGGGCTTCACCTCTTGGCCGCCTTCTTCTGGCCATTTAGTTTCTTGGAAGACACACAGAGGCCTAGGGTCAGAACCAAAGATGTTCAAAACATCCAAACATGACAGTGGGTAAGTAGCAAACTAACACCCACGCACCGGCCTCTGCACCCACCGAGACTTAAGCCTCTGAAGGACATCCCCGCCCGCCGTACACGGCGCAGTAGAGGAGATGCAACATCAGGCAACGCCGTTGGAAAGGGGGACGAAATAGCTATCCCCAAAATTAATAGAAGAGAAAAACAAACAATCCACCAGAGGGACGTTCGCATGTTCAAGTTATCAGTAAAAATGGTGTTTAGAGGAAGAAAATACCTTGACAAAAGCTAGTACAAGCTTTAAAACGCAAACGCCACTGCTGACAGCCGTAAAACTTGTCGAATTTCCTCTCAGGCAACCAATTTTTAAGCAGAAACAGTAAAAGGTACAAAATGGAAGGACGAAGACCTATTTATAGAAGCTACGATTATTGGGCATTTCTGTCCATTTAGTCTGAATTTGAAAAGATGTTCATTATGGCGCGCAAAGTACTATGCACGACCCCTCAACCATAGCAAGCCACGTGGCCCACGTCGCTGTCATGGCAGTTGAGGGGACGGTCGCTCAGCAGACCCAACCAACCCTAGCATCTACAACGTCTACAAAATATTAAAGACCCCGGCTCATTACATATCCCGATAAATTCCCTCACAGTAACAAATACCTCGGTTTAGTTGCTTAAGCTTTGCACTTTGTCTGTCTCGGCAAAGTATAGAACTGGGGGCATGTTATACAGGGCGAGCTTTGGACTCACCCCGGTACAATATAAATTCCGCAAATCCGAGAATGGTCAAAGAAGTCGTTAGATAATTCAATCAGATTTTATTTCATTTCATACATCATCATACATCAATACAAGGAGAAGGAAAACATGGGATATGAAAAGGTTAAACAGCACTGACGAGCCTGGAGGCCAACTTTTTACTGTGTACTTTCACATCCAGATTCTCTAGAGCGCACACCAATCTCTTCCCTGTTGAGGCTTCTTGAAAAAGTGGATTGGCTTCAAAAAATTGAAGATAACCAGAATAGAACACTGTCGCAGGCTCAGGAAATTTCAGCTATACCACTCATCGGTTCCACTCACAAGGATAAAAGAAGACCGACGTGCGTCCTATTTGGTCGAACGGAGTTGGGCTGATCATGAAGAAGTTCATTCCATTGGGGCCAGACCAGTTTCATGATCATTCCAGGACACTTGGAAGCAATTACTTCAATGGTCCCCCCGGCTTATCTAAAAGGAGGACCAAGAAGGGCTTTATTTCTCCAATTACCTCCGTCCAACACGACAGGGATTACAGAACTTCCCAACGAAGAAGTATGAATTAGACATTTCTTCGTACGCTGGGAAGGTAAAGTCCCCGTCCTCATTACGCTGGGAAAGAAAAGTTCCTAATGAAATAAGGTTTTTAGCAGGAAAAGAAGTATCTTCAAATATTTTGAGAAAAGCAGAAAAATGGTGGCCTTCGCAGAAGGCAAAACTTCTTTAACTCCCTCTGAACACAAGCACAGGTGTAAGAATAGCAAAACCATTCCAGAATATTGCAAGATAGGAGGAAAAAGGAATAGGAGGAAAAAGGAATTATTGTACCAGGCGTGAACTTTCTGTATTTATAGAACGGGAGGCTTTGGCCGACCTTACGAATCAAATCAACGACATTAAATGTTCTCCCTTTCCTATTGGTTACGAGAGCAACGGATGTTTGGGAACATTGAAACTGATCCTCTTTTAAAGGATCCTTATCTCCCAATTAAGTCAGAAGCAACAGTTTTCAAAGATAAGGATTCGGATTTCTACAAGTTTCAAAAGGTCTAGGAACAAGATCCAGATTCCGAGGAAGCAGCAAGATCCAGACTCCGTGGCTAAGGGTACGGATTTATCGATCTCTAACCCTGAAGATATTTTAATACAATGAACGTCGACCTCGGCACGAGACATCGTGAAACCTGGCTTTGAAGTCAGGGCGTAGCCCATTAAGTTTTATGAAGCTGAATACCTTGGCACTTGACTATCCTATCAAAACACCAAGTTGGGGGCAACTGTTCTAGACCATGGACCGGGATCCTACCCACAAGGGTCAACCCGGCACACGCTCCACCTTATTCCTCCATCAATACCCGAAAATCTGTAGGACCTCGGAATGCATAACTCATGAGGATCGGGAATCAACAGATCTTCAGAATCGCTATCTGAATATCTTTGATTCTATAACCTCTCCTCCCAATAAATGACTATAACGTTCACATTATAATAATACTTACATTGAATGCTCTGACTCTAATCATGCTCCATAAAGTTCAAAGTTAAGTAAACTAAACAGTAATTGCTATTGAATAAAGACACCCAAGACACTTTTTGACTTGAGTATCAGAGTTCTTTTTGCAGGAATCACCCCCGCCGAACCTTAACAGTGGAACACAACTGCAGAATGGAAGAAACTACCAAATCATACATTCCACAGGTATCCTTCTGAATTCGTTCAGAACATAATTTAATAAAAATATATAATAAAAAATATATTTCTAACACTCTTCATAAATCTCATTATTTCTTTTTTTAGTTTGTGTGAATTTCTGCCGATGGAGTCATAGAAGATTAGTGTGTGTCATCTATGCATAAAACATGCGTCTTTTGTACGTACGTGTATTTTATTAATTTTATTAAATAAATTAAAAGTCTCAATACTAAAGTTTAACTTTTATCAATCAACTCTCTTAAGCTGGCTCCAGCCACATGTTATGGGAGAGAAATTTGTTCTGATTATATAAGATGCCTTCAACTTTGAGAGAAAAATATCTTTTTAACAATGACATATTTCTTTATTTTTCTGGTCAGGTCTTTAATTTTTTTTTAATCGGTAAAGTAAATTTTATTCATCATAAACATCAAATGTTAAGTCCTAAACATAACTGTATAATTTGGACCAGAAAGATTCGCCCGAAAAAATTGTGAATCAGACCATGAGCAGGTCCGAACAAGTCACGACCCCGTATTTCTGATAGAAAACTGCCCGGACAGCTTGGAACCGTTTATATTAAAAAAAAAAAAAAAGCTGAGACACTTGAGAGGTTGGGGCCGTGAATCCGTGAATGTGCTATGTCCATCTCTGGTCGAAGGCTGGACTTGTGTGACGTGTTCCTGCACCTGTTACTGCTTCTACGAAAAAGGAATGTGAAGAAGATGGCAAGCAGTGGGAGATCATGAAAGTGAAAAAGGAAAATTTACTCCTTGGGAGTTGGAACTCATTCATATTATTTTATTAAAAAAATAAAAATTATTTCCTCATGCACGTTTTTTGAAAGGTTTTTACATTAAATATTTATTGTGTTAATCCTAATTCTTTAACTCTATTTTTTATGTAATATTTTATTAATTTATAATTTTTATATTAATATTTATTTTGTCAATTCCTAATTTTTATGAGTATTTTTTATAATTTTTAATTTATCTAAAATTTTCAATTTGATCATTATACATTCAGTCAAATTATTAATTCAGTAACTTGATCTATATATATATAAAGGGTATATCTAGTGAGAAATTTTTATTGTGAGAGAATAAGGAGAATAAATATTGATCATACAACTATACATGGATGATCAAGATTAAAAGTTACTTGAAGGTCATGTGATCATTTAAAAGAGTTACATGCATTTATATTCTAATCTTGACCATTTATGAAGATTCAATGGTCAAAATTTACTCTTCTCACCTCTCACAATAAATATTTTTTTCACTTGAGTAAGATCATATATATATATATATATATAGAGCATATCTAATGAGAGAAATTTTTATTGTGAGAATGTGAGAGAAATAAATCTTGATCATACAACTATATATGGATGGTCAATATTAAAATTACTTAAAGGTCATATAATCACTTAAAAAAGTTACATATATTTTTGTTCAAATCTTAACCATTCATATAAGATCCAATGATCAATATTTACTCTTCTCACCTCTTACAATAAACATTTTTTAACAAAATACACTTTATATATATATATATATATGGACTACAAACTTTGTTCTACTCCTCCTTTAGAAGCAAACCAATGTTGTTCCTTTCCTTTAATTTTATCTTTTCCGTTATTTTGAATGATGTACTAACATGTGACATCACGTAGTCACCAAGTTAACAAAAAATGTGAAGATAACAATGATGAAAGAGAAATTCTTAATTGTAATGGAAATTTTTTCTTATTTGTAACATAAATATGTTATATTTCAGTTATAATATTAAAAATTAATTAAAATATGAGAATATGATGGTCCAAATAAGTAAGATTTAAGGGGTGCCTTCATTTTTTTTTTGTTTTTATTTATATGTTGATATAATTTCATTAATAATAAAAAATTGTGACTTTATTTTCATTTTATTTCTTGTTTCTATAATCTTGTGAAAGAAATTGTGATCTCTAAAAGAGAACTTTCAATAAGGTGACCAAAATTGTTTTTCAGAATACTAAGATGACAAAGTGTATTTAAGTCTTTAGAAATTTTGATTTGAATTTTCTAAATCTCTAATTATCAATGTATATATCAAGGTCAATTTCACAATTCACAAACTACCGTATTAATAAATTAAGAATTCACTTTCCTAGTTCACTAATTATGGCATTAATTCATTTTCAATTCAATTTTCTATTTCACTAATTAATAAATTAGGAAATTGAATAGCAATATAGTTCAAAAAAAATTTGGTGCGATATAGTTTAATGTTATAATTTATTTTTATAACTGCGTTTGGGTAAAAAAAAATTTAAAAAAATGATTATAATATAGTATAAAATAATTGATTTTGTTTAAAATTTTTTATGAAAAGTAGAAATTATTTTACGTTTGAATATAATTATAGAAAACACTTTTTACTTTATCTCTCTTTTGTTACATCTTTCCATAATTAAATATTAAAAAATATTAAGAATATTCTCTATTACACTCTTTTTAATACATTTTTTTATTGAGTCATATACTAAAATACATACTTAACTCTAATTAATGTGTAATCAACTCAATTAACTTGTAATTAAATTTGAGTGTGTATTTTAATATATGACGTAATCTAATAAAAAATAGTGTATTAAAAAAATGATAAAAAGTATATTTCTAATACTATTCTTAAATATTTTGTGAAGCAACTCAAAATCAAAACATTATTTTTTTAGATTCTATTTTTTTATAAATATTATTCAAACATATGTACATGTTTTAGAGTTATTTTTTAATGAAAAAAACACTTTTTTAAAAAAGAAAGCTCAAATAAACGCACTACTAGTTTAATTTTCATAGTACAATTCATTTTATAATTAATTTTATAATTCATTAATTAGAATATAATCGAATTATGGATTCGATTTCCTGATTCAATATTTAGGCCATATAAGTGTGACCGTGTGAGTGAATTCAATTTACTAATTAGCTGTACGCAAAAATACAATTACTACTTAGCTCATTAGAAATTGTAAGTTAATTTTTCTTTTCTTTTCTTTTTCAAAATTGTAAGTTCAATTTTTTTAATTCATAATTAATTTAGTAGGTATAAATTTTAAATTCATATTTCTAAATCCCTAATAGCCTATTATTTTTTAGAATTCCTTTTTTGTTATTGCATTCATTCTGCCGACAAATTATTTGGACAGAAACTGCCGAGAAAGGATATGCTACGAAATCTTGTAATAAGTCAACTTAGAATAATAAGAGACACAATAACCAAAAGTAATAATCTTTATTATCTTTAGATGAAAAAAATAAGGGGTTGTTATGGTATTTATGTAAAATTAAAGGTACCATAATCCATATTAATGTAGATAAATAAAATAATGACATATGAATTAACTAAAAATGATTTTTTTATAAATTTAATTACAAATAAATTATGTTTAAAAAGAAAGTTACAAATTAATTTATTTTAATTTATTTTTTACATTATAGTGCCTGTACTTTAATTTGCCTTTTGCATAATCATTTACCTCTATTGTCTATACAAGGTCATGAAATTGGTAAAAAAATAATTATAAGATGGTATAAATATTTAATTTTTTTAAATATTTTTATAAAAATCAAAATTATTTTACATTTGAATACAATTATAGAAAATATTTTTTACTTTTTCACTTTTTTATTGCATATCTTATAGTTGAATATTTTGTGACTCAAAAATCAAAAATATGTTTTTTTTTTAAATATTATTCAAACAAATGTACATGTTTTAGAATTATTTTTTAAATTTAAAAAACTCTTTTTTTGTAAAAGAAAGCTCAAATAAAAGCACTACTAGTTTAATTTTCCTAGTTCAATTCATTTTATAATTAATTTTATAATTCATTAATTAGAATATAATCGAATTATATATGGATTCGATTTCTTGATTCAATATTTAGGCCATATAAGTGTGCATAATTCGATTTCCCGATTCAATATTTAGGCCATATAAGTGAATTCAATTTATACTAATTAGCTGTACCCAAAAATATAATTACTAATTAGCTCATTAGAAATTTTAAGTTCATTTTTCTTTTCTTTTTGTTTCTAAATTGTAAGTTCAATTTTTTTAATTCATAATTAATTTATTAGGTATAAAATTTTAAATTTATATTTCTAAAAGACAAAATTTAAATAAAATTGTTTAAGTGTTTTTGGTGTTATTTTCTAATAAAAATATAATATATGTCATATTTTACAATATAAATATAATATGTGTTCTATTTTTCAGTGATTGATATTTTTTTAAAATTTTTATTAATGAATTATAAAAAAATATGCATATACAATGTTTTTATTGAAAAAAAAACCCACTAATATTAAGAAATTTTATCTAAGTTTTCTCCATTTCTAAATCCCTAATAGCCTTTTATTTTGAGAATTCTTTTCTTTTTTTTGCACTCATTCTACCGACAAATTTTTTGGAAAGAAACTGCCGAGAAAGGATATGCTACGAAATCATGTAATAAGTCAACTTAGAATAATAAGAGACGCAATCACCAAAAGTAATAATCTTTACTATCTTTAGATGAAAAAAAATTAGGGGTTGTTATGGTACTTATCCAAAACTAAAGGTATCATAATTTATACTAATGTGGATAAATAAAATAATGATACATGGGTTAAGTAAAAATGAGTTTTTTATAAATTTAATTACAAATAAATTTCTGTTTAAAAAGAAAGTTACAAATTAATTCATTTTAATTTATATTTTACATTATAGTGCCTGTACTTTAATTTGGCTTTTGCACAATCATCTGCCTTTATTGTCTATAGGAGGTCATGAAACTGGTAAAAGACGATGAACTTTATATTCAACAATTTGGGGGAGGGGGGGGGGGTGTTGGACTCTGACAATTAATTTCTCCCGTGCTTACAGTAATTCAACAAGTCATTGGTATTGATTTAATTAAATTTGCAGTAACTCCTTCTTAGTTCTTGTCATTGTCATGTTTGTCATCAAGGACATGTTTTTTCTGCATATTTTCGTCCCTGCATTACTGATCTATACCAGCCCATTCAACCCAATTGCAACCCACAGTTCTGTATGTTGAATAAGACGTCAATAGTCTTACCTTTTCTTCCAACCATGAAGCCTGAAAAGATTGAAACTGAAGAAAAAAATTTCCTAAGTCATCCAATTCATTCAAGAATAAGAAGTGAAGAACAACAATTCCCTTACACTCTCTTATTCAAAATAAATAAATAAAATTTCTTCGCAATTTTTATCGCTTTAAAGATTATTTTATAAAATTAATTACTGAAGAAGAATACTTTTCATGTCATTATTAATACTCCACATGATTACTTTTTATTAATACACATAAGTACGGGTTTTGGAATCCAATGTTATGCTTAGATTCCATAAAATTTCTCAAAAAATAATTTATACTATTTTAAAAGTAATCCTTTAATGTATTCGTAATTTTGTTTTTCTCAAAATGCTATTATAATTAAATAAACTTAAATATTAAAAAATATTGATATTCCTTAACTTCAGTTTAATAAAACTGTGTATTTATAATGGACTCTTCATTATTACTTATTTTTTAATATTAAAAAAAACACATTTTGAGGGACGCATGTAGTACCCATCAAAATGTTAATAATAATGATGATGATGGACATTAATACCAAAAAATAATGACCATACAATTATAGTATCTATAGATTATAGTTTATAAACTATGGATTGACGCAACGAATTTTTTTTTTTCACTTAAATAATGATTTGAGATCAGCACAATTATGATATTGTCAAACATATAATTTATGCATGAAACATAGTTAACTATAATCCAAACATGCTAAAAAAATTAATGAATTGAGCCCACCACTTAGAAAAGTAACGTTTTTACGTTAGTTCTTTCTTCTATACAATCAATAATTTAAGGCTTTGAGCTAGGTAGAGTTATATTTGCTTAAAAAAATCCGTATATTGATGTATATAGCATCAATGTTAAGAGGGTGCAGTCAATGTCATGCTACTTAAGGTTTTTTAAAATATTAATATTCTTATAAATTGTTAAATATTTGATTTACAATGGCTTTGTATTCTCTCCAATTAATGAATAATAGGAGAGAATCCTTTTAAATAGATAAAAATATAATTTATTTTCAATATAATTGAGAAATTTTACAATTAATTATAATTATGTTTTTACGTGATAAAATTTGTGCTTATATACATCTAAAAAGAAGATCATGTTATAGGAGAATATCCAAACTTGTTTACAATACTTATTTAAAAGTCTATTAAATATAATTATAAAAAAGTTAACATATAAAAAAATAGTTAACAATTTATCAAAAAGTACTAGTACTTAAAAGATGCTTAGATATATATGAAAGTAATCTCATTATAGGAATATCTTTAAAAGACATTTTTTTATGTATGGTAATTATTCACTTAATTTTAAGTTGGGTGTGGTTAAATAAAATCTTCTGTAAAATAACAAATTTAATATATAAACTCTTAATATTATAAATAAAGTTTATTTAAATTCATAATATATTTTCTTTGAGACCAATCATTTTTTAGTAAAAAGCATATATTATAGTATTTATATTTTTTTCAAAATTTTCAAAAAGAGTATAATGGTAAATGTTTCAAGACAATCGGTCTTAACTCTTAAATGCTATCAATTATTTTAAGTAAAAAATATTAATAAAACAAATATTTAATATCTTGAAATTTAAAACTATTTTATATTTTATTTTAAAATTGATTAAAACATTTCTTTACAAAAGTACCCTCCACTTCCACCACAATTATTGCGAATCTTACACATTATTTTGGCCGCGACTCAAAAGTTTCTTGGTGCATCAAACATGAAGACATATAAAATTTAGGTAAAGTTTTTTAAATAATTATTGTATTATTTTTAATAAAAATATAGTATATATTTTATTATTATTTAAAATTTTTTATTAATGAATTGTAAAAAATATATATACATGTGATGTTTTTATTTAAAAAATACTATAAATACTTAAAAAACTTTATTTAAATTTTGTCTAATTTTAAAAATCATAAGTGCATTATTTAGCTAGCATGATGATGCACCTGTAGTGATCAGTTGCATCTCAATAATTACACCAATAATCATAGGTTGGTTAAGGATAGATTTAACTTGTCTTAATTTCAACTCAATAATTACACCAATTTTTTGGGCTTGGACCGAATTGGTCATGGATTGGTTAATAGCTGAGTTACAATTGTGCTAACTTAATATTTAGATAAAATTGATGAATTTAAATTTTATGTGTAATTAGCTCATAAATTTAAAAAAAAAACTAAAACCAAAATATGATTTATAATATATATTTTAAAACAAATAATATTAATATAAATATATTATTATATTATATAGAAGTTATTAATTTAAGTTAAAAAATATTATTATTTATGACTAATTATTATAAAAAAGTGTAAGTTTTAAAATAATATGACACCGAACCAAATCGGATTAACCCGAAGTAAGATTTGAACTCGATTCAGCAATATAATAGATCTAGAGTATATTTGTTTGTACTTTGTTTACAAGAACAGTATTTTTTTTCATTAAAAATAATAATTCTAAAACATAATTAAACATCTATTTGATTAAAAAAATCATAATCTAAGAAAAAAACAATTTTATGCTTTTTTAAAGCAAAAAAGAGTTACTTTTCAAAATAATCAATAATAGGGAGATACAATAGAATAAAAACAAAGTAAAAAATATTTTTATAATTCTATCTAAATATAAAACAATTTTTAATTTTCATAAAAAAATTAAAAAAGTATTTATTTATATTATCTTATAATTACTTTCTTAAAAATTTATCCAAACACATTCCTAATTTTTAAAGTCAAAAACTAATTCAATTAATTTCATAATATGACGAATTATTGGGATGAGTCGAGGCTTAAACACCTCTACTCAAATATATCATGTGTTTCTATCTTTAGATAAACTATATGGTAGGAGAATCATATCGGTTTACCGCTTAAAGCAAACGGAATTGGTAGAGTTACCAATAAAATAAAATTCTCTTACCACATGAAATAGATATTAAATGGGTTTTCTCTTTCTTTAAAAAAAAAACACAACTAACAAAATAATAATATTTACAAATTATTTACTAAAAATAGATTAGTAGTCGAAGTCAATTTTTTTTATTGTGTTTAATTTTAAAAGTCATGTACAAACTTCTAATATGAATTTGAGTAATTTTGTGTAAATATCAACTCAAATATTCATTTCATCTATTTATTATTTACAATTTATCAAAAGAAAATATGCCAAGCACTAGTAGTGTTGTAATAAAAAAAAGTTAAAAGCATTGTTTTGCACCAACAATCATTGAAAAGTAATGATGTTTTCTCCTTTTTAAATAAAAAGTTGAGAGAAAGCAGAGGTTATCTTATTCTTTGCCACGTATTTCAATAAATTTTTTTATAGACATCGAGGCATCAAGCCCAGAAAAAGAACAAACTACAAACAGACTCTACGGTCCAAACAAACATTACATATATCATTAAAAAGAACTAGAGAAAGAAAAGCATGAACCTCATGCTGAAAATGAACACTCAAATCAAGCCATGAGCATGGCCAGCTAACACGTCCACACACTGGTTCGCTTGACGGTAGACATGCGGCAAGATCACCTCCCACCGTCAATGGAGAACTTCTTGGATCATGGCTATAAGAGGGGAACAAGGATGCCAACTCTCCCATCCATTATGCAGCAACTGGATAGCCACGTATTTCAATAATAACATACGGTAATACTTACAAATTAATGAAAAATATTCATTGCTAACATAACAAATTTAAATTTGAAAACCTTAGTCGTGAAAGTGTTTCAACCTAATCCAGTTATAGTTATACAAGCACAAAAAACAAAGCCCATATGCACTTTCTATCGCCACTTATTCTTCTCAATTTTCTTGCTAAACCACCTATGCAATTATAAAAAACAATCGAAATTAGTTACATATCTTTGCTATATTGTCAGTTGTCACATATTATCTATACTTTCTCAATTTCATTCCTAGTTCTTTTAAATCATTTTATCTACCATTAAACCGAACAAATATATATATCATATACTGCTTTTTAAATCACACTTTTTCCTTGTCTTTATTCGTTCTGTTTCCTTTTTGTAATCTCCAGCATATTTATTTGTACTATCTTCTAGCATAATGCACTTTTCTTAAAGTGAGGTAAGGTAATGTTGGTATTTATTTATTTATTTTAAAATATTCACATTCAATAAGTGAGATATTAATTTATCATATTAGTATCAAACATTTAAATGAAAAATCATTCTAACGAGATAATATCATATATAATTATAATAATATTTAATTTTGACCCGATCACAACTATTTGATTTTATATTTTTTTAAAACTTTTGTATGTGATAAAAAATTCTAAATTCATAAACATAATTATATGTACCAAAGACTTAAATATAATAAATTTTATCTAAATTTAAATACATAGCTTGACTTTAGATCTCACAACAAGCAACGGAAGAATTTCTTTAACATATATAGAGCTTTACCACCAAGCATAGTACTAATGGAAAAGATACTGTTTTTAGACACTTTACATATTATTTATAAGAGTTAGTTTGATAAGATCCCAAAAGGAAAAAATAGAGTTAGCTTGATAATTTCATTAAAATAAAGTTAAGAAAAAGAAGAATAAATTATATGTAAAAAATTAGTATTAAATTAGCCTTAAATTTGAAGGATAATAAACTATTAAGATTGGATTAATGATGAAAGATTTAAATAATTTACGTAAAATTATAAGCTCAAATTTTATTGATATTAATGTACCCAAAAAATTGAAGGATAATACTAAATCTGAAGCCTTTATTCTCGTTATTGCACTTTACAATCTCCTTTTATGATAATGTCTGAAAAATCTCAGCTGTCAAGGTCTTTGATTCTGCACACTGAACGCCCCTGCCTTCATAATTGGCGAAGAATAACATACAGCTAGGCCAGGTGACGTAGTTTTAGGGACGTAAGATCGAGGATTAAAGTGGCATACGTGTCTTTCGCGGATGCACCCTATTGAACAAATAATATTAAGAAAAATTAATTTCAAAGACTATTAATAATATACAACCCTTATATATATTCTTACATCAAATAATATATACACTTATTTTTATATTTTATTTAATATCATTTATTATACATATTTTTTTCTATTATTATTTTTCATTCAATTACATCTATCAAAAATAGTATAAATAGTAATACATTCTTAAAAAAATATAAGACTATCATTTTCCCTCATAAAACAAGGATCACGGACGTCCTAAATAGTTATAAAATAATAATAAATGGGTCCTAAATATTGTAAGTAGTCAAGAAACTTTGGGATAAAAGCCCTTCAGACTATACAATATTTTTATTATAAACTATGCAATATTTATTTTAGAAACGGATCATTAAATTTCATTTAAATAAAAAAATATTCTTAATAAATAATTAATTATTCTCTATAAACAATTATAGTCAGACTTTAATAAAAAAAAACGAAAAAGCTGAAACGGGATTTCTAGAAGGAAGCTCTTTTTATCATTCTGCTATGCATTTGGATTGACTGGTGAATGTTACGTACAGGGGATAATGTGGTCTCAATGAGTGTGGGCATATTTCAGAAATGCTAGTCAAAAGTTCCACGATTTAAAAATAGTTTGTTGACCCTGTCCTCCCTCCATGATTTGTGAAATCATATTTACAAATTCAAGTTATTTAGGAAATATTTAAGTTGAGTTAAAAATTGTAGAAAAGTTTAATATAAATTAAATTGAGATTATTTTTTGAACAATTTTAAGTTACGTTCACTATATCGACTAAATACATTTAAAATTTATTTTTCTGAATATCTATCTGAAGTACGAACTTAAGCAATCAAGCTAGCAATACTTTTTTAACCACTATGAGCCTGTTTAGTAACACTTATTTCATTGTTAAAATAATTATTTTTTAAAAAATATTTTAACAGTATTATAATATATTTATCAAAATTAATTTTAGTTTTTATATAAAATTTAATACATTATAAATTTTTTTATAATATTAAAGATTAAAATTTATGATTATAGTTTATAAATTATTTTTATATTTTGATATATAAATATATTATTTTTAATTTAATTTTTAATTATTTTATATATATTTTAATAATTTAATACATAAAAATAATTATTTTTTATCTCATCTAAATAAAATAGATTAATTTAAAATTACTTTTCAACTAATATATTTAAACAAAAAAAAAATTGATTATAATTAATTATATCAAATATTTTTTATAAATAATAAATTATTAAAATAATCAATTTTTTACAATTATCTCAAACAAATACTATAACAACCGTTCAATAAATTGTTACACATTGTTACTTGTTGCTTTGCCAAAAAGAGTGGAATCATGTACGAAAAATAAGCAGTGGGACAAACTTCAGAGAATTTCACCCAATCAATGAGTTTTTTTTTATAATAAGGTTTTGATTATGAATAATATTATATTTTTAACATTTTTCAAACTACTTAAAATAAAAATAAAAGTATTTAATGTCTTAACAACTTAAAAAATATTTAGTTGTTTAAAAAATTAAGAAGATTAATAAAAAAAATGAAAAATATGAAAAAAATTATTCTTTAAATAATGAAAAGAAAAAGTCTGGACTAGATTAATTAAATTAATTGTATTAAAATTGCGATTTGGCTGTCCAATAATTTAGTCAAGCATTCTTTCTAGGGATGCTTGCTCAGGATAAAATCGTCCAGCCATTTCTTGTTGCACATTTTGGACGTGAATAGGAAAGATAAGCACAAAATGGGCGCCATATAAAATGGACCAAGGGGCCGATGATTCCTCGATGTACCATGTATTATATTATCATTGGATTTACTTAAACATTGACTTAAACATTGATTAATGATGGATTTAATTAATGGGCACCTATAATGCATGGACACACGTTTTTACGTGTCGGATATATGTCTATATTAGACACAAGAGAATAATCGTATGATACATATGTTTTGTGCATCAAAATATGTTTGATTAAAAATATTATTATTTTTTTAATTTAAAACGTCTTGGATATGTTTAGACACGTCTAGGACACGATCCGTTAATATGTTTAAAAAAAATTTAATTTTTATGATTAATATTTAATTAGTAAGTTCATAACTCACTCAAACTCAATTACATAACTAATGTCTCAAGTTACTATTTTTACATATCAGTATTATATATATGTTTTATCTTTTCACACATCATTATTAGACTTTTAAGTTTATTTTTTCATACATAGTTATTTTTATCTGCTCTTTCTATTTTTGCTGGTACTAAATCGTCCACTTCGTCATCACCGAAACTTACTTCACACCAATATTTTCTCTAATTAATTTTTTTTATACACATGTATTTCTTACATAATTAATTCTATTAAAAGAAATTGGTTTAAGAAATTTTTTAGAATATATCAATAGAAATTGTGTTTCATATTTTTTAAAATAATTTACTAAACAAGTAAATATTGACACATATGACATATAATAAGATATTATAAATCTTTAAGTTTATAAAAATGATATTAATGAATTATAAATTTTTTACTTAAATTTTGTAATTATATATATATACACACACACACACATCATGTTCGTGTTCTATAATTTTTTAATTTAGTATATTTTTATATCTGTGTTTGTATTATGTCTCGTGTTCATGTCTGTATCTATCTGTGTTTCATAAATGGATACCAATTTAGAAAATCGCTTTCAAAATTGAATGTTTCTAATAGTAGAAGCTGAGCAATGATGAGAGTAGGAACTTGGGAACGTGAAGGTCATGGCTGTCAAGATTACCAAGAACCTCAAATGCACCCAAAACTTGGTTCATGTCGTTACCATTGTCGATGCCGATATCCGCGGGATTGTGCTCTTTCTTCCTTTGACTGCTAGCAACATGTACATCGTTGGTGGAGGGTTGCAATTGCATAGTGGAAGTGGAGATATCATGGGAGACAGTGGCCTGCATGGAGGCTCGAGTTTAGGGTAGAAGTTGGTCTTTGGTAAAGGACGATGAAGGCTTCGTCTAATCGGGTAGTTTTAGAGTTTTTTAACCATTGTTTTGTGTCATTTAAGAGAGATTCTTAGTTACATATAATTGTACTATATCATTTTTATACACATTTACAAAAAATTAAAGAGAGATAAAAATAAAACTTTCTAAATTACTCATTATAAAAATTTATATTTTCACTCTAATTTTTTATAAATATGTATAAAAATAACATAATACAATTATGTATAACAAAAAATTTCTCACAATTTCTAATTGCAGCTAAATGAACCAAGTTATCGGCGTGACTGAATCAGCCCAAAGAAGAAAGGGTGATTATTAGAGAAATTAATGAAGAGAGTAAAAATGAAAGTCAAAATTAATTAAAAATTGAAGTGCAAAAATAAATACCCCTAAAATTTAATTAGAAATAAACTAGTAAAATATTATGCAAATAGCTAAAATCAATTATAACAAGTTATTTTAGTGGTCCATCAGATGAGAAAGACGAAAACAATAGCAAAGGAATCTGGAAAAAAAGGTGGAAAGCAGTTTCCTCAACAGCGTGTAATCGTCCATCTTTTTTTAGTAAAGGTACAATCACACTCCCACTAACTTTACTTTCCAAAATACATGTAATTCTTTTAAAAAAAACCATAATTAAAGTTTTTGATATACTCACATACCAGGCAATAAATATGTAAAAACTGGTCGGATTGTCCATGCACACCAGCTGGGTAAAAGTTATTACTAGGGGTGCACACGGATCGGTTCGGGTCGGGTTTGGGGGAGAAAAAATCCAAACCAATCGTGTGAGTTCATATGTTTCGGGTAGAGGGAAAAAGTTTGAATATTTTCATTTCAACCAACCCGATTTAAAATCGAGTTGGATTCGGGTTAGAAATTGATTGGTGATTAACGGACGGGTTGTAAGAAAAAATAATAAAAAAATTTAATTTTCCACTTTTTATTGAGTCGTCGTCAGTCGTCGGGTCGGGTTGTCGGATTGATTCACCAAACCCTTGATTCGAATCAATATTTATCAGTTGACAAAATTTTACCGATCATTTCGATTACCCGAACCAAATATATGTGGTGGTTCGAGTTTCCTCTTCTTGGATTCAGCGGATTCGAAACTAATATGTGTAACCACTAGTTATTCTGAGTTAATAATTTGATAATCTAACTTGACTTTTTAAGTTTTGCGAGTTGAATTGGAGTTATTTCATTGGCTCCATTTTTTTATAAAAAGATTTATCTCGTCTATTTTTAACATTTAAATTTTTTTATATATACTTTATTATTGTATTTTTCTCTTCAATATTTTAAATATTAGAAAAATATCAAATACAAGGTTTTAAAACAAATATTAATTTATATTAAAAAATTAAGAATAAAATCCTTTATATAACATTAAAATTATTAATTAAATAATTAAATATCAAGTCAATAAATTAATCAGACTCACAACTAATTGGCCTAACCTAATGCATTCAAATTTTAATTTTTTAAACTTAATTCACATATTTTATCAGGTTTCAAAACGATCGATCAAATTTAATATATTTTGATAAATCTACATAACAACCATTAAATAAGGAGCCATCATGTGGTGGGACGGTTCAACCATAAGGTGAATAAAGCTTTTGCTTGAAGCTCTTAATTTTTTTAATATTTGTAGGCACATAATTTATATTATAATTATATTTCTTTGTAATAAATTAAGTCCTAACTTTTTTAATTTAATAACTAATAAACCTGAGGAATGTTTAGAATACATTGATTTTAATAATTTGATAATCTATATATTAAAATAATATTCAAATTTTGGTATATAATTAAATTTAAATATTATTTTATTATAATATGATTTAATAAAAAATATTTTAAAAATATAATAAAAAAATATTTATCTCGTATATATTTTATTATTTCTTTTCATTTAAATTTTTTGGAGTCATAGAAGAATAGTGTGTATCATTATCGTAAGTGTGGATCGTGTGTCATCTATGCATAAAACATGCGTCATTTGTAAGTACGTGTATTATATTAATTTTATTAAATAAAGTAAAAGTCTCATTACTAAAGTTTAACTTTTAACAATCAACTCTCTTAAGCTGGCTCCAGTCATATGGTATGGGAGAGAAATTTGTTCTGATTATATAACATGCCTTCAATTTTGAGAGTAAAATATCTTTTAACAATGACATATTTATTTATTTTTCTTGTCAGGTCTTTAAATATTTTTTTGTCGGTAAAGTAAATTTTATTCATCATAAACATCAAATGTCAAGTTCTAAACATAGCTGTACAATTTGGACCAGAAAGATTCGCCCGAAAAAATTGTGAATCGGACCATGAGCCGGTCCGAACAAGTCACGAGCCCCTATTTCTGAGAGAAAACTACCCGGACAGCTTGGAACCGGTTGTATTAAAAAAAAAAAAAGAAGCTGAGACACTTGAGAGGCTGGGGCCGTGAATCCGTGATTGTGCTGTGTCCACCTCTGGTCGAAGGCTGGACTTGTGTGACGTGTTCCTGCGCTTGTTACTGCTTCTATGAAAAAGGAATGTGAAGAAGATGGCAAGCAGTGGGAGATCATGAAAGTGAAAAAGAGGGGGCAAGTTTGGTTTTTTTTTTAAACAACAATGATATTTTTATCATAAATAATATATATATATTTTTTTATATTTCTCTCAATATTATTAATTATATTATTTTTTTTTATTATTTTTCTCATTTAATCATCACTATTCACAAAAAATATAAATAATAATATTTTTAAAAAATAATATATTAGCATCATTTCCCTCTTGAAAAAGCCACTTTGGCTTTTAGAAACCAAAAGTCATTTTTTAAAGTTGGAGTTCCTTTATCAGCTGACACGAATATCGTGGAAGAAGGAAAATTTACTCCTTTTGAGTTGGAACTCATTCATATTATTTTATTAAAAAATTGAAAATTATTTACTCATGCACGTTTTTCGAAAGATTTTTACATTAAATATTTATTTTGTTAATTCCTAAATCTTTAACTCTATTTTTTATGTAATATTTTATTAATATATAATTTTTTATATTAATATTTATTGTGTCAATTCTAATTTTTATGATTATTTTTTATTTATCTAAATTTTTCAATTTGATCATTATATATTCAATGAAATCATTAACTCAACAACTTGACTTCTTAAACGAATTGATATCTACTTTAAGTTATACAACTATGACCTTTAAATAATACAAATAGGTGGCTCCTCTATCTAAGAATTTTTTACATAAACTTAGAGTATTTAAATTGAGTACACTAAACTAATTATATCAACTTATCAATCTTATTATAATTATGATGAATGTAATTGATAGTTGTCGAGATTATCAAATTAAATCAATTTATAAATAGATTTATTAAAATACTTGTAATATAAGATACAATCGAAGCGAGTCATTTGATTACTCTAATCAAGCAATCAAATTAAGAGATTAATATGAGAAAAATGGATTACAAAATTAATTAACATAAAGTAATTAAAAATTATGGACATAATTAAGTAAACAACGAATTCAATGAAATCAACTAATCTTGAATTTAATCTATCAATGATCACTAGGAATCCATTCAGTTGTTAATCAAATTATTAGTCTTAGATCACATCAAAAAACTTTAAGATGATCTATGAATTCTCTATTAGATAAACTTCTATAATTTAATTAATTAAGATTAAATGAATTAAGCACTTATCTAATTCTAAATTAATTTAAAACTCATAATTCAACCAAGCTTAACAAATAACATTTACGAAACCTTTGATGCATTGTTTAGTCTATGTAATTCTCATTAAACAAATGATAATTATGCAATTATCACATCAAACATCCATATCAAATTAAGTAATTTAATTCAGATTTAACAAAATCAAAGAGGAACTTGATTAATAAGTAAAAGAGAAACTTGATTAATAAGTAAAAGATAAACTTGATAAACAAGTAAAAGAGAAATTTGATTAGCAATTAAATGTAAAATAATCAAAACTAAATCTCAAAATTAAACATCAAAATTGTCAAACCTAGGATTGATTTAAAAAGGTCTAGCCCTCCATGGATGGAAGGGAAAAACAGAAAAGAATGAAAACTAAAGAAAAAGGAGCAAAAGAAAGATGAAGAGGGGAAGTGTAAGCAAGAGCAACTAGGAAAAAATTAGGGTTGAGTTGCGTGGTTGTAGTTACTACTTAAATAACTATCTCTAAAATTAAAAATCTAAGTTTGCCCCTCAGCTTAGGGTTAATCATCTTCCTCTTATAGCTTTGATTGGATAACTAATTCGCATAATTTAAGTTTATGATAAGAGAGTTATGCCCAAAACATTCTTAAAAACTCTCTAAATCTGTCAGCTGACTTCAAAGGGTTAAAATACCATCAAAACATCGTTATTTTGATAAGTGATTTTCGTAAGAATTAAAAATATATGTCTCAGCTTTCACATGACATCAGTTTTAGTTCCAAATGACACCTACAACATAAATTATGACTCAATATTTACACATTATCCAGGTTTCAACGATAACACATCTGTTCTGATTTCGTGGCCTAATCTGACCTACTAAACATCCAATTTAGCTTTTGAGCTCTTCGTTAAAGTTATAGAATTTTCTCTCAACTTTTCTATAAGGTAAATTTAATAATTTTTAAATATCTAGAACTTAAGTTATGTCTAAAATATAAAAAAAATAATGTAAAATTTTTAATAATACTGAAACAAATAATTAAGCCTAATTTAAACATAAACTTATAAAATATAAGTAAAATTAATCAATTAAACATATAAGAGACTAAATATAAAGATTAAGTAATATATAAAAATTATATTTATCAGTAATCACAATCGAACCTATCAAATTAAGAAACATAAAGAAAAATGTCTTGTCAAATAATTTCGTTACAAAAAAGTTGTTTCCACTAACCTTGATTGATTTATAAATATTTTTTTTGCATTATCTTTCAAATAAACATTCTAGATTTCCAATTTCCATGCAAATAAAAGATCTATTTTTATTAACAGCAGTTGACATAATTAGTAAAAATGAATCATGGTAATTAATTTAATCAAAATTCAAATTTTATCAAACATTATTATTAATGAGTTATCTATAAATTTAAATGTTAGTTGAGTTTAGAGATTTACTTTGATCATGAAATAAGACAATTACTTCTGACCATAAATTTTTCTTTTCTAAAATAAGACTTACTTTGGCTGCTAGTAATTGGCGTTGATGCACCTCCTCATTTAGTTTTGTTATTTATTTAATTTTTATACGTTTAATTTTTTTAAATTTACTCACAAGTTTATTTTATATTCCATAAAAATGCTATAATTATATACAAACTAATTTAACATTTATCTCATATTAATATGTAATATAAATATATATATATATATATATATATATATATATATATAAATTATACACAAAATATTTCTCCTTCTTCGTTCCTTGGACTTTGGAGTGATTTTCCTGCTAAAAATTTAGGAAAAAAGTGATTTTACACTTCTTTTAGAGGTGTAGGTACTATATACATCTCTTTTAAGGTTGTGTGATTGAGAAAAAGAAAGTGATAAAAAAAAGTAAGTATGATGAATAATATTAGATGAGGTGTGAAAATGAGTATATATACTATTTGTGATAAGAATATCAGAGTTGAAAAGTTTACCATGTCAAATCCCAAAGTACTGCCCCAATCCCAAACACATACAACACAATAAACATAGCCACATCAACATTTATCTTGACTAGGGGTGTCCGTGAGTTGGGTTGGGTGGATCCAACGTTATTTCTGGACTCGATTCGCGTAAGATTTTCTCACTTGACCGACCCGACTCGATCAAGAGATTTTTTTTTCACTCAACCCAACCCAACCTGACCCGCTCAAGAGTGGGTTGGGTTGGGTTGGGTTGAGTTGAGTCAAATCTATGGGTCTGACATTTAAAAAAAAATTCTTGAAAAAAAAAGTCAAAATACAAAATCTGACAAATTAACATCATAAATCTTAATATCAAATAAATTAAACACCATAAGTTAATAAGTGCATAATAAATTAATAACTAACAAGTCTTACTAAGTCTTGAATAAATTAAATAAAGTTAGTCATAACTTAAACAACAAATTAGTCTAACCAATCAAGTCAATGTCATCACACATGTCATATGAATTATGGACAACGTAATCATTAACTTCACTCTCTATTTTATCCATATACTCTTTATCATCTAAACGATCCATTGGTTTTTCAACACAACAGTTACTTAGATGCATTGAGAGTCTTATGAACTTATTTTCTTTGTTCACTTTGGGGATGGTCGTGAATCGCGATCTCAAGAAAGGAAATGACACAGCAAACCAGATCTGGAGCGGGACGGAAGATAGAGCCGTACAGCTTGGACACCGGCACTGCAGACGCAAAGTGTGGAGGGCCAAGAGGGGGACGCTTGGAGGCTTTGCCATAGACAAAGTATGGACTGTGGAGGGAGAGAAGTAGTGGGTGTGGTCATGTCACCGTGTGGGTGGAGTGGTGGAATTATTAGGGATTGAAATGTCAAATGGGAGTGGGTGTTACAGATTGGAGGTGAGTGAAAATTGATTTTACAAAAAAAAAAGGGTTGTAGGTGGGTTGGGTTGGGTTGTGCGAGTTCGAAGTGTTTCAACCCATTACCCTACCCACACACTGTGGGTTGAATATTTTTTTAACCCGATCTAATCCGCGAACCTAATCTAATTCATATTTTACAAATTGAGTTGAGTCGAAACTCACGAATTCATAGGTCAACTCAACCCGCTGAATACCCCTAATCTTGACACAGCTCACTTGCACTTTCTTCCAAGCACGAGGGACATCCAGTGGCCGATCTATAGCAATAATTTTAATGTGGCCATAATAATGTTTTAATAACATATAAGGAGAGGCATGCATAATTTTTTGAAGTACTTTTATATAGATTTTTAAACTTTTGGGGTGGCTATTACTTTCTTAACGTCTATTTGATATGTTATATTAATTTTTTAAAAATAAATTAATATAATATTATAATTTTATCAATTATTTAATGTAAATATTATTGTATAAATTTATTTATTAAATTTTTTTATATATTAAAATAATGAATAACTTAATCAAATCTTAAAAATAAAATTAAGTTTAATTAAATTCTGATATATAAGTTTTTAAAAAAAAATTTATTATAATTCTAAACACCTTGATATTTTTAATCGTTGCATATTAAACAGTATACCATTAACTCTAATATTGTAAGGTTTTATCTTATATTTTATACCAAATAAGTCCCTAGTCTCAATTAAGATATGTCAAATATTATTGAATGTGTGTTACATTAATTTTATGAGCCAACATTGTATTTCACTTTTATTGCATTTTTAATATTAGGACTGACAAGGTACAAATTTAATACTATAAAGTAAAAAATTTCTCTTATTTCAAGAACACATAAGAATCTCTCATGAAATAACATACTCTCTTATCTTACGTAGAACACATAATAATCTCTCATGAAATAACATATTCTCTTATCTTACGTTCGCACTTTTGCTGTCAAGTAATTGATCAATGAACGTATAATGCACATGTTTTTTTTTAGATTAAGAAAATTAAAAAAATTGATTAAAATAAGAAAGATGTTTAAAATTAAAAAGGACAACATGCATAATATTTATATTAAAAGAGAAATTTTAGAAAAAAATAAAGATAATTTAAATTTAAAATTAAAAAAGTAAAAGATATTTTAAAAATAACACATGTCATTCTTTGAAGAGTAATACAATAATAAATTTAATCACTGTAAATAAAATGTACTCTAATTCAATATATTGGAGTGGATTAATGAAGGAACATGTGCTCCCACACTAAAAGTTTGTAATTCTATATATAGTTTTATTATTTTTATCCACATAATTTATACATGTTTGCCCCCACTCCATTACTAACTAAAATAAATAATTGATTTGAACACATTAAAATATTTTAAATACTAGCTTTTAATCATATGAAAAATGAATTGTTGAATATTTGTTTGATTAAATACATAAAGAGAAATATTTAAAAGTCTTGGTATCGTGAGAAATATTTAAAAGTTTGATAATAAGAAAAGCATTTGATGTTATTGAAATATGGAATTGTATTTTTTATTATTATCTTAATATTTTATTTTAATGTACTATTAATATTAAACATTTTTATATTGTGTCATCTAATCATGTGCTTACACATCATTTAAAATAATTTAATTATAATAACAATTACTTTAAAAAATAAACTCTTTCAATGATATAATAACACTTGATTGATTAAATGATAGCTTTTGAAAAAATTATACTATTAATGAATCAAAATTAAATTCACTATTTTATATTATTGTATCTTTAAACCACAAGTGTTTGGGTGTATCGATAAGTGAATTTCTCTATTAGGAAAGAACAAATATTCAAGCCATAGAAACGAAACTTGTAAAAGGTCTAACCATCATGCTCTATGGTCAAACATATTAGTCGTACACTTTTTGGATATCCTAAGAGTCCAATTTTTTTTTTATTATTGTACCTTTAATTATATGTAAATATATGTCAGGATTGTCCATAATTTTGCCCAAACTGCCTAATTATACGGGTTTGCCACGCAATGAAATATCATTATACATTTAATCATAAAATACAAAAGATTCATATGTTTGTTAGTACAAAAAAATTATGAAATGATTTTCATTTATGAATTTTTATAAGTTTATGGAACCCTAATCCTAAAGAAGTAAAAAAAGGAAACATTGAGATTCTACAATTTTATTAAGCTAGGAAATGGGGCGAGTTACGGCGATTTTTATTGAATTTGACCTAGTCTTACAAGAAAAATATTAAAATCATCACATGTCCTATCTCGTCTTACACTTATGAATATTTTACATTAAATATATATAATATTTAATTATAATATTAAAATTATTCATTTATCTCTTATAAACTAAAAATTATATTTAAGATAAATATTAAATTAATAAAAATTGGTTAATATAATTGATTTTATTAATAATTAAATTAAATATAATATTTATTGAGAAAAATGCATAAAAGCCTCCTTAACTTTGATAGCCTACAAATAATCAACATAAACTACGAAGTCTTCCAATTACGTCCTTTAACTAAGTGATTTGTTGAAATAGATACTTCCATCCAATATCAGTTAAGGTTGTGTTTGGTGCACCGTATAAGGAAGACCTGATAGTATAAACTAATACTATAAGATCTTATTAAATGTTTGATCCACTCACATGATTGTATAGTCATATCAGGTCAGTAATTTTTATCTTATTATAACCTGATAAACTTATCTTTCCCCCCATCATAGGATAAGACCTTATAAGATTTCCATTTTTACACTACCCTTCATCTCCCCCATTCACATCTCTGATTTTGCAATAACCCAATGTTGGCACCATCCAAAAGGCAATAGTGAGGCAAACCAGTGTTGCCACTGTGCCGGAGAGCCACTGGAGAAGACGATTGATGTCGGCACTGTGACGGAAACTAGCCAGAGAATATGGTTGGCACCATCTATGTTGTTGTCGTCAGTCATTAGGTGAGTTACTGTCATTGTTCAATTTTGATTTGAATGTCACCGTCGTTGGAAAAAATGGTTGCTGCAATTGGTTTCTTGTTTTGTGACAGAGAAAGACCCAACAAAATGAAAGAGAACTCAAATCTACCACCGTACACCATCATTACCATTCTGCTAGCAGCCACATCCCTTGCTACCAAAACTCAGATCTCCTCAGGTCAACCACCACGCACTGTCGTTGACTCCTTCATCCTCTGCTACCAATCCGCTAGCAGCCACAAATCTGTTGTGCCATCGTGTTGCCGTTGGCTCTATTTGCTAACTCTTTGCCACTCGCTTGAGCTATTGGAGCATATTAAAGAGAAGAAGGGAACGAGAACGGTTATGGAAAAATGGGAACGAGAAGAGAAGACGGGTAGGATTTTTCTTTGAAGAATGGTAGGATTTTTCTTCAATTTTTTTTATTTTTTTATAAAGGACAATTTTGTCATGGAAAATATTTATATATATAATCAGCTTAGTTATACAATAATTACCAAACATATGATATGATAAGAGCTTATCAGCTCTTTTATACTATCAAGTCATATCCTACTGCCTTATACTATCATATATTATACTATTAGATGTACCAAACGCAACCTAAATTTTTAACACAAATAACTCTCCTGCATATGACATTAATCACAAATTATTGATTTCAAAATCATTTTTTACTTTTCCAAATTTATTTTTATTTTCATACATTTAAATATAAAAAAATTAAACAAAAAAAAGATTTCAAAGCCCTTTTATCGAGGTCATCCCCTTGAATCTGAAGAGGAATGATAGAAGAGATTGACGGTGGTCGTCCACTCGTTTGGCAATGTGTAGGATGACGGTGGTGTGGCAGCTGACCATAACTTGCAGTAGGGAGGCAATGCGGCGGCTATAGCGAGACTGATCAAAGGTTTGAGGTGGTATACAGAGGGTCATGATGGTTTGGCGAAATGGTGAAGGGTGAGAGGTGATGGGTTCAAGTATGGTGGTGACGAACAGGAGTGAAACATGGTGGATTGGCGGCAGAGATTACCGACTGTGGGTCAAGGTTGAGTTCGTGTTTGTGCGGTGGCGACAAGTTCGTGGCGGTGGCCATGGAAGCTAATGGTTTGCTATATTTTGGGGAGATTCAACTATTGTATTGTGATTTGGGACTATTTACTGGTTGTGGGTTTTGGCTTCAGATGGTATGGAATGGTCTCTGCATTTTGGGGTTTTTTTTGGGGTAAAAAATGGGTAGATGAGTGAGATTGGGTGTGTTTGAGTGATTTTCTGAGTGCTAGGTCATGGTGAGAGGACCATCTCCTTGAATTCTGAAATCTATCTTCTTCCTTTGCATCGTTCCTCTTCAGATTCAAGGGAGTCACCTTGATGAAAGGGCTTTGAAATCTTTTTTCAGTTTATTTTTTTTATTTAAATGTATGAAAAAATAATTTTGAAAAAATAAAAAGTAATTTTAAAATCAATAATTTGAGATTACTATCATGTGCATGCTATGAAGCACAGACATGGACACGAGACACGACACGGACACGGATACGGAGACACACAAAATTCAAAAATTGTAGGACACGGACACAGATATATATATATATATATATAATTACAAAATTTAAGTAAAAAAATTCATAATTCATTAATATCATTTTTATAAGCTTGAAGATTTACAATATCTTAATATATGTTATATGTACCAATATTTGTTACCTAATAAGTCCTTCCTAAAAAATATGAAGCATAATTTCTATTGATATATTCTAAAAAATCTCTTAAAATAACTTCTCCTAATAGAACTAACCATGAATGAGTACATGTGCATAAAAAAAATTAACTAGAGGGAATATTGGTATGAAGCAAGCTTCAGTGATGACAATGTGAACGATTTGGTATGAGCAAAGATATAAGAAGCAGATGAAAATAGTGGTGTGTGAAAAAATACAACTTAAAAATCTAATAGTGATGTATAAAAAGATAAAACTTAAAATACTAATGTATGAAAATAGTGACTTAGGATATTAGTTATGTGATTGAGCTTTGGTAGGTTACGGGCTTATTAATTTAACGTTAATCATGAAAACTATTTAAAAAAATATATTAATAGATCGTATCCAAGTCGTTTCTTAGACGTGTCCAAACGTGTTTGAGACGTATCCAAGCTTGTCTGAGACGTGTCTAAAATATATCTAAATTAAAAAAAAAATCTTTTTAATCGGACACATTCTGACACATAGAACACGTGTGTCGTATGGGTATCTCCATGTATCTGACATGGACACGTGTCTAACATGCGGACACGCCTCAGCAACAGCGTGTCCGTACTTCATAGTCTGCATGTCATGTGTGAGCTATTGCTGTTAAAAATTTAACTGATATTGGATGGAATGATCTATTACAACAAATCATTTAGTTAAATTATGTAATTGGAAGATTTCATAATTCATGGTAATTATTTGCAAACCATTCATGTTAAGGGGGTTTTTATGCACTTTTCCCATATTTATTTAGATGTGAGATGTGTGATAGGGTGAAGTAAACCTGCACCTGCCCCGCATCGCATTGGAATGGGTTTTAAACCCATCTTGTGTTGGTATGCCTAGCAATGGGACAAATAGAGGTGGATATTTGCTCAATCTGACTCAGCTCTGTATTCTTAAGAATAAAATTCACATCTACCACACAAGGAAAATATCAAAACCTATATATCAGCCCTTGAGTCTATATATAATATTTAATCACAATTTTAAAATAAATACTCATTTCATATTAATTAAAAAGTATATTCAAAATAAATGTTAAATTAGTGAAGATTAGTTAATACTAGTCTCTATGTCTCGTGAAATCACGAGAAAAATCCCAATGCAGATCAATCCAATGGTTGAGCATTAATCCTGTCTAAATCCCAAAAAAGATGCAAGGCTTATTATAAGTAAACAGGTAGCTTGATTAATAGTTAAATTGAACATAATGTCTATTAATATGCAAGGCGGGACGTGATGTGGAATGAGATGCATTGACCAAAACTCACACCTATTGTGTTGATTTAAACTTGCTCCATGCGTGTTGGACAGATAAAAATTGCCAAGCCTAATTTTTATAGATTATGATTCTATATTTTTTTATAATATACTTTTATTCAATTTCTAAAATACATGAATTACCTTTTATGATTTATAAAATATTCTCACTCTCCCTTGATTTATTTTTCCCGTCGACAATATGTTGGACAATTTTTTTTAATCCTAATTCTTATGTAATTTTTTTAATCAATTTTTAAATCTTTCACAATACTAGAATTAACTAATATATCATAAAACATAAGTTCATAATCATATCATATTAGTTATAAGAAAACAGAAAATTAGTTGAAAAATATATTATCAAAATTTCTCTTATTTAAGTTGTCGAAAATTTAATTTTGCATATTGTTTTTTACAAACACACCTTTGTCTTGTATATATAATATACGAGAAAAAAAACTCAAGTTTTTTTATTTTTCTCTATTAAGATTAGCAATGTATATGAGGAAGAGAAGAAGAACAAGGGAGAAGAGAAAAGTGGTTAGGGTTCTCTATTGTAAAAGTAAATTAGTCAACATTACAAGAATAGAAAAAAAGGGTAAAAATATATATGCAACAAATAAAAGACTAAACTACCCTTAAGATAAATAAAATAAGTAAAACATAAATGCACCATATTATCTAACATCCCCCCTCAAACTCACGATGCATCAACAGGAAGCTTAAGAAACGAAAGCGTGAAGTGGAATGCGACTTTGTAAACAAGTCAGCAATTTGCATAGAAGAAGATACGAATGGTAAAGTGATGGTCCCATGCTAAAAGTGGTGTCGAGTGAAATGACAGTCAATCTCAATATACTTGGTGCGTTCATGGAAAACTGAGTTGCGAGTAATTTGTATAGCACTCATATTATCACAATACATAGGAGTGGGTCCAAGGTAAGTGACACTCATAGACTCAAGTAACCAACACAACCAAACTATTTCGGCAGTAGTGGATGCCATGGCACGGTACTCAGCTTCGGTAGAAGATCGAGAGACAACAGCTTGCTTCTTACTCTTCCAAGAAATGAGAGAATCCCCCAGAAAGATGTAAAACCCTGTGGTAGACTTACGATCAGTGGAGTCACCACCCCAATCAGCATCTGAGTAAGCACGTAATTCCAAGGAAGATGATGAAGGAAAGAGAAGACTCTGAAATTGAGTACCCCGAAGATAACGAAGAATGCGAAGAACAGCTGCCCAATGAACTGTAGTAGGAGAAGCAACAAACTGACTAACAACATGCACTGCATAAGCAATATCAGGTCTAGTGATAGTAAGATATACTAAACTGCCAACAAGAGTACAATACAAAGTGAGATCTGACAAAGGAACACCATCAGAAGAAGTATACCGAACATTATGCTCAAGAGAAGTATCCTTTGTTCTAGTGTCAGAGAGATGAGCTTGTTCAAGAATGGTGCCAATGTACTTAGATTGAGAAAGGAGGTAACCTCTAGGAGAGTAAGCAACTTCAATCCCCAAAAAGTAACGAAGAGTACCTAAGTCTTTCATCTCAAACTAATGGGCCAATTGGAGTTTCAACTACACAATCCCGTCAACATCATCCCCAGTAATGATCATGTCATCAACGTATAAGGAGAGCAAGATACGACCATGAGAAGTGCACCTGAGAAACAAAGCAGAATCATGCGGGCTAGAGTGGAAGCCAAGAGATGTAATCACAATGGAGAACTTCTCAAACCAAGCGCAAGGAGCTTGTTTGAGCCCGTAGAGAGCCTTCTTCAATTTATAAACTTTACTTGGATTATGAGAAACACCTGGTGGAGGAACCATATAAACCTCTTCTTGAAGATCACCATTCAAGAAGGCATTTTTAACATTCATTGGAGAAATATGCCACTGGCGGATAGATGCGACTACAATAAGAGTACAAATAGTAGTCATTTTGGCAACAGGAGCAAAAGTTTCTTCATAATCCATACCATATTGTTGAGAAAAGCCTTTAGCAACTAAGCGAGCTTTGTATCTCTCAACAGACCCATCAAACTTGGTTTTGATCTTATATACCCAACGAGAACCAATTGCAGTTTTTCCTGGCGGAAGAGAGACAATGTCCTAAGTATCTGTCTTGTGCAAAGCAGAAAGTTCCTCTGCCATAGCCTGTTGCCAAAGGGGATCAAGAATAGCCTCTTTATAGGAAGATGACTCAGACAAACTGTGAATAGAGGTTAAGAAGGAAGCAAAAGAAGTGGAATAACTAGAATAAACAAAATCTGGTAATTTAGTAGACTTACAATCACGATGAGGATAACGAGGAGGAGGAGGATCCACGATCACATAAGGTTCTTGGGGAGGCGCGGGGACAGAGGAGGCATCTGGATCTGCAGAACTACTAGTGTCAACCCTGCAAAGCTCAACATCAAAATTATTTTGGTTATGGGTCACAGGAAGAGAAGCAGTATCAGAATCTGTGTGAAAAGGATCAATGTGGGTGAGATCAGATTTGGTAAGGACATGTTGACTAGAAGGAATGGAATAAAAGGGAATATGCTCAAGAAACACAACATGACGTGAGATATAAAGTTTTTGATTTGTAGGATCATAACAACGATAACCCTTCTGACCATCACCATAACCAAGAAAAACACAAATCGCTGATCGAGAAGACAACTTACTATGTTCTACATGAGGACGAAGAACAAAGCAAGTAGAACCAAATACTCTCAAGGCTGAATAATCAAGAACACAACCATATAATTTCTCAAAAGGAGACAAACCTGAAGTAATAGAAGAAGGAATTCTGTTAATGACATGTACTGCAGTGAGGACAGCTTCCCCCCAAAACTCACTTGGGACAAAGGCAGACAAAAGAAGGGAACGAGCAGTTTCAACAATGTGGCGATGTTTCCTTTCAGCAACTCCATTTTGTTTAGGAATGTCAGTACACGAAGTTTGGTGAAAAGTCCCATCAGAAACAAGTACTTCAGAGAATTTATTAGAAGTATATTCACCACCTAGATCACATCAAAAGCACTTGATAACAGCATTATGTTGAGTTTTAACAAAAGCACGAAACATATGATAAATGCCAAAAAATTCATAACGATATTTCATAAGATAAACCCAACAATAACGAGTGCAATAATCAATGAACGATACATAATATCTAGAACCACCTTTGGTAGCAACTGGTGATGGTCCCCATACATCAGAATGAACCAAGTCAAAAGGTGCAACAAAAACTGAAATACTTTTAGAAAAAGGCAAAACAGTAAACTTAGCAAGTTTGCAACCACAACAGTCAGAAATATCATTAGATTGTAACTTTCCTAAAGCCCCTGTAGAAGCTAAGTATTTCAGACGGGAAGAGAAAACATGTCCAAGACGAGAATGCCATAAATAAAAACTAGAAGACAAGGAATTCAAATGAAAAGACGACAGGTCAACACTAGACGCTGCAACATCTGGAACTCTGAGTTCATCCAGAATATAAAGTCCCCCTGCCTACGGCCTGTCCCAATCAGCCTCCTGGATTGCAGATCCTGCACAAAACAAGAGGTGGAAGAAAATAAAATTGAGTAGCCAGAATCACATAATTGACTAATAGAAACAAGACTCAAAGTGAGATTAGGAATGTAGTAAACATCTGAAATGGACAAATGAGATGTGGAAACAGATCTAGTGCCTGCTAATGGCATAGGAGTGCCATCAGCAGTCATGATTGACACAGATGAGGCAGGATGTAAAGACACAAATGATTTAAAATCAGATGACATATGATGAGAGGCTCCAGAGTCAAGGATCCATATGGGTGAAGATATACCTGATGAGCTAGAAGAGGGCAAACCTATATTGGATTGGGCAGACATGGCATGTGGTTGTGTGGCAATAAACCTCTGGAATTGCTCAGCAAGATCAGATACTGTAGAACTAGAAAATGATGTACTCTCAGCTGACAGAGGAACAACTGCAGCAACATTTGATGTTGGAGGCTTGAAGTTTCGTTGGCTAAATTGACTATGAGGTCTCCATTGAGATGGCTGTTGTGCTTACTGCGACTTATTCAACAATTTTGGACATTGAGCTTTCCAATGACCCTTCTGCTTGCAAAAACTACATTCATCGTAACTAACCTTTCCATGAGATTTACATTTGTTAGAAGGAACAGCAAAAATAGATGGGTTGGGGAGGATTCCTTTGTCTACATTCCCTTTTTCTGATTGAGACTTCAATCGAATCTCTTCAGCTAATAATTCATTAACAACCGAATTAATAGTTGGAAGAGGATTACGATGCAAAATTGTTCCATGAAGCCCTTCAAAATCATCTCGAAGAGCCATCAAAAACTGAACCAGACGCTGTTCTTCTCTACAATCAATGTACGGCTTAAAAGCTTGTAACTCAGTAGATTCAGTAAGAGCCAACTGGTCCCAAAGATTGCACATAGCAGAGTAAAATTCCTATATGCTCATGTTGTTTTGTTGAAGAGCTCGAATATCTATCTCCAACTAATATTGCTTTGCAAAATTAGACTGCACATATAACTTTTTCAAATGATCCCAAACCTCATTGGCCGTTTCATATTTTGCTAATTGAACCCCTATAGACTGCGAAACAGAGTTGTTGATCCAAGTAATAATCTTTGAATTATTTACCTCCCAGGTTTCTAGCTCTGTTGCATATTTCCCATCTTTTTCATCTTTTGGCTTAACAGAGGTTCCAGAAACATAACCCCACATTCTTTTGTCTTTCAAAAAATTCTTCAACACATAACTCTAATATGAATAATTCTGCCCATTCAACTGCACACTAATGGATTGAAGAGAATCATCCTTTTCTCCAGCTATTGCAAACAATCACAAAACAAAGAAAAGAAAACCCCAATTTTTGCAAATGGGTTTCTACAAAACCTTAACAGAGAGAACCGCAAAAGGAAGAACGAATTGCTAATAAAAAAATCACCTAGGTTGCTATCGAAATGAACAGAATGACGTCTGGGTCGCGCTCCAAAACGCTGCAAAATGGGTCGTCAAAAAAATTTTTCGGCCCCTAACAAGTGGGCGCTGCCCCCCTGTAACCCCCCGCCAACTCACCACGGAGTTGGATCCACAAAAGCTGTGGCCAGAATCATCCTTACTCTGATACTATATTAAGATTAGTAATATATATGAGGAAGAAAAGAAGAACAAGGGAGAAGAGAAAAGTGGCTAGTGTTCTCTATTGTAAAAGTAAATTAGTCAACATTATAATAATAAAAAAAAGATAAAAAATATATGCAACAAATAAAAGACTAAACTATCATTAAGATAAATAAAATAAATAAAACATAAATACACCATATTATCTAACATTCTCATTAGATTTATTTATGTAATTTACACCAATTTAGATACCATTTTATATGATATCCCATACATCATATTTGAGGCAATACTCTAGTACTTAATTTTTATTAGCTACTGCTGATTTGCTTTGCGAAAGCGGTGAAAACAAGTTATATAAGCAGAAGTACAGCATCCGTTCTAAGAACCACCAAAGCACCAGTTGAAGAAATTTGATGGCATCTTCCATCTTCAAACTTCTTCTGTCATCGTTCATTCTTTGTACTTTCTTGCAGGAACCCACCAATGCCCTTAGAAAGGCAAGCATGTTTTGCTTTTTACTCCTCTGATTACGACTTCCCATTCAATTATCTGATACAGTTGCCCCTGTCTCTTCCAAGTTCCAACTATGAGAATTTCCAAATTTACAGTTTGCTGATGTACCATACAACATTTCACCAATTGTTTGCTTTTGATTCTCTGTTTCAGACCTACATTGTGTACTTGGGAGGACATTCTCATGGTCCAGACCCTTCCCCTAGTGATCTTGAAGCAGCCACAAATTCCCATTATGATTTACTGGGTTCAGTTTTGGGAAGGTATAGTAACTACGAACTTCTCTTAACTATTCTGAGCCGTCAGAAACTGATGACTTAAATACACAGACACACACTTATACTTTGCTGAGAACTTATACATATGTCTTTAAACAGTCATGAGAAGGCCAAGGAAGCAATTATGTACTCCTACAATAAGCACATCAATGGCTTTGCTGCGATACTTGAAAAGGAAGAAGCATCCGAGATAGCAAGTGAGCAAATGATTACTATGGGTTTATAGTCATTTTGAAGCCACAAATTGATACTATATATATGTTTCTATTGGTCCAGAAAACCCAGATGTAGTCTCTGTTTTCTTGAGCAAAGAGCATAAATTGCACACTACCAGGTCATGGGACTTTCTTGGGCTCGAAAAAAATGGAAGAATTCCGGCTAACTCCGCTTGGAGGAAGGCGAGATTCGGTGAAAATACAATCATCGCTAATATTGATACAGGTATGCTTCGCATCTATAGGACAATGATTGCCTTACATTTTTTTTTTTCATATCACTTTTTATCATATTTTTTAATAGTTATAATTAAGTAAAAATAATAATAAGAAGAAAGTAATGAGATTATGATATAAGAACTAGTATAAAAAGTATTATAAAAAAATATGATAAAAAATCAGAGTTAATATCTATAATATAAGCTTAAATATATTTTTGGTTTAAAAAATATAATATTTTTTATTTTAGTTCCTATTAATTTTTTTCTTTTATTTTTGTTTAAGATTTTTAAATTTTTATTTTTGTTTTAATGTTTAGTGAGTCTAACAAAACTACTAACACATGACATTAGAAAGTGAAATTTTTGTTGACCTTATAAACACTTAATGAAAATTCACTAATCATTAGAACTAAAACAAAAACATTTGAAACACTTGAATCAAAACCTATTTTTTTATACAAACCTGAAAAAAAAGACTTTTATATTATTACATCACACAAGTATATACATCTTTTTTCATATCTCATTTAATATCATTCATTATATATATATTTTTTTATCATTTTTTTTATTCAATCACATTTCTTAAAAAAAGTATGAACAGTCATATACTCTTAAAAAAAGTATATGACTAACATTTTCCATAAAAAATGTTATATTTTCAAAAACCAAAAACATATTTAAGCCTACAGTCTGTTACATTTTAATAAATTAAGGGGCTGCTACTAATGTCACGCAGCAGTCTCTCCTTTTAATTCAGCCTCAATCTTTTGTTTTAATTTTATGTTTACCCCTGCTTTCACTTTTCTTTTATTGGAATTTATATGATACTTATTTTTGAGTATATCAATATCTAGAGCAAGTTGTGAAACATTTATTATTTAAACAATAAATATTTAATAATTTATCTTTGGTATCAATACTGTCTTGGGTATCACAAGAACTTCCTTTTTTACTCTCTAACTAAATTGATAACATGTGCATGCAATGCAAGATTGTTAAATAAGTAATATATTTGTTAAATTTTTATAATATGATTGTTAATATATATATATATATATATATATATATATATATATATATATATATGTATATATAATTGAATAATTTTATTTTAAGTTTATTTAATTGCATTTATTATTAATATTTATATATTTAGGTTGAGATATTTTTAAAAATAATTTATAATATATTATGTATATATTTAGTCTATTAAAAGCTAATATATCATAATATAATAGATCAATATAAATTTTTTCCAACATGATTTTTTGGTTATTATTGCTTATCTTATGACATTTTTCTTAATCCATAATCTGAAAGTAATTACAAAGTTTTAGTGATTAGAAAAAAAATTAAAAATTTGATTAACTATATATCATATTAAATTTGAACAAAGTATTAAAAAAAATAAAAGGTGGGTGCTAGGCCTTATAAAAGAAAGTAAAAAAGAGAGAGCGAGAAAAAGACATTTGAATGGTGAGAAAAAACAACCATTAAACCTTTTTAAAATATGAGAAGATTAAGATTTAGAATTTGAGTATACAAAAATAAGGAAGGTAAATACTTCAAAATCAAAATTTAAAATTTATTTCAAATTGAGAGTGTTTAATTGATAACAAATAAAATCTCCAAAAACGTAGTGAAATTGGAGAAAAAATAATTCACCAATAATTACTGTGAGTCATTGCCAACAAATGGATTATATTTTATATAATAGTATATCATTTTTTTATCTATTACCATCACGTATCATTTGCATAATAAAGTTTACGTATCTCTTAAAAGAGAATTCCTACATAAATTTAGAATTTCTAAATTAAGTGTACTACGTTAATTATATTATTAATTAATAAATAATTATTAAAATTAATTAATAATTAATTATCATAATTAGAATAATTAATAATATAATTAAACTAATGTGACAACTTAGATGGTCCAACTTTATATAAGTATTTCTTCCTCTCCAAAACTAAAGTGTCCGTTTCTTTTTCGGAAAATTTTTATATGCTTCTTTCTTCCTCTAAAAGAATTCTCACCATTAAATGGCACATATTGTGTGAAAATTTAGCATGTATTTAAATTAATTTTTTTAAAAAATTAAAATAAAATAATTTTAAAAAAAAAATTTAAGTCTTACCAAATATGATACCGGAAGAATCTGAAAGCGGTGATGCTGACATATAGTTAGGAATCACTCTGTTTCTCATTAATTTCTTTCTACTCCCCGTTCCACGCTCTCTCAAGACTCTCGCCCAACTTTCTCTTCCACTTTCTAGTTTCTACTCTTTCTTTTTCACTCTCCTGTCTTATGCAAGGTTTTTTTTTACGCTATACACTTGGCTTGAAGCAGCCAACATTATATATATATCTATTATATTTTACTCAAAACATTTTATGTTATATTCATCTATTTCATTATTACATCTATGATCACATTATAACTTTTTTTATATTCATTTGTTTTATTTTAATTACTATGAATGCATTTATCTTTTAAAATAAAATTAATTGTAAAATTTTTGTATAATATTTAGTTTTGAGTTGTCTTTTAATTTCAGATAAAAAATTTTAATGCTTTAAAAAGAAAAGACTTAGATTGTGATAGTTTATGTCGTTGATATAGTTATAATCAGTTAATACAAAATACATTGTTTTATGTCCAGATTTTTTTATGTAATATGTTTAATATAAATATATAAATATATGTATATATTAATTTTATATTATTAATTTAATTTATTGCCTTATTTAGAATAAGTTAAATGACTTAACTAATAAGATAAATTAGATATCAATTCAAACCATTAAAATTAACATCAAATCAAATCTACTCAAATCTAACTAAATTTGATTACATTTTTATTTTTATACAACTGAAATAAAAATAATTTCTTTATCAAATGAATTCGAAAAATATTTGATTCCAAGAATACTCTAAAGGATGGGTTAAAATTTCGTTTACATGTTGAGTTTAATTATGGCTAATTTTTCATGTAATTTTTTTAACATTATCATATAATTCTATATTATTGCATAATTAAAAGAATTTGGTTATAATGGTCACTATTTGTGAGGTCAGATTTTTTAAATAATGTGACATTATTGGATGATAATCTTAAAAAAAGAAGAAAGAAAACTTATATAAGTAAACCGATCATTAATTTGAGAAGTTTACCAGATATTTTGAAAGGAGAAAGTTTTTCCAAATGCTCGGTGTGATGAAAGTAGGGGACTCTAGTACTAGTCTTTTTTATTATTATTATTAGTGGGTACTAATACCTTAATTAATTGTTAAATATTTATTGATTATTGATTATTTTAAATGAACTAATTAAACTAAGGACTTGTTTGAAAAAATTGAAAATTATAGATTATGTTGATAATCAGTTATTGTTATAATCGATTATTGTTATAATCGATTATAATCAATTCATTTTTATGTTTGGATGCATTAGCGTGAAAGCGATTTTAAACTAATATTATTCATTTATATAATATAAAAAAGAATCATTTTTATGCATTAAATTACTAAAATAAGTATAGAATGACTAAGAAAATTATTTGATTGAGGATAAAATAGTATTTACATATCAAAGTGTAAGAAATAATGTATAAACTAAAATCATAAGTTTCAATTTTTAACTTATGATTATTAGCTGAAAATTTTTTTTATCTTGCATTAAATTTCAGTATAAAATTTTTTTTAAAAAATAATCTTTTTACCCAAATATAATAATTATTTCATAAAATAACTTAATCTTTTAAAAATAGTTAAATGAAAAAGATTTAATCTTTCTCAAATATGCTCTAAGTAGTTGACAATTCAATCCAGCTACTGTTATTCAAGAAAAAGACTAGAGTACGTTAGCAACACTGTGAAGGTAATATGTTAGTGGTGTATCCTAATTACCTATTATTTTTTTGTCTTAAAATATAGAAAAAGCAAATAATTTGGTTTAAAGTTCAAATTTTGATAAATAAATATTATTTTGTAATTTTTAACAGTAAACTCATTCAAACCTTTTTCCGACACACTCATACTTTCTAATGTTTGACAAATATTTCTGGATTTTCTCTGAAATGAAAAAAAAAATCTATAAATCTCAAATTAGAGAAGTAATTGCATGGAATTGTAAAATTGGTAAAATCTTTATCTAAATGCACAATTATTTTAAATTAAATTTCTACTAACTTCTAAGCTGAATCTTAGGATAAGTAGATTGGTTGATTGCCAAAACGAAAATTACACTACTAGACGTTTAAAATGAAGCAAGTTATTTATATTTAATAAAAAAAAAATTCAATAATAGGCATATATTTTACAAAACTTTCGCCTGTAACCAAAATATGAAATCTATCTGGACTGAATCTAGGATAATGTTGGGTCTTTAAAAACAGGGTTGAATACTTAGACAGTATACAAGCATTACTTTGTATCTTACCATTTCAAGATTATATTCTCCTAAACTATTTTTATTAAGAGTATTATTATTTATATAAACAAATTCCGCTAACATCTCTCATTACCTTTTTTTGTAAGTCATTCCAAGAAATAAGTGGATTTCATTCTCACCTAAAATTTATTTAATAGTTTAAATTTTATACAAATTCTTCATAACTTTGTACTCCTAGCAAATTTTCATATTGTATAGAATATATGTGGATATTGATTAGTTGCTTTTTGAACAGGCGTTTGGCCCGAACACCCGAGTTTCAGCGACAAAGGATACGGGCCTGTCCCTTCGAAGTGGCGTGGGAATGGAGTCTGTGAGATTGACCAGTTTAGTGGTTCAAAGAAAAAATTCTGTAACAGGTAATTTTTCTTTTTTATTTTACTTATCCATACACGGAAATTTGCATATCACTTTTATACTAATTACTGTATAATACACTCTAATCATCATATAATATATACTTATCATCACATAATATACCAATTACTACATAATAGTAATCAATTACCATTCACAATCACTAGTTTACTATATAATATATATTTATCACTAGTTATTTACATGTTAATTAGTGATGTAGAAGTGGTATGCTTACATCTTTTTTTATTTCAAAAATGATATTTGTACATAAATTTTTTTTAAATAATTTTTACTTTAGATAATAAAACAATAAAAACACACATTTCAGCATACACTCTACATTTATTTTTCCAAACAAGCAAAATATAACAATAATGTAAACTTTTTAATGTGCAAATATCATAACTTTATACCAAATGAGTGCTTTTAAAATATGGGCAAAGCTAAGTTGTTAATCATAGATACTTACGTAAATTGTATACATTTTGGTCTTTGACTAATGTATCTTCAATGTAACAATTCTAAGATTTGAAGTTTTGACATTACATATAAGATTCATTTAAAGTTATAATTCATTTTTACTATAACTAACTATTATTAAATCTTAAATTATGTACTTTAAGCTAATAAAAAATTATATAATTATTTTTAGTTAAATAAATTAATTTTGTATACTTTATATGTTTGTGTCAATCTTTTAATGATTTAGTTTACAGCGTTTGTGTAGAGTAAAATCATTGAAAATTTTCTTGTTGCTAACGGATTACAGCCTAACACATCACTACAAAACGATGAATCAGGAAACTGATTGGAGTAAGAATCGCCAGCAAAAATTTCGAAGCAGAAGTTGTCAAACTTGACCCGTTGCATCGCTCGGGACGTGACTTTGTAGGCCACGGTACCCACACTCTGTCAACTGCTGGTGGTAACTTTGTCCGTGGTGCAAATGTGTTTGATAACGGCAAAGGCACTGCCAAGGGTGGGTCCCCAAGAGCTCGCGTTGTAGCCTACAAAGCGTGCTGGTCTACAACAGATGAGCGCTTCTGCCATGATGCTGACATCGTACAAGCATTTGATTATGCCATACATGATAGTGTTGATGTGATCTCAGTCTCTTTGGGTGGGTCTATTCCCCGTGCTGAAGCTTTGTTCACAGATGGGATTTCCATAGGGGCCTTTCATGCAGTTGCCAGAAATATAGTGGTTGTTTCCTCTGCTGGGAATGACGGGCCACAACCTAGAACTGTAACAAATGTGGCACCCTGGTTATTTACAGTTGCTGCTAGTACAATGGACAGGGATTTTCTCAGCAACATTTCTCTTGGTAACAAACTATACCAAAAGGTATCATCGTAATTAATTACTTTTTTTTTTAACTAGAAGAGGAAATATTTGGGATATGAATTTAAACAGAAATTTTAATTTTATATCGGACTGTATATATATCAGGGTGCCAGTCTTAATAGAGGCTTGCCATCAAGAAAGTTTTATCCTTTGATTCATTCCGTCAATGCAAGAGTTCCTAATGCCACGATTCAAGATGCGTGAGCACAAATTTCCCAAAGCTTACTTCAAATATTTACACTGTCTGAAAAATAATTGCTTCTTGTGTCATATATTTGTGTGTTCCTGTAGTCGTCTTTGCAAGCCTGGAACACTTGATCCTACCAAAGTAAGGGGAAGAATACTAATCTGCCTTCGAAGTGATAAGATACAATCAGTTGGTGAGGGCCAGCAAGCCGCTCTTGCTGGCGCAGTGGCAGTGTTTGTGAACAATGATAAGCAAAGTGGAAATACACTTCTAGCTGAGCCTCATATTTTACCTGGTGCAAGCGTCAATGAGAATGAATGGGAACATGGAACTGGTGACCAAAACAATAGCAGGTAATTAATCATATATCATTAGTCGGCTTATATGTTACATTCTAAAATACTTGCAGCAAATGAAGCACTTCATTTAAAAATATACTACAGGAACCTTGTTGCTTACATGACTGCAGCAAGAACATATTTAGGAATAAAGCCAGCTCCAATTATGGCCGGATTCTCAGCAAGGGGTCCCAGTGCCGTGCAACCGTTGATACTCAAGGTCAGGGACGGACTTAAGTGTTGAAGAGTGGGACTTACAATTTTTCTTTAATCTTATATAAATATATGTTTTCTTTTTTTTTTTTTATATTTATAATTTTTAATTTTATATACAAATAAATTAGTAAATTTATAATGATAAAAATAAAATTTATATAATATTATTAAATAATTATTTAATTACATATATAAAAAATATTTGATAATATTAATAATAAAAATATCATTTAACATTTTAAAATATAAAAACACAATTTTATCCTCCTTGCCTAAAATTCCTGTCCGTGTCACTGCTTAAGGTCTATATTTTGCATCATCATATCATTATGAGATGATTTGTCAATCTTACTTACATTCATGACTCTTCATTCATACCGATCATTTTATAATATTATTTGTACATCATTTTAAATTATTTTTACACTACTTATCTAGATAATAATGTAGGAGAAATACACTTTTAAAATATACATTATCTTTCTTTCTTTTTTTCCAAACAAGTATAAAGTATAAACAAAAATGTAAAAAAGTAATTACAAAAATTACTTCCCTATAAAATTTTGTGGTTATACTAATTTGTTCCTTGTTTCAGCCTGACATAACTGCTCCCGGTGTGAACATACTAGCTGCTTATACACTAGCCGCAGGTCCGTCTAATCTAGCATCAGATGCACGTCGGATTCTTTTTAATGTAAAACAGGGAACTTCTATGTCTTGTCCTCATGTTGCTGGCATCGCCGGTCTTCTCAAAACACTTCATCCTAATTGGAGTCCAGCAGCTATCAAATCAGCCATGATGACTACAGGTACCTGGAAAAAGAATACCTCACGTATCTATATGTGAAAAAAAAAATTATTATTCTCTCTACACCTATCATTAGAAAAATTTTCAAACCAACCTTACTTTCTTCATGTGTTTCAATTTTACATATTATTTTCATTATACTTTTTTATATTATTATTTTAAATAATAAAATGAAAAGGCATACTTCTTAATATACACATTTTTTTTATTAAATCAAGTAAAATCTAATATGATGTTTGATGAGCATTTTCTCTTCCCTCCCGCTCTCTTTAAAAACAAAAAACAAAAGTATAAGAAAAGGTGTAAGAATTTAAACATAGAAGTAACATTTCTTAAAAAAAAATAGATTTTATTTTTTCTCATCTACTCAGACCAATAAATAAAAACCTCAATCAAAAGTAAAATAAAGAAAATAAGCATAATATAGAAGTATTCAATTTATGCATAATAAAACAAATAGATTACCTTTTTTTTTCGAAAATGCTTTCTCCTATATAAAATGTTCATAGTGCCACATATTTCGGAATGTTTTCATGTACTTATTGACAATTATGCTCTTCATACAGCAACCACACTAGATAACACCAACCGACCCATTCGGGATGCATTTGATCAGCTAGCAACTCCATTCGAATATGGCTCTGGACATATTCAGTCTAACCTTGCAATGGACCCTGGACTTGTTTATGATCTAAGCATAATTGATTACTTGAACTTCTTATGTGCTTCTGGTTACAACCAAGGTTTACTCAAGTTCTTTTATCACCGCTCTTACACTTGTCCAAAGTCTTACAACATTGAAGATTTCAACTATCCTTCAATCACAGTAAGTTATCGCGGGACAAACCCAATAAATGTTACTCGTACAGTTACAAATGTTGGACCTCCAAGCATATATGTTGTGAAAACTTACGTACTTGAGGGATTTAAGGTTCTTGTTCAACCAAGTTCGTTGACTTTCAAGAAAATGGGAGAAAAGAAGACCTTTCAGGTTATTCTGCAAGCAAGGGGTGTGCCTCGTCATGGTTTTCCAATATTTGGGAACTTGTCTTGGACAGATGGCAAGCACAGAGTAACCAGTCCTATTGTAGTCTTGCAACCTCAAAAATTAATTTGAGGAATGTTATGTTATCATAATCATTTGAGCATGTGTTTGCGTTTGTTGTTTTTAGGCTGCAATGCTAATGTGTGTTTCTTAATCTTGTTGTATTGAAACTTTGTCACATCAGAAATAAGAGATTTATTTGTAATAGATATATATTTGGAATGTCAAGGTATTGAACTTTGTTGCATTGGAGCTATGTTTGTAGGCACGCTCACAATCATGTATAGAACTCATGCAAAATCCTTGAAATTCCAAATGATTGTGACTTGTGAGACCGATCCCATGAAACATTTTTTAGCTGTTCCCACTATTTTGGCAAGGTAAATGGCATTCTGGTAGGTGTCAGACTCAACTGCAAAGTTTTATTGTGTTCACCTATGTATTCTATCCAGTACTTATTATTACAATACTCACATTTTGAAATTTGGATAAGGGGTCTCAGTTTTTTTCCCTTAACAATGATTAAAGAAACAAAGTATTAGTTTCAAATAGTATTTACAATCACCATAATAGTCACTCTCTTTGTACTTTGGTGAATTTTCAACAGTATCTTGACCATGCAATTCTTGTTGCAATCAACTGGTGCATATGTTGATAGTTAATTTTGTCTATAATTTTTTTTATTACTTAATTAAAGATTAATAATTTTATGTTAAGTGATGCTTAATTTTGAACACATAATATTTTTCTAAATTTTATTTACTCACATCCTATTTGGATCACTACCCTTTTTATTTGTACAAACAAAAAAAAAAACAAAAAAAATAAAAAAAGGAAGAAAAAGGAAGAAAAAAGAAAAGATAATAAAAAAAGAGAAAGAACGTTGCAGGTGCAGCGAGTGGCCAAGCATATAAGCTCAAAAGTTTTTAATGCAATGGACGGAAAAAAACAAAAGAAAATTTGCAAAAAGAAAAAAAGTTGAAGGCAAAAGCATTAAAAAGGAAAAGGGAGCAGCTGCAGCTTCTTCGTATGTGCCAACAGGCTCCTTTGCAAATCATGCAAAGTCAAAATTTGGCTGATGTGAGAAGAAGTGGGGGGATGGGTTGGAGAAAAATGCTCTGTGTAGAGAGATTTTACTAGTTTACAATTCCGAAAATTTGGGGTAAAATTTGGGGTATGTTTCCTTTATCTCTCTCTCTGCATTTTGATTGTTGTTTGATCTGAGTGGGTAGAATTTTTGTAATGTTTTTCTTCTTTTTCATGTCCTACCTCATCCACACTTTGCACTTCCATAACAGCACACACCCAGAATATATCATCCAAAATTTTCTTTTAAACAAATCACCAAACACCTCCTGTGCATCATCTTCAACCCAACACATAATACAAATAAAAACTTCAACACCCCACTCATAAGTACACACGTTCACCACCCTCATCCTCTCAAAGGACTCAGCAACAATGACCACCACGAAACGCAAGTTCCCCACCCTTTGAAACCTAACCTGCAAACAAAATATCCACACACACATTATCAGCCTCTCCATTACAAGGTTAACCCAAAATCCCAAACAAACATAAACAAGATAAAACTTCCACCCAAAATCGCCACTACCCATAACCCCCATCAACAACCATCTTCAACCCACAGACCCATCGCAGCACCATCAAGCTACCGTACCATTACCGTCCGGCCATCTTGTCGCCGTTCATGCCTGAGCCGCCCTGCCTCAATCTCTCCCTGTTTTTGGTCCTTGTTTCTTAGTATTTAGGTGTTTTAACGTTTCCTTTTCTGCTTTTTTTTTTTTAATTTCAGTTTTTATTATTATTTATTTATTTTTGTTTTATTGGGTTTTGTTTGAGACAGGACGTGATTTGATGAGATTAGGTTGATTTTGCTCTGTTTGGGCTTTAGATTTTTAGTAGATACAGTGTTTAGTGTCATAAAAAAAAAGAGGGCATTTACATTTTGAAACATTTGTTTGGACGAAGGATTTTAGAGAAAAAGAAAAGGAAAGACTTATTTTTCATTTCTAAATTAAGAGAATTATAAAATATTTACAAAAGTGAATAAAGAATAATTGAAAGGTTATACCATCATCTTTCATTTTATTCATTTATTTTAAAAAAATCTCAAATATAAAGAGTGTTTATTCAAAATAAAGAATAAGCTTTCCCTTTAATTTCTCTTCAAAATCCTAACTCTCAAACATATAGTGTTGTTGTTTATTTTTTGGGTTTAGGCATAGGAGGATAAATAATAATTTTGATTTTGTGGAGTTTATTTTGAATCTAATATATAAAAAAAATGAAATAACAAAAAAAAAATCTTCCTAGGTTTTGTTTACCCTATTGTATGTTTTTATTTATCTTATTTGTCAGTATGTTTATTTTAATTACATTGTTATCTTTTTTTTCTTTATTATTGATTTTACAATCTTTTTAAGAAAAAAATAAAATAGAATAATTGAGTCTTGATGAGAAAAATAAAATGAGATTAAATGAGCTGTAACAGCTTGTTAATATTGTAACTTTTAAAATCATCTAAGTTGTGACAACTTGATGATTCAATTTTCTTTCTTTTAACATAAAAAAGAATCAAATCAAATGATTTTTTAAAACCAAAAATATTTTCAAAATAAAAAATAACCAACTCACAATCATTTTTTAAAGAATTACGTGATTTTGAGTTTCTCATTGCATTCGATGATATGTAAGAGCAGAATCCCTATTCTGTCAAGTCAAAATTAAACTTCATAATTTGGTTGTTTCTTTTTCTTTCATATAGTAATCTTTTATCTGGTTAGCCTACTATCATAGCTATTTTTGTTTTTGGCATTCTATAGATGAAAATTTGAAATTTAGTCCTTTTCTTTTCTTTTTAAGGGTGTCAACTCACTTCTCCAAAGTGTGTTGTATAAAGTATAAACAAAAGCTAATCCTAAAGGTTCTTAAAGGTGTTGTATAAATTTAATCCTTTTCTTTCCCTATTTTTAAAGGTGTCTCTACTCTTCGTGATTTGGTTTAATCTTTTTGGTAAGCTTGAGATAATATATTCTATCTGTTTTAATTTTTAAGAGATGGACATAAATAACAATGGAGAATGAAGATTTTATGCAGGAAGCATATAAAGAAAATCTAAAATATTTACATGATGAACATTATATTTAAGTCTTCCTTAGTAATTCAGCATTGTGCATGTTGCAGGCAAGCTACTTTTATGTGATTGTTACTAAGGCTATGCTTGTTTCATTAGAGGGAAGATGGAAATTCATTAGGACACGTGATAAAGTCTGAAACAAACCTTCATCTTTCATCTAGTCTTTATCATGTACACATACATTTCCATTTTCCACCACCTAATTTCCCATATACCTAACCATGCATAGCCTACAACAGATCAACAATATAATAATGATGTTGTTTAAGTAGAGGAAGCAAAAGTATTATAAAATTGTCCATCTTGAAATCCTATTTCTAATGTTACAAGATTCGTAAACATTGAATCTGAATACAACCATAAGTGATACATATCAAAAACTTATTGCAGTAACATTTATGACAACAAACACTTAGCATTCAGATCAAAGGCCAGTCTACAACTTAGGACACACAAAGGGTAATGGTATATAAACACTTTAAACATACAAAAATTCACAAATATTTCTGCATCATTAGGTTTTTCTCTAAATCTATACAGTGTCATATCAAATTTTTTGTGCACAAATCCATATGCAATCGAATGGCTCTGCACACCTATTGTCACTTTTTGTCTCCTTTAGTAGTGTTCAAATAGCATTATCCAAACACAATACAAATTGGTAACACAATAATTCATTCAATAGAAAGAGCAGTAATTTGCTAACTAGAATAGCACATCATATATGATGATAACATCAAAAGTCGTAACATAAAAAATAAATAGAAAACTACACCACCACCTACAAATGCACTGGAAATCACAAAAAACAATCACATCATACCAGAGAGAGCTTACCATAGAGATGATAAAAATCAGGCAAGAACCAAATGCAACAATTGTCATACAAAAAACCAAGAAGAAGATTCAAAATGAAAATTAACAAAATCAACATATTCAAAGTTAAAAGTGATGCAATGAATTGAGAGGGGACGATAAACTAGAAAAGATGCCCTATACATAATAAGAGGAATAAAATCTGCCCACTTTCAAATGCACTAAAAAGTAAGTAAACAAAGAAAAAAATGGATCATATTTCAACCCAGATAATCATTAGTCATACTTGCTGAATACTTTTACTTTTCTTTTTTTATATGCCAAATCAATCCCCACAGAAAAAATGGTAGAGACACATTATACTAAATTAAATACCAGTTAGGTTAGATTTCTCCTGTCTTTGTTTCTTTTTAGTTTTTTTCCTGAAGGAAGCAAGAGGGGCTTAACATTAACCAAATGATATATGCTAAATAATGGCATGATAGTTAAGCCAATACAGTCTATGAACTAATTAAATGATAGCTAAGCTAATACTAAGTGATAGCTAAATGAATGTAGATTTTGCAAAGCAAATAGAAAAATATGTTTAACAAGACTACAAAAAAAAAGAGGTAAGATCAAATAGATAAAATGGTCCATCTACTCCAAATTCTCATAGAACAATAGCATTTAATGGTAGATGTGCTTGTAGGGAAACTCACGAAAGCTGCTAACTACAATCCTTATAATTTGGTATAACTATACAATTAGTGATGTGCAAAAGCTGCTAACTACAAAAGCACATCTACCACTACTGTTGATACCCAATTTTGTCTATATTTATTTTATTTACTAAGTTTGTTTTTTTAAAAAAAAAGAGAAGAAAAAATAAATTTATTTTCAGAAATAATAAAATAAAAAAGAAGAGAAAAATGGGTTACGGGTCAACCTATGACCCAATTCATTTCCCTTCCTGCTGCTGCAACCCTAGCCACCAAACCCTAGCCTCCACAAGAAGCTACACAACCTCAAACATGGCAACTTTCCTTTTCAGTTTTGATTGAGATCGTTAACAGGATTTATTCCTTAATTTGCCTTTCAATCATCATGAATTAGGGAGAAATTTCCTACATATTAAACCCTATAAATCCTAAGCAAAGACAGACAAGGAAAGACTTGAAAAAATTCCCTTATACAGAGCAATCACAAACTGAGAAAAATTCCCTTACACAGAGCAATCACAGACTGAGAAATTCCCACAGACACGAAAAATTCCTTCACCAGTAGATACACTAACGGCCTAAAAACCTCTGCTTCCAGAAAACCACCACTCATCTTCAACCTTCAACCTTCACTTCCATCACCTTCACCTTCAACTTCCTACCATCCTCAATCACCACTCCACCCAAAACCACTTAGATCTGACCAAGCCGCTGAGCTCGCCGGAATTGCTCCAACCTGCGCGACCCAGCCTCCCGCGCAACCCAGCTGTGTCGCAACCGCCACCTGTGCCATCCTTGTCGCTCAACCGCCCAACTAGATCTATAGTCAACCACACCGGCGAACCAACCCGGCATCCCGGCCCGCATCGCAGCCTCTCCCCACACCAGACCAGCTCTACGCTGTCGGCTCTCACCAGATCAGCCCGGACTCGTCGTCAACCGCACCATTAGCCAGCAATAACTCGGTGTTGTCGCCCGCACCAGATCCGCTCCCTCACCGTTCGCAGCCTCCGCCCAGAACCATCGTTGCCTCCGCCGGAGCCACTGTGAGCCAACCGCGACCCAAGGTTCGTTGACCTTCATTCCTGCCGTTGTTGCGTGGTTGGTGTCTCCTACCCCTTTCTTTCGTTTTGCAGTCCAGAGACTATAAGTCTCATCTTTCTTAACTTGTTTTTGTTTTATTTTTTTCCTTTTCTCTTTTTTTTTTTTTTTTTCTATATTATTTATTATTTGTTTGTTTATTTTTATTATTATTATTATTATTATTATTATTATTTGATCTATTAATTATGTTCTTATTATTGCCATCTATATTTACATAAAATAAATTCTAAATAATCTTATTCTATGTTACTCATTGTAATAATATCATTATACATTTGTACTTGTGTTTTAACTTAGCGCACTCTTTTTTTGTATCAATCAATCCTTTTAAAACTGACCGACGACGGAAAAACACTAATCAAATACACTCTTTTCGATAATCTTGAGATTTTATATTGGATTTTGCTAAGAGCGCTAGCGAGGTCTAATCCTCACATAAAAATTAAAATAATTACGTAAACTAAAATACAACTTTTTTATAAACTAAGATAAAATTCTTTTTTTTTTGTGTAAAATCAAATCCTTGAATAAAAGTGAACAATTTCATACAGTTTTAACATCATGATTGTGGTGAATTAAAGTTTTATTTTTCATGAAGACATTTTTTTTGAAATTACTACAAAAATCTCATCGTGCCTAAAAATATTTTTCTTGATTATAAATGAGATTTTATTTGGCTATTTACTTTAAAAAAAACATTCTCTTACCTTAAACAAATTTCTTTTAATTAAAATTTATTCATTGAAATAATATTTTATTTGGCCATTTATTTTAAAAATTACTTCTCTTCAAAAAAATAAAATTTTGATTCACCACTTTTATATAATATGTTGTAGACTTAGAATTTGTTCCAAAATAATAGCTATTTAGCAACTCATTCCATGTCTTAGTCATTTATCATCTTTGATAACATGCTTGACAAAATAGGACATATCAAAATAAAAACAAAAATAATTCTTTTTTTAATGAAGGACCAATTTAATTAATCTTACAAATAACATTAGATTAAATAAGTAACTGTTCTTAGAACGGACGGTGTAGGGTGCTAACACCTTCCTTACCCGTAATCAACCCTCGAACCACGAACTCTGAAATGCAGACTATCTTTTAGGTGTCCAATTGCACCATTCCATTTAAGAGATAAAGCGATTAGTGACGACTCCCAACACCCCGAGATCTTTTCCTCCCCCTTATTCTTTTTATTTTTGTGGCGCCCTTCGGAATGGTTGCGACAGCTGGCGACTCCACTGGGATGATTAGAGGGTTAAGCCTTGTTTTAATCTCATGTTATTTGCTCTTTAATTATTTTGGTCCTTTTTTGTTTTATTTGTTTATTTGCTATTTATTTCATATTGTTGTACATTTTGTTTGCATTATATGTATTGTATTTATGCTTTGTGAATAAATTTGCTTGCATGTTCCCTCATGTACACTTGCACACACAAGCTCTATACCCGAGCTCGGTACCTTGTAGGGTTAGATAGAGGGTGAAGTAGTGTTGCTTTGAGAGACCTTTGGTCTCCGAACAGGCACATGAAAATCCCTCACTCAAATTGAACTCTTTCCGCTTGTAACCTATCATGGGTGAGGATTGAGGACTCTTGCTAGCCAAAGTGTTAGTGATAGCAAGGGGCAATTTGGGAACCTTTTGTCCGATAAGGGTTTAGAACTAAAGCTATCACTTGTTGAAATAACCTTAGAGCTACCATGGTCCATAGAACCTATCCTTTAGGACAGGTACCAAGCTTAGGTAACCCTTTTTCCTTTAACACATGAGGAAATTATGTTTGTTTGCTTATTATAATTTCATTTCTATAGATGTTAATTTCTTTTTTGTTTTCATTTATTTTGCATTTGTATGTGTGATCCAATATTGTGAAGATATCGATAAACCTCGAGCATGAATAAGGGAAAAATGACTCTAATGTCTGAGGTGGCAGAGAGTATTTGGGCTGTCAGTGAAGAGTCTGCAAGAATTCAAGCGCAAGAAGGAAATAGTTTGCATCATGAGGATGCTCCTTTACCTCCCTTAATGGGGAGCCATGACTTTGAGCAAAATGACCTAGGAAGGCTCCGTAATGTGTGGTGTAGTATGGGAAGACAAGAAGAGTTCAATGACAAGTATGAAGATATTGCAGCTCTCATGTTCATCACCCTTGACCTCCAAATGTTGAAAGCTATGCTTTATTTTTGGGACCCCTCATATCAGTGTTATACTTTCCAACAATTTGACTTAGTGCCAATGATTGAGGAGTATGCTAGGCTTCTTAATAGAGACGACATGCTCAAGGACAAAATATACTCACATGACCCCAAGAAGACGTCAAGAAGGATGCTGTCCAAATTGATAGGGATTCATGCCAATGAATTGGACAAGTACATGAAGGATGGAGGACGAAGTCTAGATTCAGAGTTCTTGCTTAGGATGGTTGAAGCTCAAGTTGATCAAAGTCTTGGTTTGATAGCACTAGCCCTCGCTATTTATAAGTTAGTAATTTTCCAGAGAGTGGTGATAATTTCATAGAATGTAGTTATTGGTGCCCTAATTCTGTGCTAGAATGAATGGTTAGTCCTTGTTTATAATGCATATTTGGAGGATTTTGAGCTTATATTTGTCATATTCTGATTCTGATGCTTTTCGATATGTTTTATGGTAAACTGTGCTTTAATTGTTATTGATTAAGTAGATTTATATATGTTACTGATTTGATGTATTCTCTATGATAGGAAAGGCTCCAAACAAGGTCAAATATGGAGCAATTGAGCTTAAAGAGGAAGAGGAAGCCAAATTGGCACTTCAGCAAGTCACCGCCGCGGTGCAAGCATGTGAGCGCCGCGGCGCAGAGAGTATTTTCAGCCATGCCATACTCCAACCCGAGGCGAGAGGGCCGCGACCCAGATTGAATGGGCGCAGCGGCGTACGTAGACCGACCCATTGGGCGCCGCGGCGCACGTATGTGGGGGCCGCGGTGCTGTGCGGCCAGCTGAGCCTATAAATAGATTTTATACATTTTTCTCTGTGTGCTGGCCATCTTTGGGCCATTTTCATTTTTAGGTTTTGTTAGTTTTCTTAGTTTTAGGTAGTTTTAGGTTAGTTTAGCTTGGCTAGATCTTCATTGATGGTGGATTGGAGGCTAGGAACAAGGATGAAGGAGGATTCAAGCTTCAGAGATAAATCAATGAGCTTCCTTTCTCTCTTTTTCCTTTCTCTCTTCTCTTCCTTATCTATTGTATAGCTAAGCTTTATTTAGGGATGATTTTGGATCCTTTTATATATATTAATGATGTGTTCTTCTCTGAGTTTGTGTGGATTATTAGTTTTATTCAATCATTATCTGTGTTTAATGCTTGTGGTTGGCTGATCACTAATTGTATGATCCTAATATTTGTAAATGAACTAGACATAGGGATTTGTGGATATGAATATGGTATGGTTGATACATGTTCGGCGAGTTCAATTAGCTTGGATGAGTTAATTTGTTAATAAGATAGAAATATACCTATTAGCCATGTATAGTGTGTGATTGAGAATAGATCGTTCATGAGTGGATCTTGGATCTACTAGGGTTGATTGACCTAGACATAGGTTTTTGACTCTATCAGATTCTCAAGCTAACCTAATCAGTGTATTCATGTTTATGAGGAGGATTGCATGTTGTTGGTAGATGTAGGGGGTGAAGGAGGATTTCCTGAAACCTAACCGTGTTTATGTTAATTGCTTTTGTAGATTAGATTTAGTTTAGATTATTACTTTTCTTATTTTTATGTCCTTGTCTAGAATTGATTAAACTATTGGTTGGTACTTAGCTTTATAACATAATTATCCTCGTGGGAATAAACTTTTACTCTGTATCTGTATTACTTGAGCAATCTGTGCACTTGCGGTAGCAATTAAGTTTTTGGCGCTGTTGCCGGGGATAATTTTTATATTGCTAATATTAACAATGAGTTTGATTAGTTCTAATTCAAGTTGTATATAAGTTGTATATAATCTATATTTCATTTCTGTTTTGTTTTAGTTTCAATAAGAAGTTGGGTGATTTTAATCATACGAGGCCCTTGAGGGAATTCGCGACTCCTGGAAAGGATAATCCTTGGATCAAGTTCTTGAGGACTACTCATCCGCAGCACTTCAATTTTGATGACAAAGTCCTGCTGGCACTATAACTCAGGCCCTTTGTGGGAGGGAACCCCATGTTTATGTTTCATTCCTATCTTTACTTTGTGCATAAATAGGTAGTATGTTAATTGTGTTTATGTTAAATATGTTAGCATATTAGTATGTTGTGTTTTGTTAGTTTTGTTAATATGTTTTTGTTAGTATTTTAGTATATATATGTGTTAGTTGTGTTAGTTCTTGTTTGTTTATGTTTTAAGTGTTGTTTGTGTTAGTTTTTATATAGGTTAATATGTTAGTTATGTTAGTTTTTGTTTTTTTTTTTAGTTTCAAGTTTGTTTAGGTTTTATTATAGGTTAATATTTTGTTTTTGTGTTGTATTATGTGTGTATTGTACATTTTTATAATTTAGCTTTTTGAACAAGTTTTGTTGCAGCTAAAGACCCATAAGAGCCAAACCCAGCAGCAAAACTGTGTTTGCTGCTAAATTTAGCAGCTTTGGTTGTCACGCCGCGGATCAAGTCAGTGAGCGTTGAGGCGCAGGTGCACGAAATCTACAGAATTCTGTAATTTTTTGTGAGCGCCGCTGCCCGGCATGGGGGCGCCGCGGCGCTACACCCTATTTTTATTTTATTTTTGTTATTTTCTTTGTTTTTGTGTACTTAGTAATGCTCAGTAGTAGTTAGGCTGCTATTTTGAGAGTCTCAGGTTCCTTATAGACCATGTTCTTTAAGGAATGCATTTCATTTTGGTTTGATGGAGTATCTTTACATGTTTTATTCCTTTTATGCTTAATGTTAACATGTATTGATATTTTGAGTATGCAGTGATTTTAGTCATTATATTTTCATGATTATATCTTGTTTTGACTATCACTGATGTCCTGATGACAAAATTTTCAATTTTCACATTATGCAAAAGATGTTGTGCATGCTTGAATTGAAAGTTAAATTTATTTGAATGTATGACATGTTGCAAGAATGCTGGTGTTGGTTTTGGTTGTTCATGATGTGAAAGGTTGCTATTTGCCCCCTTTTCAGTGAAACTTTATGTGATCTGGAGCATGTGAAACAATTTAGTTACTTTTGATGCATGATTTACATCTCACTTAGATGCAAGTGTAACTTTGAAAATGATAAGAGTGCATGTTTTGAGAATGTTTATGGATGTACATGTAGAGTTTTGATTATCCTAGAAATTATTTTTTGAACTCTCTTGAGGCGAAATCCTAGGTTGTGCATGATTGAGGAAATGATTAGGGCATTGTTTGGACCGATTGAGCCTTAAAAAGCTTACCCTGATATGATGATATCTCTAGGTCCCTTTTTGAAGCCTTATACTGTTTGGCCTTATTTGTTTTTCACCACCATTGTGATCATTCACCTATTAACCATTCTAATGCATGTAAAAACATTGCATTTTCTTTCTACCCTTATTGTTTGTTGAGTACATGGTATACTATTTCCTGAAATGAGTCTGATGATTAAGGGTATGAATATTCAATTCAAAATGAGCCTGAAGGAACTAGATGCAAAACAAAGAAAAGAAAAAGCAATGCTTTGCAAAATAAAGAAAATTGAAAGAAAAGAAAAAAATAAAAAGAAAAAAATGAAAAAGAAAAGCAAAGCTTAAGTAATGAAAAGTTTGAAAAGCATAAAAAATGGTTCTGGCAAGTTTTCTGTATTCACTATAGGATACCCTACTGATATCAATTTTTTTTTCAAATGTTTTGACTCAAATCTTGGAATATCATGTTTATGTTTCTCATTGTTTATATTGTATCCTTTCTTGTTCATTTCTTCCGCCCATACCATTGGTCTTACATTACAAGCTAATAAAGACTCTTTTGATCCTGAATCTTGTGTGATTTACATTAGTGGAGAGAGAGTTGATTTACAATCTTGTGGATTCTTTGAATCATATGCATGTATGTTTATAAACTTATCTGGATGTGTATGACTTGATTAAGAGAAGTTTATCTTGAATGTTTGTGATAAATGTGAATTACATGAAGAGTTGTGTGGATTGATAACATGTTAAGGATTATGTTTGTATGGAGCTGTTTATGGGACATTTGCACTTTTTGAGGATTGATGCAGTCATTACATACTAGTTGTGTCTTAAAAGAAAAGAAAAGAAGATTAAAATTATATTTACTGAATAATTGATTTTAATTATTAAGTGATTTACTTAGTTCTATTTTATTTTGCTCGAGGACTAGCAAAATGTAGGTTTGGGGGTGTGATAACTCCATAGAATGTAGTTATTGGTGCCCTAATTCTGTGCTAGAATGAATGTTTAGTCCTTGTTTATAATACATATTTGGAGGGTTTTGAGCTTATATTTGTCATATTCTGATTCTGATGCTTTCTGATATGTTTTATGACAAACTGTGCTTTAATTGTTATTGATTAAGTAGATTTATGTATGTTACTAATTTGGTGTATTCTCTATGATAGGAAGGGCTGCAAACAAGGTCAAATATGGAGCAATTGAGCTTAAAGAGGAAGAGGAAGCCAAATTGGTACTTCAGCAAGTTACCGTCGCGGCCCAAGCATGTGAGCACCGCGACGCAGAGAGCATTTTCAGCCATGCTATACTTGAACCCGAGGCGAGAGGGCCACGACCCAGATTGAGTGGGCATCGTAGCGTACGTAGACCGACCCATTGGGCGCCGCGGCGCACGTATGTGGGGGCCGCGGCGCTGTGCGGCTAGCTGAGCCTATAAATAGATTTTATATGTTTTTCTCTGTGTGCTAGCCATTTTTGGGTTATTTCCATTTTTAGGTTTTGTTAGTTTTCTTAGTTTTAGGTAGTTTTAGGTTAGTTTAGCTTAGCTAGATCTCCATTGATGGTGGATTGGAGGTTAGGAACAAGGATGAAGGAGGATTCAAGTTTCAGAGACAAATCAATGAGCTTTCTTTCTTTCTTTTCCCTTTCTATTTTCTCTTCCTTATCTATTGTATAGCTAAGCTTTGTTTAGAGATGATTTTGGATCCTTTTATATATATTAATGATGTGTTCTTCTCTAAGTTTGTGTGGATTATTGGTTTTGTTCAATCATTATCTGTGTTTAATGCTTATGGTTGGCTGATCACTAATTGTATGATCCTAATATTTACAAATGAACTAGACATAGGGATTTGTGGATATGGATATGGTATGGTTGATACATATTCGGCGAGTTCAATTAGTTTGGATGAGTTGATTCGTTAATAGGATAGAAATATACCTATTAGCCATGTATAGTGTGTGATTGAGAATAGATCATTCATAAGTGGATCTTGAATCTAACAGGGTTGATTGACCTAGACATAAGCTTTTAACTAAATCAGATTCTCAAGCTAACCTAATCAGTGTATTCATATTTATGAGGAGGATTGCATGTTGTTGGTAGATATAGGGGGTGAAGGAGGATTTCCTGAAACCTAACCGTGTTTATGTTTATTGCTTTTGTAGATTAGATTTAGTTTAGATTATTGCTTTTCTTATTTTATGTCATTGTCTAGAATTGATTAAGTTATTGGTTGGTACTTAGCTTTATAACATAATTATCCTTGTGGGAACGAACTTTTACTCTGTATCTATATTACTTGAGCGATCTGTGCACTTGCGGTAGCAATCAAGTGAAGAATCAAATAGATGGACATGTGATCAATTTGTTCGAGCAGATCGAGCATGGGGTACACTCGGTCCCACCAATTTTAGCTGAGACAATTCGATCCTTGAATTATTGCCGAGTCCATCAGAAATGAAGATTTTGGGGATGTGCACCATTGCTTGCAGTATGGATGCTTAGTCATATACCGACCTTGAAGTGTTTTGACCATCCAGAAGTTGATCTAAAACAGTATGTCATATCTAAGCATCTGCTCTCTCTATATGATCGTGACAATTGGCCTCCTCGAATTTCGACAATGAGACAATGGATTAGTTTTTTCATGGAAATGAAATAAATGGTCTGGAAGGCCAAGTGGTTTCCTCTCACTTATACTATATATAGATGTGGAAGCAAACCTTGGGTTCCACTTATTGGCCCATGGGGAGTGGTGGGCTATGCTCCAGCTATAGTCCGAAGACAAATGGCATCCCTGGAATATAGCCTAGCTATGGTTCGAAGACAAATAGCATCCCTGCAATTCATTCCTATGACTCATGGGCTGTCCAAATTTGAATTCTCGTATAATGATAAAGGAACCATCCATAAAATAAAAGAGGTCATTGGAGATTGGAAGGACACAAGAAGTGTGAAGCCCGGTCTCCCATCATCTGAAACGACACCGGAATACCTAATTTGGCAGGCTAGTAAGAAGAAGGGGTTTCTTGCTCCTAAGATACAGGGTCCAGATCCACCAATGCACTAATTTAATGAATCCACTGACTACTATGTTGAAGCAGAAGGGCAATATGAAATCATTTGTTGGCAGTGGGCCACTGAGAGAAGGTCCTTGAAAAATCAACTTAGCACTGCAAGAAGGAAAATCCAAAGTCAAGACCAGGAGACAACCTCTAAAGAGATTGAAATAGAGAAGTTAAGGAAAACATGTCTAACCCTCGAAACAATCATTCAAGGGAAAGATGGTCAACTTCAAGAATACAAAAACGAAGTTAAAATCTTGAATCAACGTTTGGAAAAACATGTTGAATGATCTACCTTCTTGGAAAGTAAGAAGAATCGCTTGGAGGATGATGTTCTTTTATTGACTAATGAAAATGATTTTCTACCTTAATACAAGCTAAGAAATGGAGCGGAAAGCTGAAATGGTAATTGACAATATGAGGGAAATCTCCAACCATTCAAGAAAAAGGGCAAGAGAAATCATCAAAGTGGAAGCCAAGCTAGCATCAGGAGAAAACCAAGATATTCTGACTCGGGTTAGGAAGGACCTCGACTTCCTAGGAAAATTTCATTGAAAAAGACCACCGAAATTAGTTTCTTGTTTTAGAAGTGCTGATGTAATTTAAAGTTAGCATGACTCATTCCATCTTGTTTTATAAAGCTAACTCCTCCATCCGACTTGAGGAGTAGCAATGATCAATATGTGTAAAGGCTAAATCTCTGTGACCATAAAACTCTTCTCTTTGAATGAACGAGGTTTATCGATATCGCTTACTGCTTTGGATCATGTCTCCACATGCATAATTTTACTCTTGTCTTAGTGCACTTATGTTTATATTTTTTATATTATATTCATAATAATACAAAAAAATTGTCTCTACAATACCTATATAGGAGCTCACTCCCAATCAAAAGTCATGAATGAACTGGGGCAGTCACAAGAAGAGTTGAGGAATGAAGTAAGCCAATTAAAGGAACAAATGGCCAAGGTCTTAGAAGTTCTGCAAGCTTTGGAAAGAACAAAAAAGACAGAGGGGACTTCTTTAGGAGCAAATGATGATCCTTCGGCCACACTTGCTCACCCACATGGCTTTGCACCAATTCCTTGGCAATATCCTGGCGTCACCTCTCAAGGGGCCATGATGCCACTCACCTTCTACCCAAATAACCCTGCACAAAACCCTATTACCAATCATCAAGAAACACATGCATCTTCATTCCCACCATATGGCCTTCCACCTGGTTATGTGCCACCTTTAGCCACCAATACCCCTGAAGGCAGTGTACCGACAGTCATAACAACTTCAAATCCTCCAAACACTATCCAAGGATCTCAGCCAAATACCAGTGAGATTCCTCAGTACCCTGTTTTCATTCCACCTTATGGCCTTCCCCCCGGTTTTATGCTGTCACAAATTACCAACCCTCTTGAGAGCGGCTCATAATTGATAATACCTACTTCAGGGCCACAAAGCTCGACTCTGGCCTAATCTTCTTTTTACATGCCACAATTTTCCCCCATAAGATTGCTGGTACTTCTCTGCTGAACCCTTCAAGCGAAGGTCTTCAATTCAAGGAAAAACTAGAAGTTCTTGAAGAGAGACTACGAGCTATAGAAGGAGCAAGTAGCTGTAGTCTTCTAAATGCTTCAGAACTCTGTCTTGTCCCGGATGTGGTGATTCTATCGAAGTTCAAAGTCCCGGATTTTGACAAATATAAAGGAACCACTTGCCCGAAGAACCATCTGGCCATGTATATCTACAAGATGGCATCACATGCTCATGATGACAAGCTTTTGATCTATTTCTTCCAAGATAGCTTAGCTGGGGCAGTGTCTAACTTGTATACACACCTTGAATGAGCCCATATTCAATGTTTCAAGGACTTGACCAATGCTTTCTTAAAGTAATATAAATACAACATTGATATGGCACCAGATAGACTACAGTTGCAGAATATGTTTAAGAAAGAAGCTGAAACTTTTAAGGAATATGCTCAAGGATAGAGAGAAATAGCTGCTCAAGTTGAACCCCCATTAACAGAAAGAGAAATGGTGGCTACATTCATCGATACTCTCCAATCTCCCTTCTATGACAAGATGATAAGGAGTGTGTCATCAAATTTCTCAGACACGGTCATCATTGGAGAAAGAGTCGAGGGAGGAATGAGAAGTGGGAAGATCGCTGAAAATTCAATAGAGATGATTAGTGCCAAAAGGCCCCCAACATGGAAGAAAAAAGAAAGAGATGCCCATGTTGTTACTTCCGATCAGAGAAGTTTCGCCCAAGAAAAACCTAGCCAAGCACCTATTAACCCTCAACCATCTTTCTAACCTCCCTATATACCTTACAACCCATATAATTGTAATGTCTCCCATGCTCCATATGTTACCAAGTGGCTTCCAGTACTCAAGAAGGGAGGTGAATTGAGTATAAAACTTTTTCACAAAACCTCTTTTTTAATTAAGACAAATATTAAAAGCTTAATAAATAAATGCACAGAAGGAACGAGAAGAAGAAAAGAAACAATAAAGAGCAGCAAAAAATAAATGTGCAGTAAATTAAATTGCATAAAATAAAGAGATTAGGGAAAAGAGAAGTAGGCACAGTATTTATCCTAGTTCGACCACTAACCCACTTGTGGTCTACGTCCAGTCCTCGAAAGCCGAGATTTTTCACTAAGTATACAAGCTTCAATAGGTGCTTGCTACCATTACAAAATAGAGCACTTTTCACACACAGGGACACTCTACCCTTGTGCTAAAGTCTCAGCCTACAGGAATACCTCACCCTTATACAAACCTTGAGGGATACCTCACCCTCGATACAGAATATCAGAAAATAGATGAAGAGAAACTCTCACTCAGAGTAAGTAATACAAATTGAAGTGCTAATGGAGCTCTCACAGAAATATCAAAGTTTTTCAAACAAGAAGAGCGTAGAAAAATAGTTTTCACAGATTAGAGCATTCAGAAAATAATTCAGAGTTATGGGCAAAGAAAAACGTGACCCAAGCTTGCTATTTATAAGGAAAAACACGGAGATAGCCGTTTAGGTATAATTAATAGCATTTAAAACAAATTAACCGAATTCAAAGCTTTTGAAAGTTTCCATATCAGACTCCGTATTCAAACGTGTTTATTCGAATAACTAAACAGGTTATTCGAATAATACTGTTCCTGAAACTAATTTAAAAGCTCGTCTGAAATGGGTTATTCGAATAACCAATGTGTTATTCGAATAACTCTGTTAAAACCAGAGTTCTGAAAAACGAAGGGTTATTCGAATAACAGCTAACCTATTCGAATAACATAGTTTAAAAGAAGTTCAGACAAACAGGTTTATTCGAATAATGTATGAGTTATTCGAATAACTCACTTAAAACATAGTTCCGAAAAACTTCATTTATTCGAATAAAGGATGGTTATTCGAATAGCCACTTAAAAAACAGAGTTCTGGAAAACCTTAGTTATTCGAATAACGGGATAGTTATTCGAATAGCCACTTTAAGAAACAGATCCTTGTGAAGGCATTTATTCGAATAGGCTAAGCTCTATTCGAATAACTCAGTTCAAAAACCGTTTTGACAAAGATGTTTTCAAAGATACTAAGTTTAAAAACAAGTTTTATCTTTTCTTTCAAAAATAAAGAGATATCAAAGTGAGCTCCGTATAATAGATCCTAAGTCCTAATGCTAATCAAATATAAACTTGGATTTGGTCTAATTATCATCTTCATTTATTCTTCACGTTTGTTATCATCAAAACAAGTCTTCAAAGGTATGCATCAAAACACATTCTCCCCCTTTTTGATGATGACAAACTATCAATGAGAAAAGCATTAGTGCATATAATTGGAATTCACAAAGAGGTATAAAAGCTTACTTCTCCTCTTTAATTTAAAGAGGTAATATATATCAGATATGTGCGCAGCTCCCCCTTTCAATTTGAATCCAATCTCATTTCAAATTTACCTGCCTTTTCTCAATTAAAGTTAAATGATCAAATATTTCTCCCCCTTTTGTCATGAGCAAAAAAGAGGGGTAAGTCCCATAAACATATATAAGAATGCATAAAAGGAAATGTACTCATAGCAATAGATCAACAGGAAATTTTATTTATGCATTAATAACAAAAGAGAGTCAAATACAAAAGCCGAAAAAATAGATAACATGAAGCCAAAAACAGACAGCCTAAGAACTAAAGGTCCTAGAAGTAAGCATCCGGAGGTGGTGGTGAAGAAGCTGGTGCAGGAGCAGCAGCAGGGTCAAGCTCATCCTCAGCGACCTCATCTGGGTACACCCAGCCTTCATCGGTTTGGTTCATCTTTATTTTTCGTAAGGTGTGAGCTCCAAAGACGTTGTGGTGAGTCAGAGCAATGGCTCGCTCAGTCTTCAAGACCTGAGGATACTTGCTCAGCAAGGTAGTGACAAGAATGCCATAAGGCAAGTCAGATTTCTCCTTGCCCTTGGCCCTCATCATGTGCCTCATGATGAACACAGGCCAGTTGATCTGATGGCCATTCTTCAGAAACCACAGCATGAAGACATCTTCCTCGCTGAGGTAGGCGTAATTGCCACCACGAGGAGCTAGGATGTGAGCATAGGCATAATGCAGAAGCCTGTCTTGGCTCTTCAACATTCCACCCTTGAGACCCTTATCAGGCAGGGCCAGACCAGGCTTCAGCAGGTCTTCAACCGCCTGAAGCTTGTTGAACTCTTCGAGAAACGGGGTGTCATCATCTTCAACAAGGGCGCCAGAGAATTGCAGCCCGAACAAAGTCAACCAGTCCAGTGGTGTGATCACAATGTTCTGATCACATACCTCGGAAAGAAGATTCTGACCATCGAAAGCCAGATTGCAGAAGAACATCTTCACCAGAGCTGGATAGATGGTGGCCCGGTGAGAGCAAAGCTGAAGAACTCCCTGGTTTTGCAACAGCGTCAGGAAGTCGAAGCCGCGATGTTGCTGGAAGAAAGAAAGGTCCAGGTACTTGGGTTGAACCAAGTTGCGCTCCCAGAAGTGCGAGATGAAGCGTGCACGATGCTCTTCGTTGGAGGAGAGCCTTCTCAGATCAAGAGGGTTGGTGCCTAAAGCATTCTTTGTGCGTGGACGCTTGCTGGAGGAGGAGGCCATGGTGGAAGAAGGTGAGAGAGAGTGAAAAAAACAAGGGCTGAAAGGTTTAAGAGGCAGAAGCAAAGGAAGCTTAAAGAGCAGAGAAAAAAGAAGAGGGTGGAGACGTTTGGGCGCGCAGGGTTTATTTAAAGAAACCCGTGTTTATTCGAATAAATATGAGTTTATTTGAATAAACCTTGCCTTTGGAAAAAATGAACAGCAGTAGCGCAGAACCTGAACAGGTGAAACGGCTAGGGTTTATTCAAATAGAAGAGGATCTATTCGAATAGAACGTCTGGGAAAGCCAAGCATTTTGGCCAGCTGACATGGTTTATTCGAATAACTATGGGAGTTATTCGAATAGACTGAGGCCAATCAGTCAATATCGATAGAAACGAGTTCGGAGTTATTCGAATAACCGGGGTCTATTCGAATAGACAGAGACCAAGACCGAACACGATAAAGAAGGACTCTGGTTATTCGAATAAAGAGGACTTATTCGAATAAGCGAGAGGCGAAAGAAACACAGACAAACGAAGGCTTCGGTTATTCGAATAGGGAGGGTGTTATTCGAATAAATAGAGAAGAAAAACACACAGATTTAATGAGGAATCGGTTTATTCGAATAAACTGAGTTCTATTCGAATAAGGCTGATGTTCAACACACATTTTAACAAGCAGTAAAGGAGCTTATTCGAATAAAGCCTTGCTTATTCGAATAAAACTAACACAGAAGCATAGTAAAGACATACATTTATGAAATTGAAAGCATATATTCATGTGATAATATTCAACAATAAACAAGCAATTTAAATATTGGATTGATCAATTATGCCAAATTCTCCTCGAATATAAAAGAATGCTTCTTTTGCTAATGGTTTAGTGAAGATATCTGCAAGTTGCTTAGATGTTTCAACAAACTCAAGAATGCAATCCCCTTTTTGTACATGATCTCTGATAAAGTGATGTCTTATCTCTATATGCTTTGTTCTGGAATGCAGTATGGGATTCTTAGAGATATTTATTGCACTAGTGTTATCACATCTTATCGGGATGTGATCAAGCTGAAGACCGTAGTCTAAAAGTTGTTACTTCATCCAAAGGATTTGAGCGTAACAACTCCCGGCTGCAACATATTCAGCCTCAGCGGTAGACAAAGTCACACTATTTTGTTTCTTACTATGCCAAGAAACTAAAGAACTACCAAGCAAGTGGCATGTCCCACTAGTACTTTTTCTGTCCAATTTGCACCCAGCAAAATCAGAGTCAGAATAGCCTATTAGGCTACAAGAGGCACCCTTAGGGTACCACAAGCCCATTTGTGAAGTGTTTACTAGGTATTTCATTATGTGTTTAACAGCACTTAAATGAGATTTCAGTTTGCCTGATATATAGCACACATGCATACACTAAACATTATATCTGGCCTACTAGCAGTAAGATAAAGGAGAGATCCAATCATACCTCTATATTTCGTTATTTCTACTGATTTACCTCCTTCATCTTTGTCCAAGTAGCAAGAGGTGCCCATCGGAGTAGCCATGTGTTTAGCGTTTTCTATTTCGAATCTCTTGAGCAATTCTTTGCAGTATTTGGTTTGACTTATGAAAGTCCCTTCGTCCGTTTGTTTGATTTGAAGTCTGAGGAAGAAGTTCAATTCTCCCATCATTGACATTTCAAATTCATTCTGCATTGTCTTAGCAAATTCTTTACAAAGGGATTCATTAGTAGCACCAAATATAATATCATCCACATATACTTGCACAAGAAGAATGTCATGTTTTTTATTTTTAATAAAAAGGGTAATGTCGACTTTTCCTCTTGAAAAACCATTTTCTAAAAGGAACTTACTCAACCTTTCATACCAAGCTCTAGGAGCTTGCTTTAAACCATATAAAGCCTTTTTAAGTTTAAAAACATGGTTGGGTAGTTCATGATTTTCAAAACCCGGAGGTTGTTCAACGTATACCTCCTCTTGAATAAAACCATTTAGAAAAGCACTTTTGACATCCATTTGATATAATTTGAAATTCATGATGCAAGCATAAGCAAGTAACATCCTAATAGCTTCTAATCTAGCTATAGGTGCATATGTTTCTTTATAATCTATTCCTTCTTCTTGATTATACCCTTTAGCAACCAATCTAGCTTTGTTTCTAGTTATTAACCCATTCTCATCAAGTTTGTTTCTAAAAACCCATTTAGTTCCAATTATGGGGTGATTATTAGGTCTAGCAACTAATTCCCAAACTTGATTTCTTTCAAACTGATTTAATTCCTCATGCATAGCTAAGATCCAATGTTCATCATCAAAAGCTTCAATTAAATCCTTAGGTTCAATTTGAGAAACAAAAGCTAAGTGATTACAAGCATTTCTAAGGGAGTTACGAGTATTTATACCTTTAGATACATCACCGATAATTTGATCAAGGGAGTGATATTTTGAAGTTCGCCATTCTTTGGGAAGTTCCAAAGCTTGCGAATCTTCTTGTCTTTGTTTATCCTCTTGCTCCTTGATTTCTTTTTCTTTGCTATCCAAATGAGTTTTCGCCAAGATCTCTGCAACATCATCAACAACAAGATCCTTTCTCGATCCATTTGGGTTAGTTTTATCAAATGCAACATGTATGGATTCTTCAATAGTCATAGTTCTTTTATTATATATGTGAAAAGCTTTACTATGATTTGAATAGCCAAGAAATATACCTTCATCATACTTAGCATCAAACTTGCCTAAATTATCTTTTCCATTGTTTAAAATAAAATATTTGCAACCAAAAACATGAAAGTGTGAGACATTTGGCTTTCTTCCCTTATACAATTCATATGGGGTTTTCTTTAAGATAGGCCTTATAAGGGCCCGGTTCATAACATAACAAGTTGTACTTACAGCATCCGCCCAAAAGTATTTAGGAAGAGCAGCCTCATTAAGCATAGTTCTCGCCATTTCTTCTAAAGAACGGTTTTTTCTTTCTACAACTTCGTTTTGTTGCGGAGTTCTAGGGGCAGAGAAATTATGATTAATGTCATGTTCATTACAGTAATTTTTAAAAACATTATTTTCAAATTTACCACCGTGATCACTTCTTATAGAAGAGATTTGAAAACCTTTTTCATTTTGAATAACTTTGGCAAGTCTTTTAAAAGCTAGAAATGCATCATTTTTATTTGCAAGAAATAAAGTCCATGTAAACCTAGAAAAATCATCCACAATCACTAAAGCATAGTAATTCCCACCAAAGCTCATAGTTCTAGAAGGTCCAAATAGATTTATGTGCAAAAGTTGTAAAGGTCTAGTAGTTGAAACTATATTTTTTGCTTTAAAAGAGACCTTTATTTGTTTACCCTTTTGACATGCATCACATAACTTATCTTTTATAAAATTAAGCTTAGGTAGTCCAATTACTAGCTCTTTAGAGACCAACTTCTTTAAGTGATCCATGTGAATGTGTGCAATTCTCTTATGCCATAACCATGAATCATCATTCTTACTTAATAGGCATTTCGCATCATTTGAAGATATATCATCAAGACTAATCATATAGATATTGTTCACTCTATGACCAATGAATTTAACATGCTTGTCATTTTTATCTTCAATTATGCAACAATTTGAATTAAATATAACTTTATTTCCTTTATCACATAATTGGCTAATACTAAGCAAGTTATGTTTCAAGCCTTTAACAAGCAGTACATTTTCAATAGAGGAGTTAGGATTCTTACCGACTTTGCCGATTCCAAGAATTTTACCCTTGTTGTTATCACCATAAGTGACGTGTCCATGATTCTTTGGAATAAGCATGGTGAATTTTGAGTCGTCTCCGGTCATGTGCTTGGAACAGCCGCTATCAAGATACCAATTTGAACTCCTAGCTTTCAAGCACACCTCGTTTTCGCTTTCTTCTTCATCTCCTTTTGCCATGAGACACAGTTGAGCTTCTTCGCTATCTGAGCTGTCAGTTGAGTCCATGTCGTTTTCATCCCACGCTATGTAGGTTTTTCTTCCTTTTCTTTCCTTGAAGGGCTTCTTTTCAAATTTCTCCTTCTTCTTTTGATAAACTGGGCACTCCATTTTCATGTGACCAGGTTTGCCACATTCATAGCAAGTTGGAGTCGATGAAACTCCTTCACCTTTGAAATGTGTCTTTTTCGAAGGGAATGGAGGTCTTCTTTGCCTTCCCTTTTTCCTGAGAAATTTACCAAACCTTTTAACCAACAAACTCAGATTTTCTTCACTTACCTCGATGTTCTCTGAGCTTTCTTCATTTTCTTCATCATCATTGTCGAATGTTGATGAAGTGGCTTTGAGCGCTATTCCCTTTTTCTTTTTATCGTTCTCTTCGCTTTGGCTTAATCTGCTCAATTCCAATTCGTGCTCATGAAGTTTTCCAAAGAGGGTAGCTAAAGTCATTGTGGACAAATCCCTTGATTCGATATGGTACGTTACTTTGGGTTGCCAAACTCGCTAAGACATCTCAAAACTTTGTTAATCAAATCTTCGTTAGAAAAACTTTTGCCTAAAGATGCAAGATGATTAACTATGTGGGTGAACCTCTTTTGCATTTCCTGAATGCTTTCTCCTTATTTCATTCTGAATAGTTCATATTCACGAGTTAGAGAATTGATTCTCGACCTCTTAACTTCACTAGTACCCTCATGGGTAACTTGCAAAGTGTCCCACATTTCTTTAGCAGTTTTGCAGTTTGAAATTCTAAAAAACTCATCATATCCCAAAGCAGTAGTAATAATATTTTTAGCTTTTAAATTAAATTAAACTTTTCTTTTGTCTTCATCAAACCATTTATTTCGTGGTGTTTCGGTACTTACACCATCGACCTCATGTATGGGTATAAAAGCGCCGTTTTTGACAGCATCCCATATATCTAGATCAATAGTTTCGATGAAGATTTTCATTCTTTCCTTACAATATGCATAACCATCCCCATTGAAAAAGGGTGGTCGGTTTATGGAAGATCCTTATGAAAAACCATTTGAAGAAGCCATGTTCTCTTGAAGCTGCTAAGCTCTTTATACAAGAGTCTAGCTTTGATACCACTTGTTACCAAGTGGCTTCCAGTACTCAAGAGGGGGGTGAATTGAGTATAAAACTTTTTTGTAAAACTTTTTTTTAATTAAGACAAATATTAAAAGCTTAATAAATAAATGCACAGAAGGAACGAGAAAAAGAAAAGAAACAATAAAGAGCAGCAAAAAATAAATGTGCAGTAAATTAAATTGCATAAAATAAAGAGATTAGGGAAAAGAGAAGCAGGCACAGTATTTATCCTGGTTCGACCACTAACCCACTTGTGGTCTACGTCGAGTCCTCGAAAGCCGAGATTTTTCACTAAGTATACAAGCTTCAATAGGTGCTTGCTACCGTTACAAAATAGAGCACTTTTCACATACAGGGACACTCTACCCTTGTGCTAAAGTCTCAGCCTGCAGGGATACCTCACCCTTATACAAACCTTGAGGGACACCTCACCCTCAATACAGAATATCAGAAAATAAATGAAGAGAAACTCTCACTCAGAGTAAGTAATATAAATTGAAGTGTTAATGGAGCTCTCACAGAAATATCTCAAAGTTTTTTAAACAAGAAGAGCGTAGAAAAATAGTTTTCACAGATTAGAGCATTCAGAAAATAATTCAGAGTTATGGGCAAAGAAAAACGTGACCCAAGCTTGCTATTTATAGGGAAAAACGCGGAGATAGCCGTTTAGGTATAATTAATAGCATTTAAAACAAATTAACCGAATTCAAAGCTTTTGAAAGTTTCCATATCAGACTCCGTATTCAAACGTGTTTATTCGAATAACTAAACAGGTTATTCGAATAATATTGTTCCTGAAACTAATTTAAAAGCTCGTCTGAAATGGGTTATTCGAATAACCAATGTGTTATTCGAATAACTCTGTTAGAACCAGAGTTCTGAAAAACGAAGGGTTATTCGAATAACAGCTAACCTATTCGAATAACATAGTTTAAAAGAAGTTCAGACAAACAGGTTTATTCGAATAATGTATGAGTTATTCGAATAACTCACTTAAAACATAGTTCCAAAAAATTTCATTTATTCGAATAAAGGGTGGTTATTTGAATAGCCACTTAAAAAATAGAGTTCTGGAAAACCTTAGTTATTCGAATAATGGGATAGTTATTCGAATAGCCACTTTAAGAAACAGATCCTTGTGAAGGCATTTATTCGAATAGGCTAAGCTCTATTCGAATAACTCAGTTCAAAAACCGTTTTGACAAAGATGTTTTCAAAGATACTAAGTTTAAAAATAAGTTTTATCTTTTCTTTCAAAAACAAAGAGATATCAAAGTGAGCTCCGTACAATAGATCCTAAGTCCTAATGCTAATCAAATATAAACTTGGACTTGGTCTAATTATCATCTTCATTTATTCTTCACGTTTATTATCATCAAAACAAGTCTTCAAAGGTATGCATCAAAACACACCATATCCTCAACCTTATCACCCAATGATCCATTATCATACACAACCTCTCATCCCAAACCAAACACTCCCTACCATGCCATCTCAACTAACTCAACCATGGACCCAAAACCCAAATACAAACCTACCAAGGCCTACAAAAGTGGATAATGGAAGAGAAAAAAGAGAAATGGCTGGCCTGATTGGAAAATCAAGAACCTAAAGTTGAGGGGATCCCCATCTGTGACATCCGATAAAGCTTTTGAAATGCAGTGACCGCTATCGAGGATGATCAACCCATCAATTATAATGTCAATCTATTGTACCCTTGTTCCCCAGATGCAGAGCTCAATAATTGGGAGATCATCGATTTTCCCATGACCTTTGAGATTGATGCAAAGTAATTTTGTAATCGTATGACTCTGCCCAAGGCTTTAGGAATATATGTTGAGAATACAGGCTCACATGTTTCCTTTTCAATATGTACTATCAATAATTACATTTTTTGCCATTCTTTTAGTTTCTGTCCAACCATTACATCAACCTTCATTCATTACCCTTTTACTTTTGTGGATCTAAAAGTGATTCTTGAAAATGATAGTGCTATGACCCCATTATATGATTTTGATCATCCCATTAAAAAAGATAATGGTGACAATTGGGAACCCTTTCTTAAGCTAATAAGATTAGTGGAACAAAAGGCTAAAAAAATTCAACCCCACGAAAAGTCGATGGAAGTGATTAATTCGGGGACAGAGGATGAAAAATGAAAAAAGTTAAAATTGGCACTTCAATGAAAGAAGATGAGTGAAGCAAGTTGGTTAAGCTCAAATATGATTATTGTGACATTTTCGCATGGTTATACCAAGAATGGATCTGAGCATGGCTTCCCATAAAATTTCGCTATACCCCAATACTGAGGCAAAGAAACATAAATTAAGGAGAATGCACCTTGAAATATTTTTGAAGAAGTCTCCAAGTAATTAGAATTAGGTTTTTTGAAAAGGAACAAATAAGTAATCACTTGTGCATTATCTTTTGGTCTCAAAATTAAAGTTTTGAAGATAAACAGTCATGATTTGAAAATAAAGATTGGCCATCTTTCTCTATCCTTCACAATCTATAATATCCCTTGTTACCCCATTTTGAGCTTGAAAATTTTCTTTAAAGAACCTCAGACAAGGATCATCCCTACACTAGGAGTTAAAAAAAAAGAAGAAAAAAGAAAAGAAGAAGATAGTCAAATGATGAAAAAAAAAAAGAATACAAAAGTAAATGAAAAGTTTTAGTGCTCTTGACAATACCAAAAGCAATTGACAAAGTTTGCTAAAGATCCTTGGTCTCATTCAACCCTTAAACACTTGTTTGAGCTTAATATCATTTCTTTCATAACCCTTAACCTTGGCCACGTTACAAGCCTCAAAAAGTTCATTCTGATCAATGAAGGATTGTTTTCATTTTCATTAACTTTAATTCTGGTACAAAAGGTTCATGTTCTTCTGAGTTTTCAATTCCTTGCTCCTACATAAAAAAAAAAAGAAAGAAAAAAAGGTGCCTTGCTAGACTGAAAACCTGAAAAGGCGACCTAGGCCAAAGTTAGGGCGACCCGCTAGGTTGAAAACTCAAAAAGAGTTACCTAGGCAAAAGTTAGGGTCAAAAATGGTATTTGACACATCCGAAGAAATGGAGTTGCCTCAAGTCACAAACTGGGGCAGTTTGAATTTGTCATCAAATGCTTCGATACACAGAGATTGAGGTCAAATTGGGGCAGTCTAAATTTATAATGTCTTGTCATGAAAAGCTCCCAATGCGTAAAAATTGGGTCAAATCATATTCTTAGAAACAGACAAAAAGGTGTTCAAGGTTGCATACATGAGAAATTATCACTGAGCATCCTAGAGAGCATCACTGGAAGAGTTGGAAAACTCCACCCAAACATTTCTTTTGTAAACCTTTCAATTCTAATCCCTTTTGAATTACTTTTCCTTTCCATAATGATAACCCCTTTTCGTTGCAACCTATTGTTGATGCATTTCTCATGATAGATTTATATTGAGATGTGAAACATGTGACAATATTGCAAAAGCATTTAGATTTATTTGAAAGGTCATGGGAAACACAATGAATTTCTGATAAGAGTGTTGATGAGAAAAGAAAGGATAGTCAGGTCACTATCACATCTAATGCACACCTCAAGGGTCATCCCGGTTGGACATTTCAATCGTCGGCTGAATAGAAAAATCTCATTCCAATTCATCTTTGAAAATGATTGCAATCATGTCCTTAGGGGTCGTGGAGGAAAAAAATAAAAAAAATAAAAAAATAAAAAAATATAATAAAAAGTTTTTCATACTCTCATACATATGAAGCATGCATTGCATAGTGCATTTTTTTCTCAATTTGTTAGCCTTGACCTACAAAGGTCAAACTTGCTATTTTCAGTCAAACCAGAGTCTTATGTCCATTACCTTTTCTTTTTGGGTCCCTGCACCCATTGCTTTCAGCTTCTGTGACAACTCAGGGCGACATGCCCATTGCCTTTAATCTTTTATGGGTCCCTGTACCCATTATTTTCATGTTTTTGGGTCCTCATACCCATTGCCTTTAATTTTTCTATTAAGTTTCAGTGGATACCCGACTCCTCAAGCTTTTTACCTTTTCTGTTAAGCTTCAGCGGATACCCGACTCCTCAAGCTTTTTACCTTTTCTATTAAGTTTCAGCGGATACCCGACTCTGCAAGCCTTTTTTACCTTTTCGCTTTAAGTTTTCTGTTAAGCTTTAGTGGATACCCGAAGCTTCAGCGGATACCCGACTCCGCAAGCTTTTTTTTACCCTTTCTGCTTCAAGTTTTCTGTTAAGCTTTAGCGGATACCCGACTACGTAAGCTTTTTACCTTTTTTGCTTTAAGTTTTCTATTAAGTTTTAGCAGATACCCAACTCTGCAAGTTTTTTTTTTTTTGCTTTAAGTTTCAGTGGACACCCGACTCCGCAAGCTTTTTACCTTTTCTGCTTTAAGTTTTCTGTTAAGTTTCAGTAGATACCCAACTCTGTAAGTTTTTTTTAAGCTTCAGCAGATACCTGACTCCACAAGCTTTTTACCTTTTCTGCTTTAAGTTTTTTGTTAAGTTTCAGCGGATACCTGACTCTACAAACTTTTTTTGCTTTAAACTTCAGCGAATACCCGACTTCGCAAGTTTTTTTACCTTTTTTGCTTCAAGCTTCAGCGGACACCTAACTCTGCAAGCTTTTTATCTTTTCTGCTTCAAGTTTTCTATTAAGTTTCAGCAGGTACCCGGCCCTGCAAGTTTTTTACCTTTTCGCTTTAAACTTCTGCGGATACACAACTCCATATGCTTTTTATCTTGTTCCTGTCAAGTTTTGATGGATACCTGATCCCACAAGTTTTTCTGGGCTCCTGTACCTATTGTTGTTATGTTTTTGGATCCTCGTACCCATTGTCTTTAAGTTTTCTGTTAAGCTTCAGTGGATACCCTACTCCGCAAGTTTTTTTTTTGCTTTAAGCTTCAGCGGACACCTGACTCCGCAAGCTCTTTACCTTTTCTGCTTTAATTTTTCTGCTAAGCTTCAGTGGATACCCGACTCCGCAAGCTTTTTTGCTTTAAGCTTCAGCGAATACCTGAATCCATAAGCATTTTACCTTTTCATGGACAAAATTGAATCAATTCATTTGCCTTCCATTTATTTTAAATGTAAAGTAAAGGGGGGTAACTGTTGATACCCAATTTTGTTCATATTTATTTTATTTACTAAGTTTGATTTTATTAAAAAAAGAAGAAGAAAAAAAATTTATTTTAAGAAATAATAAAATAAAAAAAGAAGAAGAGAAAAATGGGTTACGGGTCAACCCATGACCCAATTCATTTCCCTTCCTGCTGTTGCAACTCTAGCTACCAAACCCTAGCCTCCACAAGAAGCTGCACAACCTCAAACATGGCAACTTTCCTTTTCAGTTTTGATTGAGATCGTTAATAGGATTTATTCCTTAATTTGCCTTTCAATCATCAGGAATTAGGGAGAAATTTCCTGTATATTAAACCCTATAAATCCTAAGCAAAGACAGACAAGGAAAGACTCAGAAAAATTCCCTTACACAGAGCAATCACAGACTGATAAATATTCCCTTACACAGAGCAATCATAGACTGAGAAATTCCCACGAACACGAAAAATTCCCTCACCAGTAGATACACTCACGGCCTAAAAACCTCTGCTTCTAGAAAACCACCACTTATCTTCAACCTTCAACCTTCACTTCCATCACCTTCATCTTCAACTTCCTACCATCCTCCATCATCACTCCACCCAAAACCACTCAGATCTGACCAAGCCGCTGAGCTCGCCGGAATTGTTCCAGCCCGCGCGACCCAGCCTCCAGCGCAACCCAGCCGCCACCCGTGCCATCCTTGCCGCTCAACCGCCCAACCAGATCTATAGTCAACCACCCTAGCGAACCAACCCGGCATCCCAGCCCGTGTCGCAGCCTCTCCCCACACCAGACCAGCTCCGCGCCGTCAACTCGCCCCAGATCAACCCGGACTCATCGTCAACCGTGCTGTTAGCCAGCACCAACTCCGTGCCGTCACCCGCACCAGATCCGCTCCCTCACCGTTCGCAGCCTCTGCCCAGAACCATCGTTGCCTCTGCCGGAGCCACCATGAGCCAACCGTGACCCAAGGTTCGTTGACCTTCATTCCTGCCGTTGTTGCGTGGTTGGTGTCTCCTACCCCTTTCTTTCGTTTTGCAGTCCAGAGACTATAAGTCTCATCTTTCTTAACCTATTTTTGTTTTATTTTTTTCCTTTTCTTCATTTGTTTTTCTTTTTCTATATTATTTATTATTTGTTTGTTTATTATTATTATTATTATTATTATTATTATTATTATTATTTGATATATTAATTATGTTCTTATTATTGCCATCTATATTTACATAAAATAAATTCTAAATAATTTTATTCTATGTTACTCATTGTAATAATATCATTATACATTTGTACTTGTGTTTTAACTTAGCGCACTCTTTTTTTGTATCAATCAATCTTTTTAAAACTGACCGACGATGAAAAAATTGGGTGAAAATTGGAGAACTGATCAAATACACTCTTTCCAATAATCTTGAGGTTTTATATTGAATTTTTCAGAGCGCTGGCGAGGTCTAATCCCCACATAAAATTAAAAAAATTACGTAAACTAAAATATAATTTTTTTATAAACTAAGATAAAATTCTTTTTTTTTGTGTAAAATCAAATCCTTGAATAAAAGTGAACAATTTCATACAATTTTAACATCATGATTGTGGTGAATTAAAGTTTTATTTTTCATGAAAACATTTTTTTAGAAATTACTACAAAAATCTCATTGTGCTTAAAAATATTTTTCTTGATTATAAATGAGATTTTATTTGGCCATTTACTTAAAAAAAATTCTCTTACCTTAAACAAATTTCTTTTAATTAAAATTTATTCATTGAAATAATATTTTATTTGACCATTTATTTTAAAAATTACTTCTCTTCAAAAAAATAAAATTTGATTCATCACTTTTATATAATATGTTGTAGACTTAGAATTTGTTCCAAAATAATGACTATTTAGCCACCCATTCCATGTCTTAGTCATTTATCATCTTTGATAATATGCTCGACAAAATGGGACATATTAAAATAAAAATAAAAACAATTCTTTTTTTTAATGAAGGACCAATTTAATTAATCTTACAAATAACATTAGATTAAATAGGTAACCGTTCTTAGAACAGATGGTGTAGGGTGCTAACACCTTCCCTACCCGTAATCAACCCCCGAACCACGAACTCTGAAACGCAGACTATCTTTTAGATGTCTAATTGTATCATTCCATTTAATGGATAAAGTGATTGGTGGCGACTCCCAACACCCCAGTGTCTTTTCCTCCCCCTTATTCTTTTTATTTTCGCGGCGCCCTTCGGGATGGTTGCAACAGTTACAAATCATTATAATTTGGTATAGCTATATAATGCGTGATGTGCAAAAGATTGGTAAAGTACAAAAGCTATACAAACTAATGTTTGAAAAACTGGACTAAACATCAAACGAAAAAGGACACTAGCATTTTCAAACATTTGTTTTAGCACAGAAGCAAAGAACTACAGCTACAGCATATTAGTTTCACTAGGATAATGAATGAAAAAAAAACCCAAGCAAAACCAAGGTTACGAAAGCACTGAAAATGCACAAAAAATAGAAAATTACATCACCCCCTACAAAAATTTACTGAAACTCACAAAAACAATCATATATACCAAAGAGAGCTTACCAGAGAGATGATATAAATCAAGCAAGAACCAAATGCAATAGCTGCCATACATAAAACCAAGAAGAAGATTCAAAACGAAAATCAACAAAATCAACAGATTCAAAGGTGATGAAAGTGTAATTTGTGTACCTGGTGTTCACACAACACCAAAGGGGCGGCTCTGATTCTTGGGGACGACTGTGGATGGAGGTGCCGCGCGGTGGATCTAGGGGCGACGGTGGTGGTGTGCGACGCGGATGGAAGCAGTGGTGGTCGCGGTTGGGGTTCACTGGATCGAGAGTGAACAAGAGTGAGATCGAGCTATGGTGGTTGAGAAAGTGAGATTGAACTATGAAAGTTGAGAAGAGTGAGCTTCGGCCATGGAAGATTAAGCTTTGCGAAAGGAAGAGTGACCGAATGGGAGATAAGAACAATTTTAGAAATTCTACCTCTTTAAATAAAAAATAAAATTCTTTAATTTTGGTTAACCAAATTTCTAATTAAATTTTTAAAAAAATGATTAGTAGATTAATAATTAATGATATCGTTTGATCCATGTAATCGATTTCACTTAGTGAAAAAAGATTTATTTATTGTTATTATCTTAAAATTCCTTATTTGATTATTTAAACAAAATATTTTATAATAAAAAAATTCAAATCTCTGAAAAAAATCCACTATCCCTTTAAAATACTTTACCTAAATACAACCTTAACGATTTGGTTTAATCTTTTTGGTAAGTTTAAGATAATATATTCTATCTGTTTTAATTTTTGGTGTAATCCCAGAAATTGTCTTGGGAAGAGAAATTTACAAAGAATGAGATCAAGTAGAAATGGGTTATCTTTTTGTCAGGTCGAAGAAGGCTCAAAGATCATGCTCCTCGTCAATGGTGTAGACCTATCAGACGACGCTGTACAGAGGATGGCTTCCATTTTCAAGTGAGCGGGATAGAATACAATACAAAGAGTAAGGAAGGAGGCAGTTTATATAGTCAACAAGAAAAACCCTATCTCTATCTTTTTAGTACATGATTTTTATGAGTTTTGTTAAATTATATTCTTGTTACACATGTTAAAGATTTAAAATAATATTTATTATTTTTTATTAATTGATTTAAAAAATATTAAATATTTTTAAAATTTTAAAATAATAAAATATTTTAAAATAGTAAATATTTTTCATTTAATAATTTCTTTTACTCCATTCATTTTTAAATATTATATTTAATAAAATTGTCCTTAAATTTCTCTCTACAAAAATATTTATTGTACTAGTAAAGATAATAATAAATAAAGATAAAATTGAAAACAAATAATAAATATTTTCTTAATTTTTTAAATGTAAAAAATAATTTAGAACAAATTATTTTTTAAAAATTAACTATTATTCAAGAAGGAATATAATGTTTGTTATTTCTTAACATGTGTCTTAAGAGTACACATTAACAAAATCTTATTTTATTCATAGTTTTTTTCCTCTTTACGATCATTTTTAATAAATTATGATATTTTATTAAATTACACTGCAATGTATAAAAAAGAAATTGAGAAATTTTTAAGTGTTCTTAGAGTAAGATTTCTCTTGCTCTATTGTATTTATGGACCATAATTATTTCTCACTATAACTATATTTTTAATGTTAAAACTAATTTGTCATATATTCAATAGTATAGAACAAAATATTTCTCTTATTTTAAGAACACCTAAATATCTTTTAATTTTTTTGGAAAAACAAAAATTTTGTCATTTAAGCTTGTAACTCAGCTAATTGCCGCGAATTCAATACTTATACTTCTAATGTAACAAAAAAAAATGTCTCCCAAAAAGAAGTGTGAATATTTTTTATTTTAAAGAAAATTAAACAACGAATTTTTTTTTTAACACAGAAAAAAGTTTCAAATTGAGAATTATTGATGTACTTATATTTTTTTTCGTGTTTTAATACCTTAATGAGTTACTAAATATTTATTGATGATCAGATTTATCCTCCTAAAATTTTATTGCAAAAACGAGTAACTAGTAAAATATTTTACATCTTATAAAAATATTATTATCTAAAAATAATAATTACCGTAACAACTCCCTTTGAAACTACATTGTACTTATTAAAAAAAGAAAAAAAATAGAGAGATTTATGTATATTTTGTAAAACATATAAGACGCTTTAGCAGTATTTTGACTCTTTTCCTTGGTATTTTTAAAGCCCAAAACATACACCATAAAGATGACAAAACCAAACAAGCTTACAAGTTACAACACAAAAGTTACACATAAGAAGAAAAATCTTACAATACAAAAGAAAACCAAGTTCAATTACTTAGGAGTTGTCCAAGTGTGATCATGGGGAATGGGACCGCTAAAGGTGATTTTGGCATCACAAACTGGTTGTACACTTGTTCCATGGTTGGGCGAGAAAGTGGACTTTCACTTAAGCAAGCAAATGCTATTTTCGCAATCAAGATCACCTCCTCAACAATTGGCTTCACTGGATGAGGAAGCCGTTGGTCCAACACATCCTTCAATAGCAAATTAGATGCTTCCGGCATTGCAGACGATGAAAACAACGAATAAATGAGATCTCCCGGATGTTTTCCTATGATTATTTCCAAAGAAAGCACTCCAAAACTAAAGACATCACATTTCTCATTTACTTCCATAGTATAAGCAAGCTCTGCATTAGATTAAAATATGAAAATGACATTATGCATCAAATATCAGAGTTTACTATTGAAACAAAACTACTGTAGCATTTCTTAAGAACAAAAACAAGGCCTCCTTAACCTGGTGCAGCATAACCATAGGTGCCCGCAAACGAGGTAAAATTGTGTGAATCAGGATTCAGAATCTTGGCTGTTCCAAAGTCAGATATGCGAGCTTCATATTCCAAATCTAAAAGAACATTCTTGCTAGATATGTCACGATGAATTATAGGAGGAAAGCAACCATGATGGATATGGTAAAGAGCATTTGCCACACCTTTAACAACATTCACCCTCTTATTCCAATCAAACATTATTGCATGTGTGTCATTGTTTAACACTTTATCCAAGCTGCCCGCTTCTAGGAACTCATAAACTAGCAACGAGAAGCGTGGATGTGAACAAAATCCATGTAACTTCACAATGTTACGATGTTTGATTTCTGTCAAAGCTCGAACCTCACTTGTAAAAGCTTTTAAATCAAGCATTTCCCCATCGACTGCAGCTTGAAGTTTTTTCACAGCAACAACCTGGCCTGTGGGTAATTTAGCCTTGTAAACAGCTGCAGACCCTCCTTCTCCAATGAGATATTTGTCATCAAACTCCTCTGTGGCTTCAATGATATTTTCAAACACTATTTTTCCATCGTAACTCCATATTGAAAAATGTTCCTGAGTTTGTTCTTTTGCAGCTTGCTTTTCAATTTTTCTTGCTCTTTGACAACGAATACATAATGAAACTCCAACCAAGAACACTACCATTAGAGCACCCAAAATAAGGAATAGTGCCAATAACAAGGCTCTATGTTTCTTTTGACCATGAGGGTTGTGACTCTTCTCTGGGCAAGGCACCAAGCCAGAGACATTACCACACAAGCCTTTATTATTTTTGAATGCATCAGTTGGAGCCTTAAGAAAGGCTTGATTGTTAGGAATTGGACCCTCTAATTGGTTGTTAGATATGTCAACATGTGTCAAGCTGACCATATCCTTAAAATCAGATGGAACGGTGCCAGAGAGATTATTGTGCGAGAGGTTCAATGATTCCAACATTTGTAACTTTGCAAGTGTTGCCGGTATTTGTCCATTCAATAAATTCCCACTGAGATCGAGATATTGAAGATATTGCAATTGCCCAAATTCAGAGGGAATATTTCCCATGAATTCATTCTTGCTCAAGTTCAAGTGATATAATTTGAGCAAGCCTCCAACCTGTTTTGGGATTGGGCCACTTAAATTATTTGCTGCCAACTCCAAACGTTGAAGGCTCAGCAAAGATCCTATTTCTGTGGGAATATTGCCTGAAAGTTCATTGTTACTTACAGAGAGTTCAAACAATGAGGTCAAGTTACAAAGTTCTTTTGGAATTTTCCCTGTCAAATGATTTGAAGAGAGATGAAGTACTTGTAACGTGGGTGCCTGGCCGAGTTCTGGTGGTATAACCCCGGATAACTTGTTGTTGGAAATCCTAAGGCTTGTGAGACTAGGACACTTTGCCCAATTCGGTGAAAGGTGGCCATAAAAATTATTGGTACTCAGCTCAACATAGAACAAATTTGGATATACACCAAAATCATCTGATATTTTTCCAGTCAACAGGTTTCCTGCAAGGTTGACTCTAACAAGGCTGGAACAATTCTTCAAGCTTCTTGGAACTGGACCGGTGAAAAAATTATGGTTAGCAGCAAATTTTCTAAGTAACCCACCAAGGCAAATTTGTTGTGGCAAGGGCCCAGTGAAACTATTAGTAGATAGTTGTAAGTTTTGGAAGTTGGTGAAGTTATTCAATGCTGGTGGTAATCTACCATCAAGTTTGTTCACATACACTGTTAGGTATTGGAGCTTTGTCAAATTTCCAAAGGTGGAAGGAATAGGTCCAGAAAGATTGTTTATTGCAAGGTTGAGCCCCATTAGATTGACCAAGTTTCCTATGGAGGTAGGAATTGATCCAGAAAGCATGTTTTGGCCCATGTCCATCCAGATGAGCCTTGTCAAGTTTCCAAGAGTGGAAGGAATTGATCCAGAAATCGTATTATTTATGAATTCAAACTTAGTCAAATTGACCAAGTCTCCTATGGAGGGTGGGATTGGTCCAGACAAGTTATTGTTTGACAATATGATTGTTGTGAGAGCATATAATTTTCCCAATTCCTCAGGAATGTGGCCAGAGAGACTGTTGTTGAAGAGCCAAAGTAGTTTTAAATTTCCCAAGTTTCTAATTGAAGGGATTAAACCAGACAGAGAGTTATCTGACAGATCAAGTTCAACAAGATTTGTCAACATTCCAATTGTTGGAGGAATTGAACCAGAAAGTCGATTTGATCCAAACAATAGATATTTCAAGCTCCCCAATTCTCCAATCTCCTGAGGAATGTAGCCAGAAAGTTGGTTGCATGTTAAATTTAGAATTGACAAGTTGGTCAACTTCACTATGGAAATAGGGATTGAACCACTCAAAAGATTACCATCCATCTTCAATTGAGAAGTTCTGGACAAATTACCAATTTGGTGGGGAATAGCTCCATTGAAGGAGTTGTTACTTATATCAAGACTGAGCAGCTTAGGAAAGGATGAGAAGTTGAGACCACGAAGAGTACCTTTTAGTCCAAAACTAGTAACATTTATGATGGAAACAGACTTGGAGTCATCACAAACAATACCTGCCCACACGCAAGGACTGGTACCAGTGGTCCAAGAAGACAAAGAAGCTTCTTGGCTTTGGTTGTCAAGGCTGGCTTTCCACTCTAATAGAGCTCTTGCTTCGCTGTCTTGATCTTGTGCAGCTTCATAGCCAACTGTAGGAGTAGTAGCAGCAAAGGCAAAAGAAGCAAACGTGAAATTGTTAGAAACTTGGGAGGAAGAGAACCTTAAAAGTGAACAGATAAACGAGATGAGAATCAGCCAAGATGATAGAAGCTGAGTAGACACCATTTTTGAGGCCTGGAGTGCTTATCGTCAGATGTCAAAGCTACTTTTTCTTTTTGGTACAAAGACGTCAGAGCCACTTATACAATGGAGGAGCAGAGTAACTAAATGTGAATGGATTGCTAGTTTGGATTATTGTTTGCAAATTATGATTTGACACATTAGGAAAGTAACTTTTTTTCACTCCCACATAAATTATGGATTGAAATCTAAAGTCATTTAGACACAATTCAATTATAATCTAAATATGTTATTTGTTAGAGTTTCACATTTTTTATCTTAATTATTTGGATATAATTTATATATTTATTAGTTCATTGTACTTGATGTTAATTATAAGTTGATGAAGGAGATAGTTATTAAAAATTTAATAAAAAGATGATATTTATAAAAAAATAGAATATATACGTTAGTAGAATAACATTAGAATTTGTCATCGAAAAACAGAATCTGCACGTTAGAAAATATATTTTGCATGTTGAAAACAGATTTGTACATTGGAACCTGCGCGTTAGGAATTTGAAGGTTGGAAATTGCAGACCAAGTCAAAAAAAGACCAAATTAGTTTTAAACATATTAAAAATTTATTTTTAGGAAAGTTCAAAATAATATTTAAAATTTGATAAAAAGATTTAGATATTATGTTATCACATGCAGGGAGACAAATCAAGAATTTGTATTAATTACGTGCCTTTGACTTATTTTTGTATACGTAAGTCCATTACTTAATTTATTTTTTACTAAATTCAAAATATAAATTAATATATAAATTCTTTCAAAGTTTTATTTTTAATTAATATGAGACTTTATTTTTTTTAAATATAACACTTTTTTATATCAATCTCTCACATATTTTAAAAGAATATAAAAATAAATAAAATTAATAATTAAAAATACATGTTATGGGTTACATTATAGTACAAATATTTTAAATTTGATATCTTCTAGACTATGAATCAGATTTAAATAAATAGGACTTTAACTTACAATATAATTAATGAAGTTAAATTTCTATAAATCAAAATATTTTTCGTGAGACTTTATTCTTTTTAAAATATAATACAAATTAATATATAAACTCTTCTAAAATCTTATTTCTAATCAATATGAGACTTTATTCATTTTTAAATATAATACTTTTCACAGCAAAAACTTAATTTGTATACTTCAAACTAGAGTTTAGGTGTCCAAACCAATGTACTGTTGAAGTAGGCTTGAAAACCTCCAATGATGTTGCATTTCCATCTTTCTCCGAAGAGTCCCCTGTGTTTTGTATGTAATCATCATCTAATGATTTCCACCTCATTTCTTGCAACTTGATTGCAGAATCATCAATGTTGGTCTCTTCTGGATCAATGTCCCATTTATTGTAAGGACCTTCCTTATAATTTTCTGTGAAGCGAGATAAGAGACGAATATTTGAGTGAATGAAAACCAATTTATCTGCCCTTGTAGCATTCAACCTGTTCCTCTTTACATTGTGAATATAAGAATATGTGCTCCAGTTCCGTTCTGCTGAGGAACTAGTAATTGGTTGAGATAACACTTTTCTTGCAACCTCTGCCAATTCTGGAGTTTCTGCGCCATAAGTAGACCACCAATCAATAGCATCCATAGTCACCGCATCTGTTTGAGTATGCAGCCATAGCATAAAGGCCTTTACGTGAGTGAAAAATTACAAATTGTTCACGTAACATTCTTGCTTCAGCCCCATTTTCCACTCCGTCATCAGCTATCTTATTAAATGCTTCCATGACACCCATAATAACTTCTTTATCTTCATTTGGAGGCCTTCTAATTGTGCCCCCTGGTGCTGGTAAGGCAAGATATCTAGAATCATAAAATTTAGGAGTAAGTGCAAAGGCAAGACAATGTAAAGGAATTGACATCTTCTCCCATCTACCAAGTACAATTTCCTCCATCTTTTCATAATCATCACCATGCTTATTTTCTTTCATTATATCCTTTATTTCACCAAGCATGTTGTCCATTTTTTCATATATCTCACCCATTTTCAGTCCTTCACCATCACAAAATTTGATCAACAAATAAATGGGTTTTGTGATTGTGACAATATTTTCCACCTCTTCCCAAAATTCTTCGCTTATAATAGTCTCTGCAACTAAAGCACCCATTTTTTTTGCATGCTCATCTCCTTGCTTAACCAAATCCTTCCATGATTTAATCACAACAGTAGTTGCCAAAGCCTCTCTACAATCAATAAGTCGCTTCAACAAAATATAGTGTGAAGCAAATCTAGTTTTTGCCACTTTAAGAAGCTCTAATTTGGAATATTCTCTAAACATAGCCAATGCACGAGAATGATTCAAAAAGTACTTAACAATATTTTTTTCTCTCTTGTATGTAATACTTAGCCACTCAAATTGTCTTGCAAAATCTTTAAAAATAAGATTAAGAGTGTGAACAACACAAGGAGACCAAAATATATGTTTATGTACCTTTTTTACCTCCTGCCCAACAACTTTGCAATTTGCAAGCATTGTCTCAGTAACAACTTGAAGCACATTATGAGGGCCCACCTCTTCAATTGCTTTTAGCAAATATTCTGCAATTACAACTCCTGTTTTTTCAATCCCGAGAAAAATCTTCAACATATAAGAACATAGATCCTCGACTATTTACTGCAAGAATATTTATTAGGGGCTGATTTTTACAGTTGGTCCATCCATCTGAAACAATAGAAACCCCTTGAGAATACCATGTATCTTTAACTGGAACTAGGTCTTTCTCTATGCTTCTTTTACATTCATCAAGTAGAGTGGTCCTTGCCTTATCATATGAAGGAGCCTTGTAGCCTTTAGGACCTCTGTTTATGGCAGAAACCATTTCGTGAAAATGAGGATTCCTTAATACATTGAATGGAATCCCATTGGCACATAGGCCCCTAATCACCTTCAAATCTACCATATCCCTCTCCATCAAATTAAAAGAGTCTTCAAGCTTTTGTGTTGACTTACTTGTTAGCCTAGAATTCTTTAAAGATGAAGAAATTCCATTAGCCTTTTCTACTTCTTGAACTCTTCTTCTGACCCTTTCATATGCATCACGATCATTTATCAATATTGGACATCTCTTAATTTCTGCCTTTTTGCCAGGAGGAGCACCAAAAAAGTGGTAGTGAATTCTAGTATACGAACCAGTAAAACTTTTTTTGCAATAATTGCAGGACCAATTTTTTGAGCCTCCTGGATTTTTTCCTAATCTTTGCACCATGGATAGTAACTTCTTGATATAGTAGCTTTGACTTTGAATCAACATGCATAACTTGTCCTCCTCCTCCATCATTATTCCTTGATACTGATGATTGAAAACCAATGTTTTTTGTTTTTTCGTTGCTTTCCTCTTCTTCACTTTTATCATCATCTAACTTCCGAATCTCTGAATTTTGAATATCTTGACAAGAAATTTGTTGTTCCTCTTCTTGTCTCTTTCTTTTTCCAAATGCCATAACTAAGCCTTAAAACAATTTTACTGTGCACGGCGTCGTCAATATTTTTACTGTGCAGCAGCCAACAAATTTTCCCAAATGCCGTCGTGTGCCAAGAAAGGAATTATGGCAGCAGCAAAGTTATTTGGTTTACCCTATTATTTCTTTTAATTATGTTAGGTAATAAGTTACACACACCACAGCCCATCACTTATAGTCCACTAATTAAATAGGCCCAAGTATGTGTTTTGCTGCAGCCCGGTTTCGTTTTCTTATTGCTGCAGCCCGGTTTCGTTTTCTTATTGCTGCAGCCCATCAATTAGGGTCTTCAATTTTGACCCCAAAAATAAAATTAGGGTCTTTATCTTCTTTCTCCCACCCAAGGACGCAGCAGCCACAGTGCCACAGGACGGGGACGAGACTTGACTCACACAGCAGCTGCGTCAAAGACTCAGCCAAACGACGGGACGACTTCTCCATTTTTCTGCAGTATCACACAGCAGCTCCATACTTTTTCTGTAAGTCTTCTTCCTCTGCAGCTCTGCCTCTGTTTTCTGTAAGTCTTCTTCCTTTGCAGCTCTGCCTCTGTCTTGTAATCTGGAACGCTCCTATGAGCGTATTGGGTCGCGAACGACCCACGTTTGGGAACGAACGTTCCCAAACGTGGAACGTGATGGGGTTGAACGAACCATGTAACTCTGGTCCAAACTATAAATCCAAACTGGCATTAAGAGTCTTTTTTGCCCAACTAGAGTTTAGGTTTCCAAAACTTCAATCCAAACTGCCATCACGAATCTTTTATGCCAAACATCATAACATCATTGACCCCAGAAAGCATTTATGGGTCAGTACTACGATGATTGACGGAGCTCTTGCATTTGCTAATAACACTTTCCAAATTGTGATAGCCTGATACGAAGAATTCAGCACTAATATTGTACATGGTCGGTGACCATGTGATAATGATGCTAGCATACATGTGAAAATTTATGGTGGATGGTGGATGATGGATGCATGCATTGGTGTACAGTGGATAACAATTAGTGAATGAAGGTTAGGAAATATGACCTCATTGATTGCTACAAATTCGAGGTTAATTCAAGCTTTGTTATCTAGCTTGTAAATAGGTCTTAGCTACTTGTATCTTGAGTAGAGTGAAAAAATAAGCATATGATTATGGAGTGAAGAAGTAAGAACAATAAAGAAAGAGAAGCAAGTGAGAGATAAAATAAGAGTGAGTGAGTGAGTGAGTGAGAAGGGTTCTCAAATATATGTGTGAGAGAATTATGTAGAAATTTATATAAGTATATTAATAATAAAAAATGAAGTTTAATTTATTTTACACACACTACTGATTTTTTATTGATCATGATAGCTCTGCCTTTGCTGATAACACTTTCCAAATTATGATAGCATGATAGGTCTGCTTGCTTCATCCTGTTGTAGCCTTGATACAGTCGTCAGTGTAAGTTAGGTCAATTACTTTAACACTCCTTTGCAGAAAAACATGCTTTACTTTTGAAAAAGAGAGGCAGTGTAAGTCACTAGGTCATGTTCAAAGTTGAAATGGCTCACAATTGCATCTGTAATTTGTTGTCTCTGTAACTACCATTTCCTTTGGTGTTGTGTTTGCAATCACCTACTACTTGCACGATGAAGCATGCCATTATCAACCACTTATCTTTTGACACTTGTTTTATGTCATTTATAATGACAAAAACAGACACACGGACTTACCACAAGTCACAACTGAGGATTTAAATCTTATGCCATGTTTCACGTCTTATTTCTGTAATTAAATATTAGCAACTCAACAAAATATATCAATAAGTACAAAAAAAGTTATTCTTAATTAAAAATATAGAGTAATTCAGAGAATACTCAAGAATTTTAAAGAATCCGTGAGTATTTCAAGCTATTAACTAGAGAGCGGAGAGTTAATCTAAGAAATTATCTCCGGTGATTAAAAGCTATGGAAGAAGGGAAATGAACTGAGAAAGTGGTGAAGGGGAAATGTGATAATAATTCATGATTGTAAATCTAACACATTCTCCCTTTTACATAAGATTCTTCATACTGAGAATTACCAAAGCAAGCATAACAGATTTACCAATTCTGAAAAGTTGTCATGCTAACGTCTACTAAACTACAAAAAAGGAAATAACTTTTTTTTTGTCTGAAAAGAAAAAAGAAAGAACCAAAACAAGTGAAAATAACAATAATGCTAAAACCAATATTGGACTCAGGCCTGGACTGGACTCAACCCACAATGTGTGGGTTCAAGGTTTAGGTACGTGACAGTGATACAATGGCTGTTTTGACTACTTTGTGTGTGATGTTCTATTGACAGAGTTTTTAGCCTGGGTTTCAATAGTGGTTACTTTTTAATGTTAATTGCTGTTGTTTTATTAAATTCTATACAAAAATGACATGAAAGCTTAAGGTCAAATAAGAAAACAAATTGTCGTCGGCGTGGATACTATTGTGGTGTACAAAAACCTTAAAAATGACCCTACAAGTTCAGTCAGTCTAAAACATATAACAAAGATGCTTGGTGCATCTTCAATTCTATATATTTTTTTCGGGTATGCTGTTGTTGTACAATGCCTTGTACACAATGGTCTTTTATTGAATTATTTGCTTATTTCACTATCATATGAGCTGTGATTCATAAGTTTAGACTGCATTTGGTATACATGATAGTATAAGATATAATAGTATAAGATAATAAGATAAGGTGTGATAGTATAAACAATAGGATAAGATCTTATACTATCAAACATTTTGTACAAATAATATAAATAATTTGATAGTATATGTGACTATCTACTATGACCATACTACTCATCACATTCCTGCATAACCTAAGTCTCTCTCTTTAAGAAACAAAACAAACAAGAAAAATAAAAAAACAAAATGCAAAATCCAGGTTTCCTAGATCAAAATTACCATAGACAAAACATGCAAAGAAAGGGTACAAATTTGCCAAAGGAACGGTTAAAATTAAATTAAACAAAAAAAAAAGTATACCACAATAACAACATATAGCCAAATATGTAAACAAAAAGCGAACTTGTAATTAGAAAACAAAACCCATTTACAATATTACTTGAATAAATCAAACGGTCAATGATAAATACAAAAAGAAGCACAGCATAGAAAATAGTTTATTTACTTGTTCTAAGACACAGAGAGAGAAGAGAACATCCAACAATGCCAAAATGGGGGATTAGGGCTCATTGTGGTTCGCGTCTGGTGGCTTGGTGGCCAGATCTACGGTATCCTGGTCGAGGTGGCTACGAACGGCGAGGGAGCACGACGAAGACTAGTTCGTTTTCACGTGGTGGTTCACAGAGTTGGTTGCAGATCTGACTGACGCAGCGAGCGACAAGGGGGCACGATGGTCTGGGTCGCGGTGGGCTGTGGTCGCGAGTTGCAAGGATGCGCACAGTGGTGGACGAAGGTGGTTGTTTGCGGAATGAAAAACAAAGGTAGGAGAGGGAGGGGAAGAGAATGAAACGGTCTTGGTGGTGCTGGGTTTGCAGGGGGTTGGCAGAGGTGGCTTAATGTGGTGGTGCTTGGCCAGTTCGATTTTGATGGGAATGTGGTAATTGCGCTGTTGCTTGGGATGAGGTTCTTGCTGGGAAATGATAGGCTTGGATTGAGGGGTAAGGTAGAAAGAGATATTCTATTAGGTCTAATCAGGGGGTGGGGGGAGGATAGAATAATCAAGTTAAAGTAGTATAAAAATGTTGGACCTGATTTTATTATATTATCATATTAAACTATCAAACACCTGATAAGACCTGATAGTATTAACTAATACTATCTAGTCTTCCTTATCCTGTCTACCAAACGTAGCCTTAACAGTTAAGACCACCGTCTACCTTTGTGATTTTGTTGGCATTTGAGACTCTTACATGATCCAACAATTAGCTTATAAATCTTGGCCCATCTAAACCTTATAAACCACTCTTCTCTTTAAACTCTTACTTGTGCTTACTCTTAAACTCTTCAATGTTTTCTGTGTTTCGTGTGTCACCTATTTTGTGTGGGCTTTGCCGTTTTGTTCATCATTTAAGCTCTAATACCAGGCATGCTTGGTCTAAACTTTATAAATCACTCTTCTTTCTTTAAATTCTTCAATGTGGAATTTACCTACTTCACACTACATACTCACATGTGTTCTCATCTCCAACAGATTTATGGGTTGTCTATATCAATTACTGGGCTTCACTGAGAACCAGCATGCCAAACTCATTGAACTGGCTTGGAAAGTCGAAGTTTTCATGTTCGGTGCGAGGCTTTGGCAGCCTTGCTGCATTATTTAATTTTCTTCATGATCCTGGTTTTATCTTCCCCCTATTTTTACTTTCCCTCTTAAGTAACTTTTCTTTTTTCTATAAAAGAAATTACCTCAGCAATAGAAATCTACATTGTCTGAGTGAAAATGCTTCACAACATATATAGATAAGAATAGAAAGATAGCACTTAGACAACTTCGATGTCCAGAAAACTCCAAACTATTTGTGCATTTGGACATTGTTGTGCTCCTTTACGGAGTGCACATGATACTGACATTTTGAAAAGCAAGATATTTCTAAATGAAAAGAATCTTTTTGGGACATAAAATGATGATGAATGAAAAGAGTCTAAACAAATGTCTGTTTGTCGTAAATTGAAGACATTTTTTTTTCAAGGCATGTCATATAGTTAAAATATTTGTGTCAAAACCAGCTCTTTTGATGAATATTCTTTCTAAACAAGATAGATAAAGGGTAAGGGAATCTTCATTTTCTGATATTAATATATTGCTCCGTAACTCAGTATATTAATTAATCATCTCAGTATATTAATATATTTATTTATTAAAAGACTTATATTTGAGTTCAAATTAATTATATAACTTACGAGTTATTTTACACCTTTTAAAATGATTGTGTTGTTTTACTTTTAACTTAGTGTATGGTATACTACTTGATCTAAGTCATTGATTTAATTATAAAAAAATATTAATAGCTTAGATCAAGTACAGGAAACTTGTTAAGCATGTTTTTTTTTAGTTTTGTATTTTTTGTAGTTTTATATGTTTTTTGTAACACACCACTACCACCATTACCACTGCCGTCACCAATACCACCAGACGCATTGTCGACAACCGTCTGTCTTACCACTGCCACCTCGATTTTTTTTTTTTTTTTTTTAGATTATATAATCAGTATAAATATTATTAGTTAAAATCTATAAGATTTGCTGCAAACATGCACATTATGGCTTTAGGGAAAAAATAATATTTTTTAAAATATTATTGTATATAAATATTGTCGTTAAAATCTGGTAATATTTTTTTTACCGATTAAAATTTAGTAATATTATCGATTATATATATATATATATATATATATATATATATATATATATATATATATATATATATATTTAAAAACCCTTTCACAATCATACAAAGAAAACTATATTATTATGTGTAAATATTACTAGTTAAAATCTGTAAATTTTTAACACGCATAGTTATTTATGAAAAAATATAAAGACTGATACAGTTTTAACTAATATTGTTTACACAGTTGTGAAACTTTTAAAAAAATGAACAGTAACTAGAGGTTGTAGGAGTTCGCCGACGGACGATGGCCGGAGTTGGCCGGCAAAAGGCAGTGTCTGACAGTAGTGATTTCCTGTGATGAGTTGTTGCCGACTGTTGGTGGCTGTTGCCGGCTGGGAGTAGAATTTTCAAAAAGTCATATGCAACGTAGTGGGAAAATTACTAACCTAAAGATAGCTTCCTAGAAACCTCTTGCCTGACATTCTATTTCCTCTGTTTCTCTCATATCTTGAAAATTTCCTACAACAATAATTTCATTTAAACTATTTAAATCCTTTATCACTAGTCCTTTCTTAGTGATTTTTCTGTTTCGGTTCTCTATGAGCCATTAATTATGGAAATTTTTGGACTGAAAAAAAAAAGTTATCGGATATTGTTCTCATTTTTAATCTTGAGATAGCAACTGTAGCTAGGGTTTTTGTTTCATTGGTTGTTCACCTGCGGTTGAAAAATAACAATGAATGTACAATTTTATAGCCAAATTCTTTTTTTTAAATAATTATAAAGGTGTCCAAAACCGCCACCAAATGCTTTTCTTTTTATGTTTTAAGAATAATAGCCTCCCAGTCGGAGTTGGATAACCACCTCGAAAGGTATATTTTTAAGTTTTAAGAAAACTAGCGGAATTACCTTTTGAATTATCATTATTTTTCTCACAATGACTACACAAGTGATTGTTTTAAATTATCGTAGGTTGACATCTTGATAGTAATAATCTATGAAGTATGGACACGGAGATAAACACGTACACGGACATGGACATGAACACGACCACGAGACATAACACAGATATAGATATGTGGACACATTAAATTCAAAAATTTGTAAGATACGGACACGATATATATATATATATATATTAATGTCAAAGTAAATTAAAGAACTTGATTTATACATATATATAATTACAAAATTTAAGAAAAAGATTCATAATTCATTAATATCATTTCTATAATGTTAAAGATTTATAATATCTTAATATATATCATATGTACTAATATTTGCTATCTAGTAAACCCCTCCTAAAAAATATGGAGCATAATTTCTATTGACATTTTTTAAAAAAAAATTAAATCAACTTCTCTTAATAGAACTAACTATATACAAGTATATGTGCATCCAAAAGAAAATTAACTAAAGAAAATATTGGTGTGAGACAAGTTTCAGTGACGATGAAGTGGACAACTTGATACGATCAAAAGTAGAATGAACAGATGAAAATAGTAATATGTGAAAAGATAAAATTTAAAAGTCTAATAGTGGCATGTGAAAATATAAAACTTAAAATATTGATATGTGAAAATAGTGGCTTAGGACATCAGTCATGTGATTTTACTTGGGTGAGTTACGAGCTTACTAATTAAATATTAGTCATGAAAACTAATTTTTTTTAAAAAAATATTAATGGGTCGTGTCTAAGCTGCATTTTAGACGTGCCCAAACTAAAAATAATAATCTTTTTAATTGAACATATTTAGACACATAAAACACGTATATCGTACGGGTGTCTCTAAGTATTCAATACAAACACGTGTCTAATACGCGGACACGCCTTAAAAACGACGTGTTCGTACTTCACAAGTGATAATCATAGCAGTTGATGAACCATTGGAAGAAGCGTAAAGAAATTACCTTTTGAGTTACCGTTATTTACCAATTTCCTTGTAGTATACATTTTATGGAATGAGAATGATGTAAATGGAAATATTTAGTATGCAGTTAGGTAACTTGTTGTTTGATACATTTAATCAATTTCCAATAGAATAAAAATTGATTTAAATTACAAGAATGGCATTAATAAAAAAAGTTTAACCTTTTCATATATATTGTATAATGTATATGGGTAACATGTATGTATATTTTTTAGAGTAATGTTCAAGATTCTTTTTTTCACAACCTAATAACAAAATTTGTTTTCTAATTTAAAAAGTAGCTACAATAAGTATAATATAGACATTGAACTTTTATTTTGTATTTTTTAAAAATAATATGGCCTCTCTATTGCATGTGAGATTTAAGTGGGTTAAATTTAACAATGGTAATAACTATCATTTTATAAAATTAATAAGGATATGCTGAGAAAAGCAAAATCAAATCTCATTTCATTTAACATATCTAAACTCAATCTCACCATGTTTTAAAAACTAGTCTAGACGGATTGGTTGAATCAGTTGAATAGTAAATTAGTTATATTTTCAATTCAAATATTATCTAGTTCAATTGCAGTTTAATTACAATTTAATCACAAATTTAATTGATTAAATCAGTTAAATCACGACTCAAAAATATTGCTAATCCAATCTTTGATTTGGTTTTTAAAACATTTGAGAGAATGGTCTTCATGCTCCATTGCTGATTTTGCAGAATAAGAAATGGAATGAACTCTCCATTTTTTTTTCTAATGAACATGAGAATCATTCATTTCATAAAATGAGCATGGAAGGTTCCTGCATGACAAACTTCACATAAGAATGTATGGCATCATACTCTCATACTCAAATCCGCTTTCAGCCTTCATTGTTGAGGAAAAGGGGCTACTAGGAAGGATCAAGGGTTAAGATATGCCGGACTTCCCATAATTGGGAATTCTCTAGAATCCAACTTCATTGAATCTTTAGTGGTGATTTCTTGCTTGAAGGCCCTTCAAGCTGTCTCATCATGGCCTGCATCACTTGGGCCATCTCTATTTGGATCTCCCGAAGCTGCATATATATATATATATATATATATATATAGGATCTTACTCAGGTGAAAAGAGTATTTATTGTGAAAGGTGAGAGGAGTGGATCTTGATCATTGAATCTTTCTTGAATGATCAAAATTAGAACATAAATACATATGACTTTTTTCAGTAATCACATGACCTTCAAATAACTTTTAATCTTGATCATTCATTTATAGTTGTATGGTCAAGATTGATTCCTTTTACACTCACAATAAAAACTCCTCTCATTATATATGTTTCTCTATATATATATATATATATATATATATGTGTGTGGACTACAAACTTTGTTCTACCCCTCCTATAGAAGCAAACCAATGTTATTCCTTTCCTTTAATTTTATCTTTTCCGTTTTTTTGAATCATGTACTAACATGTGACGTCACGTAGTCACCAAGTTAACAAAAAATGTGAAGATAACATTGATGAAAGAGAAATTCTTAATTGTACTCAATGGAAATTTTTTCTTATTTGTACAATAAATATGTTATATTTCAGTTATAATATTAAAAATTAATTAAAATACGAGAATATGATGGTCCAAATAAGTAAGATTAAAGGGGTGCCTTCATTTTTTTTGTTTTAATTTATATGTTGATATAATTTATTTAATAATAAAAAAGTGTCACTTTATTTTCATTTTATTTTTTGTTTCTATAATCTTGTGAAAGAAATTGTGATCTATAAAAGAGAACTTTCAATAAGGTGACCAAAATTGTTTTTCAGAATACTAAGATGACAAAGTGTATTTAAGTCTTTAGAAATTTTGATTTGAATTTTCTAAATCTCTAATTATCAATGTATATATCAAGTTCAATTTCACAATTCACAAATTACCGTATTAGTAAATTACGAATTCACTTTCCTAGTTCACTAATTATGGCATTAGTTCATTTTCAATTCAATTTTCTACTTCACTAATTAATAAATTAGGAAATTGAATAGCAATATAGTTCAAAAGAAAATTTGGTGTGATATAGTTTAATGCTATAATTCATTTTTATAATTGCGTTTGGTAAATTTTAAAAAAAATGATTATAATATAATATAAAATAATTGATTTTTTTAAAATATTTTAATAAAAAGTAGAAGTTATTTTATGTTTAGATATAATTATAGAAAACACTTTACTTTATCTCTCTTTTATTACATCTTTCCATAATTAAATATTGGAGAATGTTAAGAACACTCTCTATTATATTTTTTTAATACATTCTTTTTTATTGGATCACTTCACACACTAAAACACATATTTAATTTCAATTAACGTGTAATCAAGTTTGAGTGTGTATTTTAATGTGTGACGTAACTTAATAAAAAAGAATATATTAAAAAAAGTGTGATAAAAAATATATTCCTAACACTCTCTTAAATATTTTGTGAAGCAACTCAAAAATCAAAACATTTTTTTTAGATTCTGTTTTTTTTATAAATATTATTCAAACATATGTTCATGTTTTAGAATTACTTTTTTTAATGAAAAAACACTTTTTTTAAAAAAGAAAGCTCAAATAAAGGCACTACTAGTTTAATTTTCATAGTTCAATTCATTTTTATAATTAATTTTATAATTCATTAATTAGAATATAATCGAATTATGGATTCGATTTCCTGATTCAATATTTAGGCCATATAAGTGTGACCGTGTGAGTGAATTCATTTTACTAATTAGCTGTACCCAAATATACAATTACTACTTAGCTCATTAGAAATTGTAAGTTAATTTTTCTTTTCCTTTCTTTTTCAAAATTGTAAGTTCAATTTTTTTAATTCATAATTAATTTATTAGGTATAAATTTTAAATTCATATTTCTAAATCCCTAATAGCCTATTATTTTGAGAATTCCTTTTTTGTTAGTGCACTCATTCTGCCGACAAATTTTTTGAAAGAAACTGCCGAGAAAGGATATGCTACGAAATCTTGTAACAAGTCAACTTAGAATAATAAGAGACACAATCACCAAAAATAATAATCTTTATTATCTTTAGATGAAAAAAATAAGGGGTTGTTATGGTATTTATGTAAAATTAAAGGTACCATAATCCATATTAATGTGGATAAATAAAATAATGACATATGAATTAAGTAAAAATGAGTTTTTTATAAATTTAATTACAAATAAATTATGTTTAAAAAGAAAGTTACAAATTAATTTATTTTACATTATAGTGCCAGTACTTTAATTTGTCTTTTGCACAATCATTTACCTCTATTTTCTGAGGTCATGAAATTGGTAAAATAATAATTATAAGATAGTATAAATAATTAATTTTTTTAAATTTTTTTATAAAAAGCAAAAGTTGTTTTACATTTGAATACAATTATAGAAAATATTTTTTACTTTTTCACTTTTTTTATTGCATCTCCTATAGTTGAATATTTTGTGACTCAAAAATCAAAAAAATTGTTTATTTAAATATTATTCAAACAAATGTACATGTTTTATAATTACTTTTTTAATTAAAAAACTCTTTTTTTTGTAAAAGAAAGCTCAAATAAACGCACTGCTAGTTTAATTTTCCTAGTTCAATTCATTTTATAATTAATTTATAATTCATTAATTAGAATTTAATCGAATTATGGATTCGGTTTCCTGATTCAATATTTAGGCCATATAAGTGTGCATAATTCGATTTCCTGATTCAATATTTAAGCCATATAAGTGTGACCGTGTGAGTGAATTCAATTTACTAATTAGCTGTACCCAAAAATATAATTACTAATTAGCTCATTAGAAATTTGAAGTTCATTTTTCTTTTCTTTTTGTTTCAAAATTGTTAGTTCAATTTTTTAATTCATAATTAATTTATTAGGTATAAAATTTTAAATTTATATTTCTAAAAGAGAAAATTTAAGTAAAGTTATTTAAGTGTTTGTGGTGCTATTTTATAATAAAAACATGATATGTGCTATATTATTCAATAAAAATATAATATGTGTTTTATTTTTTAATTACTTCATATTTTTTTAAAATTTTTATTTTATGAATTATAAAAAAATATACAAATACAATGTTTTTATTAGAAAAAAAAGTACTACTGATACTAAGAAATTTTATTTAAGTTTTCTCCATTTCTAAATCCCTAATAGACTACTATTTCGAGAAATCCTTTTTTTTTTATTGCACTCATTCTGCCGACAAAATTTTTGGGAAGAAACTGCCGAGAAAGGATATGCTACAAAATCTTGTAATAAGTCAACTTAGAATAATAAGAGACGCAATCACCAAAAGTAATAATCTTTACTATCTTTAGATGAAAAAAAGTACTTATCCAAAACTAAAGGTATCATAATTTATACTAATGTGGATAAATAAAATAATGATGCATGGATTAAGTAAAAATGAGTTTTTTTTATAAATTTAATTACAAATAAAATTCTGTTTAAAAAGAAAGTTACAAATTAATTCATTTTAATTTATATTTTACATTATAGTGCCTGTACTTTAATTTGGCTTTTGCACAATCATCTACCTCTATTGTCTATACGAGGTCATGAAACTGGTAAAAGACGATGAAGTTTATATTCAACAATTGGGGGGACGGGGGTGTTGGACTCTGACAATTAATTTCTCCCGTGCTTACAGTAATTCAACAAGTCATTGGTATTGATTTAATTAAATTTGCAGTAACTCCTTCTTAGTTCTTGTCATTGTCATGTTTGTCATCAAGGACATGTTTTTTCTGCATATTTTCGTCCCTGCATTACTGATCTATACCAGCCCATTCAACCCAATTGCAACCCACAGTTCTGTATGTTGAATAAGACGTCAATAGTCTTACCTTTTCTTCCAACCATAAAGGCCGAAAAGATTGAAACTGAAGAAAAAAATTTCCCAAGTCATCCAATTCATTCAAGAATAACAAGGAAAGAACAAAAAATCCCTCACATTCTCACATTCAAAATAAATAAATAAAAATTCTTGCAATTTTGATCGCTTTAAGGATTATTTTATAAAATTAATTACTAAAGAAGAATACTTTACATGTCATTATTAATACCCACATGATTATTTTTTATTAATACTCATAAGTACGGGGGTTTTGGAATCCAATGTTATGCTTAGATTCCATAAAATTTCTCAAAAAATAGTCTATACTATTTTAAAAGTAATCCTTTAATGTATTTGTAATTTTGTTTTTCTCAAAATGCTATTATAATTAAATAAACTTAAATATTAAAAAAATATTGATATTCCTTAACTTCAGTATAATAAAACTTTGTATTTATAATGGACTCTTCATTATTACTTATTTTTTAATCTTAAATAAAAAATTTAAAAAAAACACATTTTGAGGGACGCATAGTACCCATCAAAATGTTAATAATAATGATGATGATGGACATTAATAAAAAAAAATTGACCATACAATTATAGTATCTTTAGATTATAGTTTATAAACTATGGTTTGACCCAACGATTTTTTTTTTTAATTTTCACTTAAATCATGATTTGAGATCCAAAATCATATTCAAATTCAGCACAATTATGATTTTGTCAAACATATAATTTATGCATGAAACTCAGTTAACTATAATACTAACATGCTAAAAAAAATTTAATGAATTGAGCCCACCACATAGAAAAGTAACGCTTTTACGTTAGAGCTTTGTTCTATACAAAGAATAATTTAAGACTTTGAGGTAGGTAGAGTTATATTTGCTTAAAAAAATCCGTATATATACTGATGCATGTAGCATCAATGGTAAGCGGGTGCTGTCAATGTCATGATACTTAAGGTTTTTAAAAATATTAATATTCTTATAAATTGTTAAATATTTGATTTACAATGGCTTTGGATTCTCTCCCATTGGTGAGTAATAAGAGAGAGTCCTTTTAAATAGATAAAAATATAATTTATTTTCAATATAATTAATAGATTTTACAACTAATCATAATTGTGTTTTTACCTGATAAAAATTTGTGTCTATATACATCTAAAAAAGTGATCATGTTACAGGAGAATATCCAAACTTGTTTACAATACTTATTTAAAAGTCTATTAAATATAATTATAAAAAAAGCTAACAAATAAAAAAAAATAGTTAACAATTTATCAAAAAGTACTAGTAGTTAAAAGAAGCTTAGATATATATGTGAAAGTAATCTCATTATAAAAATATCTTTAAAAGACATATTATTATTTTTTATGTATAGTAATTGTTCACTTAATTTTAAGTTGGGTATGATTAAATAAAGTTCTCTTTAAATTGATGATTATAAGATATAAACTCTTAATATTACAAATAAAATTTACCTAAATTCGTAATATATTTTTTCAGCAACGAATCACTTTTGAGTAAAAAGCATATATTATAGTATTTACATTTTTTAAAAAAAGAGTATAATGGTAAATGTTTCAAGACAATCGGTCTTAACTCTTAAATGCTATCAATTATTTAAAGTAAAAGGTATTAATTAAACAAATATTTAATATCTTAAAATTTAAAACTATTTTATATTTTATTTTAAAATTGACTAAAACATTTCTTACATTTATTAAAATATTTCTTTACAAAAGTACCTTCTACTTCCACCACAATTATTGTGAATCTCACATTATTTTGGCCGCGACTCAAGTCTCGAGGTGACACATAATATTTAGATAAAGTTATTTAAATATTTGTAGTATTATTTTTTAATAAAAATATAATATTTATCTTATTTTTTAATTATTTTTTTATTTTTTAAAAATTTTTATTAATGAATTATAAAAAATTATACATATATTATATTTTTATTAAAAAATATTATAAATATCTAAAGAATTTTATCTAAATTTTATCTAATTTCAAAAATCATAAGCGCATTATTTAGCCAGCATGATGGTCCACTTGTAGTGATCAGTTGCATCTCAATAATTACACCAATAATCATAGGTTGGTTAAGGACAGATTTACCTTGTCCCAATTTCAACTCAATAATACACCAATTTTTTGGACTTGGATTCGAATTTGTCATGGATTGATTAATAGCTGAGTTACAATTGGGCCAATTTAATATTTAAATAAAATTTATAAATTTAGATTTTATACATAATTAAGTCATAAAATTTTAAAATAAATTAAAACAAAAATATGATTTATAATATATATTTTAAAATAAATAATATTAATATAAATATATTATCATATTATATAAAAATTATTAAATTAAGTCAAAAAATATTTTTATTTATAACTAATTATTAAGAAAAAATGTAAGTTTTAAAATAATGTAACACCGAATCAAGTTGGATCAAAAACTCAAAGTAAGATTCAAACTCGATCCAATAATATAACAGATCTAGAGTGTGTTTGTTTGTGTTTTTTACAAGAAAAGTGTTTTTTTATTAAAAAAACAATTCTGAAATATAAATACCAGTTTGGATAAGATTTTGTTTAAAATAATAATAATCTAAAAAACAAATTTATGTTTTTTTGAAAAGCAGAAACAAGTTAGTTCTCAAAATAATCAAGAATGGAGAGATATAATAGAAGAAAGAGAAAGTAAAAAATGTTTTTTATAATTGTATCTAAATGTAAAACAATTTTTACTTTTTTATAATTTAAAAAAAAACTAATTATTTATATTATCTTATAATCACTTTCTTAAAAGTTTAGGCAAACACATTCCTAATTTTTAAAGCCCAAAACTATTTCAATTAATTTCATAATATGACGAATTATTGGGATGAGTCAATGCTTAAACACCACTACTCAAATATATCATGCTTTTCTATCTTTAGATAAACTATATGGTAGGAGAATCATATCGGTTTACCACTTAAAGCAAACGGAATAGGTAGAGTCACCAATAAAATAAAATTCTCTTACCACATGAAATAGATATTAAATGAGTTTTCTCTTTCTTAAAAAAAAACACAACTAACAAAATAATAATATTTACAAATTATTTACTAATAAAAGATTATTAGTCGAAGCCAATTTTTTTATTATGTTTAATTTTAAAAGTCATGTACAAACTTCTAATATGTATTTGAGTAATTTTATGTAAATATCAACTCAAATATTCATTTCATCTATTTATTATTTACAGTTTATCAAAAGAAATTATGCCAAGCATTAGTAGTGTTGTACTAAAAAATGTTAAAAGCATTCTTTTGCACCGACAATCATTGAAAAGTAATGATGTTTTCTCCTTTTTAAATAAAAAGTTGAGAGAAAGCAGAGGTTATCTTATTCTTTGCCACGTATTTCAATAAATTTTTAATTTTTATAGACATTGAGGCATCAAGCCCAGAAAAAGAACAAATTACAAACAGACTCTACGGTCCAAACAAACATTACATCTATCATTAAAAAGAACTAGAGAAAGAAAAGCATGAACCTCATGCTGAAAATGAACACATCGACACTGGTTTGCTTCACGGTAGACATGCAGCAGGATCACCTCCCACTGTCAATGGAGAACTTATTGGATCATAGCTAAAAGAGGGGAGCAAGGATGCCAACTCGCATCCATTATGCAGCAAGTGGATAGCCACGTATTTCAATAATAACATAAAAAATTAATGAAAAAAGATTCATTGCTAGCTAACATAAAAAATTTAAATTTGAAAACCTTAGTCGCCAAAGTGTTTCAACCTAATCCAGTTACAACAAGCACAAAAAACAAAGCCCGTATGCACTTTTTATGGTCACTTATTCTTCACAATTTCTTGCTAAACCACCTATGCAATTATAAAAAGCAATCGAAATTAGTTACATATCTTTGCTATATTGCCAGTTGTCACATATTATCTATACTTTCTTAATTTCATTCCTAGTTCTTTTAAATCATTTTATCTACCATTAAAACGAACAAATATACATATCATTTACTGCTTTTTAAATCACACTTTTTCCTTGCCTTTATTCGTTCTGCTTCCTTTTTGTAATCTCCAGCATATTTCTTTATACTATCCTCTAGCATAATGCACTTTTCTTAAAGTGAGGTACGGTAATGTTGGATATTTATTTATTTATTTTAAAATACCTTCACTCAATAAGTAAAATATTAATTTATTAAATTAATATCAAACGTTTAAGTAAAAAATCTTTCTAACGAGATAATATCATATATAATTATAATAATATTTAATTTTGACCCGATCTCAATTATTTGATTTTATATTTTTTGAAAACATTTTTGTTTGTGATAAAAAAATTCTAAATTCATAAACATAATTATATGTACAAAAGACTTAAATATAATAAATTTTATCTAAATTTAAATACATAGCTTGACTTTAGATCTCACAACAAGCAAAGGAAGAATTTCTTTAACATATATAGAGAATACTTTACCACCGAGCATAGTACTAAATACTGTTTTTAGACACTTTACATATTATTTATAAGAGTTAGTTTGATAAGATCCAAAAGGAAAAAATAGAGTTAGCTTGACAATTTCATTAAAATAAAGTTAAGAAAAAGAATAATAAATTATATGTACAAAAATTTGTATTAAATTAGCCTTAAATTTGAAGGATAATAAACTATTAAGATTGGATTAATGATGAAATATTTGAATAATTTACTTAAAATTATAAGCTCAAATTTTATTGATATTAATGTACCCAAAAAATTGAAGGATAATACTAAATCTGAAGCCTTTTTTCATAATGCCTAAGAGATATTATTAGTTTATAAAATTAATGTAAAACACATTTAATTGTATAAAATAAGAAAAGAAAAATTATTCTCGTTGTTTCACTTTACAATCTTCTTTAATGATAATGTCTCCACAATCTCAGTTGCCAAGGTCTTTGATTCTCCGCACTAATAATTGGCGAAGAAGAACATACAGCTAGGCCAGGTGACGTAGTTTTAGGGACGTAAGATCGAGGATTAAAGTGGCATACGTGTCTTTCGCGGATGCACCCTATTGAACAAATAATATTAAGAAAAATTAATTTCAAAGACCATTAATAATATATATTTAATTTTAAAGAATATAAAAAAATTTAGATTACTGTAAGGGTATTGATAGTTTGATACATAGCGCAAAATACAAGGATCACGGACGTCCTAAATAGTTATAAAATAATAATAAATGGGTCCTAAATATTGTAAGTAGTTAGAAAGCTTTGGGATAAAAGCCCCTCGGGGCTCGGGCAATACAATATTTTTATTATAAACTACGCCATATTTATTTAAGAAAGGAATCATTAAATTTCATTTAAATAACAAAAATATTCTTAATGAATAATTAATTATTCTCTATAAACAATTATAGTCAGACTTAAAAAAAAACGAAAAAGCTGAAACGGGATTTCTAAAAGTTATGTTTGAAATGAATTAAAATGATAAATAATTAGATTTAAATTGAATGGATTTGATTTAAAAATTAAATTTTATGTTTAAAATTTTAAAAAAAATTGAATTGATTTAAAAATTAATTTTTGTATTTAAAATTTATTAAAATGAGAATTGATTTGATTTGATTTTATTATTTTACATTTTAATTCTTATAAAGGGTGTTTAGAGATAGTTACTAAAGGAAAAGTAATTTATTCATTTTAAATCAAATCAAATTTTATCAAATCTTATCAAATTTGATAGAATTTTTAAAATAAAAGAATTAAAATTTATAAAATTTTAAAAATTAAATTATTTTTTATTTTTTAATATTTTAAATATAAAATTTAATTAAATTTAATTTATAAATTAAATTATTTTTTATTTTTTATATTCTAAACACACTAAAAAAAAAGCTCTTTTTATCATTCTGATATGCTTTTGGATTGATTGGTGAATGTTAGGTTCAGAGGATAATGTGGTCCCAACTCTCAATGAGTGTGGGCATATTTTAGAAATGCTAGCCACAAGTTCCACGATTTAAAAATAGTTTGTTGACCCTATCCTCTTCCATGATTTGTGAAATCATATTTACAAATTCAAGTTATTTAGGAAATATTTAAGTAAGTTGAGTTAAAAATGTAGATAAAGTTTAATATAAATTAAATTGAGATTACTTTTTGAACAATTTTGAGTTACGTTCACTATATCGACTTAATACATTTAAAATTTATTTTTCTGAATATCTATGTGAAGTACGAACTTAAGCAATCAAGCTAGCAAGTAACCATATTTGTTAATACTTATTTTACTGTTAAAATAGTTTTTTTTAAAATTATTTTAATAGTATTAGAATTTGTTTAATAAAATTATTTTAAATTTTGCATAAAATGTAATGTATTATAATTTTTTATAATACTGAAGATTAAAATTTATGATTTTAATTTATAAATTATTTCTTATATTTTGAGATATAAATATTATTTTATCTTCAATCAAATAAATTGTTAATTATTTTATATTTATTTTAATAATTTAATATATAAAAATAATTTTTTATATCATTTAAATAAAATAAATTAACTTAAAATTACTTTTTATCTAATATATCTAAACATAAAAATAAATCTATTATAATCAATTATTAAAATAATTAAATTTTCATAATTATATCAAATATACACTTTATACCAATCGTTCAATAAATTGCTACAAATTGTCATTGTTGCTTTGCCAAAGGTAGGGGTGCACAACCCGACCCCCCAACCCGACCCAATCACATATATCCGGGTTGATTCTAGTAATTGGGTCAGTTTAGGTAAAATTTGACAAACCCGTTGAATATTGATTCGAGTAACGGGTTAAGTGACCCAACCTGATGACCCGATGACTTAATAAAACGAGTCGTTTTATCTATATTCAATTTTTTTTATTTTTTCTTACAACCAAATCCGATGATCTAACCAATCTGATCAACCGGACTAACCTGATTAATCAACCCGAACCAACCCGATTCTAATCAAGTTGGTTTAGTTCAAGTTACTCAAATTTTTTCTCATTGACCCGACCCGACCCTGTTCGAACTCACATGATTAGTTTGAATTTTTTTTTCTCCAAAACCAAACTCGACCCGTGATTACCCCTAACCAAAGAGAGTGGAATCATGTACGAAAAATAAGCAGTGGGACAAATTTCAGAGAATTTCACCTAATCAGTGAGTTTTTTTTTATAATAAGGTTTTGATTATGAATAATATTATATTTTTAACATTTTTCAAACTACTTAAAATAAAAATAAAAGTATTTAGTGCCTTAACAACTTAAAAAATATTTAGTTGTTTAAACAATTAAGAAGATTAATAAAAAAATATGAAAAATATGAAAAAAAATTATTCTTTAAATAATGAAAAGAAAATGTCTGGAATAGATTAATTAAATTAAATGTATTAAAATTGGGATTTGGCTGTCCAATAATTTGGTCAAGCGTTCGTTCTTGGGATGCTTGCTCGGGATAAAATTGTCCAACCATTTCTTATTGCTCATTTTGGACGTGCATCGGAAAGATGAGGGCAAAAAGGGCGCCATATAAAGTGGACCAAGGGGTCAATGGTCCCTGGATGTACCATGTATTATATTATCGTTGGATTTACTTAAACATTGATTAATGATGGATTTTAATTAATGGGTACCAGTTTAGAAAATTACTTTTTAAAATTGAATATTTCTAACAGTAGAGGCTGAGCAATGTCGAGAGTAGGAACTTGGGAACGTGAAGGTCATGACTGTTGAGATTACCAAGAACCTCAAACGCACCCTAAACTTGGTTCATGTCGTTACCATTGTCGATGTCGGTAGCGGTGGGGTTATGCTCTTTCTTCCTTTGACTGCTAGCAGCATGTACATCGTTGGTGGAGGGTTGCAATTGCATAGTGGAAGTGGAGCGATCATGGGAGACAGTGGCTTGCATGGAGGCTCGAGCTCAGGGTCTAAGTTGGTCTTTGGTAGAGGACGATGAAGGCTTCGCCCGATCGGGTAGTTTTAGAGATTTTTAACCATTTTTTTGTGTCATTTGATCACTGTTCCGGGTACTGACCGAACTTAGATCACTTCGAGGACGACCCTATTCTCGTTTCCGAACGGGTGTCAAGATATCTAAGAAACCGCTAATCACCAAGATTTAGGATCGTATGACGGGTTTACGATAAATAGTATGTATCGGCTAAAAAGAATGGAACACGCATCTACGCTTAAGTCATGAGTCAGGGCTTATATAGATATCCAGGAATACCTATCACCGATCCATCCGAACTCCCGGTAGTTGAAGACATTCAAAGTCGAACGTTGGGATTCAGTTACAATCTATTCCCTAAATGCCAGGTTTATAGCCGTTGGTTACTCACTTGAATCGGTAAGTTACTGTTACCACTATCTGCCCGTTATTCATAGATCCGATGTATGCCTAAGTATGGAAGTCGGGCCGGATTCTGCCAAGTCTGCTATTATGTTGGGCATTACCTTATCGGGCCTACTTTATCGGACCCAGAATGGTCCACAGCCCCCTAGCTCGGCCATATAGAAGATATGAGCCGAGCTATAAGATACCGACCTAAAAGAATACAGAATGGTCCATAGCCCCCTAGTTCGGCCATATAGAAATATATGTACCGAGCTATCAGAGACTGGTTTAAACGAAGAAAGGTATTCAGCCCAAAAGGTATATCGTATAGAAAGGACGATACCGAGATATAAGAGACCCGATCAGAGTTGCGATTTTGATCGATTATTAGAGATCAAAAAGACCAACTTCGCTTCCTACAATCCTACTTTGCTCAGGTACATTAGGACTCGTCGTTCAAGGTGCCTCGTGTAACCCGTAGTTGTTCCTAGGGTGAAAAGACGTGGGCCACGTGTCATTCATCTATTACTTAAGTGTCAGTTTCATCATTGCACCATTAAAGCAACTGTACCAGTAACTGCCGCGCAACTGTTGATCTTCGCTGAAACGGCCTTCCCACCATTGATTTTGGCTAGTATCGATCCTGGACGCAAGATTCATCTGACGGGTGAAAATACAACTTTTCGTTTTCCTTGACTTTATTACCCTTGATTTGTGGCGGCCTAAACATTATTTAAAAAAGCCCTTCTTCCATTCTCTTCTCATTACTCTTTCAAGTCCAACCGTTAGCTTCTTCCCAAAAAACACTCCACATTTCATCTTCCTCTGTACTGCTTCGTTTTCCAGAAAATTTTCATTGTTGTGTCTTCCTACATTCGCTCATCAAGCGCATTTAATCAAGTTCCTGGGCCCTTCACTATTTCCTCAAAAGGTTCTACTGTCACGAAGCTTTCGTATTTCGTCTTCCAGAAACAGGTACTTCTCTCACCTTTCCCTTTCCTTCTCGTAAATTGCCTCAATTTAGGATTTTGGACCGTAAGTAGTAACATGTCAGTTATAGCGATAGTAGTAGTAGCGAGTCGTAGAGATTCTGGGTGAATCTCCGGTGGCCGTTCTAGTCAACACCCAACGGGCCCACCCACTATCAAAGGAAAAGACATAGTCGACGAAGGAACGCCCGATCTTGAAGGTCGGACGTCATCTCCAAGATCGGAGGAGGAATACAACTGGGTTAAATCTGCTGTTAAAAATTACTGCTCGGACTTTAATTCGGCCGAAAGCATACACATCCTCCGAAGATGTATAGTGATGGCATCCAACGGAGATGAGACCAAATTCGTGTGCCAACATTGCCGACCTGAAGAGAGGATTTTTATGTCTCCAGGAAAGGATGATGACCTAGGATGGATTTATATGTATGAAACCTTTTTTACCCGCCTCGGACTCGTCTACCTTTCTCGGATTTTCAATGTAAAATTCGACTAAGTTAAATGTCGCGCCTACCCAACTCCATCCAAATAGTGGGCATTTGTTAAAGCTTCGAAGTACTACTTCGTTTTTAGGTCGGGAACCAAGTATTAGCGTGTTCTTTTCCCTTTTTCAATGCAAAGGGGTCGGTAAAGGGGTTGGGTATCAATTAACTTGATCATCCCCGTAGAAGACTATTTTACGCCTTGGACTCGTCATACAAGAATTTTAAAAATAAATTTTTTCGGGTGAGTTTCGTAGCGGACCGATCTTTCATTTTTCTTGGGACGAATATGGGATAGAGAAATTCCCCTTATCCTGGCGTGCCGACCCAACTTCCATACGGGGTATAGAGTATAGAAAGTTACCACCCGAAGACCGAATATTGGTCGACTTGTTGGAAGAAGCTTCAGTGCTGGATACTGCTTCCTTGGTAAAGTTTGGAAACAATCCAACGGAATTACCAAAAATAATGCGTAAGTCTTATTTATTTTTACTATTTTGCCGATACTGGATTACTAATGTATTTAACTACTTTCAATTTCTTTTCAGAAAAAATGGCTCCCAAGATAACTGTTCGCGAAATGCAACGAAGACTAAAGAAATTGAAGAACGAAGGAGCCTCGGCGGTAGAAAATGCTGACGACATCGTTCCCCGATCCGAACCAACACCCATTAATCTTCAACCGGAATCTTCGGATACCAACTCAGATCCGATGATTCGAAAACGACGTCGGTCAGAAGTCCCGGATCAAAGTATGAAACAACCTGCCTCGACATCATTAGTCGAAGGCTCTTCACAGAACGCGGGTCTAAAAACGGCCCTCGAGGGGTTAAGCAGTTTTGCTGCTTGGAAAAGACAAGTCTTCCTATGGTCGACCACTTTTCCTTCGAGTCTTTGATAGATGATCACATTTCTCTTTCGGTCGACAAGGAGCGCAAGGAAAAGGTCGGTGATATTGGGCTAATACGATGGGCCGAAGTACAACTTCTTCGGTCCGTTAGTGTACTTCGGTCGGCCGAGACTGAAATGGCAGAAACAAAAAAGAAGATGTTATCCAAGCAGTCTTCTTTTCCGTTCAGAAATGGAAAAAACGACCAAGGCTCATCATGCTGAAGTCTCGGAGCTGAAAAATGAAATAGAAATTTTTAAAGTGAAGGCACACCGAATTGATTCTCTTGAATCTTCGGTAAAGCTTCGGAGGAAGAAAAGAAGAACTTTGAAGAAAAGTTGTGCTAATGACCTTAAAAGACAAGGAGGAGTCTCGAGAGCTCTTAAAGAAGCCTTGGGAGAGAAAAATAAGCTATTTGCTTGAGTTGGAGGGATTAAAAGACGAGATTACAAACCAAAGAGTCGTGGCTTTGATACTTGCCTCCAACAAGCCAAGCTTTTGAATCTGACGGAGTTTTCGACAATCGCTTGGGGAGATGGGTCCATTCCACAAGGTAGTCGGTGGTCGTATCGTTGAAGATGATGATGAAGAAGAAGAAGAATCTTAAGTATTTCAAGTTTTCAATGTATAACTGTCGTTGAAAAGCAATGAATTAACCTTTGACACCGAATGTGCATCTTATGTCTAATGTTTTTTTTTTTTTTTTATCTTAGTGCTTGCCGACGTTTCTTATAATAATTAATGGCGGAACGACTATTCACAAAATCTGATAACACGGAAATTTATGCCCTCTGAAACATCCTTTAAGTATCTTAAAGAGAATTGATTAAAAATTGCCAAAAAGTCTTGTTTTGCCGAAATAAACATAAATTATTTTTGAAAGTTTGTTTGCATTGGCGATTTTTCCGACTTGACTTCGAAGGTCATTTTCACTATGTGATTATTACAAGCATCGGTGACATTGACCGGATTTGGCTCGAAGGCCAATTCCTTCGGTGACTATGACCGTCATCGGTGACATTGACCGCTTTGGCTCGAAGGCCATTTTCTTCGGTGACTATGACCGAGATCGGTGACTTTGACCGGTTGGCTCGAAGGCCATTTTCTTCGGTGACTATGACCGGCATCGGTGACTTTGACCGGATTTGGCTCGACGGCCATTTTCTTCGGTGACTATGACCGGCATCGGTGACTTTGACCGGATTTGGCTCGACGGCCATTTATATGCAAACTAAGTTTCAAGATGATGATTTTATTTGAGTAAACGAATGAGTCAACGGTAGGCCTCATTAAAACCTTTCAGGAAAAAACCCATCGGGAAAAAATCGACCGGAAAAAGAGTGCACTACCTTTAACTTTCCATACAAAGTTTATAAAAGAAAATATAAACAAGAAGAACTTAGCTATAATATCTCGAAGTGATGCGAATTCCAAGTTCTAGGAAGCGGACATCCAATGATATCGCCGATCTTATATGCTCATCCGCCGATATCTTTAAGTATTCTGAAAGGTCCCTCCCAATTAGCCGATAGCTTTCCTTCTCCAGGCACTCTTCTGGAGTCTTCGATTTTGCGCAGCACCAGGTCTCCCTCAACGAATTTTCTTGTTTTCACCTTCCGATTATATTTTCTTTCTTAGAACTTTCGTGACTTCTTCCTGAATATGTGCTATTTCCCTTTCTTCTTCTAATAAATCTAAATCGGCTTTTCTGACTGCATCATTTTCGTCCTCATTAAATGCTGATCTTCTAAAACTCGGTCCTCCGATTTCAACTGGGATCATGGCATCCGCCCCGAAAGTAAGTCGGAATGGGGTTTCGAGTGTTGACGACTGTGGTGTAGTGTGATAAGCCCACAAAATGTTCGGAAGTTCTTCGGCCAAAGGCCTTTAGCATGGTTGAGCCTCTTTTTGATCCGAGTAATATAACCTTGTTGGTCGCTTCGGCTAATCCGTTAGTTTGTGGATGTTCTACCGAGGTGAATACCTTTTAATACCATTGCTAATACAAAACTCTCGGAATTTTTTGTCAGTGAATTGTGTTCCATTATCAGATACAATAGAATAGGGTAAACCAAAACGGCATATTATATTTTTCCAAACAAATTTCTTAATTTTTTCGGAAGTTATACTGGCAAGTGGTTCGGCTTCAATCCATTTTGTAAAATAATCAATGGCAACAATAATGTACCTCAATTGTCGGGCGGCTGTGGGGAAAGGACCTAACAGGTCAATTCCCCATCGGCAAAATGGCCATGGAGTCTCAATGCTGTGCAATTTTTCAGGTGGAGATTTGTGTAAATTGGCGAATTTCTGACACTTCTCACATTTCCGAACGTATTCTAGGCAATCATACTTCATAGTAGGCCAGTACAATCCCGATCTTAAGACCTTGCCTGCTAACGATCGTCCTCCGATGTGACTACCACAGACTCCCTCATGAACTTCCTCCATAACCGCTTTCGTCTGATTTTGATTTATACACTTCAAGAGGGGGAGAAAATCCTCTTTTGAACAATTCTCCTCCTATCATCGTGTAATAACTGGCCGACCTTCGCAATTTCTTAGCTTTCTTTTCATCAGCTGGTAAGTCACCATTTTCCAAATACTTGACAATTGGGCTCATCCAGGAACTTATATTGTTGTCGATTGAAAAAATCTCCTCTTCTTCAATTATTTGGGTCGATCAAGCATTTCTTGAATAACGGATCGGTTGTTACCTGGACCTTTTGTGCTGGCTAATTTTGACAAGAGATCAGCCCTTGCATTCTGCTCTCTCGGGATATGAATAATCTCGAATTGTTCAAACTTTTTTACGACATCTTGTACTTTAAGTAAATATTTAACTAATTGCGGATCTTTAGTAAGGAAATTACCACTTACCTGCCCGGTTACCAGTTGGGAATCTGACTTTGCGATTAACCTAGTAGCCCCCATCTCTGCTGCCAATGCTAATCCGGCAATGAGTGCCTCATATTCGGCCTGATTATTGCTGGCCCGAAAATTGAATTTCAGTGACTGTTCAATTAAGATTTCGTTCGGGCCTTCCAGAATAATCCCCGCTCCACTTCCTTTAACATTCGAGGCTCCATCGACAAAAAGAATCCAAGTATCATTATTCTCATTTTGAGGATAAGGGGAAGATAATTCAACCAAAAAATCAGATAATACCTGGGACTTGATAGGTCCTCTTGGTTGATATTGAATATCAAATTCCGACAATTCGACGGACCACGATATCATTCGATCCCGCAAGCTCGGTTTTCGAAGCACTTGTCTGATTGGTTGATCGTCTTACGACGACCGAATGACTTTGAAAATATTGTCTGAGCCTCCTTGCCGTTGTGACTAGTGCTAATGCCATCTTTTCGATTTTTTGATACCGACCCTACGGTCCTTGCAAGACTCGGGCTAACGAAATAGATAGGTCGTTGTTCTTTTCCTATTTCTTTCACCAATATAGAACTCAAAGCTTTATCGAAAGCAGAAATATATAAATATAAAATATCACCACGATTCTGGTTTTGTCAAAATTAGGAGTCGCCAAGAAAATTTTCGATTCATTTGAATGCTCGTTCACATTCCTCCGTCCATTGAAAATTTTTGGTTTTCTTTAGGCATTGAAAAAATGGTAGAGATCGGTCAGGTGATTTAGAAAGGAACCTCGAGAGGGAAGCTATCCGTCCTGTTAACCTCTGCACTTCTTTAATTGTTGCTGGGCTTCTCATTTCCATTATCGCTCTACATTTCTCCGGATTTGCTTCTATTCCCCTGTTGGTGAGAAGAAAGCCAAGAAACTTTCCTGCTTGAACTCCGAACACACACTTCTCGGGGTTTAACTTCATGTTGTACTTTCTCGATTCGCACAAAGCATTCGGACAGGTCGGAGCAATGATCCCCACCTTCAGATGTTTTGGCGACCATGTCATCTACATAAACCTCGATGTTTCGTCCTATTTGCTTTTCGAAAATTCTGTTCATCAGCCGTTGATAAGTAGCTCCAGCATTCTTAAGGCCGAAAGCCATCACCCTGTAACAAAAATTCCCAAACTCAGTGATAAAAGCTGTTTTTTGTTCGTCGTCCGGATGCATTCGAATTTGGTTGTATCCAGAGTACGCATCCATAAAGCTAAGGAACTGATAACCAGAGGCCCCGTCAACTAGTCGGTCTATGCTGGGAAGAGGATAGGAATCCTTCGGGCAAGCTTTGTTCAAATCGGTGAAGTCTGTACACATTCTCCATTTTCCTGACGACTTTTTTACCATAACCACATTCGACAACCACGTGGTATATTCTACCTCCCTTATAAAGCCGGCCTCCAAAAGTTTTTTGGTCTCCTCGGTTGCAGCCCTTTGTCTTTCCGATCCCAGTTTCCTTTTTTTCTGGGCTACTGGTTTTACCTTTTCATCTAGGGAGAGTTTATGGGTGATGATTTCTGGATCAATTCCAGGCATGTCTGCTGCAGTCCAGGCAAAGATATCAACATTCTTTTTCAATAATTGCTCCAACTCTCTTTTAAGTTCGGTTGGTAAATGAGCCCCGATATGTGTTACTTGGCTGGATTTAGGACCCAATGGTACTGCTTGCAATTCTTCGATTGGTTGAGGCCTGTCTTTTTCATCACTCCGCGGGTCCAGTTCGGCCATGTTAATGCTATGTATCGGTCGCTTACGGTCGATCTTATGAATCTTTTCATCTTGTCTGGGTCTCAGACTTTCGTTGTAACAAATCCGAGCTTCCTTCTGATCTGCATGTACTGTACCGACCTCAGTCTTAGAGACTGGGAATTTCATTGTTAGGTGGGGGGTTGAGACGACAGCCCCTAAAAGATTTAAGGACGGTCTCCCGAGGATAACATTATAGGGAGTATAGCAGTCTATAACCAAGTATCTTACAGGAATGGTTTTAAGTAGAGTACCTGTCCCAAAAGTTGTTCTAAGTTCGACGAACCCCTTGACATTTACTGCTCTCCCGAGAACCCGATCAAAGTTCCATTGAATGGAGTTAAATCGTCTTCGACATCCGCAACCTTCGAAGCGTGGACATGTAAAGAACATCGGCCGAACTTCCTTGATCAACTAGAACTTTCTTTATCTGAAAGTTCCCGCTATAATGAGATATGACCATCGGATCATCCAAGTTTTCGTCCAACCCTGCGTAATCGCTGCTTGAGAAAGAGATGACTGGTCCATCATTGAACTGTTTGTGCTGCACTGGGGAAGGGTAGCTGACCGACATTACTGCTCGGAGATGTCGTTTCCGAGATGAATTGGAACTCCCTCCACCGGCAAACCCCCCTGCAATTGAATCAATTACCCCTCTGACAGGTTGGTCTCGGTCGTGGGGGCTTGTGTCAACTGCCTTTTTCGTCATATCCGGGCTTGTTCCCCTTCGATTGGATTGATCTCTTTCTTTTGCCTCCCTGCTCCGACTCCTGCGGCGATAAACATATTTTCCTAGATGTCCCTCCCGAATAAGTTGCTCGATCCTGTTTTTCAAGCTGATGCACTCCTCGGTTGTATGTCCGAAGGTTTTATGGAACTCACACCTTTTACTTTTATCCACATTTGATGGTATCTTTTGATGCCCAGCATTTTTTGGGAGACGGATCAAACCCGTGTTGTATATTTCCCGGAATATCCGATCTCTTCTAGAATTCAAGGGAGTGTATTCATTGAACCAGGGTTGTACTCTATCTGTTATCGTACGTACATTTTCGTATGTCCGATCATTCTTTTGTAAGTATCTACCTCTAATTTCTGTTCCCCGTCCGTTATATTGTCGGTCGTGAATACTTGGTTTGATAGAAATAATGGGATTATTTTTTCCTCTGCGTTCTGGTTCGAAAAAATGTTGCTCCATTTGCCTCCTGGCGAAAGCGATTTCTTCCATGTTGATGTACCCTGTAGATCTGTTCCTTAACTCGTCCAGATCTAACGGTGGTTTCCTGGCCAGGGAATCTGCAAATGGTCCGGGCCTCAAGCCAGCCATGATAGCGTGGAGAGAAACTGCTGGATTGAGATCTCTTATCGCACAGCTTCCTCCCCAAACCTTCTCATGAAATCTTTGAGAGATTCTTCTACCCTGCCTCGATTGATTAAGCTTGCGATGTCTTCGATGTGTCCCTTGTAGAAAAATGGTTAAGAAATTTAACAGATAATTCAGAAAAATCGTAAATTGAACTGTTTCAATGCTTGAAAACCAGAAGGGGCTGATTTTTTTAGAGTTGTCGGAAAAGCCCTGCATTTAATTGGGTCCGAGCTTCCATTTAGAAGCATCATAGAGTTGAACATCGTTAGATGTTCCTGTGGATCAGTCGTCCCATCGTAAAGCTCCATCGTCGGGAGTTTGAATCCCTCCGGAAGCGGGATTGACATAATGAAATCAGAGAAAGGATGATCCGCTCCAGGTATGTTATTTATTTGTCTCCTTCCGTCATGATTACTCGTTCTGGGGATACTGGTATGTCCTTGAAAATCCCTGCTCGGAATATCTTCTTCTGGAATTCTCTCCCTCTGGTCTGCCTGCTCAATCCTCTGTTGATCTCTGCTGGTCTCAGCAATTCGATCAATTCGACCATTAATATCTCTGATTGCTTGCAGGAGTATCTCCATTGGACTGAGCTGGTTGTTTTCTAGAGTGCTTCCATTCAGGACACCGTTTTCATTGCTAGCCATATCAGGTCTATAAGGTGTTGGATGTGCCGCGAAAACAGCTGAAGGATCGTGGAGTAGGAAAGTTTTACCTAGTCCCACGGTGGGCGCGGATGTTCGTGCATCGACCGAACTTAGATCACTTCGAGGACGACCCTATTCTCGTTTCCGAACGGGTGTCAAGATATCTAAGAAACCGGCTAATCACCAAGACTAGGATCGTATGACGTTTACAAGTAAATAGTATGTATCAAAGTTAAAAGAATGGAACATGCCTCGCTTAAGTCGCCATCCGGCTTATATAGATATCCAGGAATACCTATCACCGATCCATCCGAACTCCAAAGTTGAAGACATTCAAAGTCCGAACGTTGGGATTCGATTACATAATCTATTCCCTAAATGCCTGGGGTTTATAGCCGTTGGTTACTCACTTGAATCGGTAAGTTACTGTTACCACTATCTGTCCGTTATTCATAGATCCGATGTATGCCTAAGTATGGAAGTCGGGCCGGATTCTGCCAAGTCTGCTATTATGTTGGGCATTACCTTATCGGGCCTACTTTATCGGACCCAGAATGGTCCAATCACAATTTCTAATTGCGGCTAAATGACTCAAGTTATTGACGTGACTGAATCGGCGCCTAAGAAGAAATGGTGACTATTAGAGAAATTAATGAAGAGAGTAAAAATGAAGGTCAAAATTAATTAAAAATTAAAGTACAAAATAAATACCCCTATAATTTAATTATAAATAAACTAGTAAAATATTCTGCAAATAACTAAAATCAGTTATAACAAGTTATTTTAGTGGTCAGATGACAAAAAGCGAAAACAATAGCAAAGGAATCTCGAAAAAATAGCTGGAAAGCGGTTTCCTCAATAGCGTATAATCGTCCATCATTTTTTAGTAAACGTACAATCACATTCCCACTAACTTTAGTTTCCAAAATACATGTAATTCTTTTAAAGAAAAATCATAATTAAAGTTTATGATAGACTCACATACAGGCAATAAATATGTTAACAGGAGTCGGACCAACATGCACACCAGCTCACACAGGAGAATTCAATTTGTGAATTGAGTAAAAGTTATTACGAGTTAATAATTTGTTAATTTAATTTGACCTTTTGAGTTTTGCGAGTTGAATTGGATCAAGTTATTTCATTGGTTCCATTTTTTTATAAAAAGATTTATCTCTTACATTTTTAACATTTAAAATTTTTATTTTTGTATATACGTTATTATTGTATTTTTCTCTTTCATATTTTAAATATTAAAAAATATGAAATATAATTTTTTTAAACAAATATTAATTTATATTAAAAAATAAAAATAAAATTATTTATATATCACTAAAATTATTAATTAAATAATTAAATATCAGGTCAATAAATTAGTTAGACCCACAACGGATTAGCTCCACCTGATGCATTCAAATTTTAATTTTTTTAAACTTAATTCACATATTTTACCAGGTTTTATTATTGTAAAAAATTAAGTCTTCTAACTTTTTTAATTTAATAACTAATAAATTTGAGAAATATTTACAACACAATTATTTTAATACATTTTTTATTAAGTTATTTTACATATTAAAATAATACTCAAATTTAAGTGATATATAATTAAATTTAAATATTATTTTAATATATGATATGATTTAATAAAAATATATATTAAAAAATATATTACTAATAGTCTTCATAAATCTCATTATTTCTTTTCTTAGTTTGTGAGAATTTATGCCGAGGGAGTCATAGAAGATTAGTGTGTATCATTATCTTAAGAAGCTGAGACACTTGAGAGGCTGGGGCCGTGAATCCGTGAATGTGCTGTGTCCATCTCTGGTGGAAGGCTGGACTTGTGTGACGTGTTCCTGCACCTGTTACTGCTTCTACGAAAAAGGAATGTGAAGAAGATGGCAAGCAGCGGGAGATCATGAAAGTGAAAAAAGAAAATTTACTCCTTGGGAGTTGGAACTCATTCATATTATTTTATTAAAAAAATAAAAATTATTTCCTCATGCACGTTTTTTGAAAGGTTTTTACATTAAATATTTATTGTGTTAATCCTAATTCTTTAACTCTATTTTTTATGTAATATTTTATTAATTTATAATTTTTTATATTAATATTTATTTTATCAATTCCTAATTTTTATGAGTATTTTATAATTTTTTATTTATCTAAAATTTTCAATTTGATCATTATACATTCAACCAAATCATTAACTTAATAACTCGATCTTTTAACCGAGCTGACATCCAATTTAAGTTATATAACTATAATCCTTAACAAATACAAGGTGGTTCCTCTATCTAATAATTTTTTTTACATAAATTTAGAGTATTTAAATTGAGTACTCTAAACTAATCATATTAACCTATCAACCTTACTATAATTATGATGAATATAATTGATAGCTATCGAGATTATAAAATTAAATTAATTTATAAACAGATTTATCAAAATACTTATAGTATAAGGTACAACTGAATCAAGTTTTTTAATCACTTTAATCAAGCAATCAAATTAAGAGATTAATAAGGAAAAAAGGGTTACAAAATTAATTAACAAAAAATAATTACAAATTATATTCAGAATTAAGTAAACAATCAATCCAATCAAATCAACTAATCATGAATTTAATCTATCATTGATCACTAGGAATCCATTCAATTGTTAATTAAATTCTTAATCTTGGATCATATCAAGAAGCCTTAAGATGATCTATGAATTCTCTATTAGATAAACATTTAGAATTTAATTAATTAAGATTAAACGAATTAAGTACCAATTTAATCCTAAATTAATCTAAAACTCATAATTCAACCAAGCTTAACAAACAACATCCAATAAGCCTTTGATGCATTATTTAGTCTCTATAATTCTCATTAAACACATGACAATTATACAATTATCACATCAAGCATCCATATCAAATTAAGCAATTTAATTCAGATTTAATAAAATTAAGGAGAAACTTGATTAACAAGTAAAAGAGAAACTTAATTAACAAGTAAAAGATAAATTTGATCAACAAGCAAAAGAGAAATTTGATTAGCAATTAAATGTAAAATAATCAAAATAATATTTCAGAATTAAACATCAAGATTGTCATTCCTTAAGATTGATTTAAAAAGGTCTAGTTCTCCATGAATGGAAGGGAAAATTTTAAAAGAATGAAAATTAAAGAAAATGGAGCAGAAAGAGCAACTAGGAGAAAATTAGAGTTGAGTTTTGTGGTTGTAGTTACTACTTAAATAACTATCTCTAAAATTAAAAATCTAAGTTTACCTTCAGCTTAGGATTAATCCTCTTCCTCTTAACTTTGATTAGACAACTAATTCGCATAATTTGAGCTTAAGATAAGAGAGTTATGCTAAAAACATTTTTAAAAACTCTTTGAACCTATCAACTGACTTCAAAGGGTTAAAACACTATCAAAACATTACCATTTTGATAGGTGATTTCTATAAGAATTGAAGATATATGTCTCAACTTTCACATGACATCAGTTTTAGTTCCAAATGATACCTATAACCCAAATTATGGTCCAATTTTTACACATTATCCAGGTTCCAAAGACAATACCTCTGTTCTGACTTCGTGGCTTAATCTGACCCACTAGACATCCGATTCAGCCTTCAAACTCTTTGTCAAAGTTATAGAGTTTTCTCTCAACTTTTCTACAAGGTAAATTTAATAATTTTAGATATTTAGAACTTAAGTTATGCCTAAAATATAAAAATAGTGTAAAATTTATGATAATACTGAAACATATAATTAAGCCTAATTTGAACATAAACTTATAAAATATAATTAAAATTAATCAATTAAGTATATAAAAAATATAAAATATTAAATATGAGAGTTAATTAATATATAAAAATTATATTTATTAGTAATCACAATCAAACCTATCAAATTAAGAAACATAAAGAAAAATATCTTGTAAAATAATATCGTTACAAAAAAGTTGTTTCCACTAACTTTGATTGATTTATAAATATTTTTTGCATTCTCTTTCAAATAAACATTCTAGATTTCGAATTTCCATGCAAATAAAAGATCTATTTTTATTAACATCAGTTGACATAATTAGTAAAAATGAATCATGTTAATTAATTTAATCAAAATTCAAATTTTACCAAAGATTATTATTAATGAGTTATTTGTAAATTTAAATCTTAGTTGAGTTTAGAGATTTACTTTGATCATGAAATAAGACAATTACGTCTTACCATAAATATTTTTTTAAGACCTACTTTCGCTGCTAGTAATTGGCGTTCTCTCTCCATTCAGTATTGTTACTTATTTAATTTTTATATGTTTAATTTTTTTTAATTTATTTAAAAATTTATTTTATATATCACAAAAATATTATAATTATATATAAATTAATTTAATATATATCTTATATTAATATATAATATAAATATAATATACATATAAAAATTATACATAAAACATTTCTTTTTATTCCTTGGACTTTGGAATGATTTTTTTGTTAAAAATTTATTAGTTATTCTTATCATTAATAGATATATATCTTTTTTATATTTTTTTAATACTATTTATCATATATATTTTTTTTTATAATTTTCTTAATATTATTTATTGTATTTATTTTTTATTTTTTTATTTAATCATAATTATTCATAAAAGATGTAAAAAATAATGTTAAAAAAATTAACGGAATAACATCAATTTTAAAAATTTACCATGTCAAATCCCAAAGTGCCACCCTAGTACCAAACGCACACAACACAATAAACACAGCCACATCAACGTTTATCTTGACTCAGCTCACCGGCACTTTCTTCAATCACGAGGGACATCCTGTGTAGAGTTTGGCAAAATAGATTTAATTCGTTGTGTTAACTCATCAATTCATTATTTTTTTACAAGTTAAATTTAAAGATTAAATTTATATTTTTTTTAACCTGTATAACTCGCTTTGCTTAACCTGCGGGTTAAGCGGGATGGGTTAACCCGTCGGATTGACTCTTTTCTTTAAAAAAAATAATAAATGATACTATAAATAAAAAGTTCTTTGATGTTATATAATTTATGTTTGAATATTTAATTAGACTATTTTAAAATTTATTTTTTAGATATGTGGTTTGTAATTTTTTACTATCATTATTTATTATTTTTTAAAATTTTTTATAGTATTTTTTTATTTTATTTCTATATTTTTTTGTTTTTAAACGGATTAAGCGGGTTAACCCGCCAACTTGTCTACTTTTTTTCATTTTATCTTTTATGCAAACCAATTCACTAACCCGCCAACCTATCTTAAAGTAGAGTGAATTGACTCTTCAAACTCATTTCTTAAAATGAGTCAATCTACTCCGCCTCATATTTTAACGAGTTGAAGCAAATCAGGACGGAGTGAGATGGATTGACCTATTTTACCAGTTCTAATCCTGTGACCGATCTATAACAATAGTTTTAATGTGGCCATAATAATATTTTAATAACATATAAGGAGAGACATGTATAATTTTTTGAAGTACTTTTACTGGGATTTTAAAACTTTTGGGGTGGCTATTACTTTCTTAAGGTCTATTTGATATGTCATACTAATTTTTTTAAATTAATATAATATATTATAATTATATTAATTATTTAGTGTAAATATTATTACATAAATTTATTTATTAAATTTTTTATATATTAAAATAATAAATAATTTAATTAAATCTTAGAGATAAAATTAAATCTAATTGAATTTTGATAAATTCTTATAAAAAATATTATTATAATTTTAAATACTTTAATATCTTTAACCCTTATATATTAAATATTATACCATTAACTTTAATATTATAAGATTTTATCTTACCTTTTGTGCCAATGAACTCCTAGTCTCAATTAAGATATGTCAAATATTATTATATGTGTACTGCATTAATTTTATAGGTCAACATTGTATTTCACTTTTATTACATATTTAATATTATGACTGATAAGGTACAAATTTAATATTATAAAGTAAAAAATTTCTCTTATTTCAAGAACACATAAGAATCTCTCATGAAATAACATACTCTCTTATCTTACGTTTGCACTTTGCTGTCAAGTAACTGATCAATAAAACTATAAAGTATGCTCGTATAATGCACATGTTTTTTTTTAATTAAGAAAATTTAAAAAATAGATTAAAATAAGAAAAATATTTAAAATTAACAAGAACAATATGCATAATATTTATATTAAAAGAGAATTTTTAGAAAAAATAAAAATAATTTAAATTTGAAATTAAAAAAGTAAAAGAGATTTTAAAAATAATACATGTCATTCTTTGAAGAATAATACAATAATAAATTTAATCACTCTAAAAAATATGTACTCTAATTCAATATATAAGGGTAGATTAGTGACGGAACATGTGCCCCCACACTAAAAGTTTGTAATTCTATATATAATTTTATTATTTTTATCCACATAATTTATACATGTTTGCCGCCCACTTCCATTACTAACTAAAATAAATAATTGATTTGAACACATTAAAAATATTTTAAATACTAGCTTTTAATCATATGAAAAATGAATTGTTGAATATTTGTTTGATTAAATATATAAAGAGAAATATTTAAAAGTCGTGGTATCGTGAGAAATATTTAAAAGTTTGATAATAAGAAAAGCATTTGATGTTATTGAAATATGGAATTGCATTTTTTTATTATCTTAAGATTTATTTTAATGTACTATTAATATTAAACTTTTTATATTGTGTCATCTATTCATGTGCGTACGCATCATTTAAAATAATTTAATTATAATAACAATTACTTTAGAAAATAAACTCTTTCAATGATATGATAACACTTAATTGATTAAATCATAGTTTTAGAAAAATTTATACTATTAATGAATCAAAATTAAATTCACTATTTTGTACTATTGTATCTTTAAACCACAAGTGTTTGGGTGTATCAATAAGTGAATTTCTCACTTAAGAAAGAAAAAATGTTCAAACCTTAGAAACGACACTTGTAGAAGGGTCTAACCATCATGCTCTATGCTCAAATATATTAGTCTTACACTTTTTCGATATCCTAAGAGAACAAAAAAAAATTATTATTGTACCTTTAATTATATGTAAATATATGTCAGGATTGTCCATAATTTTGCCCAAACTGCCTAACTTTACGGGTTTGTCAAGGAATGAAATGTCATTATACACTTAATCCTAAAATACAAAAGATTCATATGTTTGTTAGTGGAAAAAAATTATGAAATGATTTTCATTTATGAATTCTTATAAGTTTATGAAACCCTAATCCTAAAGAAGTAAAAAAAGGAAAGATTGAGATTCTATAATTTTATTAAGCTTAGAAATGGGATGAGGAAGGATGATTTTTGTTGAATTTGATCTAATCCCGCAAGAAAAATATTAAAATTGTCACACATGTTGTCTCGTCTCATACTTATAAATATTTTACATTAAATTTATATAATATTTAATTAAAATAAAATTATTCATTCATCTCATATAAACTAAAAAATATATTTAAAATAAATGTTAAATTAATAAAAATTAGTTAATATAATTAATTTTATTAATAACTAAATTAAATATAATATTTATTGAGAAAAAGCCTCCTTAACTTTGATAGCCTACAAATAACCAACATAACCTACGAAATCTTCCAATTACGTCCTTCAACTAAGTGATTTGTTGAAATAGATACTTCCATCCAATATCAGTTAAGTTTTTAACACCAATAGCTCTCCTGTACATGACATTAATCAAAAATTGTTGATTTCAAAATCATTTTTTTATTTTTTCAAATTTATTTTTATTTTCATACATTTAAATAAAAAATAAAAAATAAACAGAAAAAAGATTTCGATGCCCTTTCATCGAGGTCATCCCTTTGAATCTGAAGAAGAACGACGGAAGATATTGACTGTGGTCGTCCACTCATTTGGCAACGTGCAGGATGACGGTGGTGCGGTGGCTGACGATAACTTGCAGTAGGGAGGCAATGCGGCGACTATAGCAAGGCTGATAAGAGGTTTGAGGTGGTATGCAGAGGGTCATGATGGTTTGGTTTTAGATGATATGGAATGGTCTCTGCATTTTGGGGTTTTTGGGGGTAAGGAATGGGTAGATGAGTGAGATTGGGGTGTGTTTGAGTAATTTTCTGAGTGCTTGGTCATGGTGAGAGGATTATCTCTTTGAATTCTGAAATCTATCTTCTTCCTTTGCGTTGTTCCTCTTTAGATTCAAGGGAGTCACCTTGATGAAAGGGCTTTGAAATCTTTTTTCAGTTTATTTTTTTGATTTAAATGTATGAAAAAATAAATAAAATTGAAAAAATAAAAAAATAATTTTGAAATCAATAATTTGAGATTACTGTCATGTGCATGTCATGTGTGAGCTATTGCTGTTAAAAACTTAACTGATATTGGATGGAATGATCTATTACAACAAATCATTTAGTTAAAGGATGTAATTGGAAGGTTTCATAATTCATGGTAATTATTTGCAAACCATTCATAGTTAAGGAGTTTCTATGCACTTTTCCCATATTTATTTAGATGTGAGATGTGTGACAGGGCGAAGTAAACCTGCACCTGCCCCGCATCGCATTGGAATGGGTTTTAAACCCATCTTGTGTTGATATGCCTAGCAATGGGACAAATAGAGGTTGACATTTGCTCAATCTGACTCAGCTTTGTATTCTTGAGAATAAAATTCACATCTAGCACACAGGGAAAATATCAAAACCTACATTAGCCCTTGAGTCTATCTATAATATTTAATCACAATCTTAAAATAAATATTCATTTCATATAAATTAAAAAGTACATTTAAAATAAATGTTAAATTAGTAAAGATTAGTTAATACTACTCTCTATGTCTCGTGAAATCACGGGAAAAATCCCAAAACAGACCAATCCAATGGTTGGACATTCATCCTGTCTAAATCCTTAAAAAGATGCAAGGATTATTATAAGTAAATAGTTAGGTTGATTAATATTTAAATTGAATATAATGTCTATTAATATCTAAGGCGGGACGTGATGCGAAATGGGATGCATTGACCAAAATCCATACCTATTCTGCTGATTTAAATCTGCTCCATGCCTGTCGGAAGGATAAAAATTGCCAAGCCTAATTTTTATAGATTATGATTTTAAATTTTTTTATAATATACTTTTATTCAATTTATAAAATACATGAATTACCTTTTATGATTTATAAAATATTCTCACTCTCCCTTGATTTATTTTTCCAGTCGACAATATGTTGGACGATTTTTTTTAATCCTAATTCTTATGTAATTTTTTTAATCAATTTTTAAATCTTTCACAATACTAGAATTAACTAATATATCATAAAACATAAGGTCATAATCATATCATATTAATTATAAGAAAACAGAAAATTAGTTGAAAAATATATTATCAAAATTTCTCTTATTTAAGTTGTCGAAAATTTAATTTTGCATATTGTTTTTTAAAAACACACATTTGTCTTGTATATATAATATACGGGAAAAAAAAACTCAAGCTTTTTTATTTTTCTCATTAGAATTATTTATGTAATTTACACCAATTTAGGTACCATTTTATATGATATCCCATACATCATATTTGAGGCAATACTCTAGTACTTAATTTTTATTAGCTACAGCTGATTTGCTTTGCGAAAGCGGTGAAAACAAGTTATATAAGCAGAAGTACAGCATCCGTTCTAAGAACCACCAAAGCACCAGTTGAAGAAATTTGATGGCATCCTCCATCTTCAAACTTCTTCTGTCATCATTCATTCTTTGTACTTTCGTGCAGGAACCCACCAATGCCCTTAGAAAGGCAAGCATGTTTTGCTTTTTACTCCTCTGATTACGACTTCCCATTCAAGTATCTGATACAGTTGCCCCTGTCTCTTCCAAGTTCCAACTATGATAATTTCCAAATTTACAGTTTGCTGATGTACCATACAACATTTCACCAATTGTTTGCTTTTGATTCTCTGTTTCAGACCTACATTGTGTACTTGGGAGGACATTCTCATGGTCCTGACCCTTCCCCTAGTGATCTTGAAGCAGCCACAAATTCCCATTATGATTTACTGGGTTCAGTTTTGGGAAGGTATAGTAACTATGAACTTCTGTTAAATATTCTGAGCCGTCAGAAACTGATGACTTAAAATACACACACACACACTTATACTTTGCTGAGAATTTATACATATGTTTTTAAACAGTCATGAGAAGGCCAAGGAAGCAATTATGTACTCCTACAATAAGCACATCAATGGCTTTGCTGCGCTACTTGAAAAGGAAGAAGCATCCGAGATAGCAAGTGAGCAAATGATTACTATGGGTTTATAGTCATTTTGAAGCCACAAATTGATACTATATATATGTTTCTATTGGTCCAGAAAACCCAGATGTAGTCTCTGTTTTCTTGAGCAAAGAGCATAAATTGCACACTACCAGGTCATGGGACTTTCTTGGGCTCGAAAAAAATGGAAGAATTCCGGCAAACTCCGCTTGGAGGAAGGCGAGATTCGGTGAAAATATAATCATCGCTAATATTGATACAGGTATGCTTCATATCTATAAACTATAATCTAGGATTAAATATGTTTTTCGTTTAAAAAATATAATACTTTCTTATTTTAGTTTCTATTAATTTTTTTTCTTTAGTTTTTGTCTAAATTTTATACATATTTTTTTGTTTTAGTTTTTCTCATTAGTGAGTATAACAGAACTATTGGCACATGACAACAGTAAGTAGAATCTTTATTGGCCATATAAATACTTAAACGGAGGCTCACTATTACTAAAAACTAAAATAAAAAATATTTGAAAAATTTGAATCAAAACTCTTTTTTTTAAGACTAAAAACATATTTAACCTTCCAATCTATTACATTTTAATAAATTAAAGGGCTGCTACTAATGTCTCGCAGCAGTCTTTCCTTAAAATTCAGCCTCAATCTTTTCATTTAATTTTATGTTTACCCCTACTTTCACTTTTCTTTTATTGAAATTTATATGGTACTTATTTTTTTGGTGTATCAATATTTAGGGTGAGTTAACAATTTATCTCTAATATCAATACTGTTTTGGGTATCACAAGAACTTCCTTCTTTTACTCTCTGAAAGCGGTGATACCGGCATATAATTAAGAATCACTCTGTTTTTCAGTGGCTACCTTTTCTCTCACATTAATTTCTTTCTACTCCCCGTTCGACGCTCTCTCATGACTCTCGCCCAACTTTCTCTTCCACTTTCTAGTTTCTACTCTATATTTTTCACTCTCCTGTCTTATGCAAGGTTTTTTTTACGCTATACACTTGGCTAGAAGAAGCCAACATTATATATATCTATTATATTTTACTCAAAACATTTTATGTTGCATTCATATATTTGGCTCTAATCCTTTTTCTTTAACTATTTCCTCTAATCTCTCTCTATATGTTATTTTTATCTCAATTTAATTGAGTTAATAAACATATAAAAAAATTAAATAAAGTTAAAAAAGAAAGATTGAAAGAAAGAATTAGAGTCAAATTTTATTCTTTTTAAATTTTTAACTTCAAATCTTTTTCCGCACACTCATACTTTCTAATGTTTGACAAATATTTCTGAATTTTATACAAAATGAAAAAAAAAATCTATAAATCTCAAATTAGAGAAGTAATTGCATAGAATTGTAAAATTGGTAAAATCTTTATCTAAATGCACAATTATTTTAAATTAATTTTCTACTAACTTCTAAGCTGAATCTTGGGATAAGTAGATTGGTTGATTGCCAAAACTAAAATTATACTAATAGACGTTTAAAATGAAGCAAGTTATTTATATTTAATAAAAAACTTTTCAATAATAGGCATTTATATTACAAAACTTTCGCCTGTAACCAAAACATGAAATCTATCTGGACTGAATCTAGGTTAATGTTGGGTCTTTAAAAACAGGGTTGAATACTTGGACAGTATACAAGCATTACTTTGTATCTTACCATTTCAAGATTATATTATCCTAAACTAATTTTATTAAGAGTATTATTATTTATATAAACAAATTCCGTAAACATCTCTCATTACCTTTTTTGTAAGTCATTCCAAGAAATAAGTGGATTTCATTCTCACCTAAAATTTATTTAATAGTTTAAATTTTATACAAATTCTTCTTAAATTTGTACTCCTAGCAATTTTTCATGATGTATAGAACATGTGGTCCTGTGGATATTGATTAGTTGCTTCTTGAACAGGCGTTTGGCCCGAACACCCGAGTTTCAACGACAAAGGATACGGGCCTGTCCCTTTGAAGTGGCGTGGAAATGGAGTTTGTGAGATTGACCATTTTAGTGGTTCAAAGAAAAAATTCTGTAACAGGTAATTGTTCTGTTATTTTACTTATTCATACATGGAAATTTGCAGATAACTTTTACACTGATCACTGTGTAATACACTCTAATAATCATATAATATATACTTATCATCGCATAATATACCAATCACTACATAGTGGTGATCAAATTACCATTCACAAGCACTAATTTTCACACAATATATGTTGATCATCAATTATTTGTACGTTAATCATGTGTGTAAAAGTGATGTGTAAATATCTTTTTTTCTATTTTAAAAATGATATTTAAATATTAAAAACTTTAAATCTTTTTTTACATTATTTTTATTTTATATAATAAAACAATAAAAACACACATTTCAACAAACACTCTCTACATTTATATTTCCAAATTAGCAAAATATAACAATGATATAAACCTTTTAGGTGCTTTACCAACTTTTTAATGTGCAATTATTATAGCTTCATAACAAATGAGTGTTTTTAAAAGATGGGCAATGCTAAGTTGTTAATCACTTATACTTACGTAAATTTTGTACTTTTTGATCTTTGATCAAATTATCTTCAATGTGACAATTCTATGAGTTGAAGTCTTGACATTATATGTAAGGTTTGCTTAAAGTTGCAATCTATATTTAGTGTGACCAATTATTATTGGATCGTAAATTATGTACTTTAAGGTAATAAAAAAATTATATAATTTTGTATACTTTATATGTTTGTGTCAATCTTTTAATGATTTAGTTTACAGAGTTTGTGTAGAGTAAATCATTGAAAATTTTGTTATTGCTAACGGATTACAGCCTAACACATTAATTACTACTATATGATGAATCAGGAAGCTGATTGGAGCAAGAATCTTCAGCAAAAATCACGAGGCAGAAGTCGGCAAACTTAACCCATTGAATCGCACTGCACGTGACTTTGTAGGCCACGGTACCCACACCCTGTCAACAGCTGGTGGTAATTTTGCTCGTGGTGCAAATGTGTTTGGTAACGGCTATGGTACTGCTAAGGGTGGATCCCCAAGAGCTCGTGTTGTAGCCTACAAAGTGTGCTGGCATACAACAGATGCAGGTGGCTGCCAAGAAGCAGACATGCTAGCAGCATTTGATCAAGCCATATATGATGGTGTTGATGTGATCTCTGCCTCTGTGGGTTGGTCTACTCCCTATGTTGAAGCTTTGTTAACAGATGGGATTTCCATAGGGGCCTTTCATGCAGTTGCCAAAAATATAGTGGTAGTTTGCTCAGCTGGTAATGAGGGGCCAGCACCTAGAACTGTCACAAATGTGGCACCTTGGTCGTTCACAGTTGCTGCTAGTACAATGGACAGGGATTTTCTCAGCAACATTTCTGTTGGCAACAAACAATACCTAAAGGTATACCATCTTTCTATTTTAAACTAGAAGAGGGATTCCGGATATAAGTTTAAAGAGAATTAAAAAGAATATTGCGTATTACACTACTTCTTTTTAAATATAAATTAAAAAAATATATTTAAAATTATAAAAGAGATATACATAATAATTAATTTAAAAGATATTTAAATTAAAAATTAAAAAAAAAGTTAATCATTTTTTATGGGAGAATAGATCTTAAAAAAGTACTCTACTTTAGTAAATATGAGTGAATTTAACTTTATATCAACTTATTTGGACTGTGTATCAGGGTGCCAGTCTTAATAGAGGATTGCCACGACAGTCACGAAAGTTCTATCCTTTGATTAGTGCCGTCAATGCCAAACTTCCTAATGTGTCCAGTCATGATGCGTAAGCACAAATTTCCCAAGCTTGCTTCAAATATTTACACTATCTATTAAATAATTGCTTCTTGTCTTATATATATGTGTGTTCCTGTAGTCGTCTTTGCAAGCCTGGAACACTTGATCCTACCAAAGTAAGGGGAAGAATACTAATCTGCCTTCGAAGTGATAAGATACAATCAGTTGGTGAGGGACAGCAAGCTGCCCTTGCAGGTGCAGTGGCAGTGTTTGTGAACAATGATAAGCAAAGTGGAAATACACTTCTAGCCGAGCCTCATATTTTACCTGGTGCAAGTATCAACGTAGAGGGTTATGAAGGTCAAGGAGGTTCCCACGGAGATAGCAAGTAATCATATATCATTAATCTGTTTAAATGTCACTTTCGAAATATATATACTTGCAGCAAATGAAGCACTTCATTTATACAATATATATATATATATATATATATATATATATATATATATTCTTACACCATATTTTACAAACCACTTTTATATTGGTTATCAACATGCAAACAAGTAATAACTAACGTATGTATATTATGCGATGATTAGAGATGTTAATTGATTAGCAACTTCTCCAATCAAAACATAACATACGCTAATCACCACTTATTTACACACTAGTAATCAGTGTAAAAATGATGTGCAAAAAATGATGTGTGAATTGCATAACTGGTTATAAATATATTTCAGGCAGTTGGAGGCTTACTTGACTGCAGCAAGAACATATCTAGGAATAAAGCCAGCTCCAATTATGGCTGGATTCTCAGCAAGGGGTCCCAGTGTTGTACAACCATTGATACTCAAGGTCTAAATTTTGTTTCATCATCATGAAGAAATGATTTTGTCAATCTTACATTCAATAACTTAAATTTACAGTATATTATGTTTTCTATTTCAGCCGGACATAACTGCTCCTGGTGTGAACGTAATTGCTGCTTTTACACAAGCCGCGGGTCCATCTAATCTAGTATCAGATGGACGTCGGACTCTTTTCAATGTACAACAGGGAACTTCTATGTCTTGCCCTCATGTTGCTGGCATCGCTGGTCTTCTTAAAACACTTCATCCTGGTTGGAGTCCTGCAGCTATCAAATCAGCTATTATGACTACAGGTACGTTTTGGTAAAAGAATACCTCACATATGAACATTTCCAACAAGTTCCCTTTTTTCTTCGACCACATGCTGTTGGGCCTCGGCTTTTCAATATGAAGACGACAACTTGCTATAATTAAAACCAAAACAATATATACCCGAGGCTTTTAAGCTTTTCTCATGCTTGTTTTCCAAAATGCTTTGTCCTATATAAAATGTTTATATGCCACATATATTTTGGAAAAGCATTGATGACTTAATAAGAACTGTGCTCTTTCAGCTACCACACTAGATAACACGAATCAACCGATTCGGAATGCATTTGATCAGATAGCAACTCCATTCGAATACGGCTCTGGACATATTCAGCCTAACCTTGCAATGGACCCTGGACTTGTTTATGATTTAAGCACAACTGATTACTTGAACTTCTTATGTGCTTCTGGTTATACCCAAGCTTTACTCAAGTTGTTTTCTAATTTGAAATTATCCTACACTTGTCCAAAGTCTTACAACATTCAAGATTTCAACTATCCTTCAATCACAGTAACCCATCGCGGAACAAACCCTATAAATGTTACTCGTACAGTTACAAACGTTGGGTCTCCAAGCACATATGTTGTGAAAACTCACTTAGTTGAAGGATTTAAGGTTGTTGTTCTACCGGGTTCGTTAACTTTCAAGAAAACGGGAGAAAAGAAGACCTTTCAGGTTATTCTGCAGGCAAGGGGTGTGCCACGTCATGGTTTCCCAATATTTGGGAACTTGTCTTGGACAGATGGTAAGCACAGAGTAACCAGTCCTATTGTAGTCTTGCAACCTCAGAAATTAATCTGAGGAATGTTATGTTATTATCACCATTTGAGTATGTGTTTGCTTTTGTTGTTTTTAGGCTACAATACTAATGTGTGTTTCCTAGTCTTGTTGTATTGAAACTTTGTCACATTGGAAATAAGAGATTTATTTGTAAGAGATATATATTTGGAATGTCAAGGTATTGAACTTTATGTTGGAGCTATGTTTGTAATAGGCACGCTCACAATCACGTATAGAACTCATGCAAAATCCTTGAAATTCCAAATGATTGTGACTTGTGAGACCGATCCCATGAAACATTTTTTACCAGAGGTGGTTTCTCCTGTGCCACCAAATTTGAGATGATATCAGTACCATCTTCAATTGGCTCCATTACTTTTATAACACATGGACCCGTTTTGCTACCTCATAAAAATTCTATGAAAATGTAATATTTGAAATTGCCCCTAACAAGTTTATCCCGCTCAGATGAACTTCCTCTTTAGTAAAAAAATTAAAACGCAGATTTCACCCATTTTTTTTATTTTTTTTTCAAAAATAATGAGATTCATTACTAAGAATGAAATGAAAAACGAGTTTCAAGATACAAAGAAATGGACTGATACCCAAAAACTTCTCTAACAAGTCTGAAAAGATGACTCAAATGCATCTAAGGTGAATTCCCAAAAAAAGATAAAAATACCAAAACTCATAAAATATTAACAATGAAAACTAAGAGAGAGTAAAAGATATAAATTTTTGTACTGCGTCATCGCTGATAGCTCCAATTTCTTACTTTTACTATCGCAGTTCTGCAAACCCACTTGGAAAGCCATATAAGGCAAATCAAAGGCCTACAGAGTCAATCTCTTCAAATTTATTCAAAAATCAATAAAAGTTAAAGAAAACTATAAAAAGCAAAAAAAAGAAGAAAATCAAAGACAACTACCGCTGTATAATCTGAGCAGCAGTCCCGTTAACGAAAAACCCAAAAAGAGATCAAAGTACAAGAAGAAAACCACAAGGGACAAAAGAACACCACACTGCAAGGCCTAGAAAGGCTCTACAAAGAAGAAGAAGCACAGCGTCGAGGAAGCAGGGGAGCGGCACTAGGATTGTGCAGCGGCACTCACAAATTTGACCCGTTCATCCTAATTAAAAGCTCTTGTTCATCATATCCAATTCCCTCCTTCATTTCTGCAATAAACTGGAACCGTAAACCAATCCTCTTTGCTCTTTAAAGCTGGAACCATAGTTCCTCTTAGAATTATCTTGTAGGGCGAACAATATTATTAAGCTTCAATGTTTTACCATCTTCCCTTGATGAAGATACCACCTTCTCCCTCTACCTTCTCATACATGTACGAACGCAAGAATAATATATGCAAATATTGTGCAAGCAAGCCATGATCAGCATCAACTGGTGGCTCTGGTAAGAATTCTCAATCCCTCTAGATAGATAATATTCTTCCGCATGTATGAATCATCTCACGCTCATAGCCAAAAGAAAAAAAAAACATCGCACGCATGTATGAACAAGCAAGTATAATATTCTCCCCTCTACCTTCAAGAGAGGATTGGTTTACGATTCCAGATTACTGCAAAAATTGAATAGAAAGAAATAAGATCTTGATAACTCATTTATTATAAAAAATCATCTTCTCTCTCCATTTTTTAAGCAATAAATTTTTTATATAAAAAGATAATCTTGATTTTTTTTAAACATTTCTCATAATATTCTCCCCTCTACCTTCAAGAGAGGATTGGTTTACGATTCCAGATTATTGCAGAAATGAATATGGAAATTGGGGTTGATAAATTAGGGATTAAAAAAATCCTATATCTCTTACTTTTAAGCACATAATTTTTTTATTTATTTATGGTAGCATATTGTAACCATTGTTTTTTTTTTTTATTTCTTTAAAATCAATAGATTAAATCATGATATTCATTTAAATTACACTGAAACTGATAAAAAGAAAAAGATTCCCAGATCGAAAAAATAAAAAAATAAAAAGATTCCACAAAACTTCATTCTTTTAAAACAAAATTTTGCCATCTGCCAAAGAACCTGTAATTTAATTAATATTCGTTCAAATCTTTAAGAATTAGATGTAATTATGAAGTAAATGTTTCCATCCTCTTTCCCTAACCAAATATTTATACTTCCAACATAACCCCCCCCAAAAAAAATGCCATCCTATAAGTTTATATATGTTTCTGTTAAAGAAAATTAAACAAAAAATCTTTTAAATTGAGAATTATTATGATACTTATATTTGACTTCGTGAGTATTAATACCTTAATGAGTTATGGTTAGTTTTATTCTCCTAAATTTTTTTTTGTTGCAAAAAACTAATAATGATAAAATATTTGGCATCCGAATTAATCGGGGCCGATGCGGCTTATGGATAACAGAAGGTTTATGCCAAAAAAAATACTTGCATCTCAGCAAAATATCGCTACCTATTGTTGTAATGCATACGGGATAAAGATGACAAAACCAAACAAGCTTACAACACAAAAGAAAACAAAGTTCAGATATTTAGGAGTTGTCCTAGTGTGATCAAGGGGAATGGAACCCCTGAAGGTGATTTTGACATCACAAACTCCTTATACACTTGTTCCATGGTTGGGCGAGAAAGTGGACTTTCACTCAAGCAAGCAAATGTTATTTTTGCAATCAAGATCACCTCCTCAACAATTGGCTTCACTGGATGAGGAAGCCGTTGGTCCAGCACATCCTTCGATAGCAAATTAGATGCTACTGAAGTTGCAGATGATGAAAATAACGAAGAAATAAAATCTCCTGGATAAGTTCCCATGATTATTTCCAAAGAAAGCACTCCAAAACTAAAGACATCACATTTCTCATTCACTTCCATAGTATAAGCAAGCTCTGCAAAAAAGAAAAATTGATATCATGGAAGCAAAAAGTAGCAAGCTCTGCAATAAATTAAGACATGAAAATGATATTATACATAAAGTAGTAGACTTTACTATCGAAACAAGTGTACGCAGCATTTCTTAAGAACAAAAAGGGCCTAACCTGGTGCAGCATATCCATAGGTGCCTGCAAACGAGGTTAAATTTTGTGAATCAGGATTCAGAATCTTAGCTGTTCCAAAGTCAGAGATGTGAGGTTCATATTCCAAATCTAAAAGAACATTCTTGCTTGATATGTCACGATGAATTATAGGAGGAGAGGAGCCATGATGGATATGGTATAGAGCATTTGCCACACCTTTAACAACATTCACCCTCTTATTCCAATCAAACATTATTGCATGTGTGTCATTGTTTAGCACTTTATCCAAGCTACCCCCTTCTAGGAACTCATAAACCAGAAAAGACAAGCGTGGATGTGAACAAAATCCATATAACTTCACAATGTTACGATGTTTAATTTCTGTCAAGGCTCGAACCTCACTTGTAAAAGCTTTTGAATTGAGCATTTCCCCATTCAGTGCAGCATGAAGTTTCTTCACAGCAACGACTTGACCTGCGGGTAAGTTAGCCTTGGAAACAGCTCCAGACCCTCCTTCTCCAATGAGATATTTCTCATCAAACTCCTCTGTGGCTTCAATGATATTTTCATGCACTAATTTTCCATCGGAACTCCATATTGAGAAAAGATCTTGAATTTGTTCTACTGTAGCCTGCTTTTTGGTTTTTCTTGCTCTTTGACAATGAACACATAATGAAACTCCAACCACAAACAGTACTAGCACAAGAGCACCCAAGGTAAGGAATAGTGCCAATAACAAGGCTCTGTTTTTCTTTCGACCATTGTGACTCAACTCTGGGAAAAACAACAAGCCAGAGACATTACCACACAAGCCTTTATTATTTTTGAATGCATCAATTGGAGCCTTAAGAAAGGCTTGATTGTTAGGAATTGGACCCTCTAATTGGTTGTTAGATATGTCAACATCTGTCAAGCTGACCATATCCTTAAAATCAGATGGAATGGTGCCAGAGAGATTATTGTGCGACAGGTTCAACGTTTCCAACATTTGTAACTTTCCGAGTGTTGCCGGTATTTGTCCATTCAACAAATTCCCACTGAGATCGAGATATTGAAGATATTGCAATTGCCCAAATTCAGAGGGAATATTTCCCATGAATTCATTCTTGCTCAAATTCAAGTGAAATAAATTGCGCAAGGTTCCAACCTGTTTTGGGATTGGGCCACTTAAATTATTTGCTGCCAACTCCAAAAGTTGAAGGCTCAGCAAAGATCCTATTTCTGTGGGAATGTTGCCTGAAAGTTCATTGTTGCTTATCGACAGGTCAAACAATGAGGTCAAGTTACTAAGTTCTTTTGGAATTTTCCCTGTCAGATGATTTGAAGAGAGATGAAGTATTTGTAACTTGGATGCCTGGCCGAGTTCTGGCGGTATAACGCCGGATAACTTGTTGTTGGTGTTGGGAATGCGACCAAAGTCCCACATTGGCTAGAGGTGGGGAGCATCATGTGTATATAAGTATGGACATATATTTCCATTAGTATGAGATCTTTTGGGGTAAAAACTCAAGAGTAAATCCATGAGGACTTAAGCTCAAAGTGGACAATATCATACTAATGTGGAGATATGTGGTTTCCATGGTCCTTACAAGTGGTATCAGAGCCGATGGTTCGACTTGAGTAAATCCATGAGGACTTAAGCTCAAAGTGGACAATATCATACTAATGTGGAGATATGTGGTTTCCATGGTCCTTACAAGTGGTATCAGAGCCGATGGTTCGACTTGGATGAGTTTGGTATGGACGGTGGTTGATGGATCCATGTAAAGAGTCCCATGTGTTGAAAGTCTTCCTAGTGATGTGGAGGCTAGGCGGCGGCGTGTTCCATTGTAGATGAGATGGACGACGGCGGTACAAGTATGACACCGTATCAAAGCCATGCCCCGAAGTTAGCCATGGTGGATGAAAGTGGACAATATCATACTAATGTGGAGATATGTGGTGTCCATGATCCTTACAAGTGGTATCAGAGCCGATGGTTCGACTTGGATGAGTTTGGTATGGACGGTGGTTGATGGATCCATGTAAAGAGTCCCTTGTGTTGAAAGTCTTCCTAGTGATGTGGAGGCTAGGCGGCGGCGTGTTCCATGAGTAAAAACTCAAGAGTAAATCCATGAGGACTTAGGCTCAAAGTGGACAATATCATACTAATGTGGAGATATGTGGTTTCCATGGTCCTTACAAGTGGTATCAGAGCCGATGGTTCGACTTGGATGAGTTTGGTATGGACGGTGGTTGATGGATCCATGTAAAGAGTCCCTTGTGTTGAAAGTCTTCCTAGTGATGTGGAGGCTAGGCGGCGGCGTGTTCCATTGTAGATGAGATGGACGACGGCGGTACAAGTATGACACCGTATCAAAGCCATGCCCCGAAGTTAGCCATGGTGGATGAAAGTGGACAATATCATACTAATGTGGAGATATGTGGTGTCCATGATCCTTACAAGTGGTATCAGAGCCGATGGTTCGACTTGGATGAGTTTGGTATGGACGGTGGTTGATGGATCCATGTAAAGAGTCCCTTGTGTCGAAAGTCTTCCTAGTGATGTGGAGGCTAGGCGGCGGCGTGTTCCATTGTAGATGAGATGGACGACGGCGGTACAAGTATGACACCGTATCAAAGCCATGCCCCGAAGTTAGCCATGGTGGATGAAAGTGGACAATATCATACTAATGTGGAGATATGTAGTGTCCATGGTCCTTACAAGTGGTATCAGAGCTGATGACTTGGATGAGTTTGGTATGGACGGTGGTTGATGGATCCATGTACAATATCATACTAATGTGGAGATATGTGGTGTCCATGGTCCTTACAAGTGGTATCAGAGCCGATGGTTCGACTTGGATGAGTTTGGTATGGACGGTGGTTGATGGATCCATGTAAAGAGTCCCTTGTGCCGAAAGTCTTCCTAGTGATGTGGAGGCTAGGCGGCGGCGTGTTCCGTTGTAGATGAGATGGACGACGGCGGTACAAGTATGACACCGTATCAAAGCCATGCCCCGAAGTTAGCCATGGTGGATGAAAGTGGACAATATCATACTAATGTGGAGATATGTGGTGTCCATGGTCTTTACAAGTGGTATCAGAGCCGATGACTTGGATGAGTTTGGTATGGACGGTGGTTGATGAATCCATGTAAAGAGTCCCTTGTGTCGAAAGTCTTCCTAGCGATGTGGAGGCTAGGCTGCGGCGTGTTCCGTTGTAGATGAGATGGACGACGGCAGTACAAGTATGACACCGTATCAAAACCATGGCCCGAAGTTAGCCATGGTGGATGAATCTTCAGAATGCCGAACGAAAGTGGTGGGCCCCAGTTAGCACACGATAATGTAAACAGATGGATGATCGTTTGAGGGGAGACTCGATGGTCCTTTGTTCGAGGGGAGGATTGTTGGGAATGCGACTAAAGTCCCACATTGGCTAGAGGTGGAGAGCATCACGTGTATATAAATATGGACATATATCTCCATTAGTATGAGACCTTTTGGGGTAAAAGCTCAAGAGTAAATCCATGAGGGCTTAGGCCCAAAGTGGACAATATCATACTAATGTGGAGATATGTGGTGTCCATGGTCCTTACAAGTGGTATCAGAGCCGATGGTTCGGCTTGGATGAGTTTGGTATGGACGGTGGTTGATGGATCCATGTAAAGAGTCCCTTGTGTCGAAAGTCTTCCTAGTGATGTGGAGGCTAGGCGGCGGCGTGTTCCGTTGTAGATGAGATGGACGACGGCGGTACAAGTATGACACCGTATCAAAGCCATGCCCCGAAGTTAGCCATGGTGGATGAAAGTGGACAATATCATACTAATGTGGAGATATGTGGTGTCCATGGTCCTTACAAGTGATATCAGAGCCGATGGTTCGGCTTGGATGAGTTTGGTATGGACGGTGGTTGATTGATCTATGTAAAGAGTCCCTTGTGTCGAAAGTCTTCCTAGCGATGTGGAGGCTAGGCGGCGGCGTGTTCCGTTGTAGATGAGATGGACGACGACGATATAAGTATGACACCGTATCAAAGCCATGGCCCGAAGTTAGCCATGGTGGATGAATCTTCAGAATGCCGAACGAAAGTGGTGGGCCCCAGTTAGCTCACGATGATGTAGACGGATGGATGATCGTTTGAGGGGAGACCCGATGGTCCTTTGTTCGAGGGGAGGATTGTTGGGAATGCGACTAAAGTCCCACATTGGCTAGAGGTGGAGAGCATCACGTGTATATAAATATGGACATATATCTCCATTAGTATGAGACCTTTTGGGGTAAAAGCTCAAGAGTAAATCCATGAGGGCTTAGGCCCAAAGTGGACAATATCATATTAATGTGGAGATATGTGGTGTCCATGGTCCTTACAAGTGGTATGAGAGCCGATGGTTCGGCTTGGATGAGTTTGGTATGGACGGTGGTTGATGGATCCATGTAAAGAGTCCCTTGTGTCGAAAGTCTTCCTAGTGATGTGGAGGCTAGGCGGCGGCGTGTTCCGTTGTAGATGAGATGGACGACGGCGGTACAAGTATGACACCGTATCAAAGCCATGCCCCGAAGTTAGCCATGGTGGATGAAAGTGGACAATATCATACTAATGTGGAGATATGTGGTGTCCATGGTCCTTACAAGTGATATCAGAGCCGATGGTTCGGCTTGGATGAGTTTGGTATGGACGGTGGTTGATTGATCCATGTAAAGAGTCCCTTGTGTCGAAAGTCTTCCTAGCGATGTGGAGGCTAGGCGGCGGCATGTTCCGTTGTAGATGAGATGGATGATGGCGGTACAAGTATGACACTGTATCAAAGCCATGGCCTGAAGTTAGCCATGGTGGATGAATCTTCAGAATGCCGAACGAAAGTGGTGGGCCCCAGTTAGCTCACGATGATGTAGACGGATGGATGATCGTTTGAGGGGAGACTCGATGGTCCTTTGTTCGAGGGGAGGATTGTTGGGAATGCGACTAAAGTCCCACATTGGCTAGAGGTGGAGAGCATCACGTGTATATAAATATGGACATATATCTCCATTAGTATGAGACCTTTTGGGGTAAAAGCTCAAGAGTAAATCCATGAAGGCTTAAGCCCAAAGTGGACAATATCATACTAATGTGGAGATATGTGGTGTCCATGGTCCTTACAGTTGGGAATCCTAAGGCTTGTGAGACTAGGACACTTTGCCCAATTTGGTGAAAGGTGGCCATAAAATTTATTGCTACTCAGCTCAACGTAGTACAGATTTGGATATACACCAAAATCATCCGATATATTTCCAGTCAACAGATTTCCTGCAAGGTTGACTCTAACAAGGCTGGAACAATTCTTCAAGCTTCTTGGAACTGGACCGGTGAAAAAATTATGGTTAGCAGCAAATTTTCTAAGTAACCCACCAAGGCAAATTTGTTGTGGCAAGGGGCCAGTAAAACTATTAGTAGATAGTTGTAAGTTTTGGAAGCTGGTGAAGTTATTCAATGCTGGTGGTAATCTACCATCAAGTTTGTTCACATACACTAACAGGTATTGGAGCTTTGTCAAATTTCCAAAGGTGGAAGGAATAGGTCCAGAAAGATTGTTTATTGCAAGGTTGAGCGCCACTAGATTGACCAAGTTTCTTATGGAGGTAGGAATTGATCCAGAAAGCATGTTTTGGCCCATGTCCATCCAGATGAGCCTTGTCAAGTTTCCAAGAGTGGAAGGAATTGATCCAGAAATCGTATTATTTTCGAATTCAAACATAGTCAAATTGACCAAGTCTCCTATGGAGGGTGGGATTGGTCCAGACAAGTTATTGTTTGACAATATGATTGTTGTGAGAGCATATAGTTTTCCCAATTCCTCAGGAATGTGGCCAGAGAGAGAGTTATTTGACAAATCAATTTCAACGAGATTTGTCAACATTCCAATTGCTGAAGGAATGGAACCATAAAGTCTGTTTGGTCCAAATAATAGATACTTCAAGTTCCTCAATTCTCCAATCTCCTGAGGAATGTTGCCTGAAAGTTGATTGCGTGTTAAAAATTAGAAATGACAAGTTGCCTAACTTCACTATGGGTAAAGGGATTGAACCACTAAAAAATTACCATCCACTTTGTAACATTAAACGAGTTTGGTGTAGAGTATTTCCATTAAACGAGTTTATACTTACAGGAAAGGATGAGAAGTTGAGACCGTGAAGAGTACCTTTTAGTCCAAGATTTGTAACATTTATGGTGGAGACAGACTTGGATTCGTCACAAAAAATTCCTTCCCACATACAAGGAGTGGTTCCAGTGGACCAAGAAGACAAAGATGCTTGGCTTTGGTTTTCAAGGCTGACTTTCCACTTTAATAGAACACTTGCTTCGCTGTCTTGATCTTTTGCAGTTGCATAACCAACTAGAATAGTAGTGGCAGCAAAGGCTAAAGAAGCAAACGTGAAAATGGCAGCAACTTGGGAGGAAGAGAACCTTAAAAGGGAACAGAAAAACGTAATGAGAATCAGCCGAAATGATAGAAGCTTGGATGCCAAGTTTGAGGTTTGGTGCTTATGGTAAGATGTTAGAGCTACTTATACAAAGGAAAACCAGAAAAACTGAAATGGTGAATGGAGTGACCCCCCAAAAACATTTACGGGTCAAAAGCAAGAAGGTAACAATAATTCTTATTAATTGCATGGCTGAACCTGGTCCACCAACTCATATTTTGTCGTTTATTAAGACGATCATCTGATGAACTCATGTTGTACACAAACTTACACTTGCATGGTCATCAAATATTTATCGAGGGCTGCTATTTCACACGAAACATGATTCACGAATTTGACTATGCATTATTATTATTATTGCAATACAAAGCAGAAGGAGCGAGAAGAATGTGACTATGCATAATTAGATAACACTTTACTCTTGTTATAATTTTTTTAATTTTGTTAAAGAATGTGTTAAGAAATTTTGTTAAAATATCAAAATAAAAATTTTTCATAAAAAATAAAATATTTTTTGTATTAAAATTTAAAAAAATATTTTTTATGCAAAATTTTTTATTTTAAATTATTTAATAAGGTTAAAAAAACTATAAATTTTTTTACTTGTCTGTAACTAGCTTTTTTTTTTGGTGCTTTGTTGTAAGACTGTAACTAGCTTTAGTCTTGCGTTTTCATTTACCTACTCGGACTTTGAGGCAAAACATTGACACTTTGGCAGCCACGAATCTTTCTATATTTATAAATAGCACAAACAAAAACAGTTACAGGGGCCTACAAGCTGCTAGAAGTCCAGAACGTACTGAACCTAGAGGTAAGAGATAAGGATCAAAACTACAAGAAATCTTATTCCCTACATTTTTTAATTACAGGCTACGTTTCGTTCGGGGTGTAATTTTTTAACTTGTGCAGCCTTAATCGAAATCTGTAAATAAATAAAATAGTAAAATCGTGAAACTTGTAGCATGCAAAATATTACTCTCAAGGATTATTTCGGTATAGGCGAAAATTTAAAGAGAATCTTGCTGTTTCTTCCTGTTTGTGGGCTTCAAGAACTGCAAGAGATTTTAAGTCACGTAACCCAGTAGAAAAAGAGAATAGAAGTGGAGAATAATGAAGAGAAAATTCTCACCACAAAACTTAATAAAAGATGGTATTTATAGAAAACAGTTTTTGGTCGTTGGAAAATGACCGTTGAAATATGACCGTTGGAATATGTCTGTTAGAATAGTTGGAATATGACCGTTGGATTATGACCGTTGGAATATGTCTGTTAGAATATGACCGTTGGAATATGACCGTTGGATTATGACCGTTGGAATATGTCCGTTAGAATATGACCAGGTTAAAACTCGGATAAAACTAAATCATTTTTAAACCTCTTCAAAAACTAATTTTCCAACCAATGTGGGACATTTATTCTTTTGAAATAAAGCATTTTTCACAATAATCCCTCACATATTTCAAAAGAATATTAAATCAAATCAATAATTTTAAAAACAGAATATGGGTTACATCATGAGTGCAAACGTTTCGAATCTGGTATCTTCTGGACTATGAACTAGACCTAGATAAATAGGATTTTAACTTACAATGTAATTTGTGAAGTTTAAACTTCTATGAACCAAAATATTTTTCGTGTAAATTAGAATCCCACTTGATCACATTTACACCCTCATTTATCTCTTGCTGTTAACGCAGTTTTGCACTTTTCGGCCATGTGCGTGTTCTGGTTGTTCATGAGTGCTTCTAAAGACTATGCCATTATCTCATAGGAAGCGGCCCCACTCCACACTCATATAGGTGATTTCATCAAGTGTATCATGCACTTATACACCACCCATAAGGGATATGAAATTCATTAAAAGCATTTACCTTATCCTCACATTAAATGCGATCTAAAGACTTCTCATGCTTCTCACACCATAGAAAGGGACAAACACAGTAGCTAGTAGAACTAACAAGTGACTTGTTATTACCCATATGAACTTTTTTCATGGGATCTCCACTCATAAAAGTCGGGTTACCATCACTGTCTATTTCAAATTGGCTTAAGTCTCATTCCCCTCGATGTGGTATTTATTCATTTTCTACACAGAGATTTTGTCGAGGATTGCCAAATTTCCACTTCACATAATTAATAGATTTAATTCCATCTTTTAGCATATGCTTCACAGAATTGTGACGTATACATATATGTCACTTTTCATTATACACAATTTTGTTTGCTCTTACTATTTGCCATTTTGGCAATCACAGACTCTGAAGAATCTATGTCTTCAGGTTTCTTCCATTAAAGGAATATCTGCTAAGAGATTTCTTAGCACTCAATCTCAGATCCTACCAAGTTAATAAACTTGACCTCAATTTTAGACTGGCTAAGTTGGATGATGACATCACCTCCATTGAGGTTAAAAATAAACCCACTTATGGATTTTGTCTTATTTGAATCAATGATTTATTTAGCATTATGATTATCATGTCCACACTTCAAATTCAACACCATGGCTCTTGGTCCATAGTCTCATCAATCTCAACTAATCTCATAGTGCAATAGGGACATAGAATTCATTCATGCAAATATCATCAAATACTTGATCATGTACATCTAGATCATGGTTATCACACTCTATACATATATAATTAACTATGCATGTCACATAACCAAGTTAATAATAACTCAAAAATAATAAGGATATATGCGATACTATGTAAGGCATTATATGAAGCACTCAAATGCTCTATTTTAATTTTTAAACTCTACATAAATCATTATAAGGATTATATGTGTATATTTACTCATTCAATTTATAACCCATGCAAAATCAAGTATATAAATGCTACTAATATTTGAGCATATTCAGATTGTGATGCACCACTACTAGATCATATTCTAAACTAAGTAGCCTTTTAACTCACTTCTAATCTCATTAAATCATGATTTTGAATTTAAAAAATTTCAACATAAAAACGGATTTATCCGAGAGAGACATAAACAAAAATTGTCTTTCTAAAAATTATTTAACACAATTAGAAGCACCACAATGTCTCTTTCTTGGTTCAGGTAGAGAATTTTAGTTAGACACTCCCACACTTTAAGATATTTATACCAAGTCATTAACATAAATTCAAAACACAATTAAACAGTAAAATCCCATATCACAAAATTAGTGCATTACCCTCACCTACACACGACTTCACCATTAACATTAATCTTACTCTAAATGTTCTTATTTTTCTTTTTCTTTTTAATTTAATAGAAACAAAAAAAAAAACAAAAAAACCTGGTGGCTGACGACAGCGCACGGTGGAGTAATGACGACTTTAGTCTCTTCTCACTCTCCAAAACGAGTTTGAGGGTTTTGTGTGTTTTTGCTCTTGCAACTTTGATCTCCTTCAAACCAAGCATTTTCCAAAGAAAATCTTTGCCTCATTCACAGAACCCATGGTCTCTAAGCACCATAACAGCAAACACTACCCAAAATCAACGTGTGAACCCACGTAACGCTGTTTGCACCTCTGCCCCTACGTCCAAAACCACGAGCTTCTCTTTCCCTTTCCATTGTGTTACCCATTTCCTCATAAAAACCTCACATTTAAATAAGTTATATTAGTATCACAGAGATTGTAGGAAAAATAAAATAATATACGAACGGATAAAATTAAACATTGCATGGATAGTATTGGCGTGCAGCAATAATCCTTGAGATTGTTGTAACCCGTGCAGCCTTAATCGAAACCTGCAAATAAATGAAACAGCAAAATCGTGAAACCTGTAGCGTGCAAAGCACTGCCCTCAAGGATTATTTCGGTATAGACGAAAATTCCCCAGGGTACTGCAGGCTCTTCCTGTTTGACAGGGCTTCAAGAACTGCAAGAGATTTTAAGTCACATAACTCAGTAGAGAAAGAGAATAGAAGTGGAGAATGATGAAGAGGAAGTTCTCACCACAAAACTTAATAAATGATGATATTTATAGAAAACAGTTTTTAGTCGTTGGAAAATGACCGTTGGAATGTGTCCGTTAGAATATGACCGTTGAAATATGACCGTTGGATTATGACCGTTGGAATATGTTCGTTAGAATATGACTGTTGGAATATGTCCGTTAGAATATGACCGTTGAAATATGACCGTTGGAATATGACCAGGTCAAAACTCGGATAAAACTAAATCATTTTTAAACCTCTTCAAAAACTTATTTTCCAACTAATGTGGGACATTTATTCTTTTGAAATAAAGCATTTTTCACAACAGTAATAAGGGAGTAAATTTTAAAAAAAGAAAATATGTTTGGTTTAAAAAAATAAAAATGGTAAAATTTTAAGGGGAGGAATATTTTCCTAAATTTTGGGAGTAAACCTTATCCCATTGTATTTTTTAAAATAAAAATAAAAAGATAAATATTAATAATTTATGTATATTCAAATTCATAAATCACACCTAAATCATGCACTGATAGTTTGGCAGTTGCTTTTATAGCTAGAGTTAATCTCACATCCTCTACCTTTGGCAAGGACAAAGCCAACCAACTTGTGCTGTATATGTGTGAGTTGGCTGCGTTTTAAAACACGTTAAATTAAGGGAATTTGTATTGACGTGGACTTGCGAATAACAAAATGTAATAAGGAAGTATGAGAATTTCAAAACTGTTTCAGAGAGAAGAATTAATTAAAACATTACAATTTCTTTTGATTTATTCATTATTTTGGAATGTTTATGGTAATTGAATAGGATTTTTCCCCCGAAATAAACCTTGAAATTGGCTCACACACTAAATATATGGGTAAAAATTAATAATTATAAAAAAAATAGAACAAGGTGATTTATTATTTTATTTAAACAGTCAAATTAATAGATTAAGGTGGTTCTAAAATATTTTCAATATAAAATAAAGACAAAGGAATTACCAAAGAAATCTCTTTTTAAGCAATTATAAATAAAGAACACAGTAAACGTGTGTATTCTTTTCTTTTGGTACAAATAGCTAAAAGAAACCAAAAAAAGTCAACTATACCTACAAAAGCAAACTCCAACCAAGCTCCAAGCCAGGGGGTGGGGAGTGCCACATCTTCAAGAAATTAGAATCCAAGTAAACGTGAGTATAATTTTTTTTTTTTTAAACTTTAGTGTGTATAAATTAAAAAAAGTAAAAAAAAAGTGGATAAAAGGACAAAAATTGAGAGAAATTATAATACAAATAAGACAATTTTTAGAAAAATTAGGATGCATATAACTATAAAAGTTATTTTAAAATTAATCAATTTCACGTACTTCATAACGGAACTGCCTAATTTTTAAGCCATAAATTAAAGATGAAAGACTGCCTAATTTTCTTTTAGTTGCAGTAATAATGGAAACGTTGGTCTAATTAAATTTCTAACGCGTAAAAAAAGTTCAGAGCACAACACATAAGAAAACAAGGGATCTTTAGTATAAGGGAATTGTTATAGTAACCTGATGGATATGGTATTTAAGATGTGTTGTGAAATATTCATTGAATTTTAATTTTAAAATAAATGTAGTTTATTAAAAATAACAATAATTAATAAAATATTTGATGGATACAATTAAAAAAAAGATGGATATAGTATTACCCTTAATTAATCTAACGCATCCATTTTATTTCTCTTCTCATAATTCGGCATAGTTATGATTAGGAACCACATTTACTTCGATAGGTAACTGGGCAAAGAATATGAATGTTAAAATGGTATTGAGTCAATTTTCAATTGATCTAGTGGTATGAAAATGTTGGAAAACATGGAAGAGAGGGGAGAAATGGGAGAATTTACGACTTGAGATTTTGTTGAATGGAGAAAAAGTGTATACAACAAGTTAACAAGTTAATAATGTGACTTATATATATAAAACATGAGAGAGTAACTAATTAGAAATTAATTGCTCCACGACATGGGTTGTGTACGAATCTGAACACCAATCATCATCTCTTGTCCTAACCGAATAGTCGATTCTAATATCACTTCTAAGATTAAATTTGATCTCTATATATAAATTTAGAACACCACAAATATCATGCATTAGAAAGATTGCACACTTGTTTTGGCCGTGATTCAATTGAACAATCTCCTATGTCTTCTTTCTCATTCTCCAAGTCATAATGTAGTTTTTAATGGGTAAAGCTCTCGCATTTAAGAGTGGAGAGATGGCTAAGTCATATATATATATATATATAATAAGAAAAAAAATTGTGAGATAAGTAAATATTAAATATATAATCATATATAAATGATTAAGATTAAAAATTATTTAAAAATTATATGATTACTTAAAAAAATTATATATATTTATATTTTAATTTTAATTATTTATATAAAATTTAATAATTAATATTTACTCATCTTTTTTCTTATAATAAACACTTATTTTATCATATATATATATATATATATATAAGCCCTACAATTACAAGTTATCGAGGAATGGGCCTACATTAATAACTGCTTAATCAACATATCAGCCCATTAAAGTACGATAGACCCAAAAGATATATGGATCTCCCATGACCTATTATGTCTCCAATATAGATTGACCATCAACCTTTTTTATAAAACACAAATATTATCAATTAGCAATAGTCTATGATAGCAAACATTCTAAAAATGAGAGCATTGTCTTATCATAAAAGGTAAGATAAATAAGTTTTAACTATTTAATCTCAAATAAATAGTTAAGATTAGCAGTTACTTAAGTCATGTAACTACTTAAAAGAGATGATTTTATGTTTTAATTTTATTCATACATACATAATCTAACGGTGAAGATTTACTCATTCTGCTCTCACATTATGATAAATAAGTTTTAACTATTTAATTTCATATAAATAGTTAAGATTAGCAGTTACTTAAGTCACGTAACTACTTAAAAGAGATGATTTTATATTTTAATTTTATTCATACATACATAATCTAACGATGAAGATTTATTCATTCTACTCTCACAATAAAACTCTCTCTCTCTCTCTCTCTCTCTCTCTCTCTCTCTCTCTCTCTCTCTCTCTCTCTCTCTCTCTCTCTCTCTCTCTCTCTCTCTCTCACACACACACACACACACACACACACACACACACAAAGTGTATCTAGTGTAGGGATGGCAACGGGACGGGGCCCTTCGTCCTCACCCCATTCTCATTCTCTCGCAGGCAAACGAGTATCCACGGATATTCATGGGTACCTAATAAATTGAAAAAAAAATTAATAAAATTTAAAAAATAAAAAAATGAAACTGAAGTATAATATCATAATTTCTTAAAATTTGTCCAACACAACTTAATTCAAATATAATGTCAAACACTTAAAATACTTAAAATTCAACCTACATTCAAATACAAATGTTCAATATAACTACATCAAATATCTTAAAACACTTAAAATTCAACCAATATCTAAATACAATGTTGAATTCCAATATAGCTGTACAACATTTTAATTTATATAATGAAGTTTTTTTTGTAATTTCATATAAGGATATTTTTATAATTTTATTTGCGAGTACCCGCAGGTACGAGGGGAACTACCCCCACCCTTGCCCCAACCCCATTTATTAAATGAGGATAACAAATAAACTGATACACATATTCGCCCTTGTATTCGTCCTGTCACGGGTATTACCCGCGGGTACTTACGGGGATGAGTAAAATTATTATTCTTAATCTGATAAAATGAGTGTTTATTGTAAGAGGTGAAAGAAGTGAATATTGACAATTGGATCTTACATAAATGTTCAAGATTAAAATATAAATGTATGTAATTTTTTAAGTAGTCACATAATTTTGAAGTAATTTTTAATCTTTATCATTCATGTATATAATAATAGTCTAATTTTTATATTTTTTTATAAAAAATAGGTATTATTATATCTGATTATATATTATTTTAGTAATTTTATGATATTATTAATTTATTTATTTAAAAAATTATTAATTTAATTATTGTGATAAATTTTAGATTAAATAATTAATTTAGATAAAAGGTGATGAAACTTAAATTACAAAGTACAACCCACTTTGAATATTGAAAATAAGTGGGCACACTAAGATCTGGCACAATTACTTGCCATGAACCAAGTGAGACCGTGACTGCATCTACAATTAAAGGAAGAAAAATTGAAAGAAGGAAGTGAGCAGCTGTTCACGTGGAGGAAAAAAATCGAAAGATAAAAATTGAAGATAGAAGTCAAAGGTCGATCCCATTGTTAAATAAAGCTTGGAATTATAGTCAACAAAAGAAGAGTAGGCTGCCACAAACAAGTTGAATGCAAATAAAAGCTAAAGTGGAACTGGTATGAATCTAAGCCCAATTAAATCAACAGGATGGTGCAACACAATTTCTTATAAATACACGAGATTGGGCAGCGTGAGAACAGAAGAATAGGAGCACAGTAACACAGTAGCGCCGCAGAGGAGAGAAAACGCAGAAGCGCCGCAGGAGAAGAGAGAAACGAAACAGAGAGCGACGCGACAGCGGAGAAAAATATCAGAGAAGAAAAAGAGCAATATCTATGAAAATTTTTAGTAAGATAATTTTGTTATGTTTTACTAAATTCTTTGTATTAAAGAAATAATAAAATCTTAATTGTTTTGATATTATTATGTTAAATTATTTTTATTTAATTTTAAAATTTAATATATATTGATTCTATTTTCTTATGTAATAATATGAATAATTTTTTAGATAAATTCAATCATATTTATTTTATATTTTGTAATTTCTTTGTATTATATAAGTATTAGTAGTAATTGTTAGATATCAATTGTAACTTTCTTTTAAGAATATATTTAATAATTTGATAATTTACTATTAATTAAGAAAATTTTATCATACATTTAATTATTATTTTTAGTACTTCATTGATAGATTTTTTGTAAGCACATGAGATAAAATATTTTTGGTATAATAATTTGACATAATTAATGTTAAAATTAATTTTGGTAGATTTTGAACTTTGGTCTTTTTACATTTGGTAGAAACCTCATCCATATACTTACTTTCTTTTAATTTACTTTTTATTTTAGTTATTTATTTAATTTAATTTTTTTTGCATATTTAGCTCATCAATTTATGCGACTAGATTAGAAAAAAAAATTCAAGACTTAAAATTAACTCTAAGTTTTTATGGGATCAACTTTATACTTGCTCAGCTGTACTTTGGTACGACTCGTGCATTTGCGAATATTTTAAGGCTTGATAAAAAGTCATAACAAATTTTTGACATCGTTATCGAAGACTTAGTTAGTTAAAATTAAGTATTTATTAAATTTTTCTCTTTTACTAGTTGATTTTTTTAAAATTTATTTTTCTTATTTGCCTTATTTTATTTTATTTTAAATTTATTTTATATTTAATTGCTCTATTTTATTTAATTTTATTTTTGGTTGTTTGAGCCTTCCATGACAGCTCGAGTTTGTGATCATACACATAGATTAGTGAGAGTTGATATAGAACCCATAACAGATATGGATGTGACTATACAAGGAGTAAATGTAGAAAACATAGTAGAGACATATGTGGTTGTGCAAGGAGATGATGTTAGACCACTTAAGAAATTATTTTGCCCAATATCTGTAAATCCACCCTTATGCATTGTTTTGCCTACTATATTACTACTCATTTTGAGATTAAACCTCTAGTTATCAATCTGCTTCTAATTTTTCATGGCTTAGATAGGGAAGACTCATACTTGTATGTTAATGATTTTTTAGAAATTTATGAAACATTTAAATTTTAATTTTTTTTACAAAATCTGTGTATTTGCGTCTCTTTTCTTTTTCATTGAAAGATAAAGCAAAAACACTGTTGAATTCTTTACCTTCTAACTCTATTACATCATGGAAAATGTTGATTTAAAAGTTTTTATCTAAATTTTTTCTCATGTCCAAAACAAATTGAGAATGAAAATTTCAAATTTTTGTCAAGAAGACTATGAAAAATTCTTTTAAATTTGAGAGAGGTTTAAAGATTTACTTTTGAGGTGCCTTCACCATGGTTTTGAAAAATGGTACCTTGTGCAGTATTTTTATAATGAGTTGACACATCTAATAGGGGCTTGGTTGAGTTTGTAAATGATGACACATTTTTTAATTTGAATGCACAAGATGATTATCAATTTTTTGAAGATTTGTCTGAAAATTCTCAACAGTGCGACTTTACTAATTGTAAGGATAAATCAACCCAACCTAAGAAGGGAGGTTCGTATGAGGTTAATGATGATACAGATATCAAAGCTAAACTAGATGCTATTGCACATGAAGTTAGGTCCCTATCACTCAGTAAAGGAGTTGGTCAGGTTAATAGTGTCTAACAGGAAAATTGTGCATTTTGTGAGAGTAATATGCATGCTTCTTCAATGTGTTCTTCTTTTGCACCTAATAATGATTGTTTTGTTGAGTAGGGAAATGCATTAGGGAGATCTTTTGCTAATACTTCTTCAAATACTTATAATCTTAATTGGCGAATTCACCCTAATTTTTCTTGGAAGCAAAATAACTTTTCAAGTAACTTAGGTAGTCAACTTATGGAGAGTCAGACTCAGTTCCAGCAACCTAACCAAGGTTACCAACAGTCATCATATTTTCCAAATTAATGAGCAGGTCAGTCTAGGCAACAGTCATCATTAGAGGAGATTCTTGGTCAATTTATGCAAGAGATGAGAAATACTAGTCAAATGACTACCAATGTCATTCAAGAGATAAAGAATGTTACTCAAGTGCACACTAATGCTATAACAAAGTTATAAGTTCATATGGGTCAGTTGACCAATCATATGGCAGAAAAAGAGAGAGGAAAGTTTCCTAATCAGTCTATCCCTAATCCTAAAAGACAGTCATGAAATATCTAGCTCTAATAAGGAAAATGAACAGGTTCAGTCTATCACCACCCTTAAGTCTGAGAAGCAAATAGATAATCATGTTGTAGAGCTTGTGAGAGATAATATAAAGTTTGAAGCCAATAGTTATAAGGATAAAAATAACTCAGATAAGAATAAATGTGCCCTCAAAGCTTAATGTTTCTACTCTTAAAGTTGTAGAGCCTGAAGTTAAGAAGTAGGGATTGCAACGAGGCAGGGCGGGGACAGGTAGTGGCCCCTCACCCCCCGCCCCCTCGAATAATATTCGCCCCCACCCCGCCTCCATATTCGTGTGGGTAGCCGTTTATCATTCCTCCACCGATAAATAGGTACCCACGGATATTCGCGGGTACCTAATAAATTGTAAAAAAAAAATCAACAAAATTAAAAAAATAAAATGAAAAAATAAAAAAAAGTATAATACCATAATTTCTTAAAATTTGTCCAACACAACTTAATCCAAAAATAATGTCAAATACCTAAAATACTTTTGATTTATATAACTCTATCATATTTTAATTTATATAATTAAGTTTTTTAGTAATTTTATATAAAATATTTGTGTAATTTTATTGCGGGTATTTATACCCGCGAAAAAAATTAGACGGGTATTATCCACCCCCGTCATAGGTATTACCCACGGGTACCGTCGGGGGCGAGTAAAATTATCATCCCTATTAAGAAGTATGTGCTTAAGGCTCATTTTCCTCATAGATTAGTAAATCCCAAGAACACTGTGCAGTCAAGTGATATTATGGAGATTTTTAAATAGGTGTAAATTAATTAGTCTTTTTTTATGCTATCAGACAGATGTCTACATATGCTAAATTCTTGAAGGATCTCCTCACTATGAAGAGGAAGTCTAATGTTTTCAAGAAGGTTTTTTTGACAGAGCAGGTAAGTTCTGTGATTTTTAATAAATATCCTATTAAGTATAAAGACCTTGGATCACCCAATGTTGCTTGTAAAATTGGAGATCATCATGTTGAGAGAACTTTACTAGATTTAGGTGTAAGTGTTAATTTGTTGCCTTATTCTGTTTACTTACAATTGAGTTTAAGGGAGTTTCAACCAATTAAGATGACTCTCCAATTAGCTGATGGATCTGTTAAATATCATAGGGGCATTGTTGAGGATGTGTTGATAAAAATTGAGAATTTCTAATTTCTTGTTAACTTTGTTATGCTTGATACTAAGTCTACTTGTGGTTCTTATCCCCCAATTCATGTTATTTTAGGTCGTTCATTCCTTACTACATCTAATGCATTGATTAATAGTAAGAGTGGTGTGATGAAACTATCATTTGGAAACATGACTATTGAGCTTAATGTTTTTCATATCAGTAAACAGATGTCTAATGATAATGAAAATGAGATGCATGAACTGAATTTGATTGATTGTTTGGCTCATGATTCATTTAT